>CM062809.1:514834981-515484970 GCA_031772625.1 Pinus tabuliformis
GCTGTTAACAGACGCGAGAGGTACCACCAATAATGACGATGGTCCTCAAGGTACTATAGGTACAATCTACGACGTGCGAATCAATGAGCTGGTGTCGAACACCCGTAGAATCATTCGATCGGAGGCCAATGATGAAAACCTCTCGTCGAACATGAAGAACCTGCCATTGAGGCATGCAAGCTCCAAGGCACCGGAAGGGAGTCTCTAGATCAGCTTCCTGGATAATGAGTTGAAGTCGACAGGAAGTGACCTTGATCAAAGGTGGGCCATAGTGTTTCCCACATCAGTGACACGAGACAGAGGAAGAATGTTGTGGTGAATCAAAATTATGTGAGGTATCAGAAGAGGTTGTAATGCTGCAGAGGTCAACTTCTTTTGAACATATCGGCGGCACGACAGTGGACTTGGAAGTACTTGACATCAAATGAGCAGAGGTCATGGTGACAAGGCAACGAGCAAATGAGAGGTCAAATAGGATAACCCAAACCCATGGAGGCAAGTGTAAAACAAGATGAGATGTCCCTACCCAGACACGAATGCAGACAAGTGCCATGTTCAAGAGCGACATACTGCCGACACGACAATAATTATGGGTCCATTTTCCCCACCATTTTTGGTGAGTACCCCAGTTATTTTTAACAAGCTTGACGGGGATAGCATATGCTTGTGAGGCGTCATTACGACGGAATCCGATGTCATTAAGTTTTAACGAGTCTGACAAAGGAAGAACTCGGCGCCTTTTCTTGTTTAGAGAGTCTGAAAAGACAACAGAAAAGAAAACTCCAGGGGGGTCCTTTTTCGTAAAGTTGTGTCTCTCGAGCCTGAAAAAGTATAAAGCAATGCTCAAAAGAACCGCCCGACCATTACGATCGAGGAGTACTTTTCATTTATAGTGACATCGATCTAAAAAAGTAAAAAAGCGATCAACATCACGTCGTTTCATAACCATTAACGAACCTGAAACGACAAGGGTCCGACGATCTTTTCGTTTTTACACGGCCGGAAAAGGGTTTAAAGACGACTGTCTCTTATTTACGTTTAACGAGTCAAGAGGGGTAACTCGGCGATCTTTCCATTTTTAGCGAGTCAGAAAAGAGCTGAAAGATGACTCCACAGTGACTTTTTTGTGTATTTACCGAGTCCGAAAAAGTATAAAATACAACTCGTTTCACCATCGAAGTTGCAAAAAGGACCTGTCATAGCACTAGAGGCAAGCGTAAAATCCATTTTTGACCAAAAGTATATTAAAATATTCAAAAAACAACTTTTTAAACCTAATTACAAGTCAAAAAGTCTATAAATATGGTGAAAATGTAAAAAATAGAATTACTTTTACTTTTTACCTTTTGCATAGTAGTAGTGGCCCATTTGGGGAGCGAACTTCGAGCAGTGATTACCGCCAATCCGTGCAACCATTTGAGATTCCGCCAGTTCCAAGTAAGAGGCGCTTCCCTTAGCTCCATTTTCATACTCTTTTTATGCATTTCGTTCCCTGATTGAGCCTCCACAAGGGGGATGTTAAAATTTAGGGTTGCACCCCATTGGCGCGGGTATCCGGCACGGGCCCGCGCCAATGGGGTGATTTGCCCAAAGGTGCTGCGCCAGTGGCACGACTGTTTTAGAAACAGTCACGCCAACCGCGCGACCTAACTTTTTGCTTGAATTTTCTCATCATTTTTTAAATTTGTCCGGTTTGTAAGCTTACCAGTGTTCCAATAATGATTTATTCATCCTTGTGGGTGCAGGAAACAGGAAAAAATGGTGGTGGAATGGAAAGAACGGGAGCATGATGCCGTAGATGCCTTGGCCATAGCGGATGAGGGATGTATGAATGCTTTGAGAGACTGTGGTCTCAAGAAGTTTTTCCTCACCTCTTATCTGCGAGCTCAACCGGAGCTATTATAGTTCATAGTGGATGCTTGGGATGTTGATGACCAAGTATTTCGCTTACGGGATCAAACCTTAGAGCTGGATGTATCTGATGTGTACTTCATTACTGGGCTGTCACGGAGAGGGGTGAGCCCCATTTTGACTGGAAGCAGACCTTCTAGAGAAAAGATAGGTGAAGTGAAGGCTCGAGTGTGTCCAGAGGCACAATTTGGGAAAAACAGTGCCAAGGTGGATATCGCCACCATCCATGATTTGGTTCTTAAGGTGATACTTTTCACCATCACATGTGCAGCTGGGGTACAGGCACCCCATGAGGCGAGCAAGAATCATCTGTTACTAGCGACAGAATGCCTCAGCCCCACCATTTTTGACTGGGCTACAACGGTGACTACAAATATCAAAAGGCAGCTTACAAAGTGTAAGCGCGGGGGAGTGAAACAGTTCGGGTATGGCTCGATTGTGGTGTCGTTCTTCTTGGAACGATTACCCCTCTTCCAGTACTAGGGAGCTGTAGTGGCGGACCCATTGCCACGAGAGCCTAGGATGGCTCGCTAAGCAGCATTGATGCCCAGAGGAGGAGGGGGCCAACAGATGTCTTGGTGGCCCGAGTTCTTCATATGGCTTCGCCGTCAGCTGATCGTGGTAGAGGATTGGCCATACGCGGGAACCAATTTCATGGGGGATCCGAACCTCCCACTGCCGGAGGGAGAGGAGTGGGAAGAGGAGCTAGGTATGACCTCTTCGTTTTTTATATTTTATGTATTTTCATTTTTTTTTGTCAAAACATGCATGTCCTAATGAAAGTTGTATGTATATGCAGATGTGGGCCCAAAGCGACCAGCCGACTTGTCTCCTATAGCGCGGAGGGGCCAACCTGCAGCTGATCCTCAGGCAAGGGGTGCCGTGGGGGAAGAGCTGGTGCAGAATCTCGAGGGACTCACCCAAGGGATTCTGGGATATGCTAGATTGGCGGACGTGCCTTTTGCATACCAAAGGCACACAGTGGGGGTGCCGACCCGCATCCATCGTCTGTTGAGATGCTTGGTGCGCGCGGTGATGTGCTATCATGAGCACCACCGCGAATAGACTTCTAGGCTTCTTTCATGCATATTTTTTTAGGGACATGTCGTCCCAGGATGTATCAGGATGAACATGTATTATTTTTTGAACTTATGTAATGCACGCGGTGCAAAACTTTGCGACACACATATATATATACATATGCCTATGGTTTATTATTGTGCTTTTATGTGCTTGCTTGTATAATGTTTTGATTATAAATTACGCAAATGTCTATCTAATACATGATTAGCCAATGCATCAGATAATGTGTTTAATCGTCTTGGAATATGCTGATATGTGATAAAGTCAAAATTCCTTTCTAACAATTTAACACGTAAGTACAACCTTAAAATGTGACGGTCTCTGACGGAATATCGCCCATTGAGCTGATGGACGATAAGTTGAGAGTCTAGGTTAACAAGCAATGTATGAATACCGAGATTAATTGCCTCGGCTAATAATTCAATAACAGCTTTATATTCAGCAACATTGTTTGTAGTACAGCCTAAACACACACTTTGAAGAACTATCAACTCACCGTGAGGATCGTAGATCACCCATGCCGCAGAGGACAAATTACGAGTGTTGCGGCAGGCACCATCAGCGAAACCAATGTAAGGTGCACCCGACATCTGCACAAGAAGCAAAAAGACATAATAAGGGGCAATCACACTTTCACACCAAGCTGAAAACATGAAAACACACACACGCATGTACAAATCGAAGCGCATGAATCATGCATAGTACTTTTTCAAGTACACCCCATTGCGGGGCTTATCAAGAGGATTACCTTCGTAGTCAACTAGCTCATACGCCCCTTTTTGCAATACTCTCTTTACAATGTAAGGGCCTAGCCACATGGGCTCGAGTTTTCCTGCCCCCAGCTTTTCATTTGCTTGGTCGTATAGCAGGACTAGATCTCCCTCAACAAAGGAACGAGGATGAATGGTATGGTCAAAATGAGTTTTGACTCTCTTCTTTTGAGTTTCGATGGCTAGAGATGCTAAGCGACGGGTCTCGTCTAACCGTTCTAGATAAATAAGTCGTTCCTCTACCGGAGTAGTGCTGGGAAGCAACTCGACGGCTATTTTCAATGAAGGAATTTCACATTCTATAGGAAGGGTAGCCTCCAGTCCGTAAACTAGTTGAAATGGAGTGAAACCGGTGGCATCCTTCACAGAGGTTCGGTAGGCCCACAAGGCGGGAAACAACATCAGATGCCAATTAGACTTATGCATGTCAACAGTACGTTGAAGCATCGTAACCAAAATCTTGTTAACGGCTTCAACCTACCCGTTAGACTGAGGATACTACGGGGTTGAACTATCGTGCCGTAAGCCTAGTTGGGTTGTCAGCTCGGTCATCATGTGATTACGGAAATGCTTTCCGTGATCTGTGACGATGGCCTGTGGAACTCCGAACCGTGTAATAACATGATTGAACAAAAACTGCGCCGCTGTATGACCGTCTTCAGTTAATGTGGGCATCGCCTCGACCCATTTTGTAAAGTAATCGACGGCAACGATAATAAACCCATGCCCCCCAGTCGAGCGAGGCTTACAGGTCATATAATCAATGCCCCAGTTTGCAAAACGGCCTAAGGTCACTACAGGGTGCAGCGGGGCCAGTGGCGCACGCATCTTCCGCTGGTATATCTGGCATGCATGACATGAGCGGACAGCAAGAATGCAATCCTTAAAAATGGATGGCCAGAAATAACCAGCGCGAAGGATTTTTTGAGCTGTGGCATATCCGGACATGTGGCCACCACAGGCGCCAGAGTGGCAGTCATTCAGGACTCTCTCAGCTTCCTCGAGGGTAAGACATCGGCGGAGAACGGAGTCAACGCCGAGACGGTACAGGGTGTCCCCTATGATACGATAGGGTTGAGACTGATGGCGGATCCACCGCCGAGCATCTTTGGATACAGCGGGGCGGAAAGAGGACGTTTGTAAATAAACGATAATATCCCCATACCAGGGATCGAGGGTGCTGATCAGAAAAAGAGTTTCGTCCGGGATATGATCTTCTGAAAGAGAGGGTGCAGAAGGAGATGGCAAAGAACAGAGTAACTCAGCAAAGACCAGGGACTTCTTAGACTTGGCAGCAGTAAATTCCAAGTCAAACTCTTGGAGGATTACGATCCATTTTGAGTATTTTCCCCCCAGCAACTGACGTGACAAAATGTACGTCATCGGGTTGCAGTCAGAAATCACGGTCGTGGTACGCAACAAGATATAATGCCGGAAGCGTTGGACGGCACAAACAGCGGCCAATGCCAACTTCTCGACATAAGCATATCAAGTTTCTGTATCCAGGAGGTTCTGGCTGAGATAATATATGACATGTTCATTGCCATCATCATCGTCTTGCACGAGAACCATGCCGATAGTGGTATCGGCGGCGGCTAGATACAGAGTATAATCACGGTGGTAGTTCGTAGGTCGCAATAATGGAGCAGAGACAAGGAGACCCTTGAGTCGCTTGAAAGACTCCTGAGCAATAGCATCCCAATGGAAGGGTGTATCTCGCTTCAATAACCGTGTAAAACCCTTAGCCACCTTGGCATAGTTCGGAATGAATCGTCTTAAGAAATTTGCTTTACCCTGCAAACTCTGCAACTCCTACAAAGAAGCAGGGGGAGGAAGGTTCAAAATAGCTTCGACTTTGAGGGGGTCCAGACAGATGCCCTCTCGGGAGACGATAAACCCGAGTAGTCGGCCTAATTCAATGCAGAAGACACATTTATGAGGATTGAGCCTAATGTGGTAGTGTCGACAGCGGAGAAAAATTTCGCGAAGATGGGAAGGATGGTCCTGACGCTTGACTGAATGAGCTGGAAGATCATCCAGGTACGGCTGTACAATGTGACGAATGTCATGAAAGGCATAGGACATTGCACGTTGGAAGGTAGCGCCGGCATTCTTTAAACCGAAAGGGAGCTTCTTATAGGCAAAAGTGTCCCAAGGACAGATAAAAGCCGTCTTATGTTGATCAGCGGGCGCAATATTGATCTGGTTATATCCAGAAAAATCGTCCATAAAAGAGTAGATTTCGCTTCCTGCACACTCATCAATAAGCTGATCGATGAAAGGTGTGGGGAAGTTATCCTTAGGACAGGCACGGTTAATGTCATGATAATCAACACAGACTCGAATAGTACCTTACTTTTTGTTCACATGGACTATATTAGAAACCCAATCCGTGAGTGGAATGGGGTAAATGAAACCAGCCTTGAGAAGCTTTTCGACTTCTGCTGTAATGGTTGCGGCCTTTCGGGGGTGCACAGGGCGTAGGTGTTGATGAACAGGCTTAGCACCTGGATACGTAGGTATCTCGTGCACCACTATGCTAGGGTCGATGCTGGGCATCTCTTCGTAGGACCAAGCGAAGACATCACGAAATTCGCGAAATAGATCGGTGTAAAGTTGAACTTCCTCTGGAGTGCAAGTGACTCCAATATGAATATGCTCGACAATCCCTGGTTCCATAGAGATGTCGATGGGTTGGGTCTGCGTAATGTTTCCCATATTGCCTTCAGAAGACACTTGGTAAATTTGAATAGGTGTTTGAAGGGGCTGGAATGGGATACACAAAGCAAACCATTCGAGACATGCGATCATTTCTTGATGGGTAGGGAGAAACGAGGAATGGTGGTGATGATCTGACCAAGGGGGTTCCTCAAGAGACATGGTCTCTATGATGGCTTCATCGGAAGGAAATATTTCCTTTAATGGATCCGAAGTAGCATCATCTCCAAGCCAAGGGAAATGAACATATGAGTCGGGAACACCGCTCGGAAGAGCAGGTTCGGGAGGGGGAGCCGATGCAGCAACGATTTCGACATAGTTGAGCTCGGCAGGACTCAACGGCATCATATCACCCCATGATTCTACCTGATTAGCGGGAGGAAGGACCCACGGATCAAAACGCACGAAAATCATGTTAATAGGGGCGAGATTAGGAGGTGGGAGGGGAAAGACACCCATCAGGGTGGGATCTTTAAAGAGTCCGGCTCCCACACTCTCGAATGATTTGGAGGTATGCTCCAAGAAAGGCACATTGCCTTCGGAAGAAGAGGCGAAGAAGGAGAGCTGGTCCATCATGATAATCTTCCCCTGATGAGGGAAACGAATGACACAGAAAAGGGAGGAAGCCATGGCTTGCATGGCGTATGTCCAGCTACGTCCAAGGAGGAGGTTGTAGGTATGATTAGCGTCGACAACTTCGACCTCCACTTCTACCATCTTCCCTTCCAAGGAGATGGGCAAGCGTTGGAGGATACCATAAGGACGGGACTCTCTTCCATCAAAGGCTTCTAATGTCATAGGAGACTGGCTCAGTGTTGGAGAACCAATAGCTTTCTAGCAGGCGACAGACATGATGCAAGTTGAGGCACCTTCATCAATGACTGTACGATGAATCGTTTTACCATTGATGATGACCTGTATAAGGAAAGCGATTTGGTGAGGCAATCTCGGCGTATAGCCCTCGAGATCAAAAGAAATCAGATCCGAGTCAGCCGGGTCTATGCCACCGATGGCCGATAGCAAGGACTTCCTCTGGGAGGGGAAACTCTGGAGTACTTCTAAAGCAGACATAGTAGATGGAGCCTGAGCTAAGTCCTCAACAATGCTATAGTGCTGGGCAGCACGAGCATTAGGGTTGTAAGAAGACTTCTGGAGTACACCTTTTGGAGGGGGTTGGATAGTTGTCTCAGTGCTAGGTCTTTCGATGTGGAGTGGACCAGAACTGGACGGAGGAGCACTGGAGGGGACCTCCGGCTCTTTCCCAGCATGAGATGGATATTCTTTTGCTCGAGTACTGACATGGATGGGAATCATCCCAGCCCTGAATACTTGAGAGCCAAATGAAGAAGAGGGTTGTGATGGATCTGCCACCATTTGAGTTTGCTTTGAAGGGAAAGGTTCTTTAAGCATAGCAGGAGTCCCAGGAGCACCTTTCAACAATCAACTAACTTCAGACCGCCTGGGGCAGTCTTTAGTGTAGTGATCCTCATCATAGATAAGACAAGGATACTTAGGTTTACATTTGGCTCCTTCCTCAGGAGGAGGTTTAGGGGAGTCCTGCTTGGGCTGTTCAGATTTATTTTTGGCTTTCCCTTTCTTTTTCCCTTTCGAGGATTTATCCGCCGTGGTGGACTGAACGGCGTTAACCTTGGAAGTACTTCCAGAATTAGATTGAACCTGAGAAGTGTTTCCATTAGAAGCATTCTATTTTTGCTTCCCAGGGTTCGCGGATGATTTCTTTGAAGATGCGCTTACAGAGCCAATAACACTGTCAACAGATGGTTTTGGCGGAGCTTTGGATGTTCCGGGTCTCGGGGCGTCTGGCAAATAATCATATAAAGTACCTAACTGAGAATATACTAAGTCGAGGTAATGAGCACGCGCGATAGCTTGCTCTTCAGTTACACAAGCTCCCATGGCGATGTCTCGCGTGATTGCAGGGACAAAGGAAGTCGTGAACCAATTGGTCAGGAGCTGATCAGGAATCCAAAATTTGATCAAGCGACGACGTCGTCTCCATTCATGTATATGATCAGATATATGCGTAGCCGTGCCCTGTTTGAGAGACGTAAGGAGATGTGTCCTTGTCTCATACCGAATGGGTAACTGAAAATGAGTTAGGAATGCCATAGCCAGCGAGTTGAAATATTGAAATGTTCCGCGATTCAACTCAATATACCACTTAGCGGCCAAGCCGGTGAGAGTCCTTTGAAAGAGGCGGAGCCAGATGGAGTCATCAAGCCATGAGTTGGATGAGCACCAAAGGTGATAGGTCATGACATGGGCTTGAGGGTCCTCACCAGCTTTGCCATCGAATTTCGGGCAATCACCGGGTATCTTAGTTGGAACTGGTGGCCAATATGGATTATGAAGAATGGGATCATTCGTCAACTTGGACACATCTGGGAGTTCCAACGTCGCTAAGAAAGGCAACTGAGGATTAAAGGACATTTGTGGCTGTGGAAGAGAGGTAGTACCAGGGTTCCAACCAGGTGGTGGTTGCCCCCATGGACTTTGTCCGGATGGGCCTGGCCCATAAGGGTTCTGCCCATAGGGATTTTTCCCATAGGGGTTCTGTCCATATGGATTCTGTCCATATGGATTCTGTCCATAAGGATTCTGTCCATAAGGATTCTATCCATATGGATTTTGTCCATAAGGATTCTGCCCATAAGTAGACAGTTGACCCTGAGACTGTCCCCCAGCACCCCATGGATTAGCAACTTGACCTGTAGGTGCAACATACTGTTGTTGATAATTCTGGTAAGGAGTGACCTGTATTCGTTGATAATTTTGATAAGGGGTAAATTGAGTTTGTCCCCGGGGTTGCTAGTAGCCATACGATTGCTGAGCTCCATACCGAGCCTGATAAGAAGGCTACGCTTGGTAGGAAGGTTGGGGTTGTGGCCCACCTTGCATTTGATAGCCAATTTGAGTTTGGGGCCCAGAAGGATGTCCTTGAACAGGTTGAGCTTGGACCATCTGGTCGGAAGGTTGTCCTGGTTGGGTTTGGGACAGTCCCGTTTGCCCAGAAGGATGAGCTTGCTGGGTACCAGGTTGTCCTTGAGTAACCGAGGGTTGTCCTTGCGGAACAGATGGTTGAGCGGGCTGGATGGTCGGTTGACCTTGAGGTTGGCCAGCCTGTCCAGAGGGATGACTAGGCTGGGCGGTGGGTTGGCCCTGCTGTGCAGAAAGCTACCCCGCTTGCCCAGAAGGATGACTAGGCTGGGAAGTGGGTTGGCCCTGCTGTACGTAAGGCTGCCCCCCTTGCCCAGAAGGGTACCCCTGTTGGACTGTCGGTTGACCTTGTGGAATATAAGTTTGTCCTGCTTGTCCAGAGGGATAACCCTACTGGATACCAGGTTGACCTTGTTGGATGTAAGGTTGTCCTGGTTGTCCAGACGGGTAACCTTGCTAGGTACCCGGTTGGACCGGGTAACCAGAAGGTTGAGTCAGATAAGTAAAATATGGACCACCAGCGGCCAAAGGTTGTCCCTGATAGGGTTGTCCTTGTAGGCCCCCAGGTTGTCCTGGGTGAGACTGGCCATAATGTTGCTGCCCTTGGGGGGTTTGCACATAAGATGGCTGGCCTTGGTTAGGCGGTCCCTGAAGCTGTGCAAGCCTTACTTGGCCCCCATGGAAAGTGGTGGCGTTCCAAGTAACGGATAATGGTACCGAAACCTCAACAATAGGTTGAGTAGGCAATGGTTGAGAAAGATGAAGGTATTGACCAGCAGAATCGTAATAATAGAATGGACCTTGTGCATTCTGATCCTGAACAGCTTGTCCATGGGCTTCATATGGCCCCCCTCCTGGGATGGGACCAGAAGAGGGTGGTGCACTTTTTGCAGGATGGATAACTTTAGGTGTGTGTGCTGGCTGGCCACTACTCACTTGACCGTGAGGGGGACCAGCACCAGTGTTCAAAGCTGAAGACGCTGTAATGGCACTAACAACTAGAGTTGAATGTGCTATACAAACGGTTGGATTTGTCGGAACTGAAGTGATAGGTGTAGTGTGGACTTGTGAAACAAAAGATCCCGTGGTGGGAGTGATGTGGGGGTCCCACATACTCGAAGCAGGGATCCTAGCACTTACCCTATCCATCAACGACTGGTAGCGTGGGGGGAGCGGAGAAGTAGCTGGGATGGGAGTGTCGATATTCAACAAAACAGGTGTCTCGCTTACTCTAGGAGACGTCTCATCCATGTGAGAGGTAGACATTGAAGATGAAACACCAGGGGGGGTAACAGGAATATCGTCCTCGTCAGGCTCCCAGATGGGGTTCCAGTTGATTTCGTAATCCTCGTCGCCCGGGGCATGAGAGTTGATTGGTTGGATACTCGGGATAACAGGAAGAGTATCACTCACAACCGGTACCTCAGGAGCAACGGAAGACGGAGACCCTTGATCACTCAGAACGGGAGTCGATGGTTCAGCCAGGATGATAAACTTCAAACAGGACCTAAGGGAATCTAACAATAAAGGACCCTACTCAAACTAACGCACACAAGATCTAACCAGGTAATGTTAATCGTGGCCAAATAAATTTTAAGACGCAAGGACACAACTTGACCTTTTCATGTTTTAAGAGTCGAGAAAAGGACAAAAGGGTGACTCTAGTCGCCTTCAAATGTTTTGTGAGCCCGAAGTGACAAACTGCTCAAGTGAGCCTTTTCTTTTAAGGAGTTCGAAAAGGATCAAAAGTGACTACTCTGGAGAGACTAGGCAAAGGGTTTACCAAAAAAATCCGTAAAACTGCATATACACCTTGGCAGTCATATGAAAACCAAGGACTTCCCGTACGGCAGTCAATCTTCCCGAATGCTGTGTTCGGTGTGTTACGGCTTGTAAGGCGGCAGACATGGCTTCCTGTGGATAAAGGATGATAACCTAGTGGGGTCTCCCCTATATACGCGATGGTACATGGGAGCTCAAGTCCGTGCTAGACCACTATCGAGTCACAAAAGGAGGAATCACCCAACCGTAGTGTGAAACAACAATGACTAGGTTTAACGACGCTGGAGCACGTCTCTAGCTTAGACCTCTAATCAGTGAGCGTTATGTTCCAATGCGTTTTTAAGTTCATTCAGTTCATTTTATGGTTGATCTTTGATTAAGTTTCAATTTCCAGGTCCTACCGTATGTAATCTCTCACAATTCCCTAAATGCAAGCTATATGCCAAAGAATATCATTTCGTTCGATGAATACTAACTACGAGAGAGTTGAGAATTTTTCAAGCAAACAAAATGACCACAAACAATCAAGAACCACTCTAATACAGCTAATGGAAATAAATGAAACTTTTTTTTTGTTTTAAATCACTAATCAATGAAAAGCTTCTAATTTCAATTATCTAATTCAACGCAAAAGAGATTGTTCGTTTTCTTTTCAATGGCAAAGTGCATTAAACAAATTTTGAGAGATAATAATGACGAGTAAAAGAGACAAACTTCACTCAATGAGAACACAATCAAGTCCCCGAAATACCAAGGCAGTCCTTCAAAACGAAGAAAAACACCAAAGGCTTCAATGGGCCATGTGATCTAGGCCCAAAACGAAGCCGAGCGGAATCCAAGTGAAAAAGAAGTAAATCACTCGAATAACGCAATAAAATACTTAACAACCACTGAACAAGTGCAAGAGAGTAACCAAAAAGTCAACTGGAATGATAGAAGACCAAAAATTCGACACGCAAAACCACTAGATGTCCTAGGACTAAAACGTGAAATCGTTAGAAAATGGAAAACACCCAAAGTATGCAAATGTAATCTATGCACACTTTTCATTCATATCGTGAAAATGAGAATTCTAATTGTGCAAGTGTGATCTATGCAAGAGAATTCTCAAACACAAGATGATTGTAATCTAAGAATCAATCAAGTGCAAATCAAGAAAAACGGGTGAGAGTTCCAAAGATCATAAAATAAAAACACTCATACACAATTTAGCGCCCCCCCCCCCCCGGCGAATGAGGGGGAAATTTTTTTGCAAAAACAAAAGCAAAAAGATGCAAAATTGTGAAAAGACTGAGACAAACCTCCAAGTAATGATCAAAGGAAATCAAATTAATAATTTGCCAAAAAAAACTCAAGACCAGTCAAACAAGACCCTGACACACTCAAGTGATTGAAAGAGGTGTAGCTAGACACAAAACCCAAGCTTGGAAGGCTGCAAACAAGCAAACTGGAAAAGTTCACAGGCCCGGCATGACTGTCAGGCGGAAAACTAGCGCCAATTGAGGATTGGCGTGGGCTGTACACTGGCAAGTGGCGCCAATTGGCACGACTGTCATGCAAAAAAGAGCACCAATCAAGTTTGCTAGCTTAAAAATAAAAACAAGCAGTCCAAGGCTTAGTCGACAGTATCCAGACAGACCAGGCAGTAAGAGACAACAGAGCATCCAACCCAGAAAGCTATCTAAGCAATCAAAACAAGAGAAACCAAAGAGATAAGACAAACTCCAAGTTGTTTAGTTCGTAAACCAAACCGGAGATTGACTGAAGTGGCGTTGATCTACTTCGCTAATGCAAAGCAATAGCGTTTCGAAGGCTATCTAGCCGTACTTCAGGCTCCGTCTAAAGTTTACAAATCGAACAACAAGCTAACTCCCCAGTGGAGTCGCCAAATTGTTGTGGAGGTAAATCCTCTCTGCGGACAGAGACGATCCCTACTAGCCCAGACCGGGTCTAGCAACAATCACACAATGCTATCACGCAAATTCCTAATTGCAAATAAAAAGTGGATGGTGAGAACCTACTTGGATTCCAACGCTAGTGTTTGTAGAAGAGATGTCGCCCTCGTTCCTTTGCCTCGGCCAGTCACGATCCCCACGATCTCCGTGATTGGACACCTGCACATGCAAAGAAAAACACGAATACAAACATAAAATCTAGTAGATGCAATTATATATCAGTCAGAAAAGATATAACTCAACATCAAACATAAGACAATGAGAGTGGAACCATAATGATAGTCATCTATTATTAATAAATAACAAAGAAGAATACAACCATTGTTCTGACGTCAAATCCTCCTTTGGCTGGGTAGTCAGCTACACAAGTCTTGCAAAGCTTTTTGGGATGAGGAACAAGCCTCTCTCTCTTTGGGTGACAAGAATCTCCTTACTTAGATTTGGCCTTATGGGTGCAAAGAAGGCTCTTGCAGCTTCAAACTCTCTATCACTATACTGGAATTACTGACTAGAACTACTGTAACTACTACTAGCTTGCTCAAGGCATAGAGGCAAGCTTTTATAGATAGAGAGGAAAGAGATAGGATCAACCACATTATTCATGGGATTGGCTTTATCACTTGGAAACTTCCATGAAAGGTGGAAAACCACTTCCCTTCTATGGAGATTCAAAGCCAAACCATCCTAGCTCAACATAGATTCAGTTGGTGAATGGGTTGAAGAGAACCTTCGGGAGCTTGTTGGTTAAAAAATTTACTCAATTCGGTTGGCGCGAGTGCGACTCTGAGACAGAGTGCCAATGGCGCGCCCTTTTTAGAGGATTTCCCTCATTGGCGCGGGCAGTGAACTGTGGACCCGCGCTAATGCAAAAAGAGTTGTTTTCATGAGTATTTTGCAGGAGATGTCTTTAGGGCATATGAAGCTCATACTTAGAGGAATATGATGCAAGTGGTTTCAGGTCATGTCACTTCTCACAGGTCCCGGAATGAGTCCTCTAGTGTGCGGGTGAGGGGTAACAGGGACGGTGACAAACGGTGACAAATTGATGTGTAACAGTTATCCACACCTATCATTTACTTCTAATCAACCTAAAGAGGAGCTTAAAATTTATACAAATATTTTAGATTTTGAAGATCAAGGGAAAATTGTGCTTAAATTTGAAAATTTAATCATTCACCCTCAATTTTCAAAGAAGTCTATAGTTTCAGGGCATCCATCTTCTAAGAAGAAAATCTCTCCTAGACAATCGATTTTACAACAACAACAAATGAATGGAATAGGACCAATTATAGTAGAAAAAAATGCAACATTAGTGCTACCACCAACAGCTAAGATTCATGATTTTCGTGAGGGTTATCTAAAACATCTGCCTAGATATAATGGGGACACAGGACCAAATGCAGAAGATCATTTATCTGCATTTTTGGATTTTGTAGATAATATGAACCACATGAGTACGTCTATATGAGGTTTTTTGTTCAATCATTAGAAGGAAATGTTAAGATTTGGTTTATACAGTGATAACCAAACTCTATTCGTACATGGGCAGAATTAACCAATATCATCATTAATAAGTGGGGAATAAAGAAGCATCATGTTTATTATTTAACTAAATTTGAAGGCCTCAAAAGGAATCCTAATGAACCTGTGTCAGACTTCATGAAGAGGTTCAATAAAATTTACAATAAAATGCTTGCATATTGTAAACCTCCAGCCAATGTAGCAAAGGTTATATTTTATAAGGAATTTGATGACGATTTTTATTTAATGTCAGGGATAGAAAATATAGAACCTTGGCATACATGCAAACTAATGCAACTTAGGATGCGGCTAACAAAGAAACATCAAGTAAATTGAGAGCAAAGGCAGAAAAGAAAAAAGGAAATTAAAAGCTAAAAAAATTATGGTTGATCTTCAAAAATTAAGAGGAACATAAAGTTGCTAAAATCCCTTCAATGTTGAGGAAATTATGTAATAGAATTTCAAGGATGGAAACACAACCTAGACAAGTACAAAAAAATGTGAATATATGACCAGGAAACTACAAAAGACCTTTTCAGCCACAAATTTTATAGAGGGAAAGACAGAATAATGACCAACAAATTCAATGCCCATTAATGATAGATGATTATGATGTGGAAGAAATAACACCTATTGTAGATGACATAAATTATTTTGGTGATCAAAATCAAGAAAATGATATTGTTCTTGTGAACCAAGTTCAACCTGTAGTTAAGAATGAAGAATCTTCCGAAATTTTTAAATACCAAGACTCTTTCCAAGGTCTTAATTGTTGAGCTAAATAAAATATATGATCTAAGACCAAGCAAAGGCCCAAGTAGACTAGAAAATAAATTTACCTTTGATCTTTCACAAGATAAAGCGACTGAAACTTTATCTGCGCAATCTTAAAATAAGCCATTAGGTCAATATACAATAGAAAAAATTGTTCCACCTGTGTTCAATGCAAGAAAGGAGCTAGAAAAAGTGAAAATTACAATTCCTTTATCACATCTCAAGAGAAATATTGCTTACAAGCAATAGGCATCCAAATGGATTCAATCTTCAAGTGTGGATGCTGAAGGATATATAATCAGTTTGCAAGATGAAAAACCCTTTGTTATTTTTGGACCAAGTCTAGATGTTCAAGATGAAAGTGTTCCTCATTATATTTGACTCTAAAAATTCATTATTTTGTCCTCTATAATTGCATGTTATATTCTAGGGCATCTCATAATCTAATGCCAAAAATTATTATGGTTCAACTTTAGTTGCAAGTGATAAAGACCTACCATGATTTAGAGCACATTTGACTAAAAAAGGGTGTAGTGTTTACGACTAATGAAAGATCTGGTAGTATCTTTGGCATAGATTATTGTTAAAAATGTTATAATGGATATAGTGGTTATAGATATTCCCCCAAAATTTGGTATGTCCTTGTCAAGGTCCTGGTGTGCTAAACTAGGAGGAAGTTTACAAATGGATATGTCATATGTTACCATTCTAGTTTATGGAGGAGAACATCTAAGGATATATCGAGAAGTAAGATTCATAAATATTGTTTGTAATGCTATTTAAGCTATAAATCGTCCTATATATGTTGTAGACCAAGAGTTAGGATGTTTCATTTTGGTTGTAAATGATTAATGTAATGTACATAATAGAATTTAAGACACTACAAATATTACTCAATCTTCATAAAATGATGTATGGAAGATGTATTTTGACGGGTCTCTTTCCAGATAAGGATTTGGATTTTGGATTGTGTTACTTTCACTTGAAAAGAAAATGATTACTCAATCTTTTAAACTAGACTTTAAGGTCACAAACAATGTAGCAAAATATGAAGCTTTGATACTAGGATTAGAACTAGCTAAGAAAATGAAATTTGAAATATTGTGAGTGTTTGGTGATTCAGAATTAGTTGTCAGACAAGTTAGAAATATTTGTCAAGCAAAACATCCCAGATTAAAAGCTTACAAAAATGATACATGGGATTGTATAGAGAATTATTTTCAATATTTTAACATTGAACCTATACCAAGATAGGGTAACATGCAAGCAAACTCTTTCGCAGTTTTTGTAAGTACTTTTAAAGTTCCAGAATATTTTCAATTGCGATATCATATTGAGGTTGTATATACCTTCAATCCCGGATAATGTAAAGCAGTGGAAAGTATTCGAAGATGATGAAAATTTGAGAATTTTATGTAGGCTATTGAGGAATTTTCTTGTTTACACATTGATGAAGAAAACAATGAGACAATTGCAGAAAGTATTGTTGATTCATAAATAAGTTTCAAACAGGAAATAGTTAACCATGAGATTATTTAGTTTTCCAACAATCATATTCCTAAGGGATTAGTTCCCCTTGAAAGACTGTTTGACCAGAATGATGTTATAAGAACCTCAATATTAAATTCACAGTAAGATGATGTAAAAGATTCTAATATTGGTACAAAGGAAGAGGTTAGAAACATTAAATGTTAGAAAATTATATATTACAGAGCAATGGAACACATAAAATATTGCACAAATATAAACACAAAAAATGCATAAAACAAGAGAGACACAAATATATGTGGTTCGCCCAATTTGGGCTACATCCACGTAGAAACAGCCAGTCCTTCCTTTTATAGTATCCAACAAAATGAAGAGATACAACCTACAACAGATCTGTTGTAATTCCCTCTTCTCTCTCGCTCAATCTCCTCTCTCTTCTCACTCAGAATATAGATCTACATAGATGCAATACAATTCCCTCATATATAGTGAGGGGTTTCCTTCTAGGGAAAGAAACCCTAAATTAAACATAACATCTACCGTCATATCTCCGCCTAATGAACGACCCAAATTGACTACAAAATTACAACATTTTACAAGGAAATTTTACATCTATATTTAGCTTCAGGGGTACTACCCCTGATCCCCCCGCCAGGGGGGGGCTCCCAAAGGTCGCATTCGCGCCCCCCTGGACCCCCCTTGCAACGTATATTTTACAGGCGGCGTTGCCACCACATTACGAACTGGGGTCCAATGTGGTGATACCTCTAAATAAAGAAGATAATCAAGCTCCACACCGAACATTAAACTTTCAGAAACATCACCACAGGAAATTAAAGATAAATATGTTCAGTTATTCAAGGGATATAAGGATGTGTTTTATGGAGATATGAACATTTGAAGACTTATGACACATCTATCATTGAACATAAGATTCCCTTAAAACTAGGAGCTAAACCATTTCAACAGAAGTTGAGGAGGATAAATCCAATTATGCCACCTATAATAGAAAATGAAAATAACTAAAGAAACTTCTTGGTGCAAAAATAATAGTTCCTTTAAGATATTTTTATTGGTTAGCCAATCTGGTTACTGTCAAGAAAAACAACGGAGAAATTAGACTGTGTGTTGACTTCAGGAATATGAACAAATTATCATTGAGTGATAATAATCCACTGCCAAAGATGGACCATATGCTTCAAAGAGTAACAAGATAAAAAAATATTTCAATGTTAGATGTTTGTTCGGATATAATCAAATATTGGTCAGTGAAAAAGACGAAGAAAAACAACTTTTACAACACCATGGTGTACCTTCATGTATGCTAAGATTCCATTTGACCTAATAAATGCAAGGGAAACCTTTCATAGGGCCATGGACTTAGAATTTGTTGGAAAATTAAATAAGTTTATAGTAATATACCTTGATGATTTAACTGTCTTTTTTGAATCTGATGCAAAGCATATAAAACATTTGAAGAAAAATTTTGTGAGATGCAGAAAATTTGTGATTTCTCTTAGTCCCAAGAAATAAATTTTTTCCTTGAATTAAGGAAAAATGCTAGGTCTTATTACTTCAAAGGAAGGAGTCACAATAGACCCTAAAATAATCTCAGCTACGTAGTCAATTAGTTTTCCAAGGACGAAGAAAGAAATTCAAGCATTTTTAGGTAAAATCAATTTCTTAAGAAGATTTGTACCTAACTATGCATAGATTGTGAAGGATATCATTGATATGCTTAAAAAGAATCATGAGGTTAGGTGGAATTCACAAGCAAGATATTCCTTTTCTAAGATCACAAAGGAATTTTCATAAGAACCAGTACTAGTTAGTCCAGACTATACAAAGCATTTCAATATTTTCTCTTTTGCATCAGACAGTACAATAGTAGCATTTTTATTACAGAGGAATGAAGATCATTATGAACAACCAATTGCTTTCTTTAGAAAAGTTATGAGGGATGCAAAACTGAAGTATGATACAATTGAAAAAAAGGATTAAGCTTTGGTAAAAGCCTTAAAATCCTTTAGAATCTATGTGTTGCATTATCCAGAAATAGCTTTTGTACCCAACAATGTAGTAGAGAAAATACTCACTCAAGCTGATACAGATGAGAAAATGGGAAGGTGGATAGCCAAAATATTGGATATTGATTTCACTATCATACCAACAAAGCTAGAAAAAGGATAAGGATTGGCTAAGCTATTAGCATATTAAAATTGTAAATTTTTGGGCATAAATTCAATTATGCAAATTTCAGGAGTTTTAGAGGAGAAGAATCCACAAGAACCTTCTCATGTTCTAAGGAGAAGAATCCACAAGAGACTTCTCATATTCCAGAGGAGAAGAATCCGCAAGAACCTTATCATAGTTCAATGCCATCTTTGCTCCCTTTTCATATTGATGAGAAGTTTTATTATCAGACTGGTATAAGGATATTGTACATTTTCTAAGAGATTTTGAATATCCTCTTGAGTTCAAAATAAACAATGCAAGTCCCTTAAGAATAGAGAAATGAAATATTATATACTTAATGAAAATGTGTATTGAAGGATCCATTGCATATTGTTTTACTATGTTTAATTGAAAGTGAAACAAAAGGTGTAAATGAGCAGTTTCATGAAGAAGTATGTGGAGGTCACTATGCTTGGAAAGAAACTGCACATAAGATATTGAGGGTAGGATTCTATTGGCCTATATTATTTGCCCATGTTGGTGTGAAAATACGAATTTGTATTCTTTTCTAAATATTTGCAAGGAAATAAAAATTGGTTTCTCTTCTAGTTATTCTAGTGTTGGTATAATTTCCTTTCTTACAATGGGTTCAAGATTTAATTGGTGAAATAATTGCTTCTTCCAACAATCAACATAGATGGATCCTCACAACAACATGTTATTTCACAAAATGGGTAGAAGTTATCCCTAAGAGAACTACAATTGATTATGTTGTCATGAAATTCATTGAAGATAAGATTTTGTCCAGGTTTGGTTGTCCAAGACAAATAATTACAGATAATGCCCAAGCTTTTAGTTCCATTAAAATGAATGAGTTTTTTCAAAAGTACCAAATTTCTTTACATCAATCTACACCTTATTATCCATAAGGGAATGGACTTGTAGAGTCATCAAACAAAAGCTTGATTAAAGTTATTAAGAAGGTCTTAGCAAATCATAAAATAAATTGGGACAACCACTTGAAGTATGCAGTTTGGGAAAGCATAGTTTCACCCAAGAGATCCACTGATAAATCTCCCTTTCAACTTTTTTATGGTGCGAAAGCAATTTTCCTTACCCAATTGGCATTTCAAATCATGAAGATCTTACAAGATTCTTATGAGGAAACTAATGATTTCTCATAAAGAATCAATCAAATCATTGAACTCAATTAGGACAAAGAAGAAGCCCAACATAAACTCCTACAATATGAGGATAAGATGAAGAGTCTATTTGATAGGATAGCTAGAGAGAGAGATTTCAAACAATGAGACCCAGTTCTAAGATGAGATGCAAGAAGAGAAGAAAAAGGAAAGCATGGAAAGTTAAATAACCTTTGGCTAGGACCTTTTAAAATTGAAGAAATTAAAGGAAATAACACATTCATTCTTTAGAATTTGTGAGGACAATATGTTGAAAATGCAATAAGAAAATCCTAATGTAGTTTTGTACTTAAATTAAACTAGGAATAAAATTGTAATTCCACATCAAAAGACAACTTGTACAAGTTAACTAAGTTAAATTGACTTAGTTGGCTCAATTAATTCAAGTTGAGGCTCTAACTTGAGTCATGTAGAGTGTATCCTACATTATAGGAGTCGTGGTTGAGTTTATTTTGAGTTGGAACTAATTAATTCAGTTTAACTGAGTTAAATTTGGTTAAACTAGTTCCATCTGATGGAGGAACTAGTAGGAGGTCAGACAGTGGGTTGTTGCTTCATGTGTTCAACCATTTAATTGATGATTTGCTCATAAATAAATCATGCATGTCATATCCAAGAGTTACCCAGTTGATATTGGAGTTCAGGGATAGTGTACTATCAGTTGTATATCATCTGAATTGTATAGGTGGTGCATGCAGTCAGAGGAAGGCTTGTGAGGATTGCATAATTCATATTGAGGAATTTCCCTAATTAATAGGGGATAATTCCAAAGAAACATTGCAAGAAAATAGGGACTTGTGAAAGCACGAAATTGGTTAAGTATTGGCCCGGGGTTGTTTAGGAAGTTGTGAGACAAATATCTATAGTGGAGAGGTTGCTCAGGCTTGAGCAAAGCATTGTAATATTCTCATATTTTCTTACTAATGAAATATACAAATAGCAGGGGTTTTTAGTTGTGTCTTTCCCAAGGAAATCAATATTCAATGTGTTGATTGAATTCTTTCTCTTGTATGCTTCGTGATTTCACGATCGTTTAATTTTTTCTACTAATGAGTAGATTAGATTCAAGTCTATTGTTTTAGTAAATTAATATTATAGTTTGAATCTACAATGTATTTCTACATGGTATAAGGGCATAAATCACTCTAGAAGAGGAGAATATGAGTTTATTTTTTGCAAGTGAAATCGAATCTATAATATCATTCTTCAGAGCTAGCAGAATGTCATTCTATGGATTACGACTCAAATATGCCTTTGAGGGTAGTTTTAAATATATTTCTTCAAAGGATAGGATGGAGGTAGTGTTGGAAGACAATGGGCTTAAGGAATTCATAGACAAAGATATTTGTAAGCCTCTAGCAACTGATGCTCAAGATATGGTAGAGTGGAGAAAATTTGTTTTAAAGGCAATAAGGATTATCCTAGAAGGAGTTTGAGATCATAGTGTCTCAAACCTCCACATTGACGAGAATACATATGTAATGTGGAAGGCCTTGACAGACCTATTTCAAAATAGAAGTGACCACAGGAAGCTGGCATCGAAGGAAATTCTCTGAAAAATCAAGATGGAGAAGGGCGGCACAATAACAAAGTACTTGACAAAGTTCACCCAATGTCAGGATGAGATTGGAAGTGTTGGTGTTATACTTTCTGAAGATGATTTGGTCATCCTAGCACTTCTAGGCCTTCCCAAGAGCTGGCACAACTATCAAGATTCGATAAATGAGAGGGAGAAGATACTAGAGTGGGAGAGTTTGTGGTCTTCCTTGGTCTAAGAAGAGATTCAACAGAGCATGAGAGATGGATCCTAAACTAAGAATGATGATGAGGAGAACTTTTCCATAGCTGGAAAGGAAAAGGAGGGGAAATAAAATCCATCCCATTCCAAATCAGATTCCAGTCAAGGTGATAAGAAGAAGGACTTGTCGAAGCTTAAATTTTTTCACTGTCACGAGTTGGGACACTATGACACAAAGTTTCCACACAAGAAGGCTGACAAGAATCCCTTATAAGGAGTGAAAAGTGAAGCTATTGCTTCATAATTTAAGTTGGATTTCACCCTCATCACCTGCATGGTGACATTGGTGATGGGTAGTGTGTTGTATCTGGATACTGGAGCCTCATTCCATATTATTCACAATAAAGAATTCTTTAGTGACTTGGAGGAGAAGGACCTCCAAATGCACATTAAAATGGGAGATGATGGAAGGTATAGTGTGACCAGCATCGATACTGTTACTTTTCAGGGGGAGTTTGGTTCTCCTCTAACATTAAAAGATGTCATGTATGTTCCAGATCTGAACAAGAATTTGGTTTCAGTTACCATGTTGGACGATTGTGGCTATGATGTGATATTTAGCAAAGGAAAGGATGTCTCGTCATATAGCCTTAGGACAAGTGATGTGGATTGTGATTTAGGTGAAGAACCTCTACAAATTGGATGTAGAAGAATGTCCTTATTTGAGCACAAAAGCAGGGAAGGTGCAGAGTTGAGACATCGGTGAGTTGTGGCATAGAATATTGGGTCACTTTCACCATGAACCTTTGAAGATCATGCATCAGATTTAAATAGGACTTCCCAAGGGTATAATAGAGCAGAGAGATACATGAAAAGTGTGTACATTGGTGAAGTCCACCAAAGCCACCTTTCATGATAAGGACAATCAAGTGCAAGAGATCCTTGAAAGAGTTCACTCAGTTGTGTGTGGACCATTCTTGATAGCTTCCAAAGCCAAGCATGGGTATTATGTAATATTTGTAAATGATTTCTCTCGCAAGTGTTTGATTTTATTCATGTGGAAGAAAGATCATACATTCTATAAATTTTTTGAATTTAAAGCACTTGTTGAGAAAGACACTGGCAGGAATGTGAAGGCTCCCACAAGCGACAACAGTGGAGAATATTTGTCTAATGAATTCAAGAATTGTTTTGCATCAGAAGGAATTCAAAGGGGGTTAATAGCACCCCATAATCCATAGCAACATGGGGTGGCTGAAAGGAAGAAAAAAATTATTGTGGGAGTTGCATGGGCGATGCTACATGATCAATGCCTATTGTTGCACTTGTGGGTTGAAGCATGCAACATAGTTGTATATGTGCAGAATAGGAGTCCTCATCAAATTATTGGGATGAGTACACCTAAAGAATATTTTTTAGGTAATAAACTAGATGTGGCATAGTTTAGGATATTTGGGTCATCAATTTACTGTCATGTTACCAAGTATGCAAGGAAAAATCTAGAACCAATAGCTGATTTGGCCATATTTGTGGGGTACACTGATACACCTCACAAATATTGGGTGTACCTGCCATCTCACAGGATGATAGTGGTTCATAGAGATGTGAATTTTGATGAACATTAGGTCGTGATATGTTCCATTGAGATGGAGCTTCACTTGCATTCAGGTGAGAATCTTTTAGCTCCAAAAGAAGAACCTTAGGATGATGTGGAGCAGCCACATGCACAGGAGCAGAGAGTGGAAGTGCCAACTCATGCAGATACTTCTAGAGAAGGAAGGAAGTGCACTAGAGCAGCTGACATACTAATGCATGATGTTAGAGAGAATGTAGGAGAACCCACATCAAAACACAAACAAAGGAGGTCATTGGATCGATACACTAGCTACATGGCTCTAATGATCAAAAGTGTAGAGATTGAGCCATCCTCATTCGAGGAAGCAGTGAAAAAGCTAGTATGGGTTGATGTCATGGGATAGGAGTATGAATCCATTATCAGAAAAATTGTTTGGAAAGTGGTCTCAAGACCAACATATAAGTCAGTGGTGAGTTGCAGATGGATTTACAAGGTAAAGCAAGCAACAGATGGGAGTGTGTAGAAACACAAGGCTAGATTTGTGGCCAAAGGCTTCTCTCAGGTGAAGGGAATTGATTATGAGGATAAATTTCCTCCAGGAGCAAGGTACTGTTCGATTAGATCTATTCTAGCACTTTCAACGCAGATGGGATGGAAGACACATTATATGGATGTGAAGATGGCATTCCTCAATGATGTGATTTAGGAAGAGGTTTACATTGAGCAGCCGAAAGGATTTGGGAACTTCAACAGAGACTTGCATGTGTGCAGACTTAATAAAAGACTATATGGATTTAAACAAGTGCCCTATCCTTGGTATACTAGGATTGACAACTATTTCACCAGGTTGGGCTTCACCAAAAGTGAAGCATATGAAAACCTTTACCATATTGGGTTTTAAGGTAAATTTTTTATTATAGTATTATATGTTGATGATTTAATTCTAACAAGTAATGAAAAGCTTGTAAAATCTTGCAAAGATGATCTTGCAAGAGAGTTCGAGATGAAGGACCTGGGGCTCATACATTATTTCCTTGGTATGGAAGTATGGTAAGGAGATGGGGAATTGTTTGTCTCTCTGGGAAAGTATGCCAATGAGATACTGAAGAAGTTCCACATGGCGAGAAGAAAACCCATGGAGACTCCTCTAGCAAGGAATTGAAAGAAGAAAGATGCTACTTTGGGTGAAGTAGTAGAGGATGCTATTTTCAAGTAGTTTGTGGGTTCACTTATGTATTTGGTGAACACATGATCGAATAGATTTTTTGCAATTAACAAATGTAGTCAAGAAATGGTTAAGCCAACCAAAATATATTACAAGGCAGCTAAACATGTGTTGAGATACCTCAGGGGAACCACTCAGTTTGGTCTTTGGTACAGACAGACAGAGGGAGTGAACCTGCAAGGCTTCACAAATTCATACTAGGGAGGGAGTACATCTGACAGGAAAATTACATCATGGGGAATCCTTAGTATTGGGTCAACAGAAGTTTCTTGGTACAGCAAGAGGTAGAGATCATCTGTACTTAGTTTGGCAGAAGCATAGTACATGGCGGCTATTCAAGAAACTTGTGAGGCTATATGGATGAGGAAGATCATTGTTGGGTTATTTGGTCAACAGATGGATCCTATAGTGATTTTTTGTGACAATCATAGTTGTATCAAACTCCCTAAGAATCTAGTTTTTCATGATTGTTCGAAGCATATCGACATCTAGTATCACCATCTACAAGATTGTGTGTAGAGGAGACTGATGTTGCAAGAATACATTCTTATAGAAGAATAAGATGCAGACATCTTGACTAAGGCATGTTAAAGAGGCAAAATTAGAGCTTCATAGAGGAATATTGGGTAGCAGATAATCTCTTTCTTGTTGAGAGGGAGTGCTAAAGTTACAACAAGAAAATCCTAAATGAATTTTATCCTTGAATTAAATTAGGAATAAAGTTGTAATTCCATCTCACAAGACAACTTGTACGAGTTAACTAAGTAAAATTGACTTAGTTGGCTTAGTTAATTAATGTTGAGGGTCTAACTTGAGTCATGTAGAGTGTCTCCTAGATTATAGGAGCCTTGGTTGAGTTTATTTTGAGTTTTAATTAATTAATTCAGTTTAACTGAGTTAATGTCAATTAAACTAGTTCCAACTGATGGAGGACCTAGTAAGAGGTCAGATAGTGGGTTGTTGCTTCATGTGTGCAACCTGCTAACTGATGATTCGCTCATAAATAAATCATGCATCTCATATTTGATAGTTACCCAATTGAGATTGGAGTTCAAGGACAATGTAGTATCAGTTGTATAATCATCTGAATTGTACAAGTGGTGCATGCAGTCAAAGGAAGGCCTATGAGGATTGCACAATTCATATTGAGGAATTTCCATAGCTCATAGGGGCTAATTCCCAAGTAAAAAATGAAAGGAAATAGGGACTTGGGAAAGAGATAAATTGGTTAAGTATTGGCCTAGACTTGTCTACAAAGTTGTGAGACAAGGAGCGATAGTGCATAGGTTGATCAAGCTTGAGAAAAGCATTGTAATGTTCTCATATTTTCTGACTAAGCAATATACATATAGAAGCGGTTTTTAGCTATGGATTTCCCTAGGAATCATTGTGTAATGTGTTGATTGAATTCTTTCTCTTGTATGGTTCATGATATTTTGATTGTTTAATTGTTTCCGCTAATGAGTAGAGTAGATTCAAGTCTATTGTTTTAGTAAATTAGAGTTAGCAGTTTGAATCTACAAAGAATTTCTGCACAATATTTTTCATTGCGAGTCAATGGGAAATATTTGAAACATTATATTCAATTCTGAGCGGGTATTTCTCATTGTCATTGTAAATGATCAGTGTGATTTATATTTTCAAAGAAAGTGTGATCTTCTACAACAATGACTCCATAGCCTGAGGACAAGGCACATGGATCTCCATGCTCTCTACATCCCGTAGGGGAAGCAGTCCGCGAATGGAGCCAACGTTGTAACTATTTTTTATCCATACAATTTTTTTTTAATTGTATATTTTTCAAATATATATATTTAATTTATTTTCACTTTATAATAAAGCTGGGCATATCTTTATAAATTTCTCTTTAGTTAAGGTTTTGTAGTTAATAAATTATTTTTAGTGGGTTATTTGAGTAAAGCGCTAGAATTTATATACCTAGCAATTTCAAATGACATTGATTGTCTCCGCCGCAATTGATGGTTGGTAATTGATTGCAGGAACCCCCCACACTCTTGATGTTTAACAAAGCAGGGGTCTACAATCATGTTTCATTAAAACCATTTATCATTATGTGTTGGGCCCTCAAATATTGCGAGCCCCCCCCCTAAAAAATACCACTTACCACTACACCCCCCCTCCGCAAACATTCAACTTAATTTATCCTTTTCCCACTATTTCCACCACTTTATCCATTTCTCCAAATGACCACCAACTTAACCCTTGCCATTTCCTCTGATAATTTATTTATTTAACCGTTAAATCATTAATTCATTACCGACAATGTTCTAATAGTTGTTTGTTGACACGCCAAACATTAATTTCATCAAGAGTTATCCAAAATCATCTGCCAAACCTGATTATCCTCCATCGACCATATATTTTTCCTTCATTTCGCAAATATTTGTAGAGGTGCTCAGTGACATAATACTTCTAAATCTTTAACTCAACCACGTCAATCAACCAACAAATTACCAAGTATTCTTATCTCCTTGTTTTTTTCTTATTTCAAAATGGCTAGTCAAAAGGGAAAAGCTAAGAATTTTTTTTGAAAACTCTATGCTTCCCCCGATCCCTAATATTGATGAATTTCCTTTGGTATATGTTGATTTCAAAATCATAGAAACCAAATGTTAATTTGACTTATATGAGTTACACAATTGGGAATTTCATAAATTTGAGGATGCTAGTGATGAATTCAGCTTTTGGGATCCCATGTTACCTCAGTTTGTTTTCCTTCAAACTCATCATTTCCATGAATTTGTTTCTTGGCATGAAAACCGTTGTCTACCCATCTAAAGAGAAATAGTAGCCAAAAATGGTGAATCCCTATTCTACATAACCCCAAAATCTATTTCTAGGCTCTGCAGAATAATCCTCCAAGTTCCCTTTACCCATTTTTAATTGATTCACTAGTCGAAATCTACTAGAAGCTTACCTTTCAGCATCAAGATAGTATATTTGGGTATTTTATTCCATAAGGATCTGAATTACCTCGCCATAATCCACCATATTATTCATAAACTTGTATAGAGTTGTCTAGACAAGTAATTTCTATGTTTTGTTGTCTTTTAGACTACTAGAGTGATGAATGGGTTGATGAAGTCTTCTTAGTGTTTTTGTCAGTCCTTTCATCTGGTAAAAAGACCTCTTTCATTTTCAACTTTGGCCAATTTATTTCAGATATCATCCATGAAAAGTTATTGAAATTCATTGTAGAGATATATTTCAAACATCAATCTGTATTGGTGTATTTATTTTTATATCATCAGTCTGAAAGATTCAAAATTCCACCCAAAAGCTTGACTCACAGGGAAGGCCACAATTTTCATTCATTGGAATTCATTAGTCGGAGGAAATTCAGAAGATTATTATTTTAGTGATTTTGGAGATCAATTTATATATTTTTCACTATGTCTCCTTAGTATTGGTGCAGTGCCAAAGATATCAACAAAAATTGAAAGAATTTTGCATCTGAGTGAATAGTAAAAGGTGGGAGATTGGTACTTATATCATAATTTCACAGAGATCAGAGTATATCGTTGTGATTTTCAACCAAAAAAATAATTTTAAATTAAGTTTCCGCTGGAGTTATGACCCCTTGGGAGCAATTTCATACAGATTTGAGGAAAAATCTACTCCTTATACTCATATCTCAAAACCATAAATTGAACAATATGCCAATTAGGAAGATTATCAGAAGAAGTTACATGATATAGCAATAGACAACTCAAAATTTTCTAAAGTAAAAGGAAATTTTGATGCCATAACTTTTCTCCAAGTTTTTGAAAAGGATTTATTAATTTCATATGAAATTCACCATATTTTTTTAACGAAGCCCACATTTGAAAAATACACCGAGGTAGATGAAACGTACAAGAAAGTGAGAAAATTTTCATATCAAGAAGATGATAAGTGGGATATGTTCCATGATCTTATCAAGTAAACAAAAAGTAGGTTGAGAGACAGGATTTGGGAAAAGTAATAGGAGCAGAATCAACATAATCATATTTAAAGGCAACTGTTGGAAACTAAGTCCTTGAATAGTGTGATGATTCCACTAAATCGGCTCTAGAATTTCTATTTTGAGTTGTACTGATTAGAGTTATTCAAATTATTTTGGATAAAACTTTATTTTTATGTAATAGATTATATATATTTTAGAATAATTTATAAATACTTTGTAATTCAAAGTAAGGAGAGTCGATACTTTGATAGAACCAAAGGCATTACTATATTTTGGAAATTTTGAAGATAATCAAAAGCTTATAGCTTCAATTCTTAGCAACATTTGTGTTCATGCGAGTCTCCCTTGTGTAATAATTTATGTTACTCTTCATATGTTTGAGGTAATATAAAAGTATTGGGTAAGGCTAGGTTGAGTTTTGATCTCCTTGATAACCCCTTCAAAGTTATTATCATTACTGAGATTATCTAATTGAACACTTTGTTTAAATTAGAACCTATGCATATTCAAATTATCTCCTTTTGTCATGTCATAAATGTATAAGTTTCAGATGTATAAATATTTCTATATGCCTCTAATTTATCTGATAATGTAAATATTCATGAAGGATATTTAGTTATCAGATATCTTCTTTTTCATATATCATAAACATTTAAAGATTGTATGTTGTTAGTATTGGAATCAACAATTTGAGAAATATTTGAAATCTATGAGTTATATACATTTGAATCATTTGAGTCATTGATCCTCTATTTAAATGAATCCTCACTTATATTCTTTGGCATAATTCCTTATCCTAGAACTTTCTACAAAGAAACAACACACATGTGCAACATATATATGAGACAAAAATATTCTTTTTATTTCTTTGTCAAATTCAAGCTTCAACTTGATTACATAATTGTCCCACAAGATACTTCTTGTAGGTGATTAGCACCAATATTATAGTAAGGATGCTACAACTCCTGGGGCTACCAACTTTACTTCATCAACCCCGTGTTCATACAAACTTGGAAGTGACAGTGTAGTATACACAAATAGATGTAATGGGTCCACTCTTTCTCATTGCTAAGCTGGGGTGATAGAACACTAGGGTTTCTCAAACCATTATTCTATTGATTAGAAGAATTTTGATTACCAATTTAGAGAGGAGAATTTTACCCTAATTGAGAGAATTGAAATGCTACTTTCTGTAGTAATGAAAGACTGAGAGAAATGTCTACAAAACACATAACTAATCTAGCTATTTGTTATATACCTTGCTTGCAAAAGAACTCTAATTTAACACATTTGAAGTATTAACTAGCCTAAGCATGAAGTATGAGCTAAACAAGCACTTAACTGTTGTGTGCATGAACAAATATAAAGACATTTTTTCTCTTTATCCTTTTGTAAAAATGTATATGCTAATCCTTCTTGGTTGCATGGAAGGTGAGATAGGTGTGGAGGGAGATGAGTGAAATGGTTCATATGGATCGGGAGGCAAGCAGGGGTCTACTCCTAGCTTTAGTGATGCTTTTTTCACAATTCGGGCTCAAAACAGGCCACTGTAGGTTTTCCTACAAGATGTCCTAGTTCACCTACAGGATCCCTTGTTTTCCTACAGGAGCAGGCTAAAAGCATAGGAAGTGGTTTGAAAGGTGGGATGGAGCTTGGAGAAGGTGAGTAAGGAGGAAATAAGGCAAGGGAATGGTAGGCACTCACTCAGAACTCAAACCAAAGCTTTACAATGGTTGGACTTGCTTAATAAGCATGGAAAGTTTTCCTTGTAAAATGATAATTCGAATTGAGAACTTAGTGGCTTTTGGCGATCATGGGTGGATATGGTTTGGCTGAGGCTGATGATATGAGGTCTTCCTGCAATGTAGAAACTCCTGCAACATATACATCATTGTTGGCATTTATCCATAAATTCATCTCAAAACAAGAAGGGTTTACTAAAATAGAAGAAAACAGAATTTTCATCATTTATTTACCAAGTTCATGCATGGGAATGCTTGAAACCATTATGAAAGCAACATGAAATTTAATGCAAGACCTAAGATATCATAAATTTCAACTGCAACCTATCTTCTAAAACTGAAAGATGATGACCTAATTAGCAGAAAAGCCCTAAATTTCACATGAAACCTGAATTCTATCTTTTTTGGGCTAAATGGGAATTGTTCCACAAGCCATGGTCCCTAGAAGGGAGGAATGAGGTAAGATCCACTTATTGTCAGCCTTTTTTGAATATTTTCTTATCTCTATAATGCTACTATAATATCTATTCACAAATGGAAGCAAACTAATCAAATCTACCAATAATTGAAAATTAACAACACCAAAATCAGTTTAACAACTAACTATGAGATTGTAGGTTTTAACCCCGTACAGGAATTACCTGCATACGAATTCTAAAACACAGAAAATAAACAATGTGAGAGCATAACAAATGAAACACATATACACAAATATTTTCCCCTGGATCCCAAAACCGGGACTACGAGCTTGATTTTTCATTATGTTCCTTTCAATGTTACAATGCATATATATACATGTCAAAGCATCCAATACCATGGACCGAAAACCATCGCGCCCAAAACCATGTGCGAAAACCATGCACAAAACCATAGGTAGGTTCGCCCACCTAATATAGGGTCCAAAAAAATCCCCCAAGGCGATGCCCCAGAGCCCGTAGAGGGGGGCTAACCACCCCCCTCAAACCCCCTGTGACCCCCCCAACTGTGCAATCAGTGCAACGAAGGGGGGGCTTCACCTCCCCTCTAACCCCCCAGTTAACTAGGGAAGCTAGTCGTGGAAAGAATATAACACCACCCAACATTCTTCCACTTGTTGTTTTCTTTCCACAGGAGAGCTTAATCATTTATCTAGCCCTGCAACGCCCATTGTTTCTCTACACCAAGGGAACTTCTCAAAGCTCACAGATTTTGTTAATGCATCTGCAGTATTCTTCAAAGTGTCCACCTTTACCAGCAACATCATTTTGTCATCTATCATATCCCTCACAAAGTGACACTGAATATCAATGTGCTTTGTCTTTGAATGATAAGCAGGTTTATTTTCCAATAAAATTTCACTTTGTCTGTCACAGTCTATCTGTATAGCTCCCTGTACTAACCCCATACTTGAACACAATCTCTGCAACCAAACTACTTCCTTGCTTTCATGAGTGGCTGCCACATATTTTGCCTCTATAGTTGATAGTGCCACTACAGATTGTTTCTTACTCATCCAACTGACTGCACCTCCAAATAGGTTAAATACATACCTACTTGTAGATATTCTCTAATCCAGATCTCCATCCCAGTCTCCATCAACAAAGCCACTAATATCCAACACTCTATCCAATCCTAGTCTTCCATCGTAGCACAAACCATAATCACTAGTGCCATGCAAATACCTGAAAACCCCCTTCACTACAATCTAGTGCTCCTTCCCTAGTTTTGATATAAACCTCCTCAATACTCCCACTGCATGTGCAATGTCTGGTCTAGTATAGAACATTGCATACATCAGGCTACCAACTGCACTTGCATATGGAACATGGGACATGTCCTCTTCCTCTTCTTGTGTCTTGGAACACTGTTCAGCAAATAACTTCACATCTACAGGAATAGGAACCTTCATCGATTTACTATCCTGCATATTAAACCTCTACAGTATTGTCTCAACATACTTCCTCTAGTTTAACCAGAGCTTCCTCTTTGCCTAGTCTCTTTTAATTTCCATGCCCAAAGTATAGTTTGCAGCACCAAGATATTTCATGTCAAATTTGAGGACAATTGGGTCTTCAAATCCTGGATAATTTCTTTATCGTTTCCAACCAGCAACATACCATCCACATACAAGTCCAGATAAATAACACTATCACCAATTAATTTAAAATACAAACAGTGATCTGCTTTTCTTATGGTGAAGCCAAGTCCTCGTATAAATGTGTCAAATTTTTGATAGCATATCCTTGATGACTATTTTAACCCATACATAGACTTTTTTAACTTTAATACCAATTCTTTCTTACCCTTCACCACAAAGCCTTCAGGTTGCTTCATGTAGATCTCCTCTTCGAGATCCTCATGAAGAAATGTTGTCTTCACATCCATCTGTTCTACCTCAAAATCAAAAGCAGCAGCAACAGATAAAAGTAATCTAATAGAAGCTACCTTGACAATAGGAGAAAAAATATCACCAAAAGCAATTCCCGGCACCTGGGAATAACCTTTTGCTACCAACCAAGCTTTATATTTCTCCACCTTTCCTTCTGCATTTTTCTTCTTCTTGAACACCCATTTGCTACCAATGGGTTTCCTTCCAGCCAACAACTCCACTAGATCCCAAGCCTCATTTTTGTGCAAAGATGCCATTTCATCAACCACGACCTCTTTCCAGAGTTTTCCATCCTCTGAATATACTACTTCCTTCACAGTTATGGGATCATCATCAGTAATAGCTAAAGAAAAATTTGAATAGAAAGTAGATGGACTATACCTTTCTGGCTTCCTTATTTCTCGAACTGATCTTCTCACAACCGGAGTTTGTGGATGTTCATCTTCGGATTCCTCTTCTGCCGTAGAGTCTGATTCTTCCTCCTTTAGCTCAAACTCTATCTTCTCAGGTTCCTTTGGTTGGACTTCATGTTTAATAACATATTTCACCTCTCTAAACACCACATATCAACTGTACACAACTTTCCTTGTTACTGGGTTCCAAATTTTATAACCCTTTAAATCATCCTTATACCCAATAAAGATGCACTTTTCAGATTTACTATCCAACTTTGTTCTTTTCTCCTTTGGAACATGTACATATTCATCACATCCAAATACCCTTAGATGTGAAAGAGAGTGTTTCTTACCAATCCATACCTCTTGTGGAGTCTTATCCTCCAACGCTGATGAAGGTGATCTATTGACCAGGTAACATGCAGTCTCCACCGCCTCTGCCCAAAATTCTTGTCCTAACCCGGTACCACTGAGCATGCTTCTTGCCCTTTCTATCAACGTCTTGTTCATTCTTTATGCAACTCCATTTTTCTCAGGTGTGTATGGAGTAGTCTTCAGCTGATATACCACACTTCTTACAAAACTCTCCACCATTATCTGTCCTCAACACCTTTATCTTCTTCTCTGTCTGGTTTTCCACCAGAGCCTTAAATTCTTTAAATCTATCGAAGACTTTAGATCTATTCTTAAGGAAATGTATTCATGTATTCCTTGAGAAATAATCTATAAATGATACATAGTACATAGACTTACCTAGTGATGGAACCTTCACAAGTCCAAACACATCACTGTGCACAAGCTCTAATATTTGTTTCGCCCTCTTACCACTAGAGGGGAAACTCACCCGATTCTGCTTCCCATATACATCATTTTCACAGAAATCAAAATCCAGAGAGCTATTAGTCATACCTTCTACCATACCTTTACCATGAAGTATTCAAAGGCCCTTCTCTCCAATATGTCCAAGCCTTTGATGCCATAGCATGGTATTTTCTCCAGAGACCACTAGATTTTCTGCTCCACTTTCAAGAACCACAGAACTGTTGCACCCATCAACAATAGTGCTACCTTGCAGCTTGTAAAGAGTTCCAATATGAACTCCTTTCATCAATACTAGTTCTCCCCGAACCATCTTCTAGGTATCTTTCTCAAACACTGTTTTTACACCTGCATCATCCATCTTTCTTACAGAAATCAGATTTCTGGCTAATGGAGGAATATGCAAAACACTCGGAAGTGTTCTATTCCTTCCACCTTGCAACTTCAACTTGAATTTCCACAACCAACGATTCTAGCCTTCCTATCATCTCCCAATAAGACATCACCACCATCATATTTCTCATACTCACAGAACCACTCCCTATGGGGAGTGAAATGAAAGGATGCATCTGAATCAATCAACCATGCCCCATGATCTACATGTGTACTTGAAGAAGCCAAGTACACATCCCCACCTTCATATGAGGTTGTTTTTGCCTCTGCAGAAGGAGTATCATTATATCCCTTTGCTTTGTCAGGAGCTTTAGATTTACAATCCCATTTGTAGTGCCCTTCATTTCTGCATTTCTAGCACACCTTTACAGCTTTTCCTAGAGATTTAGATCTTCCTCTATATTTAGATCTCCCACTCAATGACTTATTTTTGTTTCTGTTCTAGGACCTTCCTCATACAGACAAGGCATCACCATTCTGGCTCTCCATATTTTTCCATCTCATCTCCTCCGTCAGTAAGGATGAGACTATTTCATCAAACTGCAAGGCAGTTGCATTGCTACCTATTGCAATAACCAGACTATCCCACGAATCTAGTAGAGAGCACAACAAACTGATGCACTTATCTTCATCTGAAATTTTAATATCAAAATATAATAACTGACTTACCATAGTATTAAATGCGTTCAGATGCTCTGTCATCGAGTCTCCATCTTTCATCCTTAGGTTATACAACTTTTTCTGTAAGAACATTTTATTCACCAGAGACTTAGATTGGTACAAAGTCCCTAACTTGTCACACAAAGCCTTCATCGTAGCTTCCCTTGATACATTCAGTAATATTGAATTTAAGACACACAATCCTATTGTGCTCTTTGCCTTCTGATCCAACTTATTCCATTCTTCATCAGACACTCTCGTTGGTTTAGTACCCGGATCTACTGCGATCCATTGATATTTATCCATCAACAGATCCTCCATCTTGAGTTTCCACAACTCAAAACTCTGACCATTAAATTTATCGATCTCTATCTTTCCAATGCTCACCATCTTCTTTCACCACCAAAGTCGATCCTGCAGATCTCCCACTGAATAGGGTCTACCACAGGCCCGAGCGAAACCCCTCAGCAACAAAGGTGTCCCCTTGAAGCTAAAACAAAATTGATACCAAATTTAGGTTTTAACCCCGTATAGAAATTACTTAGCATATGAATTCTAAAACATAGAAAATAAACAATCTGAGAGCATAACACATAAAACACATACATAGATATTTTCCCCTATATCCCAAAACCAGGGCTACCATCTTGATTTTTCATTATGTTCCTTTCAATGTTACAATACATATGTATACATGCCGAAGCATCCAATACCATGGATCGAAGACCATCACGCCCAAAACCATGTGCGAAAACCATGCACAAAACCATAGGTAGGTCCACCCACCGAATCTAGGGTCCAAAAAAAATTCCTCGAGGCATTGCCCCGGACCCTATAGAGGGGGCTAACCACCCCCCCCTCTAACCCCCTAGTTAACTAGGGCAGCTAGTCATGGAAATAATATAACACAACCCAACAAAGATAACCTAAGCATACATGTACATTAAGAGGAACCTCTGCTACTAGGGTTGGGCCCTAACCCAAGAGCTTCATCCCTCTGAGTCAACTCAGTGCTGGATCAAGAGAATGTTTGCTCATTTTCATTAACATATCAAAAATACATAAAATTGTTTGGTCACAATACTTCAACTTGAAAACTACTTAGCTATCTTGCACAAAAAATCCCAACCCTAATGAGGCTATAGGCCTCTTTATTTACACAATTTAAGTTTCCAACAACTTCCTTAAATGTAGGGATGCTTAGCTCACAATCTTGAGATCAATTGGTTCTTAATAGTCACTAGCTTGGCTACGAATGATCCACATTACTTGGTTTCTTACAACTCCGAGCTAGTGTGATTTGATTGAGGGATCTTCGAGTGAGTGAGGAGTTAAGGAGGGAGATCATATCTCCTATAATCTCTCTTTCTTGTCTCATTTGAGTTCCTACACCCTAATTAGCCACAATTTTCTCCCAAAACCTGCAATCAATGCACATTAGACAACTATACATGACATATTACTTTTACTCATCTCATTAAGCAAAATATAATTAAAACATGTAAAGAATTATGAGAAGAGTTGATTTTAGTAAGCTATAGGTGCATGAAGGTCCATATATTTTACCCATTGATGAGCTTCATCATCACCCCCTACTGAAATTGTTTCTCATCCTCTAAGCAACTCAATCTATGTACATGTCCTTCATTGCTTTGGTGGCCTCCCTGACATTCCATGCTTTTGTTGTAGTCTCCTCCTCCTGTGAATAAAACCCTACATTCTTCTCTATCTCCTCCCATTGCTTTCTTTCTTCTTCTACGTTTCTTCCTTCCAACATACCTAAAAGCAATGGTGGACTAAGCTTCAAGCCAATCCAATTGACTTTGAGTCTTTGTAATTCTTGCTTATACATTCAGGTTCTATTTAGTGCCTCCCTCATTCTGTCAGGAGAATGATATTCTCTTATTTTAGGTTGTAAGGTAAGGTGTTCCATCTCCTTTGGCAGGCTTGCTGGCTATCATCTCCTAGCAATCTTAGCATGTCTTCAAAATGAGTGACTCCATGTTCTTGTACAACAAGGTATCTTGGTGCAATCTTAGGATCATTTGTAATGAGGTTGTGAGCATTGATGACAGCCATTGGGTTAAATTATTCTGCTCTGATCATAAGGGGTTCTACTTCTTCTTTTGCCAATACCTTTTTCATTTCTATAGCTCCGACCTCCTCATGATTCATCCAAGATGCCAAGTCCATTAATTGTAAGTCCCCTAGCTTTGGATTCGGGTCCCAGACATTTAGATATGTCAAGGCTAAATTTTGTAGGTATAACTCAGATATATTTTCTCTATCCTCAGGGGTGCTTTGATCATAGAGGTCAATGAATTTTATGTAGTCTTGGAAAGGCATAGTTCCTCTTTGTGCTAGGGTATTTATCTAGAATTGTATCCATTGTTCCTTGAGATATAATTCGTATGACTTTGCTAGCATCCTACACTAGATTTCCTCCATGGAAAAATTTGTCATAGTTACCAATTGGCCTTCCTTTTCTTATAGATGCTTCCTTAGACATGTGTTCTCAACCTCTAATTGAGATTTCATTATTGCTTCTTTGTCTCTTATGCTACTTAGTTCTCTGCCCATTTCCTGCAATTTCTCTTCCATGTGGCCTACATCCTCTACCCCTTTTGATTTAGCAATTTTCATCCACCTATGTGTCCTTGCCCTCTCTTTTTCAAGTTCAAAGAATAGAGGAATGGAAAAATTTTGTGGTATCACCCTACCTCCTTCAATGAATCTATAGTAGGAGCTGAGGTTTGGCTGTGGGCTAGGTTCCTTCAGTTCCTGGGCCTCTTCCTCTATTTCTTCTTGAGTAATTCCTTCCTGGTCTCTTTTCTGTGTTTCCTATAGGTTTGACAGGGTTTCCTATAGGATTGTCTCTGCTTCCTGTAGGTCTGACTGTGTCTCCTGTAGGAGACCTTTTCCTTTTGTTGAGGCTGACTTGGTGACATGCCTCCTAACATAGGTGATTGGAGACTTGGGAGAAGCTTGTTTTGATGTTCCTTCTCTTTCGTTTATCCCTAGAGGTACTGCTTTCTCTTGTTGCTGTGGTGAGTCATCTATGACAATTGGAGTTTTTGTAGGGGTTTGAGGTCTCCATTGTCTAATCGTGGTGTTCTTTCTTGTCCTAAAGTAAAGTGGAATTTGTCTTTGTCTCTTTCCTTTTGATTTTCCAAGTGTACTTAAGGCATTTAGAGTAGTTGTTGCCTCTTTCTTTGTTGGCTATGGAGACACTCTTGGTGATTCTTCTTCTTCCCTGCTCTGAGTTGCAGAATTTTGTTCATCCTTTTGTCCTTCATCCTCTTTTCCACTTCCTTTTTCATCCTCTTATTTCTCTTCATCTTTTTCTTCATTCTTCTCATCTATTTATTATTTTGTTTCCTCCTTTGTTTCTTCTTCATTTTCCTCCTTTGTTTCTTCTTCCTTTTCATCCTCTGTTTCTTCTTCTCCACACTAGCAGTAGGTCTTTTGTCATACTCAATGGATTGAATTGCTCCTTCTTCCTGCATGTCTGCAAATGTTGTCAATGCAATATGGATTCTTAAGTTATGTAGAGCATCTTCAAGGATGTGTTTGATCAACCCATGATGGGCTAGCTACTAATTTTGTCCATCTTGTACCTTGATTCTCGTGTATATCATGGATTATAACATAAAATAGGGTATACTAAGTTTGTTATGAGGGGGTGTGTTCTCTCAAAATCTCAGTTTTTGGAGGAGTCTGAAATGGTATCCATACACTACATTGTATCTACCTTCACATGAAATATATTTGATGATGTGGTAACTGACTTCATTCCAAGGGTATGGAATGCTCTCCCTTCTAACCCCATTTTTGTCTTCAATTGATTCTTCTCCTTCCAAAAAGAAACTTTTCTTTGCAAGGGTGTTGTTAGTCTTGTCCTCTTTTCTCCATTGTAACCCTAGGGGGAGTGTAGTTACCCTTCTTATAACCTCAGGGGTAATTTCTACTGACAAACCCTTCACTACAATAGTGGCACTAGCTCTAGTGAGGGGTATGAGTGACATGAGAAATTCTTTAGCCACATCATCATCATATCCTCTCATCTTCTCAAAGAACCCCATCCATTAATGCCTTGTAAAAATTTCCACCACAGGAGGATGCTGGTGGATTCTTGCTTTGTTGGTGGGTTCTCTTTTATTGAAACCTCCTATCATATTTCCCTGGTAATTCTTGAGGTTTGGGTGGATATGGTTCAAGACTTCTGGTAAGTGAGGAAGTTTTGGAGTTTAACCTTTATTGACATGCAAATAAATCTTTATATCCTTATATTCACTACAAATTCTTAATAGAATTGAGGATTTCTTATTTTTAAATGGAAAATATAGAAGGTATGTGTTATTGGGAAAACTAGTGTCCATTCAGAGCTGCTAGTCCCACTAAGACGGGTAGCTATCTTAGAAACAAACAAACTAAAGTTACTTGTGTTTTCCTTTATGAGAGATAGATGAGAGAAGCAGAGAGTACCAACCTCAGTCTTTCACTAGTCTCCTTGCTTGTTTCCTCTCTCCCTTGATAGAGATTTCACCACTCCTTTCTTGCTTGTCCCACTTCAAAGAACACCTGTAGAGTCAAGGCAGAAAAATACCATCAAAGCATAGAGATCTATAACCATAAATAATGTAGGATCAGATATACATTAACCATATAGATGCATATACAAATACAAGATTCAGAGATATACAAGCATATGGAGGAAAACTCAAATAGCTTTATTGATAGAAGTAGTAGAAGAGAGGATTACAACCAGGCTATCTGATCCAGCATCATCCTCCCAGCATGAAAGCCCTCTTCACCTCATACAAAGCAAGATCACCCAACAATGTCTTCAAAGAGAAACCAACATCACTTCCTTGCAAGTTACGAAATTCCAGCCTGTGGATCTCTAAGATGAGGGATCCATATATAGATGTTTACAGGAGAGTGAATCAACTTATGGGATTTTATTATGTCATTTCACTGATAGTTCTTGGTCCCACTTGGAGATTTCAGATCTCTTACTCATCCCTAGGCGAATCCAGAGAGGCGAGTGTCATATGAGCAGTTTCTAGAAGATTCTCTGGGTTTCCACCTAGCAAACTGCTTCTGCCATTTGTCTGCTCTCACTCATCGCACCCTACAGAAGGGATTTCCAATATGCATCGCACCCCCCGTGTGTAATAGGTGAGATACATCACACCCTATGCATGGAGCAATCTGTATGGTCCAGTTTTGACCAGTTCTGAGTAGTTTTTCATGGAGAACTTTTGGGAGATGATGTAATCAGCTGACCTTGCTCCTTTAAGGTGTGAAAAAACACTTTTAGGGGTTTAGAAGCCCTTGGATTATGGACATATGTGATCAGGGTTGTAGTTCCCAAATATGTCTATAACAGTTGCCCCCTAAAGCATGAGGTCGTAAATCTTTTGATGTCGGGTGAAATGCTTTATAATGAGGATCTGAGGTTTTTCGAACTGGAAGGTGACCTGTAATAAGATACAATACAATATGTTATATTCACAATATTTTCATGAGCTAGCTGAGGCAGGCATTCCCATTCTCATCTTTATAAATTCATATTCATGTACATAAGACAGACAATCGTCTTTGTGGCAGACTGATGATTCTGGTAGAGCCATCATCCTTTAGTTTGGATGATTATCTGTGTAGCTGTGATGTACATTTGATGTCTTTATTTTCTTGAATATATTACAGCCCAGATGGATGAAACTAGATTCGGGGTCTTCAAACTCATTCAATCTTCACCAGAAGTACAAGTCGATCCATGTGAAAAGATGTTCTAATGTCGAACATGGAAAGACATCGCCTGATTACCAGCCAATAATGTAAGTTGTTAACAGGCGCGAGAGGAATCACCGATAATGATGATGACCCTAAAGGTACTATAGTAAAATTCACGTGGTTTGAATACATGAGTTGATGTCGAACACCACGTAAAATCTTTCGGTCGAAGGCCACTAATATAAACTTGTCGCCAGAAGTGAGAAAATTGCCATTGAGGCATGCAAGCTTCAAAGTACTGAAAGGGTTGTTCCTAAGTCAACTTCTTGGATAATGAGCTAATGTCAACAAGAAGTGACTCGTCGTAGGAGGGCCTTAATGAATCCCACATCTACGACACGGAATGGAGCAAATGATTTTGTGGAGGTGAAAACGATCTGATGATACAAGGTTCAGCATGGAGGTCATGAAAAAATGGAGAGTGAAGGTATTGCAGTAGATGGGGCGTTAGCTAGGTTGGTGAATTCTCTAAGTGACTTCTCTTGAACATACCGACAACACTGAAATGGATTGGTAGCGTTAACCCCAAGGTGGATGGTATGGTGGACCAATGGTGCTATGACCGATGAACGGAATAACCGAACCCGACTCAATCATGGTGACGGAGTGAAAGTGTCATGATCAAGAGCGACCTGCTACCAATGAAGCTATTCAAGTTTTCTTCCCTTTTTCCCCAGTCATTACTGACTAGTACCTCTTTATTTTTGTCAAGCTTGAGGAGGATAACATATGCTTGTTGTATAATTTTCCCTTCGGGCAAACTTGTCGCTATGTTTTAACGAGCCTAGCGACAGTGAAACTCTCTCTTGTCTGCATGGACAAGTTTGTCGCTATTGTTTTAACGAGTTTAACGACAAAGATAACTCAGTCCTTTTCAATTTTAAAGAGTCTAAAAGGGACAGAAAGGAAACTCCAGTGGTCATTTTTCGTAATGTAATCCCTTAAGTCTGAAAAAGTATAAAATAATACGAAAGGGATGACTTTTCGATGGTTTTAACGAGTCGAACAAGACAAGCGCTTGATCTTTTTGTGTAATAATCCCTCAGGTCCAAAAAGATTAAAATCTAGAGGAGGGATGGTACTTCTGATCGCTTTAACAAGCTGGAGAGGCCAATTGCTCGGCAATCTTTTCATATTTTACGAGTCAAATGAAAAGAGCTTAAATGAGACTCATTTTTTGAGGAACGGGTGATGTTTTTGGATAGCAACTAGTTCCAGGTAAGGTTTGGAACTTTTCAATCACGGCAGTGTAAAGAAGGTGGCTAATAGAATCACTCGTTGTAGTTGTTCCTCAAAAGGGTAAACAATCAAATGGAGGTGTATGATCAGCTAAAAAAGAGTGGAGGTGAGAGTGAGAACACGACCAAGGTTTAAAAGTTGATAATTATGCGATCACAATGGTTATTTACCAGAGGTGGGGTTCATTTTTTAATGAGCTTAAACTCTGGGGGAACATTTGCTCATTGCTAGGTTTATTTTTTAACGAGCTTGAACTTCACGTAAAACTGCTCATGGCTAGGTTTATTTTTTAACGAGCTTGAACTTCGCGTAAAACTGCACATGACAATAGTCAGAGATGTTGATTTCACCATTAACACTATGTTCTTTTGACGGTCGTACTCCCTATCCAATTACTCCATCAAATTGATTAGAAATGTAAACACACGCTTAAAAAAATGAGTTAAATAACAATATTTTAATTGAACTACGTGACTAGTAACATAAAAATAGTTTTTACCTCTCATTTTTACCATTTCATTAAAATTTGGGATTTTTGGAGCTCTGGAGGTGTTTTCCCCTTTGACTTTCACCAACTAATTCTGGGAGATTCTGTGGACTATTTTCGACACCGTCTGGACCAGGTAGAAGCTAACCCTGAGCTCTTCAATTGCATTCTTTCCTTTTCTGATTTTGAACATGTTTTCTTGTTCTTCTGGGCCTTTGGGGTTTCAACAATTCGTTCTCTCCCCATCACACCTAATGTACATTGAAAGATGTGATGCATACTAATTTGGCCATTGGCTAGTCAGAATGCATCTCACCCAGTACACAGCTGGGGTGCGATGGGCACAAAAAGGAAAGTTTATGCACTGTTTTTTCATAGAAATTTTCCCTATTTTTGCCTGAATCAGGATCCTAATTCTTCTCTTGTTCGTTTCTCAAAGATTCATTGGATCAGGATGGTCGTTACATGGCGTGAACATGAGCATGAAGAAGAGGACATGGTTTCTTTACATGATTTGGGTACGGTGACTGCTTTGCGGAGCTGTGGTTTGCTCAAATTCTTCCGCATATCCAGCATGAGGCAACAAATCAATTTGTTGCAATATTTTCTCAATGCATGGGATCCTACCAACCAAGTGTTACAGATTCGAGGTAAATCCATCCCTTTGACAGTTGAGGATATCTACTTATTGACCAGTTTATCGAGGCGCGGTGCCCCTCTCTCACTATCAGGATCCGCCCATGGAGGTGAATCCATGAGGGATTATATTCGTTGATTCTGTAGAGATGGATCTCAGCCGAGCAGGGACAGCAAGATCAATATTTGAGATGTCACTGACAGGTCCTTGAGGACTATCTTATTCACCTTTTCTAGATTGGCTGGTAGTACGGCTCTTCATTTGGCCAACAGGTCCTATATGCAGTATGCTCTGGAATGCCTTGAACCAAAGGTATTGAAATGGTGTGACGTGGTACTTCCAGTTATAAAAGAACAACTCACCAAGGTGAAGAACGGAAGATCTAAGAACTTCAGTTATGGTTCTATTCTGACCACTTTCGCCTTGGAGAAGATACCACTGATGTAGCCACAGTACATTTCACTCGGATCGCCAGTACCGACAGAACCACGGATGCAGAGATGGGTCGATCTTATGGCCAGACATGCTGGTCAGTCGCAGATTTCATTCTCTGATGCCTTCTTTGATTGGTTTGACCATCAGGAGATGGTCTTCGCTAAGTATCCATATGCTGGGATGGATTTCCAGGGTGACCCAGATTTGGTGCTACCGACTGGCGAGTAGTGGGGTGTTATAGGTAAAATATCTGACCATATCTCTATTTATTGTTTTTATAATGTTCTTGTGTCTTTTAAATGCTATCAAAACTAATCAAACTCATTCATTCATGCATATATCAGACCATTGCGACCAGCAGTGCACCCGAGGGTAGCAGCTGTCGTTCTAGCAGGAGAGGCTGTAGGGAGGGCTGTCTTTCACGATCTGGATGTAGCCGAGACCCTTGCAGTATTGTAGGATCAGATCGAGGGTCTCACCCTTAGTATCCAGGATGTGAGGACCAACGCGTTACCTCTCAGATTACAGTGTCATACTATTGGCGTGCCGAGTCAATGGACTAGGCTCTTATGTATGAATGTACAGGCGGTGACTTTTTATCACCAACACCATTAGTCTAGGGTGCTTTTCTGCATTTTTGAGTTTTTGGGTCATGTGACCAATTTTGTCTTGGATACATAACATCTTTGATAAACTATAAACAATTATATATATTTTTGATTTTCGGAGCTTTATTTTGGTTAAGTTATATGATCTTGATGCAAATGTTGATTGAAATGCTTTCTTTTATAAATACTGCAAATGTCTACCTAACACATAATTTACTAATGAATCAATTAATGTGTTTAAGTTTCTGGAAATGTGTTGATATTGAATAGAATAAAAATGCCTTTCCAAAATCTTGACCCTTAGGAACATACGATAGATAGTTGGATTTTGAACAGAATATATGCCAGTAAGCTGTAGGATGACAAGTTGCGAGTCTAGCCTGACAAAAGCTGGCGTATGCCATGTGTGATGGCATCAGAGAGAATTTCTATCAATGTGTTATACTCAGCATGTTGTTCGTTGATCAACCAATACATACTCTTCTGAAACTCACTAATTCACCGCTTGGATAAAAAATGGCCCAGGCCATAGACGATAGGTTCCGTGTACTAGGACTAGCTCTGTCAGCATATCCAACGAATGATTCCAATAGGTTCAGCATCTACAACAAATGCAAAAGTGGATTACCTAACCAAAATGATCACTCTTGACAAAAAAAAAATCGTAACAAAAGCATATAAAGAGGTTACTACACTTAGTCAAGCATAGTAACGCTTAAGGTACAACATGTTTCGGGGTTGCGCTAGTGGAATTCCATTTTAATCTACTAGCTCGTAGGCTCCTTTTTCTAACACTCGTTTAACAATATAGGGACCCATCCACAAATATTGGAACTTACCTGCTCCCAATTTATCAGATTCCTGATCGTAAAGCAAGACCAGGTCACCTTCTGAGAAGACACAGGGTTTAACATTTTTGTCAAACTATGCCCTAACTCATTTCTTATGGGCTTCGTTAGCCAAGGCAGTGTCATGATGGGTTTCATCTAATTGGATTAGTTCCAAGAAATGAGCCTCTTCCTCTGAAGTTTCGGGGAGAAGGTCGGTTGCGAGCTTGAGAGATGAAATCTCACATTGAATTGGTAAGATGGCTTCCAGGCCATACACTAGCTAGAAGGGTGTAAACCCAGTTGCATTTCTTACCGAGGTTTTGTATGCCCACAAGGCTGAGTACAGGATTAGGTGCCAACTCCGTTTGTGGACTCCAATCATCCTTTGCAGCATGCGCTTTAGGACTTTGTTGATGGCCTCAACTTGTCTGTTAGCTTACGGATAATACGAAGTAGAACTATCGTGGGACAATCCTAGTTTGGCAGCCAATTTGACCACCATGTGATTGTGAAAATGTGATCCATGATCTGTGACTATAACCTGTGGAACACCGAACCTAGAGACTACATGATTGAAAAAGAAAAGAGCAGTCGTTTCGCCGCTGTTGTTTAATGTAGGCATTGCCTCAGCCCATTTCGTAAAATAGTCAACTACGACTATGATATACCCATGCCCCCCGACCGAGGTGGGGTTACATGTCATGAAATCTATGCCCCATTTGACGAATGGCCCAACAGCGACTACTGGTTGCATAGGTGCGGGTGGTATTCTGGTTTTGCGGTCGCAGATTTGACAGGCATGGCAACTTCTGCTTGCGATTATGCAATCTTTGAACATTGTTGGCCAAAAGTAGCCTGCTCGTAAAATATTTTGCGCCGTAGCGTAACCAGATTGATGCCCCCTACATGCACCTGAATGACAATCATTCAGGACTTTTTCGGCCTCCTCATGGGTGAGGCACCTTTGAAAAACTGTATCGATATCGCGACGGTAAAGCGTATCACCGACAATCATGTAGTCTTTTGCTTGGTATCGAGTACGTCGTTGTTCAGAGTGAGAGGTATTAGGCCTATATTTTTGGGTCTGGAGATAGATGATTATATCTTCGTACCATGGATCGCTTAACGATATCAGAAACAAAGATTCATCCACAATTGTTGCTTTGGATGTTGAATCATTGGACGACAATGGGAAATCGCATAATAACTCCGCGAAAACTAGAGATTTCTTTGGTTTGGACTTTATGAATTCCAATCAAACTCTTGCAAAATAGCTATCCATTTTGATTATTTTCCCCCAAGTAATTAACGTGACAGAAATTAAGTCATTGGGTTGTAATCTGATAAAATGGTAGTTTTGCGAAAGAGGATATAGTGTCGAAATCTCTGTACTGCTTAAACAGCTGCAAGAGCCAGCTTTTCAACATAGGAGCATTTTCTTTCTGTATGATTTAAGTTTTGGCTTAAATAATAGATAGGATGTTTGATTCCATTTTTTTCTTGAACTAACGCCATTGCGATGGTTGTATCTACTACAGCTAGATACAGGTTAAAGTCTTTTTGATAATCAGGAGCGTACATTAATGATGCTTTTATTAGGGATTCCTTTAGGGCATCAAAGGAAGCTTCGCAACCTGATCCCAGTTGAAGGGTACTTTTTTTTTCAAAAGACGTGTATAACCTTTAGCAAGTTCGGCATAATTTGGAATGAACCTTGTCAGAAAGTTTGCTTTCCCTTGTAGTTTCTGAATCTAAAGCAAATTTGAAGGTGGAGGCATATCGATGATTGCCTGAACCTTACATGGGTCGAGTCGAATTCCATCCTTAGAAACCACGAAGCCAAGTAAATGACTAGAACCAACACAAAACACACACTTGTGTGGATTGAGTCGTATCTTGTAGTGTCGGTAATGTAGAAATATAGCTCTCAAGTTCCGCGGATGATCAATTCGCTTTTGCGAATGAGTCGGAAGATCATCGAGATATGGTTGAATGATGTTCTTGATGTCATGGAAGGCATAATTCATAGCCCTCTAAAAGGTTGCCCCTGCATTCTCTAAACCCGAAAGGTAATTTGAAGTACGCAAATGTGCCCCACAGACATATAAATGCAGTCTTCGACTAGTCCTGTGGGTGGATATTTATTTGATTATACCCGGAAAATCCATCCATAAATGAAAAGATTTCGCATCCGGCGCATTCATCAATTATCTGGTCGATGAAGGGTGTAGGGTAGTTGTCCTTCAGACAAGCTTGATTTACATCCCTGTAATCAACGCACACTCTAATCGTTCCTTGCTTTTTCATCACAGGAACAATATTCAATACCCAATTAGTTAGAGGAACTGGGTAAATGAAACCAGCATGTAAAAGTTTTTCAACTTCTTCCTTGATGGCAGCGGCTTTCTTTGGGTGCACCTGCCAAAGCCATTGTCGTACCAGTTTGAAATCTGGATACATCTTGATTTCTTGTTCAACTATACTCGAGTCAATGCTTGGCATTTATTCATATGACCATGCAAAGACATCTCTAAATTCGTGAAAGAGAGCGCAATATATTTCCAGTCCTGAAGAAGAACAAGATTTGCTGACATGAATATTCTCTACAACATTAGGTTTGATCGAGATATTTATGGCGATATTTTCTTCAATATTGGACAGATTTCGCTCAAAATCCACCGTATTTACATTATTTGATAGAAAATCAAAAAATGAAGGATTATCAAGGTCGTTGGAATAATCTTTGTTGTAATCTAGAAGATGGGAACGATGGTGGTAATCTTCCCATGGTACCTCTCCTATCATCATCGACTGAATAATTCCTTCATTTGTAGAATTTACATGTGACCAAGGATCTAAAGAGGTGCCATATTCCTTTGACCTATCTACTCAAACACTCTATGAGCGTTGATTTGGGTTTTCCACCCAGGCTGAGAAAATTGATTGCTACAAAATATCTATTGGGCTTGGCGACAAAACCTGTTGATGATCCATGCTAACAAAATGTTTGGAAATATTCTGAATGGAAGATATCATATTGCAGGTTCCTATTGTTGCCACTTCCACCAAATTACTCAGAGGTGGTAGGGAAAAAGTACCCATCAAGGTAGGGTCTTTCAGTAGGCCTACTCTGACATTTTGAAGTGAATGAGAGCTTCCATGGATCATTGGAATGCTTCCTGTAACTTGTGAACTGCTGGGGAGAAAGTTTTGTTGATCAACGATCGTAATTCCTCCTTGGAAAGGAAATGCAATCTTTCTAAATTATGTTGATACAACAGTATCCATGGCATAAATCCAGGACCTTCCTAGTAAGATATTGTAATCGAGGTTTCCATCGATAACTTCGACGTCAATTTCTACTGTTTTTCCTCCCAGTTCAACTTGTAAGTTACTTAAAATCTCGTATGGGGTGTATGTTCGTCCGTCTAATGCTTTTAATGTCGTTGATGATCTTGACAAGGGTGGTGATCCTAAGGTTTTCCAGCAACTCATTGACATAATGCAGGTAGATGCCCCCTCATCAATAAGTGTTCGATGAACAATTTTGTTGAGGGCTTTCACTTGGATGAGGAAAGCGAGTTGAGGTGGTAACTGAGGTTCAAATCCTTTATGATTAAAGGCCACCAGATTGGAATCCGTTGGGTCAATCCCACCTATTGCCGATAATAGAGCTTTCTTTTGGGAGGGGAAATTTTGCAGTACTTCAAGTGTCGACATAGCAGACGGTGATTGGGCTAGATCCTCGACTATATTATAATTCTATGAGTCTCAGGCACGAGGATTAAACATCGATTTGTGTACTACTCCCTTTGGCGGCTTTATTTTTAGCTCAGGAATGATGGGTGGCACAACTTCGGTTGAAGTTGTTATCGAACTACTAGATTGATTTGCAGCCTTGTTGTTCAACAGCTGTGGATTCCCATAATCTTTATTCCTTGTCGATATCAAAGCATCATTTTGCTGTTTTGAAATGGACAACATAAGCACTTGGGATGGGGAAGCATTGTCGCTAGCAACCAGATTGGTTTCTGGGTTTGGAAACGGGTCAGTCAATACTGCTAAAGTTCTTGAACTCTTAAAGATTTTCTTAACTTCAGCTTTATATGGACAATCTCTCGTCCAATGGTCCTCATCGCATATGAGACATCGCTGATTAGGTTTCTTTTGCCTAGAAGGGTATGCAGAAGATTTTTCAGGAGGCGAATCATCATGTTTCTTCTTTTTTCTTTTCCCTTTTTTCTTGCCTCCTGACTGCTTCAGTTCTTTGCCTTTGTCAGTCGACATGGCATTAACCTCCAAGGCAAGAAGTAATTCATTTTCATTTTGACCAGAAACCATACGGGATTTCTTAGATGTAGCCTTTGTGGTTTTTGTGCTGGTTGTACCTATCACGCCATTGCTGGCATGAGAGTCTTTGTTTGATTTAGGAGGAGGAGGAACGGAAAACTCTGGTCTAGGAGCATCAGGAATTTTGTCATAGAGCGTGCCAGACTGAGTATAGATCAAGTCTAGATATTGCGCACGAGAAATGACTTGCTCTTCAGTGACAACTCCCCCCTTAGCCACATCTTCTGTAATAGAAGGTAACAATGACTTAATAAGCCATTCAACTAGCAGCTGATCAGGAACATATGTTCTTACCATTCGGTGACGACGTTGCCACTCATGAATATGATCAGATATGTGGGTGGCTGTCATCTACTTAAAATTGGTAAGAAGCTCCGTTCCTGTTTCATACCTTATGGGTAACTAAAAATGTGTTAAAAAGGTTGTGGCAAGGGCGCTGAAGTTATCGAATGAAGCTCTAGGCAATTCAATGTACCATTTTGCTGTCGGACCAGTTAATGTTCGCTGAAAAACGCAAAGCCTAATTGAATCATCATTGAGAGTGTTGGACGAACACCACAAATGAAAGGTCATCACATGATTCGATGGATCTTCACCTGGATTTCCATTGAATTTAGGAATATCTGACAGACGTTTAAGAGGAATCGTTGGCCACAAAGGGGCGTAAGCAATTGGATCATCTGTTAGCCGATTCAAATCTGGTAATTCCAACGTTGTGACGAAAGGCAACTATTGATTCAGGTTTGGTGAAGCATACCCAGGATAAGATGGGATTGCTTGAGCAGTGGGTCTTTGCATACCAGCATAATGCATTTGATGTTGATAACTTTGATAAGGTTGATGGGCATAACCATTATGATATGATTGATGGTGACCGTTTTGAATATACGGCTGCCCATTACCCACAAAGTTTTGTTGCTCAGGTCCTCGGTAAGCTTACTGGAATTGCTGTTGTTGATATTGCACCAACCATTGTTGTGAGTCCATTTGTTGTTATCCAATATTGGATGCTTGACCAAGATGAGGGGTGATAGTACCAGTTTGAGCCTAAGTCGCTTCAGTTAAGGAGCCACTAATCGGTGATTGTGGTTGATTCGTTGAGACAAGAGGCTGTTGTATTACAACCTGAGAGACTTGAGGTTGACATACAATAGGTAGCACTTGTACTTTCAACACCGTTACAATAGCCGGTGTAGTGGGAATATTCGACACAAGTAGATTTGGTTGCATTGAATATACAACTCTTGGTTGTTGAGGCAGTATTGGCACCCAACTACTGGATGCAATTCCAGCTTGACCTGAATTCTATTGTGAACTTTCATATGGTTGTTCTCCTGGAGGGAACAATGAAAAGGCATACTACCCCCCATATGGTGGAAATCCAGTGTTCAAAGGAAAAATCGATCCTTGTAGACTGGACTGCCCAAATTGATATTGTTGTGAAGGATCAATTTGCTAAGACTCAACATAAGAAATTCCAGATATTATTCTGGACGAACAAACGGGAACGGACCATACTGTCGAAACAGTCCCTGGGTGGACCCCATCTAGCAGTTGAGAGCTAGTTGGGACAGATGGTATACCAGCAAACATTGTCGGAGTAGTGGCAAGAGGTTCTGTTACTGTTGTATCGGGTGACACAGTCCTAGATGTCGATGGTTGTTTGGACATATTGAGTCTATCCAAAAGACTTCCTAGCGATTCTACAGGAACTTGCGATGAAGGTTGACTATCTTCTGAATTAGAAGGATATAGGTGGATCCCAGTTCCAAAATGCAGTGGGGTACTGGATGGAATATCCTCCACAATCTCTTCTATTGCAATCAGTCCAGGTGGAAGAGGCAGACCGTCAGGTCTGTAAAATATTTCTGGTGCCGAAGAAGGTACACACTTTGTAGCAAAAGATGTTGGAGGGTTAACACCTTCCGAATTACTCCTAGATGGAGCTGGTTCAAGAATAGATGTGTTTACCGTTACAATAGGATCAATTCTAGTGTCCACTTGTAACTGTGGAAATTCTTCCGTAGAGGCAGGGATACCAGAAATAGTTAGAGTAATTGGAGTTTCTCCCTTGATAGAGCTTTTGCCACTCCTTTCTTAATTGTCCCACTTCAAAGAACACCTATAGAGTCAAGGCAGAAAAATACCATCAAAGCATAGAGATCTATAACCATAAATAATGTAGGATCAGATATACATTAACCATATAGATGCATATACAAATACAAGATTCAGAGATATCCAAGCATATGGAGGAAAACTCAAATAGCTTTATTGATAGAAGTAGTAGAAGACAGGATTACAACCAGGCTGTTTGATCTAGCATCATCCTCCCAACATGAAAGCCCTCTTCACCGCATACAAAGCAAGATCACCCAACAATGTCTTCAAAGAGAAACCAACAACACTCTCTTGCAAGTTACAAAATTCCAGCCTCCAGATCTCTAGGATGAGGGATCCATATATAAATGTTTACAGGAGAGTGAGTCAGCTTCTGGGATTTTGATTAGTGTCATTTCACTAATAGTTCTTGGTTCCACCTGGAGATTTTAGATCTCTTACTCATCCCTAGGCGAATCTAGAGAGGCAAGTGTCATATGAGCAGTTTCTAGAAGATTCTCTAGATTTCCACCTAGCAAACTGCTTCTTCCATTTGTTTGCTCTCGCTCATCGAACCCTGTAGAAGGGTTTTCCAGTATGCATTGCACCCCCCTGTGTGTAATAGGTGAGATGCATTGTACTCTATGCAAGGAGCAGTCTGTATGGTCCAATTTTGACTAGTTCTAAGTAGTCTTTCATGGAGAAGTTCTGGGAGATGATGTAATCAGCTAACCTTGTTCCTTTAAGGTGTGAAACAACACTTTTAGGGGTTTAGAAGCACTTGGTTTATGGACATATGTGATCGGGGTTGCAGTGCCCAAATATGCCTATAACGGTATGGCACCTACCTCCCTTTGCTATGTTCTGGTGATGATAACCCTTGATTCGATTGCCTTTAGCGCCACTGATAGCTATGTATGCTAATCTCCCTGTATCCTATAGGTTTCTTGTATGTCTCCTGTAGGTTCTATTTCAGGAATGCAAAGAGTAACCTATTCTTTGATTACTCCTCGAAGTTGCCTTTGCCTTCTTCATATGGGAGTCAATGTTTATTTCTATTTATGGATGATTGTGTTGGGTGATGTGTTGGTTGGCCGAGTACGAGTACCTTCTTTTGGACCATTGGTCCCACTACCAGTTCATCATATCACCTTGCCTCATAATCATCTCCCACTCTTATTCTTCGTAACTTAACCATTTTTGGATTCATTCCCCTTTTTCCTTTGATTTACCTTACCACATGTGTAGTGGACTAACCCTTTTCTTCTCGTTATCTAACCGAGGGTGGCCAAGTTAACTAGCCACCTTCACTTATAAAATAAACTCCCACATTATTCCTATAGTTTAATCATATCGTACTTATGAGGGAGTATTGGTAAGATGACATACATGTGGGTCCTTTGCTTCATTGATGATGCATGCTGGAGAGTGGTGCCAATTTGTTGTTCTTTTCGAGCTGCATATTTTCAACTGTATATTTCCTCTTCTGATGACTTGTTCCTTTGATGATGTACAGGTGCTGGACCTTATTGTTGTTGATCTTCCTATTGTTTCTGAACTTTGGAGGAGCTTTCTCATCCTTGTAGTCCCTGTGGTGAAGATGGTTACAGTCTATGTGGTCTCTTTTGTGGGATAAGTTGCTATAGGATTTCCTACAGGATGTCTACATGATGTCCTATAGCTGCCTTTCCCTTAAACTCTCACAATTTTCCTCAGCTTGAAGTAGAATGGATGTTGAAATGAGTGGAGAATGGGGTTATGGAATGGTAGGTGAGGGATGCCGCTTTTGGTATGCCTTCTCTTCCCCTTTCTCTTTTTTCTTTTTTGTCTTTTGTTTTTTTTTATAAAAAAATTTTTGAACTTGATTTCTTTGATGGATACAAGGCTAACATGGTTATGAAAGGTATTGGATGAGGTGAGGTAAATGGTTTTTTATTTATTTTTTTTGCATTCAAACACAACCTTGTGTCACCACCTTTCCATTGGACTACTCTTCTTTTGGTTTTCAAGACCTCCTATAATTCCTACATGAAACTCATATAGTATTACAGGGAATCCTGTAGAAAACACAGAACTGCTTGAAATGATCTAGAGTGGAGTATAGATGGAAAAATAGGGGGATAATGGAGGATATGAGATGGGTGAAGTAAAACATATTTTTTGTAGGGCATATTGTCCTCTATATGTTGTTCTTATCTTCCCCTTGCAGACTTGCAAAACAGAATTGTCAATTTTGTATCTTTTTCTCTTTTCTCCTTTTTTTTTTTGAAAAATAATTAGTCTTCCTCCAAGGAGATTTTCATTGTAGTTGCCTGCCCTAGGTGCCTCAAAAGAGGTTTTCACCTAGAGATCTTTTATTATTATTATTATTGTTTTTTTAACACTCTTGGGCCGTCTCAAGAGGTTTTCAACCCAACAATTGTACTCAGGTGCCCCATGAAGGTTTTCATCTGAGTCTCTTTACTTTTTATTTTTTTTGAAGGACTTGGTGGGGTGGAAGATGAGACTTGCTCGACCACCATCACTGTCTTGCTGATGCTATTGATGAATTCCTGCTTTGATAAGGGATTTTTGTATATTTTTAATCTGTACCCATTGACAAGAAAATGGATAGCCTCTACATCAATTGTTCTTATTTGAACAACACCATTATCATGACACTTTTCTATTACATAAGGCTTTAACCATCTAGTCCTTAACTTTCCTTTGAAATCTTTGTACTAAGAATCATACAAGAAGGCCCAATCGCCTTCTTGAAACTGTTTGTCTTTTATATTCTTGTCATGCTAGATTTTCCTTTGTACTTGAGTCACTTCGGTGTGCAGGATGGCCTGCATCCTAAATTCATCTAACCCATTCAACTGGAGCAATCTTTCCCCTTGTTCCCTTGTGATATCTAGACCCGGTAGTGCTTCCATCCTTAAGGTATTGTATTCAAAGTCAATGGACAACGAGGATTTCTTCCCATAGGCCAGCTCATAAGGAGTGAAGCTAGTGGTGGTCTTCTAGGTGGTATTGTAGGCCTAGGTGGCCTCAACTAATCTGTCTGCCCAATCCTTTCTGCTTCTGCCAATCACCTTGGTCATAATGCCTTCCAATGCTTGGTTGGTTACTTCCACTTGAGCATTAGCCTGTGGGTGGTAAGGGGTTGATTTTCTATGCTTGATCTTGTGCTGGCTTAACAATTTTTCAATCATGTGAGATGTAAATTGACTGCCCTGATCAGTGACAAACTCTCTAGGGTACCCAAAGTTATAAAACACATTCTCCCTTAAGAATTCAGCCACTTTTTCTTCCGTTGCTACTTTGATGGCATTGGCTTCAACCCATTTTTTTAAGTAGTCAATGCACACAATGATGTACTGCTTCTATCTAGAGGGAGGGACAATGGGCCCGATGAAATCCATGGCCCGCTTGTCAAATGGATCGAAAGTCACTCGAGGTTACAGAGGTATTTCGTCCCTTGGGGTAGGTTTCCCCATCCTTTGGCGCTGACCACACTGGCTTGTATACCTCCTTACATCTTGGTGAAGAGTGGGCCAGTGATAACCAGCTTGTAGTACCTTGAATGTTGTTCTTTTGGCTGAAAAGTGACCTCCACAAGGCCCATCATGATAAGACAGAAAAAAAAGTCGAAGACTTCCACTTCCTTGACACATCTTCTCAGAATTTGATCCGGACCTAGCTTGAAGAGATTGCCCCCAATCCAAGTGAATGGGGAACTTTTTCTTAGGATTCTGCTCTTTTCCTTGGAGGACAAATTTGGAGGGAACTGTGCATATACCAAGTAGTTTTCTATTTTAGAAAACCATGGAGAGAGAACTAAAATGATGAATAAATGTTCATCTAGTAAGTGATCATCAACCATTCCTTCCTCCCCTGTAGGCAAAGTCAATCTGGATAAAAAAATTTGAAACTACATTCTTCTTGCCAGGCTTATCAATAATAGTTAAATCAAGTTGTTTCAATAAAAGTAACCATTTAATAATTCTAGCATTTACACCAGGTTTATTCATCAAGTATTTAATTGCAACATGGTCGATATGTACAAATGTCTGGTAACCATTAAAGTGATGTTTAAATTTATTCAATGAATGCACAACAACTAGGATCTCTTTTTCAGTTACTGTGTAGTTTAACTCGGCCTTCGACAAATTCTTACTTATGAAATAAATGGCATAAGGTAGCTTATCATCTATTTGGCCTGAAGTTGCTCCTATATATTTGTGAGAGGCAATGGCATGAATATGAAAAGGAAGAGTCCAATTTGGGCCTCTGAGAATAGTTGCAGTAGTCAACTTGTCCTTTAGGTTGTCCAGGGCTTCTTGGTAGCTTTCTGACCATAACAATTCGGAGTCTTTGGCCAATAACCCAAATAAGGGAGAAGCTAACTTGCTGAAATATTTTATAAATCTCCTATATCCGGATAAACCTAAAAATATTCTGACATACCTTCGTTTCTGTGGAGTCAAGACCCTTTTGATGATGACTATCTTATTTGGGTCTACCTGTAGTCCTTCCTGGGATATTGAGTGACCTAGAACAGTCCATGCAGTCATTAAGAACTCAGATTTTTCAGTACTAAGGGATAAGTTAATTTAAATGCATTTATTTAGCACCTTACCTAGGTTAGAGAGAACCTCCTGGAAATCACACCCATAAGGTGTGAAGTCATCCATATAAATTTCTACTACATCATAGACTAGCTTTGCAAAGATACTCAGGACTACTCTCTGGAAAGTGGCAGGGGCATTGCATATACCTAAAGGAAGGACCCTATAAGAAAAAGTGCCCCAAGGATAGGTGAAGGTGTTTTTATCCTAGTCCCTTGGACTGATCTGGATTTGATTGTACCCGCTGAATCCATCCAAGAAAGAGAAGAACTTCTTTCCTGCTAAACCATCTAACACTTGGTCAATGAAAGGTAGAGGAAAATGGTCCTTCTTTGTGGTTTTTTTTAGCTCTCAGTAATCGACACAAATCCTCCACTTTCCATTTTTCGTTGGAACCAGCACTAGAGGAGACACCCACTCACTATCTGAGATAGGGTAAATGAATCATGCAGCCAACAACTTCTGTAGCTCTTCTTTGACTATATCCTTGAGAGCTGGATTCATTCTCCTTTGGGGTTGTTGAACTGGTTTGCAACCTTCCTTGATGTAAATTTAGTGAGTACACACCAAGGGGTCACTCCCTTCATTTCTTTGTAATTCCAAGCAAAGGAATCTAAATGCTCTCTTAGCATATTACATAACTCTTCTTCTTGGTGTACGAAGAGAGAGGGGTTGATTTTAAATTCTCTTTCAGGGCCGAATTCTATTGTCTTAACATGAGTAGGGTTTGAGTCAGCTAAGAATAGATCAATATGATGGTTTTCCTTGGTTTCCTTCACTACTTCCTCCAGAGACATGGTGTTAGGAATTTGATTTTGGAGGATGTGTTCAATCAAATCATCTTCATCAGGCTACCCTCCTCCTATGGCAGTTTCTAGGGTATATATTTGGGAGGAGTAGACTTCATCTTCTTCCTCCTCTTCTAGCCATAAAGGTAAGTCATGTTCTAGAGATGGATAAGGAGCATATAGGACCAACTTCTTGGATAGATGCCCATTTTTATATTCATATTTCTAGCCCTACATCTTATGTAGGCATCGATAGTGGCTATGATGAAAGGATAACCATTAAATTTGGTCTTAGGATGGAGAACTAAGAAGTCCATAGGGTATTCCCAGGAATCAATGGAGACCATCACATCCTGAACAATCCCCTCAGGGGCTACTATGGATCGATCTGCGAGCTACAAGACTGTCGTGATCTTTCTTAATGATACCTGGAGATTCAGCTTGAGCATAGTGTCCTTAGTCATTACATTGATGGAAGCCCCAAGATCAATCAAGGTATGGTGGAAAATGTTGACATTGATGTGTACATATACTACAACGCTCCCAGGGTCTAAATACTTTGGGAAAATTACCCTCCCCATCATTAAATCAGACAACTGTCCAATGACATTGATGATAGGGGTGTCTCTTTTTCACCTTCCTAGATATTTGAAACACTTCTCTTTAATCATCTTGTTGTAAATGGGTACATCTTTAATAGCTTGGAGAAGTGGGATTTTGACACATAGATTTTTCAACTCACCCAAAATTTCATTCTCTTCTAGGGTATGCTGGACTGGATGGGTTAATCTTTCAGGAAAGGGTGGTGGATTTACTCTAGGCATATTTTCCTCTCTTTCCTCCTCACTCTCCCTAGGTGGAGATGGAGGTTGGTTATCTAGGAGCACTCTCCCATACCTAAGGTTAATTTCATGAATTTCCACAACATAAGAAGGGTAGGATGTCTCTCCACTATAGACCTGTTGTGCCTATCTATTGTTTAGGTTCAGGTTTGGTTGGGCAGGCATCTGAGGTTGTTTAGGTGGAGCAAGGTGTAAAAGTTGTGGTTGAGATGGAGGTGAAGGAAATAAAGCTAGAGCATTGTTGTATGGGGGCCTCCACCCCTGGGGTGGTTCATTCCACTAAGGTTATGGAGGAGTATATGGATGAAATGGCTGGTTGATCGGTTGGGAATGGTATTGAGGTGCAAAAGACTAGCATCAAGGTGTAGACTAGGAGGGATGAGCAGGGGGCACCAAGAGGGAATGGATGTTTTTTATTAGGGTTGTAATATGAATAGGATGACCCTTGCGTGCCTTGCTGGTATGGTTGAGGCCCATGAGGCCTCCTTTGATTTATGTAGCAAAGTTTTTCAATCACCCCTTCAGTTCCCTGATACACATCTTTTAGTCCAGGCAGAGAAGGGAACTTGTTTGTGGAGTGGTTTTCCTCACACGCCGAGCAGATTTCTATAAGGTTCAATGGACATTCATTACTAGGGTGCCTCCTTGTGCATCTAGGGTAGAAGATGGCTAATGCTCTCTCTGCTTCCTCCTGCTTCCTCTTGATTTGCATAGTGTCCATCTGCAAGGCAATGGTTTGAAACATTTCACTCTTAAAATCTTCCAACATGTTCCCAGTTTCACCTTTTATATATGTGTTGGAAGAGGATGAGTTGGACATTGTTTGACTAACCCTACCCCTTTTTCTAGCTGCCCTAGAATGATTCTTGAAAATAGTCTTGATATCATCATAGTGTAGCTAATATATGTCCCCTCCTGATAGCAAGTTTAAGGTTTCTAGGATATCTTCCGTGATCCCCCTGAGAAGGACTAACTTAAGTGACTCCGGATCAAGTGTGCACTAGCCCTTCTATATCTGAGTTGGAATATTTCCTCATAATCCTCTAAGGACTCATCATGTCCCAAGGTCATTCTAAAAATTTCCTCTTTGGTATCTTTGGAACTGCAGTAGTCCTTATACTTGTTGTTGAAAGCTTGTTGCATATGAGCCCAGGTGGTGATACTATCCCCAGGTAAACCCATGAACCAGTGTAGGGATGCATCCTTGAGAGTGGATGGGAATAATTTCAACTTTTGATCATCATAGGTGCAATCATAAGTTTTGCATATGACAACAAATTCGAAACAAAAACGTATCTGTATCTTCTTAGGTTAGGCCATGGAAGTGAAGAAGAGTATAGGGGCTTATTTTTTTCATCTTGGCATCCCCATTAGTTTTCCTGATGAGAAAATAACCCTCAATTCTTTCCCCATCTCCCCTTTCATTTCTATTTTCAGCCATTATGTTAATTGTAATGGTTTCTTCTTCTTCCCCTATAGGCTCTTCAAAAATCTCGGGTTGTTTGCCTAAGGGGTCCTATAATTCACAACCACCAAAGAAGAGGGAAGGTTGGTTGTTTGAAGTGGTGGGGGTATTTGGGAGAAATTTTCCTAAGTCATACCTATTCCTACGAGTCATGAAAGGAGTGTCCTTGTTTTGTTTTTCAAGCTTTAAGACTGATTGCAAAATTGAAAAGACAGACTGAATTGAAACTAACTACTGAATGGAATCAATTGCAAAATGGAAAGGAAAGTAAACCAGCTTACAACTACTTTGCGGAATGGAACTAATAGCATAATGAAAGGGAAAATAAATGGAAGAAAGAAAGAAGAAATCACATCTACTCAAACACCTCCCCGGAAACGGCACCAAAAAGTGATGAGCACCAGTATTGCAACAAGGATGCTGCAACTCTTGGCGCTACCAACTTTACTTCATCAACTCGGGGTTTGTACAAACTTGGAGGTGATAGTGTTGTATACACAAATAGATGTAATGGGTCCACTCTTTGTCACTACTGAGCTAGGGTGATAGACCACTAGGGTTTCTCAAACCAGCCTTCTATTGATTAGAAGAAGTTTGATTACCAATTTAGAGAGGATAATTTTACCGTAATTGAGAGAATTGAAATTCCACTTACTGCAGTAATGAAAGATTAAGAGAAATGCCTACAAAACACATAAATCATCTAGCTATCTGTTAATATACCTTTCTTGCAAAAGAAATCTAATTTAACACATGTGAAGTCTTAACTAGCCTAAGCATGAAGTCTGATCTAAACAAGAACTTAATTGTTGTGTGCATGAATAAATATAAAGACCTTTTTTCTCTTTATCCTTTTGTAAAAATGTAAATTCTAATCCTTCTTGGTTGCATGGCAGGTGAGATAGGTGTGGAGCGAGATGAGTGTAATGGTTCAAATGGCTTGGGAGGAAAGAAGGGGTCTACTCCTAGCTTTAATGATGCTTTTTTCACAATTTGAGCTCAAAACATGCCACTACAGGTTTTCCTACAGGATGTCCTAGTTCACCTGCAGGATCCCCTGTTTTCCTACAAGAACAAGCCGAAAGCATAGGGAGTGGTTTTAAAGGTTGGATGGAGCTTGGAGAAGGTGAGTAAGGAGTAAATAAGGCAAGGAAGTGGTAGTCAATCACTCAGAACTCAAACCAAAGTTTTACGATGGTTGGATTTGCTAAACAAGCATGTCAACTTTTCCTTGTGAAATGATAATTTGAATTGAGAACTTAGTGGCTTTTGGTGATCATGGGTGGATATGGTTTGGCTGAGGCTGATGATATGAGGTATTCATGCAATGTATAAACACTTGCAACATATACATCATTGTTGGCATTTATCCATAAATTCATCTCAAAACAAGAAGGGTTTACTAAAATAGAAGAAAACATAATTTTCATCAGTTATTTTCCAAGTTCATGCATGGGAATTCTTGAAACCATTATGAAAGAAACATGAAATTTAATGCAAGACCTAAGATATTAGAAATGTCAATTGCAATCTATCTTCTAAAACTGAAATGTGATAACCTAATTAGCAGAAAACCCCTAAATTTCATAAGAAACCAGAATTCTATCTTTTTTGGGCTGAATGGGAATTGTTCCTCAAGCCATGGTCCCTGGAAGTGAGGAATGAGGTAAGATCCACTTGTTTTCATCCTTTTTTGAATATTTCCTTATCTCTATAATGCTATTTTTAGATTTATTCACAAACGGAAGCAAACTAAACAAATCTACCAATACTTGCAAACTAACAACACCAAAGCTAGTTTAACAACTAACTATGAGATAACCTAGGCATACGTATATAGTAGGAGGAACCTATGCTGCTAGGTTTGGACCCTGACCCAAGAGCTTCAGTCCTCTACGTCAAATTAGTGTTGGATCAAGGGAATGCTGCTCATTTTCATATAAAAAATACATAAAAGTGTTTGGTCACAATCCTTCAACTTGAAAACTACTTAGCTATCTTGCACAAAAGATCCCAATCCTAATGAGGCTCTAGGCCTCTTTATTTATACAACTAAAGTTGCCAACAAATTCCTTAAATATAGGGAGGCTTGGCTTCCAATCTTGAGATCACCTGGTTCTTAACAGTCACTGGCTTGGCTGCCAATGATCCTCATGACTTGGACGCTTGCAACTCTGAGCTGGTGTGATTTTATTAAGGAATCTTCGAGTGAGTGAGGAGTTAAGGAAGGAGATCTTATCTCCTATAATCTCTCCACAATTTTCTCCAAAAACCCACAATCAATGCACATTATACCACTAGACATGACATCTTACTTTTACTCATCTCATTAGGAAAAATATAATTAAAACATGTAAGGAATTATGAGAAGAGTTGATTTTAGTAAGTTGGAGGTGCATTAAGGTCCACATATTTTACCCATTGATGAGCTTCATCAATAGGTTTATCAACTACTCATGAAAGAAACTTTTATCCCTACTCGTTTGTTAGTCTTCATTGAAAGGGACTAATTCCCCTGCTCTTTCACCATTTTTCACTGAAAGGTACCATTTCCCCTGCTTGTTTATCATTTTTTATTGAAAGGGACTACTTCCCCTACTTGTTTTTCAGTTTTTACTGAAAGGGACTTATGCCCCTACTCATTTATCAATCTGTATTGAAAGGGGCCCTTACCCTTGCTCATTTATCAACCTTTGTTGAAAGGGACTCTTGCCTTGATTGTTTATCAACCTCTGCTGAAAGGGACTCTTTCCAATGGAATGCAAGCTGCCACTTGCTAATCTTGTTGATCTATCTTTCATCCATTTTCAAACTAGAACCAACATATAACTTCTTTCATAAAAAAAAAAAAAACTTTCTTACCTCAACAACCCACCAAAACCGCCATTAAACATCTTCAACAATCCTTGATTACTAATAAAAAACCAACTATAGATGTAATCACTAATCACTGAACAAGTCACAAACGATACATATGAGAAAGATAAATCCTTAAAATCACCTTTGACCAAAAAACCAATCACCAATTCATTGTATTCCTTCTCAAACACCTTTGGGACACGAAGATTGGTCTATGATTCACCTTAGATACATACTCACACTATGCATCTCATTGCACCAACAATCTTCCACTAGCCTCCTTAACTACTTGAATTATGCCTATAAAGAATTATGGACTAAATCTTTGGTAATTTAACTTAGTTATCTTTCACTTTGATCTTCGCATGAATCTCTTTTTTTTTTCCTTTTTCATAATCAATTGAATCATATACATCTAATCTTCAACTATTATAACTTACCTTATTTTTTTTTACTTGAGAAACTAAACTCAACTGCTTAAATTTACTATTCTAGAATTTTTACGGGTTTTAGGAGAGGTCTTCTAATTTCGGTGAATCTGCATGTTTGGCTTAACTGCCAAATCTACCTCTTAAATTGTCTATTCTTCTATAATGTTGCCAACATGTTCATGTCTGGTTATCATGTTTTTTATCAATCCTGTTATGTTTGATATAATTGTCAATTTCCAAGCTACCGACTCGTTTTATGCATAAGCCTGAAGACTTCAACCAATAGTGCTTCCAAATATATCTCTGTTGGCCAATTTCCATTCCATCCCCATGGTGCTTAACTATTGCATTATATAAAATTATCTGATCCACTTCAACTTCATCCTCGAGGGTTTTAAATCAAGGCTATAGATCTTCTTTGGCCTAAGCACTTTACATATTAAATTCCACTACCATAAAACATTCTAGGGACTAAGAACTTCAGCACATGAAAACACCACAAAACTGTGTCCTGTGGCACCTTCTGTCACTTGAAGAAACCATTACCTATCAAAAAATACTTTGTCTTGGACTCGTAACCTTGAAAATTTCTCCCTTTGTGCCTTTGTTTTTCCTTTGGGGTAGAGCCTTTCAAGACTTTTTTTTCCGAGTTTTACTCCCGAGTTTTTCTTTTGGGTAATTTCCTTCCCGATTTTTCTTCTGGGTTTTTGCTCCAAATTTTTCTTCTGAGTTTTTTCTTCTAGGTTTTTCTTCCACGTTTTTCTTTCGAGTAAGTGACTTCTGGGATTTTCTTTTATTCTTATGGGAAATTCCTTTCAGGATTTCCTTTTTCTTCTTCTTTTGGATTACTTACTCTGGGTTGTAGTCATTCTCACTTCACCAATGCTACGGGGTGCCATCTGAATGGTGACATGTGCCACTCAGATTTGGCTTACTAGGGTACCTGAAAAATGGTGAATTTTCCTACCACGTGTCCTCCATATTGACATCACGATGATGCCATCATGAGTTAATAAAAAATTTCCATGCATCCTTCAGAGAGGAGAGAGAAAGGGTCATGGGACTTTGAGTCTTGCAATGAATATTTTTGTTAATTTTTTAATAAAAACATTGGTTTCAAGAACTTTTATACATTTTTTGTTGTTAGAAAACTAGGATCACTACTGAGAGGTGGGGGTGAATCAATAGTGATTGCAACTATACAAATTTAAAATATTCCACCAATGAATTACACATTCATTAACCCAACACATAAGTAATAAATATGAACATGCAACTTCATCAGGTATTAGCATATAGGATCATATAAATTAATCATGCACAATGAGACACAAATCATCACATCACATAGGGACACATGGATATCTAGTGGAAAACCCCCTCCGGGTCAAAAACCACCCTTGTTGTTGTTGCTATTAAAATAATTTTATTATTTTTTAAACAATTCATTACATAAAATATTCATATGGCTACTATCAACTAGGAAATTTGATCCTGATGTCATGACTCTACAAACACCCATCCGCTGGAAGCCACCACAATGAGTGAGCCTTTCCCAACACCCATTGGACCATGAAGAAAATTTTTCTCTATAATGATTTTGCTAGAGCCTCCACTCCACTCTATGTGGCCCTCACTTCAAAATATTTCATACTGGAGCCAATGTGAATTTCTCAAATAGAACAACACAACAACCTCTTTTCTTGTTAACAACAAAATCAACATAACGACGAACTGAGAAAACTCTGCAATCTCATTCATACGTCAGTTTCAAATTAACTCAATACATAGATCTTTCTCTCTAACATACATACACCATACTAAATGTACAAACATTTATGAACAAAATAATAATTATGTCTACAGTATCCATGCACACACAATCAAGTCTATACTCTATCAACACACTGCAATATAACACATGCAACAATTAAACAATTATCCATCGATCTTTCCCCATACATGAACTGCTTCAAGTCTACACTCTTTCTCTTTTGCTTGCACTTTATGTCCCTGTAATCACGTTCTTCTGCACACCATATTCTACCTCTCTATCATAGTTTCATCCCATACTTGGTCTATTATAGATCTACACTATTTCTCAAGCTCAACCTCTGTTATTCTGGTTACACTCTATCTCCTACTATCTCTTTCATAATATATATATATATATCTCAACACCATCTCCTTTCTATGTGTATTCCATTCTCTGGGATGATCTATGCAATATGGATCATATATCCATCCCTATATCTCGCATTCTATTTGGAGGATCTTTATGCTCTCAGTAGTAGGAGAATGTGCTACTTCATCAACAAAAATTATCTCTATTTCCTGGGTATATATAGAAATTACCTTGAATTCAAGAAGAAACTAGGAAAATGATGAAGCTATACCCAATCAACAACTCTAAGTGAACCTTCCTTCAGTTACCATAGGTAAAAATAATCGCTTTTGTGATTTGTTTCTCTTTTTCTCACCCTATAAACCATAACACACACTTTTCCTTTGTGAGAATCATTATATTGAGGGGTAATGCAGGTATTTTTCACAAAAACTAAGTTATTAACATAGGTTGTCTTTAGGCAGCCCAAGTTACCCTGATTTCAACCCCTTTCTTGCATCTGATCAACTACAAACATCCTAATCTTGTTCATGCATGTCCTTAGTCACGTCCTAAACCTGTAGGACCTCTTACAAAATCTCCAGACCATGTCAAATATACCCCAACTATTTTATAAGAATTAAATGCACCATCATAAGGAACTAACACCTATACATCAACCAAGATGGCCAAAACACTACATGGATCATCAAGGACTAGTTGGCCGACCACTTCTACATCAGGACAATGATGACTCATCTCTAGTAGAAAATCAAACATCTACATCATGAAAACCAAAATAAGAAAGTTGACATCAATTTCAATAAATAACCTACAATAAAACATTAATTCCAACAATCCCCCACTTTAGCATTGATGGCAACCCCAACTGATCCACCATATGAGACTGAAAAATTGATATCTCTCTCTACCCCTTTGGCATCAATGGCAAAGGGCTAAAACTCATCAACGATAAAATCACTCACTAAATAAGTAATGGCAAAGGGCTAAAACTCATCAACGATAAAATCACTCACTAAATAAGTAACAACAAACACTCTCAGTCCCCAAGGCATTGTGACAACAAGTAGTAGCAACAATAATAACTTGATCACCTGTTCTCTTTCCAACACTCCACTGATTAACAACAACATACAATAATATAAACACACTTGTACTATCAATAGTAGAAGCACACTTTGAGAAAATATGTAGAAGTAGTAGCATATATATTTCCTATCATAAATTTTCACCTCCACATAGTCCTATACAGATCATAGCATTAGAAAAATCATTCATTATCATCAACATCCTTTCTTTGTTCATCTCTTCCAGCAGCAACAATCCATCAATCCATTGAAATAATAACTCTACCCAATATCTATGCAAGTAGGAACACAATCCTCTAAATGAAAACATCTCCATGGCTAATTGTGCAATATTTAGCTATCATTACCTCCTTTCCACATGCAATAGGCTCCTCCAACAGTTGTTTCCCTAAGTTCCTGGCTCTTATTATCCCAAACCATTATAACTGTGTTGCAAATTTATCATCTGGGGTCTAACCTCGCAATCTAGGCTTGCATCATCCCAGGATTCAACACCCAAACACACTTCTAAAACATTCTAGGAAAGACTCCATTGGGGTTATATATCAACAGGCTCCACTTACAACCACCCAAAATTCTCCCCATTTCTTTGTTGTCAAGCCATGTCTACTAGGTCCTTATATTTGTCTACTTTGCTAAAAATCTATCGCATTTGGAGATGTGCCAAAGTTAACATGATTCAAAGGTCCTCTAACCAATAATATCTATGCAATATTTAACTTTGGGGTTTCCACCTTTGATTGGATCCAACTTTCAATCCAGGAGGCCATTTCTGATCTTCCATATACCACTGTAAATCTATTTCAGATATCTTTCCATCTAAGTGAGATTCAACTATAGTTGAAGTGATCTACCATTCAATAAATGGCTCCAAATTATTTATACCTTTATTAAATAACTCCACAACTATATTTCACCAATCTCCTTGGAAACATTTAAGCATTGCCTTGGCCATACATGTGTTGATCTTCCTTCTCTTGCAACCTACGCTTATTTTTCCATTACAATACCTTTTATCTAGTTACACCACCATTGAAACCTCTCATCTCTTTGTTTCCTTTTCCATCAATGTTTTTCCTCTGTCATGAATGAAAACATATTTCCAACAATCTCCCCCTTTGGCAATGATGGCAACACTATGATCAAACAAAACAACATCTAAAAGAAACAAGAAAGGATAAGTGTACACTTTATATTCTCCTTTGTTGGATGTTTCTCATTTGTGTACTGCTACTCTAATATAATTTTGTTGGTGGACTACTCCTTTTGATTTATCACCAATACTTATCCCTCTTTGTATTTGTTTTTTTTTTCAGATACTTCTCCCCTTAGTCTGAAATTCTTCTCCATCTTTTGTTTAATAAGAAATACATCTTCCCCTTTGACATCAATGGAAAAGGTACCAACATGCTCCCCCTATCAACATTCTCCCTCTGTGTTTTTTATCATATGGACCTATTTAATACTTATTCTTATGTTTAAAACTTCAAGTATCTCTGATCTGATCCAAGAAACTTCCTTTCTATGCTTTGAAGAAGATTGGGTTGAGAGGATAGGAGTACTTACTCTGAATCTTTGCCTCAAGTAGTCAAGATGGATCTCTTGCTAAAACAACACATTCTTTTATAACTGAGCCATGAGAAAGATAATGCATGTTTCTCTAAGTCTTAGGTAGGCTTACATTCATAACAGTGCCTCCTCCAAGACACATACACCTGACCTCTAATAACAATAGAAATCTATCCTATGCAGGAATAACACCATGAACTTTTCAATTGGTGAATAAAAAAGTGCAAAAATTAGAGGTTCTTAATTGACAAGCATAGAGGGACTCTTAACAATGCATGCCTAGATCAACAAATCGACATAGACTCTTAATTGACAAAATTCTAATTGCAGAAGACTCACCATAAAAATTTTACTCAACATGAACATTAACAAGATTCAAATAAGGATTCTTTCACCAACACTTGTACTTAAAAACTCATACAGACAACATCAACACCACACCTTGGAAAAAGTTGATGAAAATTAATACCAATTGATAATAATTACGATACAAAGTGGTAAATTGATGCCAATTATACCAATTGCTGAGCACTTGATAACTGAGTGTTCTCCTTCTGTGATCAATCTCTTTTCACCAATAGGTGTTCTCTCCAAAAATTTGATTTTTGTTACCAATTCCTAATTGGAATAGTTTGAAAGCATTAACAGTCAAACCATATATCTGCAACTCAAAAACTTTGATCATTCAGACAACATTGATATGTAGCAACCACCAGTAGCCTTTGTCTTCCATGATTTACCTTAAGTAGCAAACAACTGATACCAAATATGGTATGGATATAACACTAATTTTTAATGGGATGATCTGATACTCGAATCTCAACATGAGTATAAATCCCCTGTGGTTATGCTCCTTCTTTGGCATTAGGAATCTGTAATCATACTAGACAAGGAAACTTCAGTGGTAAATCATCATGCATATTATTTCATTATTATACATCGTATTTCAATACGATTTGAAAGCAAAATTAAATCAACCACAATAACACAATACTTAGCAACACCAGTCTTCTTCAACAATTTTACAAACTCAGGAAAAAACAAAAATGGCCTACTTCACTTATCCTTCAGATGAAATATTAGGCATGTTCCTTCATGTTCCTTTCATCTTATCACTTTGGCTTCTCTTGAAATCATATTCTTCTTTTCAATAAAGAGGAACAAAGGATCTACTCCCCCTGAGTATATTATCTCCCTTTTTCTTCCACACCTAGGTATGTAGAGTTTGGTCAACACCATGATATGATTACCTACAATGGTATGGTATTCTTTTTCGACTGAGTGAAATCCTACCAATCCATTGATTATTACTCTTGGTAGGATCAATTAAAGCTAATCTGCAGATTAATTCTTGCTCTTCTTTCTCATTGTTTGAGTCTACCTTTTGCAATGAAAAACTAGCCAAGTTGTTGCTCCTTTTGTCTAATGGAGTCTCTATCTATTAAATTGTATGGGAGACATCCACCATAGGAATTTCTAGCTCTGATCCACTAATTGTCTACTAGACATTCAAATCAAAACACTGGTCTCTATTGCCTCCATGCACCATTTAATCTACCTCTCTTCTTATTTTTGTAATACCTCATGCAAAGTTGTCCTTGTTGACTCTTCATATGATCCATTCATTTGTTTGAATTGTTATGGAAATTAGGTGTATTATTTCCATGTTTTCATGCAAATTCTTTGTGCCCATAATTATTACACATGTAGCATTTAATTTGATTAGAAAAGGGGAAAACGAATTATTCTTACCAAATCTTTTTCTCATCCAATTTCTTAGACTGATACTCATTCTCTTAGTCCTATTGGACCACTAATAATATTTCCTTTGAGGGGAAAAGGATCTTTGTGAATGGTTGTTTGAATTTCTCTGAGAAACTCATGGTTGTTGCTAAAATAGAGCATTCCAATTTTGTTGATGCAACTTATTTTTCATCTATGGACACTCAGAGGAAAAGTGTAACAACTCAACACATGAATGGATTGATTTGGCCATGTAATATAATTATGTAATTGAATTTTAAAAAATTAAGTCGGTTGAGTAAGGTACATGGATTCCAAGAGATCCGGGGAGGTCAAATTGCTTGGGAAATTCAACTTACTTACTGAAAGAAGGAAGCTGGATAGAATGGACAACCATTAAAGGTTGGTGATTGAGCTTTAAATACACTAAAATGGTGTTTTGAAGGGGATTGTTGTTGGGAATTTATGAACTAAAAAAATTGGGACAAAAGCCAATGATGGCTTAGGAACTGCATAGACAACAAGAGGACAAAGAAAATTATGTGTTGTAGATTCTTTGCTAATAGGAACTGGGCAACAAAGAAAAGAACAAGAGAGGGAAAAATCAGGTCATCATTTTTTAGAGGAGAGGATCGACTTCATGAGGGCCATAAAGTAAAAGGAGAAGAGAGGAAAGACATGAGGAAGTTATATTAGCATAGGGCAAAGAAGAAAGGAAGCAGAGCGTTGAGTCTGATTTGTGGATTTTGACTAGACATAGGAGAACAAGGGGAGCTCAAATTCTATAGGGGATACAACAGACAGAGTGAGAGGGTAATAGCTGCAAGCCATAGAAATAGAGTCAATCAGGGAGATCGAATCAACGGTCGCAGCCATAGAAAATGAAAATAGATAGAGAGCGTAGAGATGGATACAAGCAATAGTAAGCCTCTTCTTCTCCCTCTGCATTTTTTGGCCATTATTAGATAGCTGGAGGGTGGAGGCAGTTAGCCTCTAGAAATTTCTAATCATTAATGAATTGTTTAGCAGTTGGTGGATCGAGGAAAAACAACCTCTAGAGTCCTTATTTCATTTAGAAGAATGGTGTTTAATCCCTTTAGCAAGACCACCTCAGACCCTTCGAATCTAGCTTGGGGGTGACAACTGCAAGTAACTTGGTTGCAACTTGTCTATGTTTGGGTGGAGAGTTTAAGTCCCAAACTCAGTTTCCCATCTTCATTGTACTCCAAGAATTCTTTCATAGAACATACTCATGTGTTGATATAATGTTGCAATGTAAAGGAATGGTGCATTATTGCTTGCATGACAGGTCTAGTTTAGTTGTGTTTATCTGTTGAATGTTTGGTAATGATCCATGGAATGATGTGTAAGTGAATACAAATGTTTCATGCTCTTAATGACCATTGATGAGTGTTTATATTTCTGATGTGATATTATGCTATTCTTGTTTGAAGTTTGGGTTGAGATTCATTACTTATGTAGGCTAAATGATGTGTTACTTAGTACTATTGAAAAGTTGTTGGAGTCAAGAAATGAGGTTAGGAATTGTGATCTAGCTTTGTTTATGATTTTCAACCCAACTTCAATTATAGATAATATATGTGTGCTAATCATCCTTTTGATACTAAGTAACACGGAGATTGATTCATGTTTACAATGGAATGACTCATTTTTTGTTATAGACTCTTGTAACCCCTAACATTGTACAATGGTATCACTTCATAGGCTTGAATGACTTGGTTTATATTCCTGGATTCAACCTAACATTGCATCCCTATTGTGTGCATGAAGAGACCATATCTCTAATAGATGAATATTGTCTTCCATGTTTGTTCCTGATGTGTTAATGATAATGAAGTTTGGGCTGAAAACCTTGATAGATTGTATATGTTGGAAAGTGGGTTTGGAATGCATTGCATTGTATTTATGAAGTATTGCTAGTATGGCATGTAAATCATATTGGTTGTTAAAAAAATGTTAGCATGAGTAATTTTTACTAACTGATCATGTTGATGATGTGCACATGTACATTATATGGGTTATATGTCTATGTTGTTGTCAAGGGATGTGGTTTCTTGATTGCAGAAAGGGAAGTTGGATTCCCTACAATGACCCTTTTTGAATAGTTAATATAATGATTATATGCATTACATGGCTTGTTACTTGTATTTATATGTTGAATGGATGATTGTGATCCATGTGAGGTTGTTTTGATGAATGTAAACATTACACAAATTAATTAGTCTTATGCTAACATGTTGATGTAGGGAAGGCTTCACCCTCAATAGTGTTCAAATTGCACTGATGACATGCAAAGTAGTGAGGATAAATGTCCTTGTGTAATGATTGCTACTCTGTGATGAATGAATGTATGAACTGAACCATATTATCATAGAAATGTTTTGTTTCTAGTGTTGAAACCTCCATTCTTGTATACTTGTTGTTAATATCTCTCTGAATGCATATCTTTCTTTTGAATATGAATGTGTGCATGGTTACGTGAATCTTTGTTCATTATTTCTCAGTTGGGTAGGTTGATAGAGAGAAGGAAGTTTGATTTTCCTGTTGTTATATAGTTGTCTGTTTCTATGTGTCTATGGAAGGATAACTCTTGGAAGTGGTCTTGTTTTTCTTTATTTCCTTAATGGAATATGGATGCCTTTGGTCTTAAGAATTTTCCTTAGAGTTTAGTGGCCTTAAGGAGAAGCTATTGGCCCTTGGAAGCCTTATAAAAAACCTTGAAGAAATATCACCCCTGAAATACTCTAAAAAGATGGAAAAATAACACAAGTTCTGAGTTTTTGACCCACAGGTTGGAGGTCGGGACCTCAACCTAAGAAAGAGTTGAAAGGTCGAGGCCGCGAAAAAAAGGGTAAAGGGCACAACGGTGAGATCCAACCCTGACTAGGTCATAGGTCATGGGTCAGGACCTCACCTAAATTGAAAGTCGGGGGTCGAAACAGTTTTAAAAAGGAATTCGTGGCAAGAGCCGACCCCGACTAGGTTGGAGGATGGGGGTTGAGACTCGGTCGTAGGTCAGGAGTGGGGGGTCAGGCTGGAGATGCAAAGTAAATTCACACTAAGGTGGGTCAACCCTAACTTTAGTCAGAATTCGAGGGTCGTTCCCAAGAAATAGGAAATGGAACAATGACATGCAAGGAAAACCCCAACTAGCCTTTCACCCTAACTACCACATGGGACAATAGTGGGTTTCCATGTGGACCAATGGTGAGCTGCTAGTTGGCATCTTGATAATGTGGTAGGGCAAGTGGGGCTCATTTTTGGAGGGCCATATCTCTCAATCTACAGGTCAGACTAAGGAAAAAAATTATATCACCAAAATTGTCTCGACGAGATGAACATAATGGTGATATAAAATTAATCACACTTGAGCCAGAGGTGATCTAGGATGGGTGACCCCCCGGGAAGTCCTGGTTATCATCTGCAAGCCCTGGAAGTGATGATTGACACTATGTGATTCATTTCACTAGTTTCAATCCCACTTCTTCACCCCTGTGAACATCACCTAATGTAATGAGTGCTAAGTGGACTATTCAAAAATCATGATAAATTAGTCAGTTACGATTACCTCTCATGGAAATGGTCATAGATGAATGACTTACTTAACACAGTTGAATCCTAAAAAATGATATCTGATATAATGCACTGCGAAAACCCCTCAATACTTAAATTCAAAAGAGTGAAGGGAACTCTACTTGCATGGTTCATGAAGCACAATACTTGCTAAGGTTTTGCAAAATGGGGTAGCAAGCTAAGTGGCCTTGGTTGTGGGGAAAAATCCACAGTTAAGCGCGCTTGAGCCAGAGGCGATCTAGGATGTGTGACCTCCCGAGAAGTCCTGGTTACTGTTTGCAAGCCCCAGAAGTGATGATTGATGCTATGTGATTCATTTCACTAGTTTCAATCCCAGTTCTTTACCCCTATGAGCATCACCTGATGTAATGAGTGCTAAGTGGACTATTCAAAAATCATGATAAATTATTCAGTTACGACTACCTCTCATGGAAATGGTCATAGATGAATGACTTACTTAATGTAGTTGAATCACAAGAAATGATATCTAATATAATGCACTGTGAAAACCCCCCTATAATGGTGATGGTTATTCTGAGTTTAAATAATTTTGGAGAAAGTCAAAATCTGTATACCCAATTTTCATAAGAGTTCCTTGACGATCGAGTTTTCATAGTGACCACCTCTTATCTATGGTTTGTTGAGTTTTGGTAGTTTGGGAGGTACTCCAAACACTAGGGTTTGGGGTTTCGAGGTTAGAGTGCCACAAAATCACTTCTTGGGCTTGGAACCCAACATATGGGCCTTGCATCCAAGCATGTGGGTGTGAACCCATCAGGATTTTTTAGCATGTGAAGATTTGAGATCATAGAAAATTTTAGGGGCGAATGTTCGCCCTTTGGTGAAATTAAGGGGTTTTAAATTTTTAGTGGACGAATATTTTGTATCATAGTACATTTTTACAAATCACCTCAAATAGCCCACCTTATTTTAAGGGAGAGGGTAAAAAAGGTAAGTTTAGCCCTTGAAATTAGGAGTTACAACGTTCTATTCGCCCATTTTCAAGAATAGATTTTATTTAAGTGAATCCATTCGCCCATTTTCAAGAATAGGTTTTATTTAAGTGAATCTTATGGGCCAAATACCATATTTATAAAATAGGTATGGTAAATTAATAAAAATATAAATAAATGAGAGGTATGGTAAATAAATAAAACATTTTTCTATATTTACTCCATAAGTCACCTTATATACATGCAAGGGTGTAAACAAATAAAAATATAAGTAAAGTGGAGGTATGGTAAATAAATAAAACGTATTTTTATACTTACTCAAAAGGTATGGTAAATAAATAAAAATATAAATAAACTAGACGTATGGTAAATAAATAAAACCTATTTTTATATTTAGTCCATAACCCTCATTCTATTTATGAAGGCTCAAGAAAGAGGTTTTATTTAAGTGAATCCTATGGGCCAAATACCATATTTGTAAAAGAGGTATGGTAAATTAATAAAAATATAAATAAACGAGAGGTATGGTAAACAAATAAAACATTTTTTTATATTTACTCCATAAGTCACCTTATATTTACGAACACTCAAAAAATGTGTTATATTTAGGTGAAACCTATGGACAAAATACTATGGCACAAATACCATGGACTAGATTGTTATTAATACCATTCAAAAAAACATTATTAACCCTAATATTAGTATTAATAAAAATAAAAATGGCACTTGTATTGACCCATGGTATTCACCAAAATGGCACCTGGTATTGAACCATGGTATTCACCAAAATGGCACATGGTATTGACCCATGGTATTCACCTGGAATGTAGCCTATTTAAATGGGGGAATTAAACCAGCATAGATCCATCTTTACTCTGGATCTACTAACCCTAATAGAGTATCAATAAATAAAAATGACTATGAAAAAGAAATAGACTTGTATTGATATGGTATCCCTCTCGGGGTATTGACCAAGAGTAAAAATGGATGTTGTAATTTAATGTATGTTAAACATTTTAGCTTGGTTACTAAAAAAAATAAAATAAAAACCAACTAATAATATTTATTAATTTTTATAAATTACTAATAGTAACTTTTAGCTCCAGGTTTATAATAGCCCATGGTATTGACCCATGGTAATACCAAGATCTTACAAGATTTTTTAATTGAGTAAAATATTCGCCATGCCTGGTGAGAAATTCGCCAAAAAATTATATATACATATTATATTATTGATAAAATCGCCTTCCATTTTTCCTATATACCATGGAGATTCGCCCATTTATTATATATATAAATTTAGGGGGGGTTCTTAAAATTTTCCCTATTTGAGATGATAGATAACCCTGAGAGCAACTGAGAGAAATGAAAATCACTCAAATATGAGTTATCTATCTTGAGATATTAATTTTTTATAATATATGTGGGTTAATGTGGCACCTAAAGTGGGTCGGCTTGGTGTGTTAGAGTGTCACAATTTATGTTTGTTGACACCTTGTGATTTAATATAAATTAAGAAGATTTGGAGGTCATTTTGATCATCTAAAGTGTGTCCTTGTCATGAGAAAATACATCTGAGGCAACCAAATTTAGGAGAGGATACCAGAAGTGTAGTTTGGGATTTTTTTTCTTATGATTAATTGTCTCTTGCAAGGCCAAAAATCTATAGGTGGAAACCACAGTCATTAAGGGCGATTTGGATGATGGTTTTGGCATATTTTTGGTGAGACAACTCTCGTAGAAGCAGGTTGCAGTCATTGTTGGAGGTTTCATCCACAATGCAGGCCTTATACTCTTAAGAATTGGGGGTTGAGGATTTTTTTGTGGGTATAGACAGGTCGTAGGCTTAGTCTCCTTGTAGTCAAGTGGTCGTGAGGTGCATTTGAGGGATAGAAAGAGCCTAGAACAACAAAATATGGTGGTCAAACCTGATTGGAGGGAGGAAGCAATCAAAAAAGAGGTTTGTGAGGTAGAAAGAGCATTGTATCAACTTTCTAATAAGACATAACTAGAGCACCATAGTTGTAGTAGTAACATAAGCCCTTGGTGTTGTTAGGTATGTGATGTATTTGTGTTGAGATTGGATGCTAGTGGATGCTAGTTGATGGTTTTGGTATTGGAAATCTTGTGGTCGGTGGAGGGGAATAAGTAGGTGTCCAAGGTAGCCCTAGAGTAGTTGAAAAGAAGGACTTTGGACAACTGTGAGTTGGGTGAATTTTTGGTAGCCTAAGTAGTTCCTTGATGGACTAAGGATATTACTACAGGATGTAGATTGGAGCTCAAGGTTTGGCTAGGTAAAGGAGTGGTTTGTTGTAGCCCAAGTTTGTCATTGGATAAGTGACATTTGATGGTGATAGGTTTCAAACCTTCTTCCCTGTATTAGTCATCACTAGAGCAATGCAGGAAGACTATAATGGGAGGAAATTCCTAAGTAGCTCAGGAGTAGTAGTGGGAAGTTGTGAGTTTTTCACAAATGAAGTTGTGAACAACTCGACAAGAGTCTTGATGTGTTGATGTGTTGATGGACAAATGATCAATGAGAGAGTAGATTAGATAGGTGAGACTCAATGGCCAGATGGACTTGGAGCATTGACAGAGGAAAGTGTTGTAGAATGGATGAAAAGGACCCACAAGTGTACAAGATATGCAAAAGAAGCTAAGATCATCGACTACATTAGCTAGACTATCAGATTATCTTGTATTTTGTATTCTTATAATTGTGGATATTTGAGGGAAATTATCCCTAGTATAGGAGCCCTAGACTATTGTATTATTCAATTGGATTAATATAATTAAGATTGGGTTATTTTACAAAATTGTGTAAAATGTTGTGTATATTTTGTGCACTAGTACAATTATTTTTGTATATTGTTTCGTTTAGGTTTGTTGTGATTCTTGATTTGGTAGTGTCAATGATCTAAGATTTTATCCTAGACACTAGGATCATGAAAAAGAACATGGTTTTGGGTAAGGGGTGTTTTCACAGGTGGTATTAGAGCATCGAAGTTCAACACTTGGACTAGATGGGCTCTATCATGGGTAAGTGATAGTGAAATTCCCGAAAAAGGGGTTTCATAATAAATCTTTAGTAAATTATCTAAGCTAATGTATAGGTGTTAAAAGATGGTCTAAAATTTCCTTTGAGGGTAAAAGGCTCTTTCCGCATGGTTGTTTGAACTACTCTGAGCAACTCATGGCTATTGCTGAAATAGAGCATTCCACTTTTGTTGTTGCAACTTCTTTTTCCTCTATCGACACTTAGAGGAAAAGTACATTATGTCACCATAATAAAAACATATGAGAGGTTACATTCTCTTCTCTACTACTTCAGTGATATCGAGTCTTTCTTTAACCAAGTTGGTGGGTCCCTTTAATGATTTTCTTGAGTCTCTATCATCTTCTAATATTGTCTTGACCTCGAGGGAATATGGCTGGTTAGAATCTCTTCCAACACACCAGAATTCTGCAAAATTGGTCAACTTCTCCTTTAACGTTTTATTCACCACTTCCAACTCAAAATTTATGGCTCTAAGATTCTTGATCTCCTCATGGGTTGATACGAGCTTCATTTTCAAATATATATTTTCTTCAACATATTCCAATTCAATAAAGTAGCCAATAGATTCACCACTACTGTCTAATTCATTCACATATTCTTCAAAAGTTTGTTCCCATGACTCTATGGATTCTTCTACTGGCATATGATATATTATATCTTATTCTCTACTAGAGGTGCACCCATTGTCTAGATTTTCTATAACTATCAAAGTAGTTCCTTCTTCACTACAACTATATGAGCAACTTTCACTTTCACCAGTGCTTGCAATTGAACAACTTGAAGATAAATGGCTTGTTGTTATACAATAAAAAATAACATAAACTTACTTGAAAATTTCATATCCTCTGATACCTCTGTGTGCTAATCAACAACTTGGCCTCTTGATATAAGCGAATCATGCTATGGTTCGTGATATTCAATACTCTTTGAATCTTTCACTGCTCTATCCACCAAGGAAATCCTCTTGGCATCACGCACAACTTGTATTCCAATATGATAAATGGACTGCAACGTATTCCAGATCTCTTTTTCAATCTCACAATAGATTATTTTCTCAACATATGACTTGGACAACCCTCTAAGGATTTCCTCCTTGGATTGTTCGTCAACTTCATCATCTATTACTCCATTCTCTATAGGTATCCGTATATCAAAATCAAGAGCTTGAAAGTAGATTCTCATTCTTACCTTCTAAGTTGTAAAATTTGACCCATTCAAAAATGGAACTCCATCTGAGGTAATCCAACCCTAGTTCTCCATGATCCTTGATCTTCATTCTAGCTATTAAATTAATCCTAGAGGAACCTGGTTTCTCTAATAACAATTTTTAAAAACAATGGAAACCAAGACACTGCTGAGAGGGAGATGAATTAGTAGTGACCAAATTATAAAACTCTTCACAACTTATACTTTTTAATTCCTTTAGCATCACTCATAGATCAACAACACAGCTGAATCATGTAAAAAACAGCATCATAACCATTGTCATACACATATGCAACACATATATGAGACATCAATCTTATTTTTATTCTTTGTCAGATACAAGATTCAACTTGATTACATCATTTCCTGACATGCTACTACTTGTAGGTTTATCAATTGCTACTGAAAGGAACTTCTATCCCTACTTGTTTTGAGATATTCACAGAAAGGGACTGCTACCCCTACTCATTTATCAATTTTCACTGAAAAGGATTGTTGCCCCTACTCATTTATCAATTTTCACTAGAAGGGACTATTACCCCTACTCGTTTATCATTTTTCACTGAAAGGGACTCTTGCCCCTGCTTATTTATCAATCTCTGTAGAAAGGGACTCTTGCCCTTGTTCAGTTATCAACCTTTGTTAAAAGGGACTCTTTCCCCTCGTTATTTATCATTATCTATTGAAAGGAACTCTTGTCCCTAGAATTCAAGCTACCACTTGCTAATATTGTTGATCCATCTTTCATCCATTTTCAAACTAGAACCAATAAACTACTTCTTTCAAAACAAATAAACTTTCTTACCTCAACATATCACCAAAACCACCATTAAACACCTTCACCATTCCTTGACTACTAATAAAACACCAACTTTACATGCAATCGTTGATCACTGATCAAATCACCAACCATACATACCAACATCATCAATCCATAATATAACCTTTGACGAAAACATTAATCACCAATTCAATATTTGGCTTCTCAAACACCTCTAACACACCATGATTGGTCTCTAATTCACCTTTGATGCATACCCACACTATGCATCTCGTTGCATCAACAACCTTCCACTCACCTCCTTCGCTGCTTAAATTATTCTTACAAATAATTTCTAAACTTATATTTTTGGCAATTTAACTTAGTTATCTTGCTCTTTGATCTTTGCGTGAATCTCTTATTTTTTCCTTTTTCCTCTTCAATTGAATCATCTACATTTGATCTTCACATCTTCTAACTCATTTTACTTGTTTCTGGTTGAAAAACTAAACTTAACTGTTTAAAGTCACTTTTGTGGAATTTTTTTATAGGTTTTAGCAAAAGCCTTCTAATTTTCGTGAATCTCCATGTTTGGCTTAACTACTAAATCTACCTCTTGAATTATCTATTCTGCTATAACATTTCCAACTCGTTCATTCATGGTAATCATAATTTTTAACACTCGTATTATGTTTGGCATAACTTCCATGTTCCAAGTTGCCGACTCGTTTTATGCATAAGCTCGAAGGATTTAACCAACAATGGTGCCAAACATATCTTTGTAGGCTAATTTCCATTCTAACATGAAGGTGCTTAATTTCTACATTATATAACATTATCAGGCCCATTTCACCTTAATCCTAGAGGGGTTTAAATTAAGATTGGATATGCTTCATCCTAAGTGCTTTATATATTAAATGCCACTGCCATATAATAGTCTTATACCTAATCACTTTAACACATGAAAAAACCACAAAACCATGTCCTGACGAGACTTCCATCACTGGACATAACTATTACCTATTGGAAAAGAGTCTGTCTCCCAAGCCCGTTACCCTAGACGTCTCTCCCTTCGTGCCTTTGTTTTTCCTTTGGGGTAGAACCTTTCAAGATTTTCTCTTCTACGTTTTCCTCCCAGGTTTTCTTTTGGGTAATTTCTTCCTTGGTTTTTCTTTGAGGATGTTTCGTTCTAGGTTTTTCTCTCAGGTTTTTACTTCCTGGTTTTCCTTCCGAGTTTTTCTACTAGGTAAGTGCCTTCTAGGTTTTTATTTATTTATTCTGGGAAATTAGTTTTGGGATTTCCTTTTTTTTCTTGCATGTTGATTATGTCGAGTTGTGGTGATGCTAATGTCACCAATGTTGTGTGGTGCTATCTGAGTGGTGACATGTGTCACTCATATTTGGCCTACTAGGGTACTTGATAATGGTGAATCTTCCTACCATGTGTCCTCCATACTTATATCATGTTGAAATCATCATGGGCCAATAAAATGCTACCATGTGTCTTCTAGGGAGGAGAGAGAAAGCATCCCAAGCCTTTTTTTCTTGAAATGAATTTGTTTTTTAAAGTTTTTAATAAAAACCATTGATTTCAAGCCCTTTTATACCTTTTTGGTTTCCTTGGCTCTCCAACTCTTATTATCCCAGGCCATTATATATGCAATGCAAATTTATGTTATGGGGTTTGACCTCCGAGGCAAGGCTTGCATCATCCCAAGCTTCAACATCCACTTGCACTTTCAAAACATTATGGGGAAGACTTCTTGTAGGTGATATATTAACTGGCTCCATCGATGGCTAGTCAAAATGCTCCCTGTTTCTTTTCTATTAGGCCACGTCTGCTGGATCCTTGGATTTGGTCGCTTTGCTAAAACTTTGTTATGTTTAGTAATGCACCAAACTTAATATGCATAAGGGTCCTATAACCAATAATAGCTTTGCAATCATTGAATTTGGGGTCCCACCTTTGATTGTCTCTAGATTTCAACCCAGAGGCCATTTTTGATCTTCCTCATACCACTCAAAAGATTTTCCAAGATTCTTTCCATCTAAGTGGATTTCAACTACAATTGAAGTGATCTACTGTAGAAGAAATGGCACCAAAATATTTTTACCTTTACGAAATAGCTCAAAAGCTATAGTTCACCAATCTTCTTGGAAATATCTGCGCCTTGCCTTCATCATACATGTGGTGATTTTCCTTCTTCTTGTAATCTACTCTTATTTTTCCATTGTAATGCCTTTGATATGGATACACCTCCATTCATACCTCTCATCATCTTCGTTTCATTTTGCATTAATTTTTTCCCTTTCCCATCAATGACAACATCATCAATGCTTTTCCTTTGCCAACAATGACAACATGATCAATGCTTTTCCTTTGTCATCACTGAAAACATGTTTCCAAGAGTTGCTTCTCCTTGGTAATTCCCACCAATGCCTTTGTTATGGTTTTCATCAATAATAGATTCCCTTTCATGTTCTAGTACACACCTTCTAATTATATCATTGGTACCTATCTTATATAATTAGCCATTTATCAATGAAAATGGTGCTACTTTAATTGCTAGGGTCTTCTTCTTTTTAGACAATCTATCAAGTGTTTTCCTTGTGTGAAAAAATTAAGTGATTTATACAAGTTCAACAAGTATTTCTTCTACTTTAGATAAATGATTGTTAAGTAATTTATCCTCAAGATATATTGATTCCTCCCCTATCTCCAGTCAAGAAATATGGTCAGGCCCAACGTTATTTGTAGTTGGTTGGCACAGGGGCTTCACTGAACAAACCTCACACATATCACGTGTGTTCATGGCATACTGTACAATACCCTTCATTTGACTACGTATTGGAAAATACCTCTAAAAATCCCATTATTTAACCCCTTAACCATACGAACCCAATGCACCTTTCTAATTTTAAAAACCCCTAATTTCACTAGATATTGTAGATATCCTTTTTTTATTAACATTTTTTATACACTTTTATATTTTTTCATTAACTTTGAGCTCCATTTTTTATACCTGCCAATATAAATACCATTTATCCCCTACTATATGCTCAATATATTATTTCATTATTTCCTCAATATATATCCCCCAATATGAACACGTGGTATTGTATTTCTCCCTAGTGAAGCCCCCATGCTGGTTGGAGTATTACTTCAAATTCAAATTCTTGTAATGGAAATAACCATCCATAAATCTGACCTTGATGGATTGGTTTATTGAAAAGTTGCCACAAGGCTTGATGAACAACGAACAAGATGGAAGAGATTTTCTAGGAGGTAGCGGAAGAATTTCTAGTGAGTGAAGATCATGGTAAGTGCTTCTCTTTATTTTTGAATAGTTTCACTTGGATTTGTTTAGTTTTTTACTGGCAACAACATTTTTTTTTCTATATAATACTACCTAAGCACCCACAGGGGATTTGAACCGGTGACCTATCGCAAGGAGTGCCTTAACAATACACCCATTCTCTGTCAATCCAAATCCCCGTGGGCTACTGGCAACAAAATTAGGGTGGTCTATGGAATCATTATATGGTTGTTCTATAACGGCCTTGACTACGATGTTAGACACATTGACGTGTACATGGGACTTCCTGGACATATGAGGGAATTTTAAGATAGGGGCTTCAACCAATTTCCTTTTAAGTAATTGAAACAACTTGTCACATTCTTTCGTCCAAATGTATGGAAGATCCTTTTTTTAGAAATTCGTTGATTTAGAAAGTAATATCAGAGTAATGTTGAATAAATATTTTTTAATATCATTATACCCCAAAAAATCGTGATATTCTTTTGATTAACATGGGGTTTCAAATCAAAGATCACTTTGATTTTTTCCATATCCACTTTAATACCATCCTTGGATAGTACATGCCCTAGTAATATTCCTATAGGAGTAGCAAATATGCATTTCTTGATATTTAGAGACAATTGGATTTGTCTACAATATCTTTCTGACATGAGTCTTAGCCATTGAATATGATGTTTTAACAATGTGTAGACAATCCAATCATCAAAATAAATTTCCATCATCTTATAGATGTACTCTTGAAATGTCTTGACTACTATTCTTGAGAAAATTGTGGGTGTATTCTTTAGAGCAAAAGGAATTACTCTATATAAGAAAGCTCCAAACTCTGTAACAAATGTGGGATTTTCTTGGTTTTATTTTGCAATGGGTACCTAATTTTACCCTGAGAAACCATCTATGAAATAATAACATTCATGACCTGCCACTTCGTTTATGATCTTATCTACAAATGATGTTGGGAATGGATCAATGATTGTCAACTTATTCAACCCACAAAAATCAATGGATATTCTCCATCTAGTCGAGTCATGATTATTGTGTTGCACAACCATGGGGCTTTCCCATTATTATTTTTCAATGGGATAAATGATGCCAACAACTAGCATTCCTTCTATCTATTTTTTCATAATCATCTTGTATATATAAGTCAGCTTGCATGGTCTTTTATTTATTGTATTTTCTCTTCAAATGAGGTCAATTTTCATTTCCCCCATTTCTTTGATAAGTCCTTCAAGATCCTTATAGTCACAAAAGAAAATACATCTTGATATTCTAAGAAAGTTCACAGATTATGTTGTTTGTCTATCTAACAAATAGTCACCAAGGCAAACCATTTTTGGTTGGTTCTTATTTGAAATATCAACTTCTTTGATCTTTATTTTTCAGTCCATCCAATTGGGGGCCTTCGACTTTTCAATTCTCTGGTATCCAAATTCTATCTCCTAATAGATGGGTCGGAAGTTTGACTTTTGAGGTTTCTCACTTTCCTCCTCTTTAACTTTAAATACTACTTTAACTAGATTTTCTGAATTCTCTTTTTTTGATAGAAGATTTGTCCTAGAGTATGCATACCTTCCATTCCAGGTGACTGGTTGCATTATTATTTGGAATGCATGATATATGATTACATACAAGTGTCGATGAAGGGTCAACTGTTATTCCTCATTTTTATTTTTGAAAAGTAGAAGACTCATTTTTCAAAAATTCCTTAATTTGGTGAGCTTCCTTAACTAGTTCTTGGTCTTTTGTTCGAAATTCAAAATATTTAATAAAATTACTTTTTAACTTGCTTCATTACAGTGAATAACCTTGAGCTTCTTCTAGTTTGTATGACTTGTTAGGAAAATCGTCAAGAGTGTTGTGAAACATATGTGGCCACACTATTTCCTCACTATAATTGATTCTTCTTCATTCCAACACACAATTTTGTATGTTTAGTAAAGGATCTTGTCCAAGTTTAAACACTAGGATTTTTGCTTGTGGTGACAAAGTCTACAAAGATGGAACGTAAATAAATGTAAGTCAACTTTGAGATGGATGATAACTTGGATTACATTAGATTCCAAGAGCCAAGGGTTAGTGAAGAAAATAGTCAAATGGGCCTAGTTTGGGTTGTTGGGAGGAATGATTATTATCTTCCCCACCCAAGTTCTATTCCTACAAGTAACATGTTGAAATCGTAATGGGTATATTTTTATAATGGTTTCAACTCCATTTGTTGACTAGCCTTGTGCTCTAAAGAGTTTAGAGTCTACCTTGGGTACCATACTTGAAATGAGGGGAAGTACTTGGGGATTTTCCTTGAGAAATGTAACCTAGGAAAGATAAAAGTTGAGTAGAGAAAATAAATCACTTTTCAAAGGTAAGGTCTAGGTAAAACAAGAAGATAAATTTCATTTCAATTGGGGTTCTTGATTCAACCTAAATTTCACATCTTTACTTGATGAACATAGTTTTACAACACATGAGAATCCACACTGAGGTTCATTAATTCAGTTGCAAAATGGTTATTCCATCAAAAACATGAGGAATTACAAATTTAAGTTTGTCATCAATGTTAATTATGGAAATTCCTTTAACATAGATTTCAGCATGTGACGTGATGTTTAGAATTCATTCTATGTAAAAAGGATGAACTCTTTTACAAAAATAATAAACATATATCACTTGGGAGGGACCTAATTCATCAACAAACACAACGCTAATGATCAAATGGATTTAGGTAAGAAAATAATTTCCATTATCAAAAAGAAGAGTAGCTTTAGAAAGAGACGTGAAGAAATAACAAGGACCAATATGCTTCCACCTTCTTTGTGATTTAGATTTTGTGATACCCAGAAGACTCCCAATTGGGAGGTGTGATACTAAATAGATCAAGGTTGAAGTTTAATTTTTGAACCAGATAAGAATAAAAGGTTGAAAATGTTTGTGGATGAACTATAATAAGGACTAACTTTGTTAGTTCAAAGGCTAAGAATCCAAGAAGTTGGCTAAATATGATCTTATGTGTATCAATAAGTATTGTCAATGTGTGTAGATTGATAGATACATTCTATAACATGATATAGGGTAATTGCATCCCATATGCATGTAATAATAAATTTATCCATTTACTCATACATGTATGCATGTAATAATAACTTTATTACATATTTATTCATACACGTGGGCTTAGCCTTATAAGGCTATCTAAGAATATGTATATGCACACGAAAGGGTAGTGTGTGGACTTTATTCCCAATTTCCATGTGATATGTATTATGTCATAAAGGTGACTTTGTAAAATGGAAAATGAGTTTCGAGTAAAGATTAAATTAGGGAAAATTGATGTAAATTAAATATATGATTATAATTACATCCTAAGTCTCTAATAGATTTAATAAACATGGAAGCTAATGGGTTTATCTAATGAAGGTTGATACTTCTAACCATATTTGATTAGGACTTTGAATAGATCTACAAAAATGTAGAGTGGCAAAATTGAAGAGGTGAGTAGAATCTAGGTAGGTGTGCAATCCATGTAGTGTTCAAAGGAAACCAAAGATAATTGTTTTCCATAGTGTACTTCACAATTGAGGGAGTGAAAAAAGTAAAATTAAATGAATTGGAATTGTGTGTGAGGTAATAATTTGGCTTACTAAGATACCAAATTCTTAGTTTGGAGACTATTTACATTGATTTTGTAGCTTCATACATAGCAATAAGAGAATTCATTTTAATGTTGGAAGTTTTACTAAATTAAGGTTTTTTGGGGAAATTTCTTTATGTACTAATGTGTTTGGTTGTCGTTTTATTTTATTTTATAATGTTCAAATTTTATTGTCAAAATTTATTGATAATAAAAATAATAAGCTCATAAGCCTTTGAATTCACAATGAATGTGTATATTATTAAGGCACATTTTGCAAATAGATTGTTCATTTAAATCCCCATGGGTTAGCTAGCCAAAAGTAAGAAAAGGAAATTATTATTTTATAATTTAAAAAATAGATATAAATTGTAGAAATATCAAATTTAAAATCTCTGAGGAAAAATTAAAAATTTCAATAAAATTTAATAAATAAGATATATTGTCATGAACCTTTTAAAGGTATAACTTTATAAATAAATGAAGGTATATTAAGACTAAAAACAAGGTAACTTTCAGTGATACAACTCCTGAAATATTTGAAGTGTTCCACTATATTATTTTTAAGATATGAGTTAATTAAGCAAAGTCTTTCGGTAGAAACCACATAAGAGAAATTTTTGGCCGACGCGTTTTGAACCAATAAGTGTGGATCATCATCAGGATCGGATGAAGAGGCAGACCATGGCAAAGACTTAAATAGAGAGCAATATAGAGACATAATATCATGTAATGGCTATATTTGAACAATAATATTTAAATTATGATAATAATTTATTAATATATTAAAAAAATTATTATTAAGTAACGAATAGTTTTTGAAAAATAATATTTAAATTAATTTATTAAAACCAAATATTACTAGTTTTTGAAAAATAATATTTAAATTACGATATTAGTTTATCAATTTATTAAAAACAAATATTAATAAGTAACTGCTATATTAAACAACTAGCTTTTGAGAAATAAAATTTAAATTTAAAAAAAAAAATCAAACTCTAAAGAAAGAGGGAAGTAAAAAATTATAAAAACGAGTCAAGACCAAAAATTTCTCTTATGTGGTTTCTACCGAAAGACTTTGCTTAATTCATTATGGATCGCAAAAGCTTTAATATAAGTTAATGTTTGATAAAAGATACAAAGGAGGACATTAAGTAACATGGTTGGAAATATAGTCCACTGAGTTTAATTATTCAAATTTATGAAGTGTAGATTAATTGGTTTGAGTGGGGTTTATTCAAAGCTCATGGGGATAGGTTAAGGATGGAAGCCACTTTTGGAGGAATTATGTGATGTTCGGTAGATCATTCTTCCATCTTATACCTAGACTCAACCTATATATATATATATATATATATATATATATATAGATAATTAAACGTCAAAATCAACTACATATATTTTATTATAGTCTCGGTCTTATAACTCAAGATTGATTTGATTTATTTTTCTTTTTCTCTGTGCCTGGCACAGATCAATCCATTTTGAGAATTTATCCAGAATTGATGTAGAGGAGACAATGACAACATTTAAAATCATTTTTTAAGTATTCAAAATTATAATATTAATCCTTTTCAAATTAAACTTTAATTCATTAAAAAACCAAAATATTCAATTAGTTTTAAAATAATATTAGTTAAAAAGTAGTGACACTAATGTTTTTTTAATTGGTGTTAATTAATCTTATTTATTTATTTATATTTTAAGTAGAAGCTCGGGTAGAATGAGATTGATGGTTCTAGGAAAGTCTATACCTATATTCAAGTGTTCACTAGACATACGCATAGGAGTGAAGCCAATACAACAATATTTATCAAAACATTATAGCTCATCATGTCATAAATAAAGATTCAAGTCTCTAATTCCGCTCTACCACTTGTCCACTTGTCCTGATTGTTATTTATAAAATTAATTAAATTATAATTATTTATAAAATTATATTATTAACATTACTTAAAAAGCCGTTCACTCTAGAAGAGGGTTTGACCACTTGCACTTAATTTTATTAGTAATGTTGACCCGGGTAACTATGCAATGATGTCGACCAAACTCTATGAGAATGATTTGGTGGTGTGTTTTCATAGATAATGCGCTCGATCATTATGATTTGGTTGTTAAATTTAGTTTTGAAAGATTTGTAATGTATGTACCTCCAATAATCATATTAATAATTCAAACTTGGACTGGGAAGCTAGAGGGTTGATATTTATAATTCCAACTTGCCAACAACGCATGCTTTGAGATTTTAACTAAGGTTGGTAGCCACATGAATGACTATGCTCAATTAGTTCTTCGTGGTTTTCTGTAAATAATATAATATGATATTATTTTTTTAATTGATATTATCATTTAATTATTGGTTTAGTAGTAGCACGAGACATCATAATAAGATATTATAATGTGGCCATTTGCAAAGAAGCCAAGGTCATCCTCTTGTCAAGGTCACTTGTCTAATAATTAATCAATACGGACGTAATAGTTTAACAACCTTATTAGTACACGCAAGTAAAAGTACGACCAAATCGAAACGATTAATAATTAGTTGAGCGAGATGCCGTTGAATATAGTTCTTTCTAGAGGGTTGAATTTATTACTTTCAAATTTTAACTCTGAATTTTTGTGCAACGATATTGTTTAACATTTTTATGTTTTGGTGTGTCATATGGTTTAATTTTTAGGAATTTGGATTATATATCCTATATAATTTAAACTTGTAATTCCAAAGAATTATTATCAAATTTTAAATGAAATTAATAAAAAATTATTACAAAAATACATAAAATATAAAAAGACTACTTCATATAAAATACTTTAACTCAAATTAAAACTTGTATTGTTTTATCCTCTTTAAATTTTTTGTTTCTAACATTTAATATATTTAAAATTTAAATAAAAACATATTTAAGAATATTATTAAATATTTTTTAAAAACGAACTCTTATATTGGTCGTAATTTATTATTTGAAGATTTTACTTCCAATTAATCTCATTTTTATACAAAATTTGTTGGTCAGTTTTTCAATATGGGTATTTAGTACTTTAATATAATGGCTTAAAAATGGTTAGATTATGTTTGGGCATAATAGTATTATAAATGTTGGGATTATTGATGATATTCAATTTTAGAAATAAAGTAAGTAATTGTAAAATTTTAAGAAGGAAAACCAAGAGTAATTGTAGATAGAATCGTAAGCAATTGTAGATAGAACAGTAAACCAATTACACAATAAAGGACAACCAAGAATAATAGAGACACATAGATTTGGTCAAAACCCAGAGAAAAACCAGACAAGGGGAAACCCTTTCCAAATTCTTATTCTATTAGATTTTCATCAAATGTTAATTATAGGGATACATAGTCCAAGTACATCAACAATAAGTCAAAGTTCAAAGCCTTGAACAACCAAATTAACCAACCATTATCTAGTCGAATATGGTCAAAAAAGTCAAATCTGGTCAAACGTCAATTCTACAATATTTTGTTAAAGTCAACAATAATTAACGCTACCCTAACTAGTCAACATTCAAAGTGATCCAACAAGGTTCGTTTAACATGTTGAAGAATGCAACCTTCCTTTCTTGGTCAAAATCGGTCAAAAGAGTACCAAAAAGCTGCCCACAAAATTTGGCCAAAGTCAAAGTTTAACCTGCATATACCCTAGTTTAGAAACTATAGCCAACACTAGTCAAAGTGCACATAAAGGTTCAGTAAATGTCCTAGTCAACTTAGCCTTCCAAACAGATAAATAAATCGGTCAAAACCATCCAATTCAGCATCGGTCAAACAATCCCAAAAACAGAAGTCAACATTGACCAACTGATTCTCACTCTCTCCTTCGCACATGTGAACTCAACCCTGCAATTTCATACTTGTACGATGCAATCAAATGAAGAGTAGATGTGTTGTGATGCCTCCAAATGATGTGACCTTAGGTGTATTTATATGTTGTTGTGGAGGACGAATTTCCTCTTCTAGGTTGACTTGTACCTTTTGTGTAGTCATGGTTCCACATGAAAAGTTATATTTTTCTATGTGCAAACTAAATTCTTCCAAGGGATAGTAGGGTCTCCTTAGGGTAAGAAGGGATTCCCAAAGGAGGGAATTTCTTCCTAAGATACAAAATTTCAACAATCCCTCCCAGTTAGGGAGGAATGTATTCAACAGTCCCTCCCAATTATGGAGGAATGTATGACTACATAAGTCTTATCTCGAATATATCGTCATCATCATCGATATATCATATCATATATCATCTCTACTCCTCTCTCCTTATCTCTGCTCATTTGTTGAACACTCTTGATCTAAAGGAGAAGAATCATCATAAGGGATATCAATTTTCCATAAATGACAAAGATCTACAAACCCCATGTCTAACCAGTCGATTAGAAAACTATTGAAAATGCAACAAGAAAATCATAATTTAATTTTTCCTTGAATTAAATTAGGAATAAAATTGTAATTCCACGTCACATGACAACTTGTATTAGTTAACTAAGTTAATTTGACTTAGTTGGCTCAGTTAATTCGAGTTAAGGGTCTAACTTGAGTCATGTAGAGTGTCTCCTACAATCTCTTGGTTGGGTTAATATCTCAACCATACACCAATCTGGGAAGCTAACTAGTTGGAGAGAATCTCTCAACCAACTAGACCTCAACAAACTCCTAAACACTAGCAACATACTCTTGTACATAGAAACCATCACAAATAAGACAAGTAGGAATAATATTTTCCAAGTGGGCCTACTATGCATAATGGAAATGAAGAAATATTTTGTAATCAAGGATTTTATTTTGAATTAATTTTGGAGATTTATTGGGAGGTATTCACCTCCAAAAACTCATATATGCTTAGTATTCCTCTTATAGAGATGCTCAGTATTCCTCTTATAGCGATGATTTTAATTTAAAAAAGTATAGATAAAATTTAAAAAAAAAAATGATAATTACACTATAAGGTGTTTCCTTCTGGGAAGAACTCTCCTAGCTCCCACTCTAAACTATTGTTCACCTTTAGATCCATTATTAGATGATTTAATAATGGTTTGTTGTCCAATTACAATAGTTAAGAACTCCCCCTCCCGTCTTAGTTGTCTTCCTTATGCTCATCTGATGGGATTCAAATGTCTTCCACCGTCCGATACACCACATGTGAATGGTTATGGGACTCCTTCATACACACAACCTTAACTAACTAACTCATTAGAGTCACTCAGATTTCAATGTTATTTGAGTGATTGTAAATGCCGTGCCAAATTCACTCACAAATGCGAAGATTTCAATCGCAGTAGTGATGAACAAAGTGTAAATGATGTGCACAATTTCGAAGAAATAACTCACAGTAGTAGTGAAGAGGAGGAGTTCAGATATGGATACAAATTTGTATAACTGTGCAATTTTTTTTTCATAGGCTACTTTTTTTATTTTACAAATGTTGGGGACTTTAATAGCATAAATATGGGATATTCCTATTTGTTGACAGTGTATCATGGCCGTGATTGCTTCCAACTATTGCACTTGCATCTACAATACATGGGATGGTAGTTGTTGTGGGTGAAATGGTATGGATTTTGCCCTGATTTATTATTTTTGTGTGCCAAAATAGATCTATATGGTAGAGGTTTCCTATTACAGGCCCCTCGGGAATGGAGAGTATCATTTCACAATTTCATAAAACACGCCATGATTTCACATAAATTCATGGGAAAGAGCATGGAGTTTTAGTAAAAGTTTCTTGAAAGAGCCACCATGACCGAATATGTTGTTGTCCTTCCTGCTTTGCGCTACTTGCCCCTATGTTAGTGCACGAGGTTTCTTGATGTGAAACAGATATTTTCATGTTTAGTTGTGTTCGGGATCTGTCGAAGAAAATAGGGGGTAATTTTTAGGAAATAAGTGTCCTCATTGTGAATTGCGGTGTTTTTAACCCTCTTTCCTTGTTGTCATCACTCATATTTAATAAATTTGGGCTTCACAGCAATATCAAAACCTATAATATTGGGGAATGGGTTGTAGCACTAACTTGATTGTTTGGAATATTGCCTCTTCTTTCTACCCTAACTATTATATTTCTAAGAGGTATGGTATCAAGGTGTTTTTTTTCATAGATGATCTATGACATCTTGGTAATTGCGTGCCCCACTTCTTTTTTTTTTGGTGGATTTTTGCATTGTTGAGTGTGGGAAAAATAAATAATATATTGTATTTGATGAGAAATAATTATTTATTACTATATCTATGTTATATTATCATTGCGTAGAAAAAATGGATAGGTATTTCTAAATTGAAGTTTCTGTGCGTTTTTTTTAATTTCATCATAATAAGGTTTTATTATCAAAATTTCTAATTAACATTTAGAAATATTAAATGTAAGAAGTTACTTTATAAACAACATTTTTGAAAATAACATTTTAAAGGCTATTCCCATTTTTTCCAATTGAAATTATCTAACTTTTGTTGATATAGCCTTTTCAAATTTGAATTTTTAGAATACTCTCTGATTTTTCTATGTTTAGTTTCTTCAATACGAGGTTCAAGTCTACTTGGAATTGGCTTCTCGAGCTTTTCAGACTCTTCAATTTCTGTTGGATGTTCCTTGGGAGGTTCATTTGTTGTTATTGGAATTTCTTCTTTTCCTTGACGAGGTGGCTCCTCCTCTATAGGCATCTCAACCAGAACAACCATTTCAGATTCTTCCTTTGGAGCTTCAGCAACTTCACTTGTCGGGTTATTCCATTCATCGTTGGACAGTTCACTCACTTCGGGAATGTTGATTACTCAGACAGTGGGAGGCGGTTCCAACAATAAAGGTTCCTTTTGTTCACTAGTGATGTCTTAATACAAATTCCACACTTAGGTTGTTCATCATCCGTAGGAACAACAACATGCCACTTAACCCTGCAAATTCCAATTTATAACTATGATATTGTGATATTTAACACTTCAAACTCTAGGTCAAAACCACAACAGTGTCAAGGAATTTTCTATAAATTTCCTCAAAAAACCTTTTCATTTCCTCCTCGACCTTCTTGTGGTTGGCGACATGCTACTGAAATTTATCAAACTTGAGGGCCTACAATATCAATAACATTGTCATCTCCCCTTGGTCACAACCACCCATATCAGAGAAGCCTAAATTGCAATGAGAAATGGAGGCACTATGGTGGTGGTATTGGGTTGTTCCCATGGAGTCTAAGAGAGCCGCTTGCAACTATAGTTTTAAGGCACAATCAAGGTCACTACTATTTGTTTGTAAAGAGCTATGTCAAAGGAATTTCTTGGATATACCATATCACCCAACAGAATATCAAATTTTGTACTCTGAAATTGCAACTTTTTCTCTTTATAAATCATGAGTGCTCCTATTCAAAGGCTTTATGCATATCACTAGCTTGATCACTCTCTGTGTTAGTACACGAGGTTATTTATTTTCCTAGGCCATCACTCCACACGATATACTCATCCCATGGTATCAGTGTGAAGAATAAAAAAAATAATTAGATTGAAGCAAACTTTGATCATCCAAGAAACTCAACATTTGAGTTTATTTATTTGTTCTTTAACCTTGCATGGCATACAAAATCAATGTCCAATTTACTTTCTATACAGATTAGCAGAGTAAACCTAAAAAATCATAATTAGGACATCAAAAAAAAAAACCAAAACTTTGTTGTTGTTCTTCAAAGAGCTAGCCAAACACCCAACATATTTCTTACACTACCGAATGGATTTCCTTGCATGATTGTCACTCTCATACTGGAATTTTCCTAATAAGGTCTTGGCTAGCATCTTTGAGGTGATCTTCCCTGCCATCAGTTCAGGCCCGACTTATATGCCACTTTTTTTTTATAGTGGGGAGAGTTATCAAACAAAGAAAGTGATAACATTCCAACATCCAAATAGATGAATCTACTATTGAGAATTCCCACACAGATACCCTTTATTGAAAACCATAGAAAAATATCCTATGCAACAATGCTTGAAAACCATCCAATATGATCATATCTGAGACTACCCTTTACAATTTTCTCATTGTGGACCTCATTCTAAAACTTAGCATAGAAAGGATTATCCAAATGAACTTTGAAGTTCCCTTGTTCCTCCACAATAAATCTCTTCACAACATAGGTCTTTGGGCATTGTTTTACCAAATAGCCAAGACTAATGTCAGTGATTTTCCAGCAATGAGATAACATAATGCCTTTTAGATATGGAAAAAATTATTTCAAAATGGACACTTGTTTTCTAAAGGAGCTACTACCTAATGTAGGCTTCATGGCACTTGTATCTCCACTTCAAATTTCCTAGCCTACCTCTTTCTTCATACTCTTCGTGTCAAATGTTGTATCTAACTTCAATGCATGGAACTTGAAAAGAATACTTTATATTTGAGTAGAAGCTCTGTTTATTTTTAATCACCTGAAAATAATCTCCTCACTAAATCTTTTACTTAACATAACAAGCCTATTATTCTAGAGTCAGTGATTCCTCATCTAAAATCTTACCAATATTTAGTCACATAGCATTGTATTAATCATGTAGGTTCACTATGTTTGAGAGCATAGTTTCTTTTGGTTTCAACACTTGCTCAAATTTCATTTTGTTCAATGGCTTGCAATTCTAATAAAATCTATAGCCCTTTTCATTGTGAATGTGTAAGAAGTATCCAACCATAAATATGGTCTAGAAGGAATCCTCAATGCCTTAGGAAATTGATAAACAACATCATTTTTTCACTAGACACAACTGAGTAAATGCCAAAATCTACAGACACAATGCTTACAACCTTCATTAATTGTTATTAATTTGAGACACTTCAACTTTGGATTCATTACAACCATATTTTTATCACATGAAAAGTATACCTCCAAAAATGACTACCACTAGCATTCACAACTTCCATTGTTGGACTCCTCATTAGCTAGAAACTTGTAGTAGAATAAAAAACAACTTGTGTAGATCACATACTCCTTTGTCATTCTCAAAGTATGTCAAATGTATAAGCCTTAAATTCTAGAGGGGTATCTTCTAGTTTTCCCTTCTTTATATTGAACACAACGTTTTTCTCATTTTCCATAATCAATAAATTCAATATTTTTATCAAAGGGGTGACTTAAACTTCGGCTTGGTTCAATCTCACCAAGAGTTACACATAAATGGAGCATGCCATGTAGAATGTGAATTCATGGGAACATTTGTACCAATTTGTGAAACATGGTAACCAATTGTAGAAAGAACACTTCTAATGCAATTTTCTACTCTGAAATTGCAACTTTTCCTCGTCAAAAATCACCAGTGCTCCTCTTCAAAGGCCCTATGCATATAAATAACTTGATCACCCTCTATTTTAGTACCTGAAGTTATTTATTTTTCAGACCATCATTCCACATGATATACTCATCCCATGGTATCAGTGTGAAGAACAAAAAAAAAAGTTTAGATTGAAGCAGACTTCAATCATCCAAAACACTCAACATTTGAGTTTATTTTTTATTTGCTTTAACCATACATGGCATACAAAATCCATGTCCAGTTTACTTTCTATACATATTCGCATAGTAGAGCTAAAAAATCATCATTAGGACATAAAAAAATTAAGCAAAACTTGTTCTTCTTCTTCAAAAAGCTAGCCAAACACCCAACGTAGTTCTTAACTACCGAATAGAGTTCCTTGCATGATTGCCACTCTCATACCATAATTTTCCTCATTAGAGAAATTTTGAGATCTAAAATGGACCTCCTAAGAAAAATGTACAACCAAATAAAATTTATAAGAACCAATAGGATTCAAGATGATGATGTCAACCATGGGAGATGGTTCACCATTTTTGGGGTAAAAAAGTAAAAAGATTAAAAAAATAAAATAATAAAACTATTTTTTCAACTTATCTCCCTAATGTTTTACTCAAATTTCAAATGGGTTAACACGTTGGATGAAAAATTTAATTCCTCATCCAAAGAGTACCCATGTTACATACTTTCAATGGGCCCATCTACACAAAAAGAAATACATGAGAAATGTGATTGCAATCACGTTTTTTCATGTATTTCTCATTTTCGTGTAGCAAGGTCCATCAAAAGTATGCAACATGCATACTCCTTGGATAAGGAATCAAATTATACATCCAATGAGTTTTCCTGCTCGAAATTTGAGTAAACCCATAGGGAGATAAGTTGAATATACGAGTTGAAAAAATAATCTTTTTCTTTCTTCCCTCTAAAATTTTATGATGTAATCTAATATTATTTTATTATTTCCACTATTATTTTATAATTTCCCTAGGAGACCCATTTTAGACCTCAATTTTCCCTATTGAATAATGTCTTAGCTATCATCTTTGAGGTGATCTTCCATCCCATCAGTGCAGGCCTAGCTTGTATGCCACTTTTTTTTTATAGTGGGGAGGGTTCTCAAACAAAGAAAGTGATAACTTTCCAACATCAAAATAGATGAATCTACTATTGATAATTTCCACATGGATACCCTTAATTGGAAACCATAGAAAAAGATCTTATGCAAAAATGCTTGAAAGCCCACCAAAATGACCATAACTAAGACTACCCTTTACAATTTTCTCATGGTGGACCTGATTCTCAAACTTAGCATAACAAGGATTATCCAAATGAACTTCGAAGTTCCCTTGTTGCTCCACAGTAAAGCTCTTCACAACATAGGCCTTTGGGCAATGTTTTACCAAATAGCCAAGACTATTGTTAGTGGTTTTCCAGCAATGAGATGACACAATGTCTTTTGTATATGGATAAAATTATTTCCAATTGGACACTTGTTTTCTAAAGCAACTACTACCTAATTTGGGCCTCATGGCACTTGTAACTCCACTTCAAACTACCTAGACTACCTCTTTCTTCATATTTTTTTTTGTCAAATGTTGTATCTAACTTCAATGCGTGGAACCTGAAAACAATACTTTATATTTGAGTAGAAGCTCTGTTTATTTTTAAGCACTTGGAAATCATCTCCTCACTAAATATTTTACTTAACATAATGAGCATTTCATTGTAGAGTCGATGATTCCTCATATGAAATATTACCAATATTTAGTCACATAGTATTGTATTGATCATGTAGGTTCACTCTGTTTGAGAGCATAGTTTCTTCTAGTTTCAACACCTGCTCAAATTTCATTTTGTTCAATTGCTTACAATGCTAATAAAATCTATAACCCTTTTCATTGTGAATGTGTAAGAAGTAGGAAACGATAAATATTGATAGTACTAAGTGAAAGGACTATTGGACTTGAGCACATTGAGTTTGTAGAGATCAAGCTCAAACTATGAAAAGGAAGAAATATTTAAAATGACTGTTGCAATTGAAGAAGAGTAAGTTGACATAATTGAATGTTGGTGCTGATATAAATTAATAATTTTTGTCCTAAACTAAAATCTGACTCGGATACATTGTAAGAACCTTGAATCCCAAATAAAGTTGGCATATACAAATAGGGTGTGGAATCGTGGATAAATTCCAACCATTCAAGTAGAAAAATACTTCAAACATAAGTGTTTCTAGTGCAAATACATATCGTTGTTTAATCAAAGGACCAAATTGAGGTCTTTTGGTCGATAACAACTAAGGATAGAGATCTTTGTTAGCTCTAAAATGCATTATTTGGAAACTACACTAGATAACCAAAAAGAGAGATACGGGTACAATGGATACTCGTGCCATGTAAATGATACAATTCGTGAGACCCCCTCTTTAACTGAGATCCAAAATTCTACTTACACCCTTCATAAACATTTGTTGATGCCTTCACTGTCATCATAAAAGATTAACTGTTTAATGCTACTATTTCCTACACGACGGACTTACATTGTTTCTTTTGCAACATCTGATACAATTGCTAGTATAAATCCTTACCCAAAATTGGAAAACAAACACAAATTTACAATTACAAATATACTCATAACATTACAAAAAAGACCAAAAAAAATATTTATGAATATAATAAAAACTAAATAATAATAAAAGAAAAACATACTGATCACTTTTTATTTTATTTTATTATATCTATGAATATGATTAAAAATAAATAATTATAAACGAAAAACATACAATTCTTTTTTTATTTTATTATTGAAAATTCTAATGAATATTCCAGACCTTGTCCTTGGTACAAGTTCGGCGGGTTTTTTGTCTTCCACTTGCTCACCGTCACTTTGCATGATAAAATCATAACATTTAGATCGCCATCGGCATCAATGTTGGTCCCCTCTTTTCCTTGCAATATCCAATATTATTTATGTCAACCGCCATTATTTTCCACGCTTGAAGATGTCTCACAATCATGCTAAATGATACAAAATTTAGCAACAATTTTCATGCTGCAAGTTGGACGTTTGAAATGATTAATTATGTTCACTAAGAGTCCTTCCTAGAAACTCTTAGTCTAAATCCCATTCACAATTTGACTTTAAATAATCACTCGCAATTTTAATTTTAATTATAATGGATAAAAAATTAATTTTATAAAATTTAATTTAATTTAAATTTTCTTAATAATATATATATATATATATATATATATATATATATATTTTAAATCATAATTTTTATTTTATTGTGTTTAGAGATGCTTTACAATTAAGTATGGAAATGCCCTTAAACATTTAAATGTGAACTAATATTAAAATTAAAGAAATATAAATAAAAAAAAAATCATAATAAAGTATGGTATAAATAATTATAATAAAATATAAGGTAGGCATAATTAATAAGGTAAATATCTAGAATAAAATATAATGTAGGTTTAATTAAAAAGTTATAGAAATTAAAAATAATAAATTAAAGAGGCCACAATTTGATCTAAAAAAGAATAGAAATTATCGAATGATTTTGAGGAAAATTTGAGTGAAAATTTTGAAAATTTGGTTATAGCATTCAAAGTTTAGGATTTTGGGTGCTCTAAGGGTTTTTGATGATGTTGCATTTATTTCTACCATCAAAATAATGATTTAAACAAGTTCTCATATTTAGATTTGTTTAAGGATTCTTAGCCAAATTATGGCATGAAATGCATTGTGCAGGAGAAATTGTGTTCTACCTCCAATTCAATTTTTTTTATTGTAATTTAATTTTTATTAATAAATTTATAAACTTTTTTTTTTTGAAAAAAATTACAATATATGTATCATATTAAAATAAGTTAAATAATAATGATTCATATTCTTTCATAACGCCATATTTAAATTTAATTAATAAATATATAAAAATCAAATATTTACATTATTTGTTTTCTAAGTTATCTATCTATCTCTCTATAGGCACATCATCAATACTATGTATATCACAATAAAAAATTCAATTATAAAATATATCAAAATATGTCAAAAAACAATGCTAAACACACATATATAATGTATTATGAGAAATTTGATAAAATTGAAGATTAACATATTTTTATATGTAGAAATGTGAATTTTATAACAATATAAATAATACTATTAAGAATTAGGATATAACAAGGGCCAAAAAGAATCAAACTTCTTAAAATCAATTTTTTTTGAATGCAAAATTATTTTTATATGACTTTAATTTTTTTTTTATAACTCTAAAATTTTAATAAATTTAATTACTTTCCAGATTTAATAAATCCAAATTTAAAATAAATTTAAATTTATTATAAAATAAAACAAAAAAATTATAATTTTTAATCATATTTTTAAGTACATAAAACGTCATACAAATAAAAACAGATATATATGCATGTTGTACTTACTGCAGCGTTTTTGTATTCACATTTACAAAATTAAAGTTATGAGAATAATATAGATTTCATTTCTCATTCCTGTTGAAATAATCTTTAATCTTCCTCTTGAAAAAAGAGCCATTGAGAAAGCGATGGATTGAATTTCAAGAACTTAGGAATAGTTCTTTCTCTAAAATCCTTTTGGTCGGCTTAAAGTTTTTCTTTTGTTCCACCTAAAGGAGTGTTAGCTAAAAGCATCAATTTCATAATGACTTTTTATTTCATCGAAAGGAATGTGGGCTATTCTGACCTTCATGGTTAAGGGAAGTTTGATATCTATTTGGTATCTATTTCTTACACTCTATTCTTACCCAAAAGAAAAAAATGCCCCATTTAATAGATAGACTTCCTTTTAAAGGAAGTTTTATATTTTATTCTCAAAAACAATTGTTCTATTTAATAAATTGACTTAACTTCAATGAAGTTTTGTATCTAAACATAAAGACACATCAAATTTAATCTCATAAAATTTTAACAAATTTTTATATTTCAAATGTTTTTATCTAATAATTAAAAATTATTAACTATGTTAATTGGGTTAAGCTCAATTGGTTGAGAGAAATATTGTTATCTACCTCACTTAGGTTTAACTTTGGCATGTAACATGTTGAGATCATAATGAGTGTTTCTTGTAATAGCATTGAGCCTTTTTGTCTAAATAATCCCTCCATGACCGAAACATGTATATTCTTTCAATTGTTTTTTTGGCCGAGAAGGAGTCCAAAAACACATTTTTCTAAGAAGTGGCTACTGACCAACAACAAGAATCAAATCATTAGTACATGGATGAGATTATAAACAAGAAAAAACATAGATAAGAGGAATACAAAAATGAAAATGGAAGCAAACACTTTTATTTCCACTGAAGAAGGACAAGAAGTCTTGAATGAGGATAAGGAATGTTTGGATGACGCATGTGAGTTTGCTGAAATAAGGAATTGCTAAGAGCGAGGGGGTGGGGGTGAATCAATAATTAAGAAACTATTTAGTTTTTCTTATTGTGCTTTTAGTCCCTTCTTATATTATTTAACTTGTGAGAGCATTAATTCACAAAAACAGTGAGCCAACAATATTTTAGACACACATGTTCAAACAACAATCACGTGGAAACCCAAAGGGAAAAAACCACCAATTTGTTGTTTGTTTATGATGTAAATTAAGCACCCACTTAATTACATCTGTTTTTTTGTGAGCACCCACTCACAGGAGGCATCGACCCCCTTTGGTTAGCAAGCACCAACTTGTCAAGAGGCACCAACATCTTTAGTATGCAGGCAACAACTTGCTCTTGCCACTGCTCTACTATTTCATACAATTTTCAAACTGAAAACGGAGGCATACTAATGCAGGAGCATTCAACCCAAGAGAAAATCATTGTATTTAGTAGACATAGGGGGTCAAGTGTTTTAAGGAAGTTAGATTCCTAAGTGATGAATTAATGTAACTTTTAGGCTTTTGAGTTAGTAGGATAAGCATTAATTAGATAATGTGAGGTTGTTTGTAAATGCTCTCGAATAGAGGAGAACATGAGTAGTTAATAAAGACAAAAGAGTTAAAAGTCAAATATAACTCTTAAAGCAGTTCATGATTCGAGGAACTAGAGAGAGTTCTTAGGAATTAAATGAAGTTAGAAGTGGACATAGAGGATAGAGGACATTTAGGAGTTAGTTCAGTAGATCTAGGATTTGAACCAGAATTAGTTCAAAGAACCTTTCTCGTATAAATGTAAGCCTATGAGCAGAGTGAGAGGAAGAGGCGACTGATAGTTGAAGATCAGGCCTGTGAGAGATAGAGAAGTCTCGATTGTAATCAATTGTTCATATTTATATATACAAAAGTTCATTCGGGAACAGTGTAATGTGTGAAATAAGTATGTAATGATTGATTTATGCGTGAATTCGTAGGTTCTGTAATAAAAGGTTGCAGGCAGAGTTCTATGGATACGCAGAGGAGGGTATGATTCAGAGGAATCATAAGGGATCTTTGAATCCAGCTAAAGGAGCATAGTAAGCTTTATAGAGGTAGCGAAGTAAGAATTCACAGAGTTAAGCTCAGAGGAAGCGGAAGAGCGAAAAGAATGAAACCCTGAAGAAATAACCAAACCCATAGAGAAACGCTGAAGAGATAGCATAAAACAAAGGAAAAGGGCCGAGTGGAGAAGTAAAGAGGTGATACATACGAATTGTTAAATCTTATAGATAAACGGTCCAGATCAACCACTGAGGATCGACGAAGAGCAGTTATCAAAGGCAGAGAAGTGGATTTCGGGCAGAAGGAAAGTTGTAAGCGATTTTTACCGTTTGGCTCTGATTCCACTAATCGGAGGACACGTAGCAGCGGAGGAGTGAGGGGAAATTGCTTTATCAGGTGGTTAACCCCTGTGCCTATTGTCTATCCAAATTCATGGTATACTGTTGGATCTACTAAGTTTAGATCAACGGCGGAGGACTGTCGAGCGACTTTGCATCGGGAAAGGATATCGATTGTTGGATCAAGAACCGATCAACGGTCGTGATTTAATCGTAATCACATTATACAGAGGTCAAAGGCTGGTGGAATGTGAAATGTCGATGCACCAATAGCGATAAAGCACTGATTGGCGGTCGGAAGTGGTCGGAGATCAGCGGAGCGCTGCGGTAAGGCCTGAAGAGCAAACCCGGCAGAGTCATAGTGGCAGTGTTTAATAATTTGAGATCTGGAATATGTTTGCATATCGGAGGTAGGAGGAGATGTGTATTAATGTGACCCGCGGAGGAGCCGATACCCGATTGCAATAAAGGTGGAACCTCAAAAGCCATGTAGAGGCCGTATAAAGGGTTAAAGGAATGTTTTGCGATTAATTCCTTTATAAATGGTTATAAAGGGTTAAGCGCGGATATATGGGGTTTTATGTATAAATCCAATTTTATCAAAGGATGGAAGGGTTTACACGTTAAAATACATGTAACCAAGGTTTAAAGAGGAAAAGGTTATATATGTGCGGCTAAAGGATTAGCGAAGGTTTTATAAAGGTTATGAAGGGTTTTAAAAGTCCCGATAGGAAGTCATAGATGAAAGGCTTTAATAAAGTCTTATGTGAAGGCTTGAGGGTTGATTGAGGTCCTGATAAGTGTATAGGGACTAAGGGTTAGACTATGTGGGTTAGTCTATAAATTATTACCATTGATGATTGAAGATTTGACTCCTTAGAGAGTTAAATACTTGGGACAAATGTATTTATGCATTGTATATGCATACAGTGGGTGTAAGCGGGGGTAACCCTGGCATCACATACAATTATGCAAGTAAAATACCAAACAATGGTTGTTTGCAGATTTTACTTTTGCACTCTTCCTTTTCTGCTCACTTGCAACAGATCTCCTCTCGTTGTTTACAACAACACTTCCTCTGTGCTCTTCCTTCACTGTCAAGGGCTCCACACTGACTACACTTTAGCACTTCCCTTTCAATTCTTCACATGATCATCACACTGCTCTTATTGTTGTATTACACTGTGTTCTCCAAGGTGCTTCAACTTCTCTGCTTCGATGCACACTCTCACACATATGCTCACATCCCCATATTTTCCATTGCCGGTGATATTTTTGTTCCACTGAGGCACTATACACAAGGGAGTCTCCCCTCTCTGTCCTTTAGCTGCCAATTTGTACTTAGGCATGGCTTCACTTTCCACTCTTGCATCTTCTAACAGTTTCTTGTCACAACACCTAAACAGAGATGAACCTTATAGTTCTTCATAGTCTGAATGCAGAAAGATCATGTGCTGAGAAATTAATTCTTAGGTGACCTACATACTTCTTCGAGAGTCCCATGCTTATTTATCATTCCATAGGTTTTGACAATCCACAGAGGTGACCATTCTGTTCTTATTTATCACCACCATTTGTGCGCACAAAACAGTCGATTTCTTCCTTCATGCTCTTCAATTCATCTCTGCTACAAAAATTGTCCTTGATTTCTTGTTACAGAGTCTTCCACATGATTAGCCCCTTTCAACTACCAACTCCTTTGTGCCTGCATTCAATTTTGCAGTTGTTGAACCATACATTCTTTCATTCTCTGTACTTCCTTATTGGAAAAACTCCATATCGCAACATCATAGTGGTGCAGTGTTATGATGTTCCTCAGTATTGGTGTCTTTATCTCCTCTTCCGCGCTGAGCTCCTTGAGCATTTCTCCTCCACGAGACCGAGAGTTGTGACCTGCCTCTTAACATTAAGGTGTTGAGGCACTTTTTTCTTGCCCAGGCCAATCTTCCTTTGCTATTGCTCTATGCCCTTGGATCTATGGATTTACATGACCAAAAGCCTACCCAATATCAAAATTCCCCTTTATCGGAACTTTTCAATAACCAATTGTTCTAAATTTTCGATATATAAATCCTCTGATATGCCGAGCTCCGATATGACGTCATCACTCCACGTGGCATCTTTATAGCAATGACATGTGTCACCTTGATCTGGTACACTAGGGAACTCGATATCATTGAATCATCCTGCCACGTGTCATGCCGTACGGCTACGTCATGCTGACGTCAGATGACATTGTAGCTTATTGAAACCAATATCATGTTGCCATGTGTCCTGCTAGGAGGAGAGAGAAGAGGACCCGTCAACCCTTGGATTTGCAACCAAAATCCCTTGTTAATTATGTTTGGCATTACTCGACACTTTTTAATGCTAATCGGAACTAATGGATATCGGGACTTCTTAAAGTAACTCATTTAAGAAGTTTCGATACTCCGATGTCCCGAACCTCTGATATTCTAATATCGTGATGTGCCATAGTTTAGAAATTTTGATACCCCGATGTCATGGTCCTAATCGCTGATATGTCAACGTGTCGATATCCCGAACCTCCAATATGTTGATATGATGACCTCTGGCATTCCGATCCCCGATGACTAGTATCCAAATTGCCAATATGTCGGTGCACCGATAACCCGAACCTTTGATATGCTAATATGCTTCCTTCCTAAGGCTTCACAACCCTGAACTTTAGCAAACCATACCTATTGATCCATGAATCCATTTCTGAACTTTTGCATATCGTAGGAAAACTCTTCCAAAGCATTTTGCAATAGATAGGGTCCGATGTAGTCTTTGGGTCCTTCTGCTTCTTGGAAGATGACTGCAAAATTCTATGCTCATTGACTCTTTGGACAACTGAACTCACAACCACCATGATGATCATTTTATGCCTTCTTTAGTAAGCCTTCTACTATGATTATTTTCTATAGAAAGCCTGCAACTACTATGAAGTTCCATCTGGCCCATCACTATAATCATCATTTTCTAGCTTCTTCAATAAGCCTTCTACTGATATGATTTTCTACAAAGCACTTCAACAACCACGGGATTCCTCCCAAACACCCAATCATCATGCTGAGCCTTGTTTGACATCAATTCCAACAATTACACAACCACCCATACACCATCAAATTTCCAACAATTTTCCTCTATGTCATTCATGGCAACACCATAAGCTCCCCCTTAGACAAGGTATGGTCTACTCTGATGCAAGTCTTCCCCCCCTTTGACATCAGTGGCAAAGAATACTTCTCGAGCACCCCCCCTAAACCATTGCAATCTACTCTCCCATGAGTTCCACATGATGAGTAGCTGCCACCACCTTCCAAAATGAAGTCATTTGGAGGGAGGAGTCACAACTCCTATATGTTTCCTGAGATATTCAAATGGTTACCTTGCCAATGGCTTGGTAAAGATATATGCTAGTTTCTCTTTAGTGGGTACATATTCAAGTCTGATAGTGTTGGTTGCAACCAGTTCCCTCAAGAAATGGTACTTGATAAGAATATGCTTAGTCTTTGAATGCATTATTGGATTTTTGGAGATGCTAATGGCACTTGTGTTTTTACACAATATTGGAATGGGATCAGACAGTTCTACCTATATATCTCTCAAGGTTTGCTTCATCCATAGAATTTTCGTACACTAGATAGTAACAACAATATACTCTACTTAACCAGTCGATAAAGAGATGGAGCCTTGTTTCTCACTGACCCACGACACCAAGAATTTATCCAAGAAGATAGTTGCACTAGAAGTAATATTCATGTCATCAAGACTTCCAGCCCAATTTACATCCATGTAGGCCTTCAACTTGAAATCTTTTCTCTTAGCATACCACAGTCCATATTCTGCTCTCCCTTGAAGATATTTGAAAATACGATTGACAGCAACAACATGAATCTTAAGTGGAAGGGCCTGAAATCTAGCCACAATCCCCATTGCTTGCATGATGTATGGCCTTGAAGTTGTTAGATACAATAATACTCCAATCATTGACATGTATTCAGTCTGATTTACTGGCGTTGTTCCATCTTCTTTGCACAATTTGCAATCTGTAGTCATGGGCATGCTGACTTGTTTGCAATATTCCATTCCAAATTTCTTCAGGGTTTCCTTGAGATATTTGGATTGGGATATAAGCACTCCATGTGGAGACTGAGTAATTTGTAGACTGAGGAAGAATGATAGTTCTCTGATCATGGACATTTCAAAATCTGTTTGCATACATTTTACAAATTGATGCCCTAGCTGTTCCATATCGCTGCCAAATATTATATCATCCACATACACAACTAATATCAGTAGATGGTCGCCTTCAGATTTTACATATAGGTTACTATCAATTGTGCCTTTCTTAAAACCTTGTTGATGAAGGTACTTATCCAGTCTTTCGTACCAAGCTCTGGGGGGTTGTTTTAATCCATACATGGCCTTCTTCAGTTTGCATACTAGTCACTCATCATAGGTGAGTAGAAATCCTTCTGGCAGCTCAATGTAAACTTCTTCTTCTAAATATCCATTGAGGAATGTTGACTTCACATAGATATGATATACCTTTATATTCTTATGAATGGCAAGAGAAAGAAAGATCCTCGTAGCTTCTAGTCAAGCTACTGGTTCAAACGTTTCCTCGAAATATACCCCTTCTATTTGGGCATACCCTTTGCATACCAATCGATATTTGTTCCTGATTACTTGACCCTATTCATTAAGTTTGTTCTTGAAAAACCACTTGCTTCCAATAACATTTTTCTCTCTCGGCCTTGGAACAAGCTCCCATGTATCAGTATTTTCAATATGGTCAAGTTTTTCATTCATAGCTTTCACTGAGTACTTTCCTTCACTTGCTTAACATAGGTTCTTGGGTTCTATCAGTGATAACAGAGCCAAATTTGCATAACTTGTACTTTCCACAAGTTTCCTTCTGGTTTGGACACCCTGTCTTTGATCTCCAAGAATCTCACTCTCAGGATGTTCCTTCTATACACACCTGGAGGTTCTCTTTGGCCTTGAAGACATGTCTGCTTCCTCAACTTCACTGTCTGAATCTGTTTCATTCAGATCATTAAACCTCAAATCTGAGATTTCTTCGTCATTTAAGTTCATATTACTTTTAGAGGATATAGGTTGTAAACCTACTTCATCTACTATTACATCGATGCAATCCTCAATCTTCTTTGTTCGCTTGTTGTAACACTTATATCATTTTCTTCGAATAGAGTATCTGAGAAATATTCATTCGCCAACACGTGATTCAAACTTCCCAGGGTTCTTTTCATTCCTTTTAATGAATAACTTACTCCCAAACACCTTGAGTTGTTTAACTGATCCAAGTCTTCCCTTCCATGACTCATAGGGATTTTTATCACTATTAGGCCCTAGTTGAGTTATGTTTGATAGATAGACTGCTACCTGGGATGCTTCTCCCTATAAGTTGTGAGACACTCCTGTTGATCCATGAATTCATTTATGAACTTCTGCATATTGTAGGAAAACTCTTCCAGATCACTTTGCATTAGACAGGGTCTGGTGAGTCTTTGAGTCCTTTTTCTGATTGGAAGATGACTGCAAAATTCTCTGCTCATTCACTCTTTGGACAACTAAAATCACAACCACCATGATGATGATTTTATGCCTTCTTTAGTAAGCCTTCTACGGTGATGATTCTCTAAAGAAAGCTTGTAATTACCATGAAGTTCCATCTGGCCCATCACTGTAATCATAATTTTCTGGCTTCTTCAATAAGCCTACTACTATGATTATTTTATACAAATAACTTCAACAACCATGGGATTCCTCCTAAACACCCCATCATCATGCTGATCCTTGTTTGACATCAATTAAAACACTTACACAACCACCCATACACCATCAAATGTCATTGATGGCAACACCATAAGCTTCCCCTTAGACTAGGTATGGTCCACTCTGATGCAAGTCTTCCCCCCCTTTGACATTAGTGGCAAAGAATACTTCTCGAGCACTCCCCCTGAACCATTGCAATCTACTCTCCCATGAGTTCCACATGATGAGTATCTGCCACCACCTTCCAAAATGAAGTCATTTGGAGGTAGGAGTCACAACTCCTATATGATTCCTGAGATATTCAAATGGTTCCCTTGCCAATGGCTTGGTAAAGATATCTGCCAGTTTCTCTTTACTGGGTACATATTCAATTCTAACAGTGTTGGCTGCAACCAGTTCCCTCAATAAATGGTACTTGATATGAATATGTTTAGTCTTTGAATGCATTATTGGATTTTTGGAGATGTTGATGGCACTTGTGTTGTCACACAATATTGGAATGTGATCAAACAGTTCTACCTATATATCTTTCAAGGTTTTCTTCATCCATACAATTTCCGTACAATAGATAGTAGCAGCAATATACTCTACTTCAGCAGTCAAAAAAGAGATGGAGCCTTGTTTCTTGCTGACCCACGACACTAAGCATTTACCCAAGAAGAAAGTTGCACTAGAAGTAATCTTCATGTCATCAAGACTTCCAACCCAATTTGCATCTATGTAAGCCTTAAATTTGAAATCTTTGCTCTTAGCATACCACAATCCATATTTTTCTCTACCTTGAAGATATTTGAAAATATGCTTGATAGCAACAACATGACTCTCCTTTGGAAAGGCCTAAAATCTAGCCACAATCCCCACTTCTTGCATGATGTTTGGCCTTGAAGATGTTAGATACAGTAAGATTCCAATAATTGACTTGTATTCAGTCTGATTTACTGGCCTTGTTCCATCTTCTTTGCATAATTTGCAGCCTACAGTCATGAGCATTCTGACTGGTTTACAATATTACATTCCAAATTTCTTCAGGGTTTCCTTGAGATATTTGGATTGGGATATAAACACTCCTTGTGGAGACAGAGTAATTTGTAGACCTAGGAAGAAGGATAGTTCTCCGATCATGGATATTTCAAAATCAGTTTGCATACATTTTACAATTTGATGCCCCAGTTGTTCCATATCACTGCCAAATATTATATCATCCACATAAACAACTACTATCAGTAGATGGTTGCCTTCAGACTTTTCATGTAGGTTACTACCAATTGTTCCTTTATTAAACCCTTATTGTTGAAGGTACTTATCCAGTCTTACGTACCAAGCTTTGGGGGTATGTTTTAATCCATACAGGGCCTTCTTCAGTTTGCATACGAGTCGTCGATCATAGGTGAGTAGAAATCCTTCTAGCTACTCAATGTAAACTTCTTCTTATAAATATCCATTGAGGAACACTTACTTCACATCCATCTGATATACCTTGATATTTTTATGGATGGCGAGAGAAAGAAAGATCCTTATAGCTTCTAGTCAAGCTACTAGTCCAAAGGTTTCCTCGAAATATACCCCTTCTATTTGGGCATACCCTTTGCAGACCAATCAAGCTTTTTTCTTGATTACTTGCCCTTATTCATTCATTTTGTTCTTGAAAACCCACTTGGTTCCAATAAGATTTTTCTCTCTTAGACTTGGAACAAGCTCCCATGTATCAGTCTTTTCAATCTGGTCAAATTCTTCATTCATATCTTTCACCCAGTACTTGTCTTCACTTGCTTAACAGAGGTTCTTGGGTTCTATCTATGATAACAGCGCCAAATTTGCATAACTTGTACTGTCCACGAGTTTCCTTTTGGTTTGGACACCATGTCTTTGATCTCCAAGAATCTGACTCTCAAGATGTTCCTTCTATACATACCTAGAGGGTCTCTTTGGCCTTGAAGACATGTCTAGTTCCTCACCTTCATTGTCTAAATCTATTTCATTCAGATCATCAGACCTCAAATCTCAACTTTCTTCATCATCTGAGTTCATATTACTTTTAGAGGATATAGGTTGTGAACCTACTTCGTCTACTATTGCGTCGATGCAATTCTCAATCTTCCTTGTTCACTTGTTGTAACACTTATATCCTTTTCTTCGAATAGAGTATCCAAGTAATATTCATTCGCCTACACGTGAGTCAAACGTCCCATGGTTCTTTTCATTCCTTTTAATGAAGCACTCTCTCCCAAACACCTTGAGTTATTTAACTGATGCAAGTCTTCCCTTCCATAACTCGTAGGGAGTTTTATCACTATTAGGCCCGAGTTGAGTTTTGTTTGATAGATATACTGCTACCTGCGCTGCTTCTCCCGAGAAGTTGTGAGACACTCTTGCTTCATCTAACATTGCTCTGGCCATTTACTAGATGGTTTTGTTCTTCCTCTCTACTACTCTATGTTGCTGAGGAGTTCTTGCCACTGAGTACTACCTCCTAATTTCATGCTCTTCACAGAATTCCTCAAATTCTCTTAAGGTGTACTCTCCCTCTCTATTTGATCTTAAGCATTTTATCTTTATGTCTTTCTCATTTTGCAACTTGAAACTTAAACTTCTTGAAATTCTTGAATGCTTCCAATTTTTCTTTAAGAGAACAATCCAAGTAGCCCTGGTGAAATCATCAATGAGAAACATGAAATACCTCTCTCCCTTTGAGGTTTTTACTCTAGTTGGGCCACAAATGTTTGTGTGAATGAGCTTCAGAGGTCTGGATGAGGAGAACTCTTTCGATTTGAAATGAGTCCTAGTCTGCTTGCCAAACTGACACGACTTGTAGATTATGTTATCAAGCTTTGTAAGTCTTGGTAATCCTCTCACTTCTCCCATCTTACTTATCTTTATCAAACTATAAAAATTCAACTACCAAATCCTTTATGCCTGCATTCAATTTCACAGTTGCTGACCCATACATTATTTAATTCTCTGTACTTCCTTATCAGAGAAAATCCATATCGCGACTTCACAATGGTGCAGTGTTCTGATACTCCTGAGTCCTGGTGTTTTTAGCTCCTCTTCTGCTGAGATCCTTGATCATTTCTCCTACACGGGACCTATTATTACTCGAGGAAGCTCTCCTAGGTTGTAGCTCGAAGATGCTTGGTAACGTATAAATCTTCAATATCGTTCTCGAAACTATTGGAATGGATGATGGTTTGGATCAAGTCAGATGACTGTTTCAACTCTGTTTTCACCCAAGACATGCATGAACACCCTCAACTTTACGAGGCTTTAGACCAATAATTCTCAATAGTTTATAGATTCAATGGATAGATGGAGAATACTAACTGTACCAGAAGATGCATACATAAACACATATGAATGGCTAGCTACAAAAATTAAATGAAGCTTGCAAATCTAATTTATCAATGCAGAGATAAGATGACAATTATCTGGAATTAGACACAAAAGAAAACATGAATAACCTATTCAAGTGCAAGCTTAAAAAAGAGGAGAAAATGGGAATTGAACATGTAACAACAAAAGAAGCTTATAATGCTAGAATGAAAATGAGAAGCTTAAAGGAGCAGAGTCTCCACATTCTCCAAAAGTTGAACCTTTGTTTCTTCTAACTTTCAGCTATTTATAGGCTTTTACAATGGTCTCTAACCCTTTGAGGTTTGAGGTGTCTTAATCTATCCCCTCTGTCTTCTAACTATTTGATGCCATAACTAGGCAAACATGAGCTCAGAGGTCTCTTTTACTAACAAACACAGTAACCAAATTCTGGTAATTTCGCCACGCTATCAAGTGGCTCGCTCATGCCAATGATGCTCAATGATCAATTCTGTTGGTTTGGTTACATCGTGTTGTTGTTTTTCCCCTTTCGGCCTAGTTTTCCATTATTTCAGTTCAACTATCCGACTATCACAAGCACTGACAGAGCCAACAACTTTCCTCCATGGGTGACTGATGGAAAGTGGAGTACGGGGGCACTTGAGCCATTGGATGGTGTGGATCGATGGTCGGGAAGTGAAGGACAAACTATGGTGGTCGTGAACGAGGGTTTTTAGATAGGGAGATATGGATGGAGGAGATCAATCGCCGAAGGCTTGAGTCGTGGCGGTAGTGGAATAAGTCCGAGTCGTCAGATCTTCGATGGGTAGATCAGACGGCTATCAGGAGATAAGTGGTAAAGGTCGGAGCCCGCATGATTCCATTCATCAAGCGCCATGTAGCAGTGGAGGAGAGAGAGGAAACCACCTTTATCAGGCAGGTATCCTTCTCACTTGTTTCCTGAGCGATATGCTCGATAGCCGTTAGATCTGGCAGGAAAGGTCTGACGGTGATGGTTGATCGGGCATATCACGTCGGTTAGGTGAAGCACAGACTGTCGGATTGATGGGAAGATCGATGGCGGGGGAACACGGAGGTATGGGATGACCTCGAGAACTGTGCAAAGGGCTCATATGGGTGGAAAGGTAATGTTCAGGGAAAAAATGGGTTAATTTGCGTAGGGTCAAGGCAAAAGTGGGTTTTGTTATGATGTGAGGGTTGGGTTAGGACATGAGCGAACAAGAATGGGAGTGGATGAGTGACAAGAGTGGGGTGATGGACCGTGTGGAAACCTCTCCATGACAACAAAACATACCATTTCCTTCCTTTAGCCTTCAAAATAGCAGTGCTGCACCTCAGGGCTAAAATTGGCTCCTTTTGGGGATGAAAGCCTCCCTGTGACGCTTCAAGAACTGTAGACTACTGCCTTTCCAGTAACAACCAAAACAAACTTATCTCCTAGTGTTCCATTGGGCATGGATTTTATTTGCATGAAAACAACAACTGAAAAACCTATTACAATATTAAGGCCTTAAAGCCTTATATGAAGTAAAGTTTCAAAAATTGCCCATTGATTGGGTCATAAAAAACACATTCCCCCTCTAAATTGTGCAGAATGAAAGTATTGTTCATCTGAACTTGAGCAATGACAAACGGTCCTGTCACTAAGGCATCAAATTTACCATGGTTTCCCTTCTTTTCCTTCAATGCATCCCATTTGAGAACCCTGTCACCAACCTGAAAACTGTCCATCTTTGCTTTTCTATCAAAGGTTTCTTTGATCTTCTTCTGATGGATCCTTGACTTCTCAACCAATTGTTCTCTGATTTGTTGTAATTCAACCAAGTTACTCATTATCCTCGCCATGTCATTATCTTCATCTTGTTCTTCTTGCAATAATTTGGCCACAGGAAGAATCAGTTGGATAGGAAAAACAACATCAGCGCCATACACCATCTTAAATGGATAATTTCCTATGGACTTCTTGTTGGTAACTCTATCAGCCCATAGTGCAAACTTCAACTTGGAATCCCAGCTCTTTCTGTTTCCCTCCAATAGTTTTTTGATTATCCTCACAAGACTCTTGTTAGATGATTCTGCTAGGCCATTGCCTTGAGGATAATATGAGGTAGAATGCACCAATTGAATTCCCATGGATTCACACATGTCCACCAATTCTTTTGCCCTGAAAGCTGCTACATTATCAGTGACTAGTTTGGTTGGGCAACCAAATCTAGTGAAAATATTTTCATTCAAGAACTTTATGACAACCTGATGATTAGCATTCTTAGTGGGTATAGCCTCAATCCACTTGGTGAAATAATCAGTGGCTACCAAGATCCATTTGTGCTGGCCACTGGAATGTGGGTTGATCTCACCTATAAAGTCCAAGCCCCACTGCTGGAAGGGACCATTGGCATGTACTAGCTTCAAGGGCAGAGATTTTAGCTGTTGTCTTCCTGCAAACCTCTGACATTTGTCACAAGACCTCAAAAAAGAACACACATCAAAGAACAGAGTAGGCCAATAATACCCAGCTCTCAGGATATTGTGGGTTGTGGTTTTCCAATAATGATTCCCTCCACAGGTGCTAGAATGGAACTGGTGCATGACTTCCACAGATTGTTCTTTGTCTAGACATCTCAGGAGGATCCCTGATGGGTCTCTCCAATAAAGCAAGTTTTTATTAATGTAGAATTTGGCTGATCTGAGATTAATGGCCCGGGCTTGACTTGAGCTAAGCCCTGGAGGGACTTCTAGCTTTTACAAAAAATGAACTACACTATAATACCATTCACAGGTGGCTAGATTTTCAGCCAAAGACTGATTCTGGTCTTGCTCTTCTGCTGCTTCCTCTATCTACTCACCACCTGAATTTGAACCCATGAAATTGATGTCTAGCAAACTGCAATTTTCCTCAGCCATAATCTTAGCCAAGCCCCGGCCTTTGAAAAGATTGGTGGGCTTCACCTCTATGTTGAAATCTATGAATTTTTCAATCCATTTAGCTCTCTTTCCATCAATATCTAGCTGAGTTAGAACATCTTTTACTGAGGCCGAAGGTACATATGCAATCACTTTGGAATGCAGGATATAAATTCTGAATGCCTTTAAAGATTTTATGAGAGCATAAGCTTGTTTTTCAATAAGGTCATACCTTAGTTCAACATCCCTTAGAGTTTTGTTGAAAAAGGCCACAGGGTGTTCTATGCCTTCATCATTTTTCTGCAATAGAACTTCTGCAAGTGTATCATAAGAGGCAAAAGAGAAGATATAAAACTCCTTGGTGTAATCTGGGTTGATTAGAGTGGGAGCTTCCATGATAGCTTGTTTGATGGCTTCAAAAGAGCTTCTTGCAACATCTGTCCATTTTATTTCTGATCCTTTCTTGAGCATGGAAGTGATATGATTCACTAGTTCTGCAAAGTTTGGAATAAACCTCCTAACAAAGTTGATCTTACCCAGGAAAGATTGAATGTCCCTTTTTGATCTTGGGATAGACAATGTCTGAATTGCTTGAATTCTTGCTGGATCAATCTTCACACCTTCAGTAGAAACAATATGTCCTAGAAGTTTGCCTTCTTCTAGAGCAAACTGTGACTTCTTTGGGTTCACAGAAATTCCAAACTATCTACTCTTTAGAAACACCTTCTTCAAATGCTGCAAATGGTCCTTGTGAGTGCTGGAAAAGACTGTTATGTCATCAAGGTAAATAAGGACAAATTTGTCCTTCTCTCCCACAAAGGCTATGTCCATGGCCCTCTAAAAAGTAGCCCCAGCATTCATCAGTCCAAAAGGCATCTTAGAGTACATGAAAGTGCCCCAAGGAGTAGTGAGGGCGGTCTTTTCTTGATCTTCTAGATGTACAAAAATCTGATTGTAACTTGAAAATCCATCTAATAAAGACATGACTCTAGCCCCTGAAACTTTTTGCAGCAAGTGTTCCATCTTAGGCAGGGGGTAGTTGTCTTTTCTAGAGCATTTGTTTAGATTCCTGAAGTCAATGCAAAGCCTGATTTCTCCATTCTTCTTTCTTACTACCACAAGGTTAGCTATCCAATTTGAATACCTCAAGGGAACTATGATCTTGGCATCCAACAACTTCTCGATTTCCTTTTCAATCAAAGGCAATAAGAGAGGGCTGATAGGTATTAATTTATGCTTAAAAGGGATGGTATTATTCTCCAGTGGAATCTTATGCTGAATGATGTTTGTGTCATAGGTCTTAAGGTCACTTTACTCCCAAGCGAAAATATCATCAAATTGTTTCATGAGGGTGCAGTACTCAGAACTTTGGGCAGAAGACAAGTGAGTGGATAGATTTATGTACTTTGGGTGGGCTGGACTCCCTACATTATGCCTATGAACTACAAACTCATTTTATTTTTTAGCAGACTTATAAGGTACATCATTATGATCAAACAACTTCTCTAGGGGCACCAATCCTTTGGGTATATGGTTACTAGGCAGCTGAACAATGTTATCTTGACCAATCTCTTCCTTTAGATTGGGCTGGTTTCATTCTTCAATGGTCTCATTTTCTTGGTCAATGTGCATTTCAGAAAATTCACCAATGACTTGTAAAAACCTATTAATTTCATCATCATCTTCAAAAAATTTCCAGTATTTGACATTGTCTGGCAGAGATGGTCTATATTTCACCTAAACTTCGTAAGTCAATTTAGGAGGCAAAGGAGGAATAAACATGCTAGCAGAAACATCAAGGGAATCAGCAAGCTGGTTCTTCATTCTAGGGACGTAAGAAATGCTGAAACTATTAAAAGAACCCTTGAGCTTCCATACCTCATCTCTATATGATTTCAGCCTTGGATGCTTTGCTTGGAAAGTTTTGATTACCTGCTGAATGATAAGGTCTGCAGCTCCAAACACCTTCAGACCTTTGATGCCCATTTCTTTAGCAGCGTTTAAGCCCAATATCAAGTCTTCATACTCTGCTATGTTATTTGTGACCTGAAAAGTTAACTTGAAAGATAAATGAATACATTCTTGTGTGGGGGACACAAGGACTACACCTGCCCCTGCAGCTTTTTTAGAGCAAGCTCCATCAAAGAACATGTCCCAAATTTGTGGGCCTTCTTCCTCTATGATCTGGCAAACCAGTTTCCTAAGCTGCATGGAGGCCAACTGGGATTCTTCAATCTGAAGAATACAGGCTCCAAAATCAGTTCCAACAACATAGATGGGATGATTAGTGGGATTCCTTTCATCACTAATGATATAAGCCAACTGAGCTTCTCTGTATAATATCCTACTCTCACATCCATTAAATGGGACAATAGCATAGGATAGATCATTTTTCAATGTTCCTCCCAGTCTCTTTATCCAACCTCTGGAAAGAAACATGCCAAACTTGAGGGGAACATCTGCTACCACAATATCCATCATCCTGCTCTTCATGGGCAGCTGAGACAAGGTGATGGCTAGGTCCTTGATTAATCCCAAACATTTCACTTTTCTAGAGTCAAAAGAAAATAGGTAATGATAAGGCTTGGTAATGTCAAGACCCAACTCATCCACAACAGCCTTGGGCATTAGATTATGGCTGGCTCCTGTGCCCAGAAGGCAGTTGTGAAGGATTTTGTCATGAATAGTCAAAGAGACAAAGAATGATGGGGAGCTGTCATCATAATTTTCAATCATTGGGCTAAGAAAAATAGTTGGTTTGTCATCTTGCAGATTTACATAGTCAGTGGAGGCTTGGATGGCTTTAGGCTCAAGGGCCTTGAGGATATATCTCCTGAAGGACTCATTCTTCACTAGTTCAATCATAGGTATAGGTATTCTTAGCTTCTGGATTTCTGATTCAAAACTGAAAGGAGCAGGAGACTTGTCAGGGCTTCTTACCTCATGAGCTGGAGCTTTGAGGATGATGGGATCAATTGTCGGTGGTTTCTACTTATTAGCTTGTTGTATTATAGGGACAACAGCTTTCTAAATAGGAGTTTCCTTAGCATTATTCATCTTCGACCTTGGATCATATCTGTGTCGATCATCATTTTGCAGAACAGCTCCACCGTCCCACTCTTGGCTGATCTGGTTATTGAATAACGAATTTTCATATGTAGTTAAGGTCAAAAGGGAGGCACTGCCTTTGTCCTCCAGAAAATGGATCTCCTCATCTTCTTCAAATTGCTCTTCTTCCATGACTACATTCTGGAAAGGGATCTTCACCCTTTGGTCTTCATTGGCATCTTTGCTTCTTTGCAAAATCTGTAACTGCTCATTAGCTCTTCTATATGGATTTGGATTTCTAGGAGCAAAGGTATTAGGAACTCTTCCTTTCCCAGGGTGCTGCTCAACCTTTAATTTGGATATTTCAGAGGCTAATGACTCTATCATCTTGGTCATTTTATCTATCTTGGTATCTGAAGACGATGAAGATTCGCCTCTCTGCCTCCTTCTATCAACATTCCCCTTGAGTTTATTTGCAGCCATGATGTTTGATTCTACTTCCAAGGCCGCATCCTTCATATCAACCAAGGTAGCACATTGTCTCTCCCTCAATAGTAGATAGAAGTCAGAATCAAAAGCACTGGCATAGGTGAGTTTAGCAGAGGTAGTGGTGGGTTTTACTTCAGCTAGTATTTTGTTGTACATGGGGTTAAATTTCTTATTGAAATCAGACAACAACTCACCATTTTCCCTCTTTAAGTTCCCAAACTCGATGTGGTAGTAGAGTAGATCCTTCTTGTCCCCCCAATGCTTTAGGAATACATCATCTAGAGCCTCAATATCTACTATAGACTTTGGGGTCAGTTCTCTGAACCATTTTCTAGCCTCTCCATCCAGGCTTTGGACAAAGACTCTCATCCACACATCATCTTCACTAATTTCCAGGTTATCAGCATAGTTATAGAATGACTCAAGATGTTATTCAGCTGTAACACCTTCAGTCCCAGTGAACTTAGGCATATACTTCTAATATTCTCCAATAGGCATGGCATTCACAGGAGTGGGCAGTACTAGAGGTCCATACCTAGCAGCTATGATTCTTTCCATTTTGGTAGGTACTTGTGGTCCTACCATAGCTGTGGCGGCTATAAGGGTACTATAAGTCTAAATAACAGAGGGTTGAGGAGTGACTTATAGGACTAAAGGAGTATGATGGATAGGAGGAGAGGTTTCCTTTGGGCTTGCAACAAAAGGAGAACCTAAAGAATAAGGAACTTTATGAATCTCTGAGATTCTTTCTTCAATGCTAGTATTAGATGCTATACTCTTAACATGTATTTTTTCTATTACAGGATTTTCTTGAAGAGATATATAATATTGTTTAGAGCTACTTGAATCTCATGCTCCTTTCTGCAATGCCTTTCTTTCTTTGATGATTTTTTCAGGGTCAGATACTGGGTCAGCTTGTGGCTTCTGAGGATTTCTCCAAGTATGCCTCACAAACTGAGCCAGAACTATGGAGTGGAGTCGCCAAGAGGTTCGTCCTCCAGTAGAGTCACCAGATAGATGATTACAACCAAAAAAGTGCCCAGACTTTGTCTATCATCAAAGTTGGATCTGTGTCGTCTCCCAGGGAAGCTAAGCTTCAGTCTCCTCTCCCCAGAAATGGTGCCAATTATGTTATCACTCCAGGAATCTCTCCTAGGTTGTAGCTCGGAGATGCCTGGTAAAATATAAATCTTCAACATCATTCTCGGAACTATTGGAATGGATGATCATTTGGATCAAGTCAGATGACTATTTCAACTCTGTTTTCACTCAAGACATGCATGAACACCCTCATCTTTACAGGGCTTTAGACCACTAATGCTCAATAGTTTATAGATTCAATGGATAGATGGAGAATACTGACTGTACCAACAGATGCATACATAAACACATATGAATGGCTAGCTATAGAAAGTAAATGAAGCTTGCAAATATAATTTATCAATGCAGAGATAAGATGACAGTTATCTGGTATTAGACAGAGAAGAAAACATGAATAGCCTATTTAAGTGAAAGCTTAGAACAGAGGAGAAAATGGGAATTGAACATGTAACAACAAAAGAAGCTTATATTGCTAGAATGAAAATGAGAAGCTTAGAGGAGCAGAGTCTCCACAGTCTCCAAAAGTTGAACCTTTGTTTCTTCTAACTTTCAGCTATTTATAGGCTTTTACAATGCTCTCGAACCCTCTGAGGTTCAAGGTGTCTTAATCTATCCCCTCTGTCTTCTAACTACTTGATGCCATAACTAGGCAAACATGAGCTCAGAGGTCTCTTTTCCTAACAGACACAGTAACCAAATTCTGGTAATTTCGCCGCACTGTCAGGTGGCTCGCTCATGCGAGTGATGCTCCATGATGAATTCTGTTGGTTTGGCTGCATCGTGTTGTTGTTTTTCCCCTTTTGGCCTAGTTTTCCATTATTTCAGTTCAACTATCCGACTGTCACAAACACAGACAGAGCCAACAACTTTTGTCCCCGGGTGACTGATGGGAAGTGGAGTACGAGGGCACCTAAGCTGTTGGATGGTGTGAATCGATGGTCAGGATGTTGGTCGGGTGTTGGAGGACAAACTATGGTGATCGTGAATGAGAGCTGTTGGATCGGGAGAGATGGACAGAGGAGATTAGTTGTTGAAGGCTTGAGTCATGGCAGGAGTGGAATAAGTCTGAGCTATCAGACCTTGGATGGGTAGATCGGACGGCTATCGGGCAGAGGAGGTGCGCAAAAGATAACACCTGGGAGTGGTTTTACCCAAGAAAAAACGGTTTCCATCGGGTGGTAAGCGGTAAAGGTCAAAACCCGCCAGATTCCATTCATTGGGTGCCACATAGCAGCAGAGGAGAGAGAGGAAACCACCTTTATCGAGCTGGTATCCTTCTCATTTTTTTCCTGAGCGATATGTGCGATAGTTGTTAGATCTGGCGGGAATGATCTAACGGCGATGATTGATTAGGCATATCATGTCCGTCGGGTGAAGCGCGGACCGTCGAATCAGTGGGAAGATCGACAATGGGGGAACATGGAGGTACGAGATGACCTCGAGAACTGTGCAAAGGGCGCATATGGGTGGAAAGGTAAGGTTCAGGGAAAAAATGGGTTAATTCGCGTAGGTTCAAGGCGAAAGTGGGTATGATGTGAGGGTTGGGTTAGGACATGAGTGAACGAGAATAGGAATGGATGAGTGAGAATAGTGGGGTGATGGACCATGTGGGAACCTCTCCATGACAGCAAAACATACCATTTCCTTCCTTTAGCCTTCAAAATAGCAGTGCTGCACCTCAGGGCTAACAAGACCAAGAGCTATGACTTGCCGCTTAGCATTAAGGTGTTAATGCACTTTTTTCCTGTTGGGGCCAATTTTCCTCTGCTACTACTCTGTGCCCTTGGCTCTATGGATTTTCATGACCAAGAGCCTACCCAATATCGGAAGTCCCCTTTTTTGGAACTTTTAAACAACCAACTACTCTAAAGTTTTGATATCTGAATCCTTCGATATACCGAGCTCCGATATGACGTCATCAGCCCATGTGGCATATTTATAGCAGTGACATGTGTCGCCTTGATCTAGCACACTAGGGCATCCAGCATCGTTGAATCATTCGGCCACATGTCCTGTCATACTGCTATGTCATGTTGACTTCAGATGACACTGTAGCTTATCGGAACCAATCTCCTGTTGCCATGTGTCCTGCTGGGAGGAGAGAGAAGTGTACACATCAACCCTTGGATTTGTAACCAAAATCCTTTATTAATCTTGTTTGGCATTACTCGACACTTTTTAATGCTTATCAAAACTGTTGGATATCGGGACTTTTTAAAGTACCTTATTTAATAAGTTTCGATACTCCGATGTCCTGAACCTTTGATATTACGATATCGTGATGTGCCACAGTTGAGAAGTTCTTATACCTCGAGGTCACGGTCCTAATCATTGATATGTCGACATGTTGATATCCAAAACCTCCAATATTTTGATATGCTGATATGTTGACCTCCAATATTTTGATCCCCGATGACTAGTATCCAGATTGTTGATATGTCGATGCATCGATAATGCGAACCTTCGATATGCTAATATGTTTCCTTCCTAAGGTTTCACAACCCTAAAATTCAACAGACCATATCTTTTGAACCAGGAATCAATTTATGAACTTGTGCATATCATAGGAAAACTCTTCCAGAGAACTTTGCATTATATATGGTCTGATGTAGCCTTTGAGTCCTTCTACTGCTTAGAAGATGACTACAAGCTTCTCTGACCATTAAATCTTTGGATGACTGAACTCATAATCACAATGATGATCATTTTATGCCTTCTTTAGTAAGCCTACTACTATGATGATTATCTACAGAAAGCCTACAACTACCATGAAGTTCCATCTAGCTCATCACTATAATCATCATATTTTGGCTTCTTCAGTAAGCCTACTATTGTGATTATTTTCTACAAATCACTTCAACAACCATGGTATTACTCCTAAACACCCAATCATCATGTTGAACCTTGTTTTACATCAATGCCAACACTTACACAGCCACCCATACACCATCAAATGTCCAATAATCTCCCCCTTTGGCATTGATGGAAACACCATAAGCTCCCCCTTAGGCTAGGCATGGTCTACTATAGAGTCCTCTCCAAGCATTGCAAGGGTGGGTACTTTAATGAATTTTGGACTACTCTCTCTAACGACAAGAAGGTTGCAAGTTTTCGCAAGGGTGAATCAACTCTTTAGGGAGAACAATTTTAGTACATTGAAACTTCAAAAATATTGGGAATTCTCTTAAAACTTAAGCAACATATTTTTTCATTCAACTTCTCTTTATTGATATGGTTACCCATGACACATATTTATAGGTTTTACTTAAGCTCCTGTAAAACTCGTTTATGGTGCGAATAATGCACTAACTCACTATGGTTTTCCATGCATAAAAAGGACATGATAGGATCCCTAAGCTGCTAAAGTACTTATCATTGATGTCCCAGTGCTTTGAACTAGCTTGAGTCACACTTGATAGTTTCCTTATGGTGAGTTCTTCATTATTTTCAATGTTGTTCATTAATGAATTGTCACTTTCTATGGTCCACATGATTGTTGAAGGGATAATCACATGAGTTGTGCCAAACTTGTACTCTCATTTTGTGTGGATAAATAAAAACCCACTTTGTATCATTTCTCTCAATATCTTATGGGTTGTTTCTTAATCCTTATTGATGACCTTTGTCTTAATGTATTTAGGACATTTTCCAATCATCACTTGTAAAATTGTGTAAGAAGATTTTGGGTGATAAGGTTTTCCTTGTAATGTGTGAGGCTAGGAGAAGATCTATAGCCAAAATATATCATTGATTTCTTGCCTTATATTGACCAACAACTTGAGAGAGAGAGATATTGAGAGACAATTAACCCTCAAACACAATTCAGAAAAAGGAATAAATGAAAGTAAAAACATGCAAAAATTGTTAAGGAACTGAGGCAACCGTTGGAATAATGACCAAAAGAAATCAAATTAAGAATTTCTCAAAAAATAAAATTAAAAACAACCATTCAACTTGAAAGATACTAAAAGAAGGCACAAAAAGTGTAAATTAACAAGAAAAACCAAAAAAATTGCAATTGATGAAGATAAAACTAAATTTTTTAAAAATTACAGGTATGTGTGTAGATCCTAAAGAAAACCAATGTGCATACGCTCTGTTGCAGAAAGATAATTGCATAGAAATGTGCACTGTCCCTAAAGCCTAAGTGCACACAATAGGGAATTTGGGAAAAAAAAAAAGCAAGTCAAATCCAAACCAAAATCCAAAATTTTAATATTTCTAGACACTCAAGGAATTTTTGTTCAGAACTTTCAAAAGGTCAAACAAGGAAAATAATGGAGAGTGAGATGAATCCCCAATGGAGTCACCAATTTTTTATGGGGACTTATCCCTCTTGCAGACAAGAGCGATCTCCCTATACTTCAACAAAACCTAGTAACAAACAATCAAGAATTGATACCTTTCTCTATACTATGATTGAATGAAAACAATATGATGACAGAGGACACTTACTATTTAAAGGAAATGATTGATCAAGTCCATTTCAGGGCTCTCATTCATCTACTCACTGATACTTTAGAGATCCTCTCATCGCTCCCCACAACTTCTCCATGACATCCTAAAGTAGATCTTCATTGACAAAAACAAACAAGAGATCAAAGCATCTAGTATATAATCATAAGGGATAAGAGGAATAATTAACCAATCATATATCATAAACTAATCAATATCTAATCATAATTTATATAGGTGATCAAGGAATCCTACAAATTATACCAACAAAGATGTAATTGAGAAAGAAAAATTTCCTTTATATTAATAAAATGGAGAATAGCCTTACAACCATGTAGCCTTCATGTTACAAGTCCCTTATCATAACCTCCAACCCTCTCCTTGAATGAATAACCTTCCAACATTATTCCTACAGCATAAGCCTACTTCCAACAGTCCCCCTCAATCCTCAGGCCTGGGTTATCTTTATAGGCCAAGAGTGGGAATTTTGGGTTCCATTTTCCAAGGGATGAGATCCACTAATGGTGTGATAGGGATTCCACAAAGGGAGGGAGTTGCTCCAGGATGGGAGGGATCAATACTAAATATTCAACCATTCGAATCTTATTGGTTGGGATAGATGCTACCATCAATGATTCTAAACTTTACTTTTTCTTTTTACATGAGTTAATTCATGTTCACAGTGTAAGATAGTGTGTACTTATGCGTAGCTTCTAATGGTATTCTCTTCATATGCACAGAAATTCACTAGGGAACTACGTAGGTAGTCAAAAACAGGGTTTTGTACGTTAGGATCTAGGAATTCCACTTTTTTTGGGATAATTTGGATTCAAACTTTGCAGGGGAATGCTCCAGGACGCATTTATGGATAATGAAAGATCCATACTAACGGTCATTTTCCTAATGCGGCAAAATTATGTGTAACACCTAATATTTCAAGTCTAACCCTTGATGAAAGATTGATGACATGAAGTTTATGACCATGATAAATATATGCTTATTATCTAACAGATCCGTTTGCTATGTGGTAAAATGCACGAGATGAAAAATACCATCAATGGTCTTCCCATGACCTTCAACAGACTGTAATATTATCTGCAAAAGCTACCAGTTACACACATGTTCATCTATCAAACATAAATTTATATGGTATGGAAAGAGGATTACCTTCCGTTCCTTCTAGATTCACTTGGGGATCTCTATGCAGCAAGAAGAACTCCTTCAAGACCAGCTCCAAGATGATTCCTGCACAAAGGACAAAGCAAACCAATCACAGCATATGCTTCTGAGAACTAATGTAAGAATCCGTAACAAACATGTATTAATGTATAACTTAACTACTCAACTCGACAAGCATCAGAATGAACAAATAAATGAACAATATCACCGACACTTTGGAGTAGGGAACACAACTGCAGTTCTATATTTAGAATGGAAGAGTGATTACAACAATCCATTGCATCAACCTTCCTTACCCCTTCTTCCTCTCTCTCTCTCCTTCTTTCAGCTAGCTCCTTCAAGAATATGACAGTTCACAACAGCTCTATGGGCTATCCTTCCAAATGCTCTGACCCTTTTGCAATGGCCCTCTCATTGCTTATGTAGCAATCGAATTAGGGCTGCCAAGCTCCATCTAGAGTTCATTAGGGTAAAAACCATGAACCTGCCCTGTTTACAAGCTTTTTCCCATTTGCCTTCATTCTCAGAATAGAATTTCTCCAAATATCTTGATTTTTGGAGTTTCCTTGCTTTTCTTGCATAAATTTAGGGATTTAATATCTAGATATTTATGAGCATATTCATTGGCATGACCTTCTAAACATCACTTAAGTGCACTAATGCTCCCCTGGTCTAACAACATGAGTTAGCAGGGTGACTAACACTCCTTTATGCTTGCTAACAAGCTTTATAAAGCAGGTTGTCAGTGTCTAGAGAGCGTTAGTGTGGATTCTGGGCCTACGATTGTGGTCATTGCTTCAGTCATCTTGTCTTTCGCCTCTGAGTTGATTAGGAGGTCAATTTTTCCTATAACACCATTGTTGCATGGCACTAGTAGAGACAAGTTGGTGACATGAATGAAGATGATTAAAGTAGATTCCTAGTCAGAGGGAGAATCTCTTCTCAAGATTCTTTCTCATATTACTATTTTCATTTTGTACTGTTAAAGTATGATTTATGTGCATCTAACATTATTGAACTACAGTAAGTCACATATCTGAATCTCGCACAAAATTAGGGGTTTTGTTCTAGACGGAGGCACATAACTGGGAGATTTTGTCCCTGGATGCTAACATTCTAAGGCCAAGGTAGCGTCCAGGAAGCTAAAGATGCTCCGATACTAACCTGGAGGGAGAGACCATGAGTTTGGCTATGGTTAAATATCATCCAAAGTTTTTTGAAGCTGTCTGAACTCTAAATCAAGGTGTATCTAAGATATTTTTCCACTGTAAACAAATTTATGAAGTTGTTGGGTTAAATTGTTGATCACAGGAAAACAATGTATTATGCATAAAATTAGATGTTCACCTGGGATATGTCAGTAGTACTAATGTGTAGCAAATAATAGTAAGATCTGAAAGTGGGAAAATATTTGATGTTTTCTATAATATGAACATTAATATTGAACTTGTGTTTGCAGGTGACCAGGACATACATATAGATATGTAATTATGTTTGAGGTTTGAACTAAAAGAGTTTGACATGATTTCGTTGATTGATATATATGAGTTGTGTTTGGAGCTTTGACATGATACTTGACAATAACTTAGAACTTTGAATTGATGATTAAGATATCTTTTGGACTATATATCTCTCTACGATAACAAATTTGGACTTCGCCTAAATACTAATGACTTGATTTGATAATTGTTTAATGTGGACCACCCTCGACCATGCTTCCCACCATTACTAGACACATCAGAGGTTGCAGAACAACTCACCAAGGACCCATCTCAGTAGAAGCTTCCTCATCTCAGGGAGGAACTCAACGCAATGGGGACCATTGCTTCCTAAGGGAGGAGGAATGATCCAGGTGCATGTTGGTGGCCACCCACCTACCCCACTTGGACCCCCACAATTGCCTCTTTCAGCTTTTCAGCTTCCTTAATTGTAGCACAGTTTACTATTTTTAGTATTTTTTCGGGTCTTGAACTTCCGGAGCCGTTTTGAGGCCCTAAATGACGTTTTCTGGGAAAAATGGGAGCAACATGGGTCCATGGACCGATGTTGCTCTGCCCAAAGTTGTAGTTCTCAAATAGATCTTTATAACAAGATATTGTGCACGTCAAACGAAGATCGTATGCCAAAGTTACGTCCTCGGGAAGTTGATGTACCAATTTACCCAAATGGGGCCCACAGTTTGGTGTTTCATCTTCTAGGGTTAGGTTTTTGGATGTTCAGGGTTTTCCATTGTTTCTCAAAAATAAATATGCCTTCAAGCCTCATTCTAAGATAGTTCAGAGGCATGTAGCCACCACATCTCTTCTCAGAGATAAGCTACCATTGCCCTAGTTGGTTTATTTCCATTTCTGTTTGTAAGCATATTTCAGTATTTTACATTAATTAAATGAAATATTATTCTGCTACATCTCTATGTTTATGGTTATATCTATAATTTGTTGCATTCCTGTTTAAATCTAGATCAGTGGTATCAGAGCGATCTGCTCTTTCTTTTTTTTTCTTTGCATATCCCCAACGAGGTCGAGATATACGGAGTTAGGGCTTGAACTGGTCGAACCTTTGTAAGACCAATCTCGCAAATCCCAATGGCCTCCCATGGCGGAAGACAAGAAAGACAAGAGGGCAGGAGATCTTATCAAAATCTTACTCGAAGAAGCCCTTGAGAAATAAAGGAATGCGATGATGGACAACTTTGCCCAGATCCTTCAGCGGCTACCTAAAGGTGACGCATCGGATTCCAACAGCTACTCTGGAAATGCCACATTGTTTAAGGTACAAGTTAATTTTGAAATCCCCATATTCGAGGGTCAGATAGAAGCAAATGCTGTAGATAAATTGTTAAATCTGCTAGAAGGGTATTTTTCTATTCATGATTTTTCCAGTCGGGAAAAGATTATTTTCGCTCTTCTCAAAGCGCCCCCCCACGTCAAGGTTGTTGAGAAACTTACTGCAAGCATAAGGATGAAAGTACAAACTCATTGTTTTCAACTTCACCCACTTGGAATTCATTCCGGAATGCTATCAAGGAGCAGTACTACCCTGTCAAAAGCTATGAGGATAAATACATAAAGTGGACTACGCTGCGGAAGGGAAGGGACCAAGATGCGCCGGAGTTCACCAACATTTTTCATACCCTTCACACACAGTTGGGTATCAAAGATTATGAGCTGCATCTGGTACTCAAATATCTCGGCTTCCTACATAGATACATCTAGGATGAGATGGAGTTCCTGAACATCTCCTTGCTCGACACAGCGTACCGATACGCTGTAAAAATCGAGCAGAATTTTAAACAGAAGAAGTGAGACTTTGGATCTGCGAATTGGAAGACCAAAGGACAAAGCCAAGGCAGGGTTACCCAAGAAAACCCATCGAAACTGTAGGAAAAGAACAACACCATGAATTCAAAGAAGGACACAGGAAAGTGGTGTGAGTTCCGACCCTGAGTCATAATCTAACAAGGGGAATGGCAAAGGGAAGCAGATCATTGACGCAGAGCCCAACGCCATTGTTGCCACCACAAAGATCCAGAAGAATGAGCCTGAAGATCCAGAGGAGGGGCAACATCTTTTCGACTCATGGATGTGGGTGAAGGGTTCACCACTACAATTCATTGTCGACAATGGCAGCCAAAAGAACCTCATTTCAACAGAGGTCGTGAAGCGGTTGGGCCTACCAACTACACCACACCCACAACCATATAGTATTGGGTGGCTTCACCAAGGACGAGATCTCTGAGTTCGCCAGCAGTGCCACCTTCCCTACAACATCAAACCTGTTGGGCATGGAATCCCCCCAAGGCATGTTTTGGGACTTAAAGCCCAAGTTTTGACCAAATCTTGTTGTAAAAGCTTCGTGAATTGCGGGTGTGGGGCGCGAAAGTATGATAGTGTCACAGGGTTGTCCGCCCTAGTTTTGTAGTGTAATGTCAGTTGGATAGACCTACCCATGGTCCGCGGACCATGGGATTCTATAAATAGAACGAGGCTCTAAGTGTAAAAGAAAACTAATAGGGGAAGAAGAATAGAGAAGTCTAAGTGATTGAGTCAAAGTGTAAAGTGTGTTTGTGGGTCGTAGATTAGGAGAAGGCTCTGCAGCTATGTGCGCAGAGGCCTAGTAGTCCACAGCTGAGTGTGCGGACCTGTGCAGTTGAGCGCACAGGGCATGTCGAGTCTGTAACCGTTGGACGAATCAATAATTAGAAGTTTAGCTCTAATTTTGTGTATTGTTTCCTGGTTTAATGCATGATTGGATATAATTTGCAAATATATTGTTTATTTACTAAGCGAACTTGTGTGAATATTTTGTATTGTTAAATGTAACTTAAGACATTTAAGTAGGTGAAGGTGCTTAAACAATACTAGAAGACAAATAAGATCTAGGGTAATAGCGCAGAGCATGGCACAACCCCTGGTTAGGGCTGCATGAAGGCAGTGTATCAGGCCACGAGGAACAGGAAAGTGCGCGAAGCAACCTGCGTGCAGGGACAAACACTAGACTAGTCAAACTCATCAGACATCTCAAGGGTGTGGAAACTTGGTTCTAGCACCCTCCCATACTACTTCGGGTGAGACCTCATTCCGCGCTCCGTGAATTATTGCTGAAAGGGCCAGTAGTATAGGGATTTGTTTGGCTAATTAACTTCAAACCTAGGTCAAGCCCCAACAAGCCAACAAATGGTTCCATTGTTGGGACCAGGATCTGCATAGAGATGTCTGATGTCGTATCACTGGAACCTGACAAAGAAATGAATTGAAGAGTGGTTGGACAAAATATTCATGAGTTTGCAGTACAGGAAAACAAGAATCCGCAACTATCAAAGGAAGAGAGGTTAGATTGCTACTTGTATATGGAGATCCATGAAATTTTCTTTGCATCCTTCCCTATTGAGTTGTATGAGTGGATCGTAAAGCTAGTAGATAGCCAAGGAAGGTGTAAAATCAACAAACCTATTGTGTGTACTCCAGAATTGGTGCGCAGACTAGAAGCATCGAAAGATTAGATCACGCACATTGTCGATCACTGGCTCGATTGAATCATAGGAGGATTCATCACCAAAATCACAGTAGATACTTCAGTCAGCTATAGCGAGGAAAAATGATGCTTCCTCAAGGGACCGTGAGGTAAGTACGTTAAATCTTTGAACACTTGGATTAAAATGTTACTCTATGAAAAGCGGGTTATGTGAATAAATTAATGTTTTGGGCTACACAAAGTGGGAGAATCTACAGAAACGAAGGTAGCACAGAACTAGAGACTAGTCCCTTGATTTCACCTCCACGAGGAGGCAAAGAAGAGATCGTGAAGGTCTCGCCAAGAAGTGCGATCAATCTGATAAGGCAGAGAATTCCGCGCATACCACCCCCACCCACACCACCACCAGTTTCACCATCTTCACCCCTGACTTTTCCCATACCACCTCCACCACCTCTGTGAAGCAGTATGGCCAACGTAATAAAGCTACCAGTGTTCAAGGGACTAGGGAATGAAGATCCGGACCAGTTTTGGTTTGTGATAAAAGCTGTATGGGAAGCACAGGGTGTCACGGACAACAATATAAATAAGGCAACGTTGGTCAGCGCTCTGCAGGATTGCGCGTTGACCTGGTACATTAAGCATTCCATTGACAATCTGAATGTGGGGATAGCAGATATTCAAGTTGTGCTAAACAAATAATTTAGCAAGCCAAAATCAGAGACACAATCGATTATTCGATTCAAGGAAATCAAAATGCTACCAGGTGAAACCCCGTGGGAGTTGTATCAAAGACTGAAGTGCACAATTCATGAAGCAAACATGACATTAACAAATGGGAAACACCGCGAATGGTTTGTAGCATTGTTAACGCCGCATCTACGGAATGCACTAGTGCAACAAATACTAACCACTCAGGCTGAGGCTTTGGAGGTTGCAATGAGATTGCACGAGACTCCGATACAAGATCCTAACCTAGGAGTTCAGCAGATTCACGCACAGTTGAAAAACTTGTGCCTTGAGATGCAGAGTTTGAAACAAGATAGGACGACTCGTCCAGAAGTGCGTGATGAGGTATGGTGCGTAAAGTGCAAGGGCCAGGAGCATGACAAGGACCACTGCTCGGTGTTCACGAATTACCTCACGGGAGGAGGACCAATGCCATTGAGACTGAAGGCACAAGTAGGACCAAGCGCGGCGCCTGCATTATGGTGCACAATTTGTTAGATAGGAGGAAAGCATGCTAGAAAAAACTGTCATCTATTATAGAAGTATACGTAGAATTCATAGCAGTTGTTATGTAATTTCTGTAGATCAGTAGGCCATGATGAGGGCACCTATATAAGTTATGAGCTGATGATGGATCAGACTCCTACCTATAGAGTTTAGGATGAAACACGGCCCCTTGACTAGAACGTAGGGATGGCGCAAACCGGATTTCAGGGGCACAAACGAGGGTGAGGTGGACTAGGACCAGGAAGAGGTAGCAGAAAAATGATATGTTACAATTGCAGAGGGCCAGGACATTATGCCTGCAATTGTACAAATCCAACTCGACCATCATGGTTATATTGTATGCAATTTGATCATGAGACAGAGGACTGTCCCACACTGATAGCGAGGTTGCATGATAAAGGAGCACTCTAGCCTCCCCCGACTCAGAACCTACAAATGATGAGGTCTAAGCCGCGCGAGGAATACCATAATGTAAATATCATGCTACGGAGTGGTATTACGACAGGGGATGACAAAGGCAAGCAGCCCAAAGAAAGTACCTAGGTTTGCAAGGCTCCCACGAAGGAACTAGAATTTGATTTGGAGCGTGCTAAGGAGTCCTTCATGGAAGCTAAGAGAAGCTTTGCGGACGCCTCCACTTCAGGAAGTAAGGACAGACTAGAGCTGGAAATTTACCCATCAATGCTCACTATGTTTTTAGAGACATGCATGAAGCTGTTGCGCAACAGCAAGGCTGTAAAGGGGCTGCAAGAACTCATAACTAGATGCGCTGGGACTGCGCCAAGAGAACCGCGCGTACTTCGGAAGCTCGCGAAGCACACAATGCAAATAGGTAGGGAGATGAGATTGACTGTGCAGATTAGGGAATATGAGATGGATCAAGTTATTCTGGATCTAGGATCGGATGTGAATGTCCTGCCAAAGCAGACATGCAAGCACATGGGCAAGCCTACGTTGCAATGGTCTCCTATCCAACTATGAATGGTGAACCAGCAAAAGTTCCTACTTATGTGGAGATTGCAGGGAATCACAACAGACATCGAAGGAGAAAGCGTGCTAGCAGATTTCGAAGTGATAGAGATTGTTGATGACAAAAATCCCTACTCTGCGCTACTGGGAATAGATTGGGCCACTGACATGAATGGAGTGATAAATCTAAAGAAGCGCAAGATGATTTTTGAGAAAAAGTCACTACGCGCTACACCGGCAAGGTGTTGGGATATGCACCAAAGGAGTTTTGAGGACTGACGCGAATGCAGAAGGATGATGCACCTATGATTTGGGAAGCCTTAGATGCAATTGAAAGACAAGTATGACCGATGAAACGGCTTGCGCACCCACCTTTCCAGGTGGATACAAGCCTATGGTGTGAAACTTGTCGGAATACACACAGTACTCGAGGTAGGAGGCCCAATCGGTAAACAGGTGCAGGCAAGACAATGGCACGAACGACCCCTCTGGCTGGAACTGCGAAGTATGGAGAGACCAGGTGCGTAGAAGGATATCCACACAGAAGCCTTTAACAAAGTATGCAAAGTGCTGAACAAGGTCCACAATGTGAAGCGAACAGACTAGGAACTGCGCGTACCAACGGTTTTCTGGGCTTATAGGACTGCACGCAAAAACCTGACTGCGGAGGCACCGTCAAGGCTAGAGTATGAAGCAACCAAAGGAAGACCTATAGTACTTAGAGATTTTAGATCACGCATGATAGCACCATTAGATACGACAGTTCATGGAACTTTGGAAGCAGAAATCCAACAGGGAAATTTTAGACTCCAAGGACTTGAAGAAGAAAGGGTATTCTTAAGAAAGAAAAGCACTCTGGTGGACGTGGAAGTCAAGAAGTTGGAGGAAGAAATAAGGGAAGATTTCCTTGATAAAAAGACTAGGATGAGAAGACAAGGTGCCCATGATCACGCTGACAAGTTTGAGGACTATTGTCATAGATTGATCAGTTTGATGCCTTAGCGTTGACCGCATATTACTAACCGAAGTAACCAGGGTGTTGCACTATAGATGATAAGGTACGTGATGCCACCAGTAATGAAGAAAGTTGGGTATTTCCTAGGGAGAATGATGGATGACTAGAGGAAACCATATACAGGTGGCACAACCACCTAACTAGCTGAGAGAAGTATAGTCTTAGCACTCCAAGCAGTTGAAAGGAAGCACGGGACTATAAACTACTCTGCCCGAGAGCTACGCGATGTTGGAGTTGCGCACAGAAACAGAAAGTCACAAGGTTCGTGACCGCACACGGGGGGCTACACTGTTGCGTGGGTTGACCATAAAGTGACCATTGAAGTCGCTCTTCATGATGGGATGCTCAACTTTAGACTAAATGGAGAAGACGGCAGGAATTTAAGACGCGATTTATGGGCAAGATTTGGGAAAATTTGCCACGAAGAGAGCATTCATGAACCGGATTTGAGGGGAATGGTCAAATTCAAATTCAAAAGTGCTATAAAATATAAAGGGCTACTCAACAAACAACACTTGGTCATTTGAGAATTGAGCTATTGAGCAGAGCCTTGATTATTGTGTGTCGAGCATTGATTGAGCCCCTGAGTTTGTGAGTGTGAGATTTCTAGACAAATATGATGGCATCAGCTGAGGATGTTATGGAGATAACCGAAATGACCGCCGAGGAGGCCGCGTAGGCCCTGGCTGTGGGAGATGCTCCGGAAGGTGCCGGGATTGTGGTAGAAATCACGAAATCACCGCACACGCCAAGACCAAATAAGGAAAAACAAGAGATGGTTCCCGTACGTGTATCCCCGCAGAACCTACTGGCCACCAAGCTATCAATGGAGGAGAAGGGGAAAGTTGTCACCATAGAGACTGATGATGAAGAAGAAGACTCGGAGGACCTAATCATCGTTGAAGACAAGGATGAAAGCATGGAGGAGGAAACTCAGCCTGCGCACCCCCCGACGAAGTTTCCTGCCTATGTCCCCCCGTGAAAAGGAAAGGCTAAAGTGCCAAGGACTTAGACGAGACCAAGAGCTCACTCCAGAACCCGCTCCTCCCAGACAACATTATGTTTGAGGGCACGCACCTAGGATGGGTGCTGAGCCTAAAATTCGAAGATTGGGACCTCGCTGACCATGAAAGGTTCCCTCACCTTGAGACCAAGCACCTCATGAAGTCCAAGCAGAACACCGCGGTGGGGGTTACCGAACTATAGCCACGAAAGTGTTTGCGTGGAGTGGAAAAGGCTGTGCTACTGAACCTGCTCTAGGTGCCACATTTCCATCACGCCCCAATAACCATTTTCGTCATCAGGTAGCTGCTTTTCCTGGTGCATGATGGGTGTTTGTGGCTGGAGGAGCCCATCCCCATCACGACAAACTTGATTCACTGTATGTCCTAGCTTCCATGCAAAGGAGAAGACCCCACGGGCATCTCAGAGGGGAAGCGCAGTGACTTGGCCATCGTGGAGGCCATGAAGAAAAAGCACAAACTGGAAAAGAAGAAGAGGGGCTACACCATCTCCAGCATCAAGGACAAAGCAACATGCATGGCAACCCAAACCTTGGCAGGAAAGGTTATGTGCAAGTGCCGCACGGACGAAGTACCCGCGCTGGTGTTAGCACTAGCTGAGTAGTGTGTGGAGGGGGTCCAATTTAACTGGTCTGAGTTCCTCTGCAAGGAATTTTTAGATAATTTTTGCGAACTCAGGAACAAGGAAAAATGTTCCACTATGCATGGCTTCTGTTTTCCATAGTGCTTGTGGCAAGGGAATTACCAGAGGATAGTCAATTCCCCATAATTGATAGGGACCTACTAGAGGCCATGAAGTATGCTTCTCTTTGGGCCACAAAGGATGCCAAGAGGATCCGCGACAGTAAAATATTCTGGGTGTTCATGGAGATGAACCTCAAAATGGAGATCGACCGCAAATCGCGGTTGTCACCTACTGTTTACAACAACCTGTAGAGTTTTGCGGAATTCAAAGCAGACATCCATAACATTTATATCAGAAAGCGCAAGGATCCAACCAAACAATGGGTAAAGCTACCATTCGTAGCTGCAAACGACGTCATTTTTAACGTACTAGACGCATGGCTGCCGGAGTGGTGCGCCCCAGACATCGCAGAGATCGAGAGGCCGGCGGCACAGAGGAAGAAATAATAGGCCAAGTTGTGCATCACACAATTGGCACAAAAGAGAAGGGAGGCAGCAGCAACAGTAGAATTGCGAGGGGCGCAGGACACTACACAGAAAGCAGCTAAGTAGGAAAAGGCTGCAGTAGCAGTAGAAAACAACGCCTTCGCAGGGGCAGGAAGCGGAGGAAACAGAAACAAAAGAGGGAGGCACAGACCCACAAACCGCATCGACGCAGTTGAAGTACTAGCACCCAAAATAGCGAGAAGGGTCGCATAAAAAGGTCAAGGCATCGAAGTTGTCTATTGACCCGATCACCCTAACCGAGGGTGATCTGCATGACATCGAAGAGACATTGCAAGATGTCACCTCTGAGTCTCTCCAAGATTTCATGCAGGAGAACCAGATTGTGTTGGGGGTCCTCAAAGCACAATTCCAGGAATTATAGGTGTGCCCTCCTCAGGTTGGTACCCTTTCGACCAGCCTCGCAGTTGGCTCAATAGCAGCAGAGAAGATGTTGCGCGCGCACATGACGAATACCATAGTGCTGCTGGAAGAGGCACTAGTGGCATCAAATGAGGTTGATAGGCCTACAGTTAATGCGTTGAAAGGTCTCAGTCTCAATATGGCTGCACTCCGGTGAGAGACCTTATATGTTTTGCAGGATGGGATAACTACAGAGTTGCGCACTAGGAAGAGCCGCGAATTGCAAGTCCTCAGTGAGTAGAAAATCAATATGGAACAACTGAGCTTGCAGTGTGACGAAGTGGTGTCGCAGAATCAACAGATGTTACAGGTAATAGACGATGCCTGCCATAGCGTACCGGAGCTGGCCATCCCAGTAGACATGCCAACAGAGGTGCGGATCCACAAGTTAGCAGTAGGGGTCCGCGAGGCAAGGGAAGAAATGACAAAGGTTCAGTTGGAGCTGAACCTTCAGATCACCGAGCTGCAGTTGAAGGCGCAGCAGACCACCCCTCTGGAAGTCAGAGAACAGCATGCTAGCGCTATCACAGTGGGACTGGACGAGATTGGCGGTGCAATGCGAGACTGCACCAGTATGTTGGAAGAATCACTTGAGGTCCTCACAAATCTGCAGGAGGACCCCAACATCCAGTGCTTAGAGATAGAGGCATGAGAACTCCAACAGAAGTATGAAAATGTCCGAGGAGATGCGCAGACAGTGATCCTCACTCAGACGCTCACGCAGATGCAACAGGCAAAAGCGTTGAAAGAGTAGGTGGACGCAACACGACACAAGGAAGTAGTCCTGAAGGCGCACATTCAACCTTGGATTGATGAGACGTTCACCATCACAGCAGAAATTGAAGGCAAGCTTGCACACATGCAGGGGATGCACGTATTGATACAGAGAAGCACTCCCGACACAGAGGTCTTGGAACAACATATGCAGTAGATCTAGCAAGTAGCAACTCAGTGTGATGTTGACCTTGCCGCAGTTCGAGAATAGTTGGAGGGACTCCATGCAAAGATCTATGTGTCGACAGAGTGACTCGAGGGCAAGTCATTATGTTTGTGTTGGGGGCCTGTTTGGCATGGAATCCCCCCAAGGCATGTTTTGGGGCTTAAAGCCCAAGTTTTGACCAAATTTTGTTGTAAAAGCTCCGCGAATTACGGTCACTAGGTGTGAAAGTATGATAGAGTCACAGGGTTGTCCTCCCTATTTTTGTAATGTAATGTTAGTTGCATAGACCTACCCATGTTCCGCGGACCATGGAATTGTATAAATAGAGCGAAGCTCTAATTATAAAAGAAAACTAATAGGGGAAGAAGAATAGAGAAGTCTAAGTGATTAAGTTGAAGTGTAAAGTGTGTCTGTGGGTCGTAGAGTAGGAGAAGGCTTTGTAGCTCTGTGCGCAGAGGCCTAGTAGTCCGTAGCTAAGTGTGCAAACCCCTGCAGTTGAGTGTGCAAGGTAGGTCGAGTTTGTAACCGTTGGACGAATCAATAAAGAGAAGTTTTGCTATAATTATGTGTATCTTTTCCTGGTTTAATGCATGATTGGATATAATTTGCAAATATACTGTTTATTTACTATGCGAACCTGTATGAATGTTTTGTATTGTTAAATGTAACTTAAGACATTTAAGTAGGCGAAGGTGCTTAAACAATATTGGAATATAAATAAGAGCTCGGGTAATAGCGCAGAGCGTGGAACAACCACTGGTTAGGGTTGCGCGAAGGCAATGTATCAGGCCACGAGGAATGGGAAAGTGTGCGAAGCATCCTGCACGCAGGGACAAACAGTGGACAAGTCAAACTCATTAGGCATCTCAAGAGTGTGGAAACCTAGTTCTAGCACCCTCCCATACTACTTCAGGTGAGACCTCAGTCCGCGGTCCGCAGACTGTTGCTAAAAGGGCCAGTAGTACAGGGATTTGTTTGGATACTTAACTCCGAACCTGGTTCAGGCCCCAACAAGCCAACAAAACCCTTCACAGATGAGGTATTGTGTGATGTTGCACCTCTGGATGTTTGTGATGTATTATTAGGCCAGCCATACTTGTGGAGGTGACATGCTGTGTATAAGAAAAGGCCTTGCACTGTCATTATTTCTTTGAATAATTCATTATACAGGATACCGGGTGTAGCCCCACCTACCGCCACCTCTTTGATCTCTTCTAAGAAATGCAGTAAGATCATCTCGCAGACTAGGAAATTTATTTTCTGTCTGGTCCACTCCCAAAGTAAGGGGAAGATCGTCTCCACATCCATGACCCTTGCGAAGGGTTCCTCCATGCAATAGCAGCAACAAAGGGATACGGTCATGAAAGAGCATAGGAAAAACTTCTCCTCACCCATAGGGGTACCACACAAGTTTCAAGTGGGCGAAAAATTCTGGTTGCATCTGCAGAAAGAAAGCCTTACAAGAGCCCATCAGAAGCTCAGACCACACTGACATGGTCCTTACATCATTACCAAGGCTATGGGAAACAATGCTTTGGAGCATAGCATTTCCCCATTCCTTTGACTGCACCGAGTGTTCAATGTGGACAGCCCTCGGCCATGCTTCCCACCATTACTGGACACATCAGAGGTTGCAGAACAGCTCACCAGGGACCCAACTTAGCAGAAGCTTCCTCATCTCAGGGAGGAACTCAACGCAATGGGGACAATTTCTTCCTAAGGGGGGAGGAATGATCCAGGTGGATGTTGGTGGCCACCCAACTACCCCACTTGGACCCCCACAACTTCCTCTTTCAACTTTTCAGCTTCCTTAATTGTAGCACAGTTTACTATTTTTAGCAGTTTTTCGGGTCCTAAACTTCCGGAGCCGTTTTGAGGCCCTAAACGACGTTTTTTCGGAAAACTGGGAGCAACATGGGTCAATGGATCGATGTTTCTCTACCCAAAGTTGTATTTCTTGGTTAGATATTTCTAATGAGATATTGTGCGCGTCAAACGGAGATCGTATGGCAAAGTTACGACCCCGGGAAGTTGATGTACCAATTTACTCAAACGGGGCCCACGGTTTGGCGTTTCATCTTCTAGGGTTAGGTTTTTGGATGTTTAGGGTTTTCCATTGTTTCTCAACAATAAATAGGCCTTTGAGCCTCATTGTAAGATAGTTCAAAGGCATGTAGCCACTGCATCTCTTCTCAGAGATAAGATACCATTGCCCTAGCTGGTTTATTTCCATTTCTATTTGAAAGCATATTTCAGTATTTTACATTAATGAAATGAAGTATTATTCCACTGCATCTGTGTGTTTATGGTTATATCTATGGTTTGTTGCATTCCTATTTAAATCCGGATCAACCATGCTCCGATACCACTCTGTAACACCCTCTTACCACATTTACCTAAGCTAACTGGTCCACCAGGGTAAACATGTGACGAAGAGTTACTATGATATGATTCAACTCCCTAATTATAGTTAAAGAAGTGGAACTGACAAACCAACACCTTAGATACCTCCCTCTGGTGCTATAGGACCCCTAGGAGCTAATCTACCACTCCAGGGGCCCAACCCTCGAGTTAATCTATAATTTCAATGAATTAAACCCCTAGACTCCCCCATGACATGGGAATGCATGCGACAGGGACCCTTCAGTCACTCCCACAATGTCTACAAGGGAGAGACTGCAGTCTTTTCCAGCCAGTTATGTGTGAGAGACTACATGATTTAAAACATTTTTTCAGGGCTAGTCTCCAAAACAATGCCCGTAACATGATGAAACTTTCCAAGACAATAAATGACACTAAGACAAAGCCTCTAACACAAAAATTGATCAATGAATTGACCTAACCAAGCCCAACCCTAACAAACATTTCATCGAACACATTGTGCACATGTGATCTATAGGTCATAACAAAATATTTGAGCATTGGGGTCCGATACTTTTCTGAGAATTTATAAGAAGAATTGATGCCTTATCACATTAGCTGCATTATCATCTATTAGTTCATATATTCATTGTTCATTCATTTACAAATCAAAACATGAAGAGAGCCATAAATCATCACTGTCATAAAACATACTCATAACTAGCATACAAACAACATAAATAATAAGGACATAACAACCATAAATGCCTCAAATGAACCAATACATTTGCTCATAAAATACCAATTAGAAGGTACTCTTATTAATGAATGCATAATCCAACCAAGTATGGGACTAACACGTTCCACCCGACCATAGATTGGCTGAGTCAAATCTCTCTTCCGCCAATCACCCCCATGCCATATTCCAAGCATGAATGTGGGACTCAAACCAAAAGAACCAACCAAGGCTTCCCATGCTAAACCACCTCACCCTCGTCAATAGAATCTAGCTTTACTGCAATCCTCACTGGATCACTAGGCCAAAACAAGAAACATACAATACCAGGTTTTATTGCAATCCCCACTGGATCACTAGGCCCTAAACAAGCATGGATGCCATCGGATTTGTCCACCCACACCATGAGGAATTTTTCTCTCTCTTAGTCTCTAGGCTTTACCGCAATCCACAGTCTGATCCAGGGATCACTAGGCCGTAATTGAGACACCACCCTCTAGGATTTATCGTATTTCTTACCATTCACCTTCAAGGAATCCTAGGCTTGATCAAGGGAAACCACCTCTAAGCTTTATCATATATTTCTCCATTCATCGATCGAGGATTCCTAGGACCACTGAGGCACACAATACATGGCTTTACCACAACCCATGGTCTGATTCAGGAGTTACTAGGCCAGTGCCTTTACCACAATACACAGTCCAGTTTAGAGATCACTAGACCATGTGTTATTTCATCTAGAGATCCGCCTCACTCAGCTTCAAATCCAACCGAAAATATAGCTCAACCAAAACATGAGAACCCCATCACACCATGGCTATTTGGAAATGAAAAGGAAAGGCTGAAGAAAACTATCACACCTGGGAAAACCCATGTGCATGACAACAAGAGAACCAAGAACACACATGCATAACCATGCATGCCAAAGTCTAGCAAGGAAATCACACATGCAAATGGATACCTGCAAGTAAACTCATTGTTTCTTCTTGATCCTTCTCTATATTTCTTGATCTTTTTCTTCCTCTTTTCCTTCTTTTCCTTCCTTGATCCAATGCTGAAGTATTCCAAGAAAATTTTGTGTGTCCAAGAGAGAGAGAGAGAGAGAATAGAGAGAGAACTCCAAAACTGAACTAACCAAAAGCCCATGAACTGATCCTCATAAGCCTTTTTATCAATGAGGCCTCTATTTTCTTCATTTTCCATTATTTTCCTTCCTTTTCCTCCTCACATGCAACTTGTGACCTTCACCTTCCTTTTCTCCTAATTTTATTTATTTTCATAAATAAATTTCCAAAAATTCCATTTGACTTTCCAAAGCCTTTTTCATTTTCCTTTAGCCATAATAACCTGTTATGAAACCAGCTCACAAAAAGATAGAAAAGATAGATCAACGACTTCAAAATCAGCCTCTTCGAGGGGGCAACCTCCTTTACATTACAAAAATGAACAATTCTTGGATGATACAAATGACAAAACCTCCTTTCTATATATAAGAGTCTAAGGGGTCAAAATATAATCAAAGTCAACATAACAATAATAATATAAGGGCGCAACAATAACAATAGTGGGCTTCTATGGGGCACAATAATAACAATATGGGGACAATAGGGGCACAATAATAAAAATAAGGGCTACAATGACAATAGTAATAGGGGAATCACTAGTATTATAGGGACTTAACATGCCCCTCTCCTTCAAAAACGTGTTGTCATCAAAGCTTGAGTAGTTCTGGATGATTCTGTCTAAAATTCTCATCCTCCCATGTGGAATCTTTAGTAGGTAAGTTCTTCCATTTGATGAGATACTCCGAAATTGATTAATTTTGTAGCTGTTGAGTTCTTGTTTCTATGACTACTTCAGGTTCCAATATGAATTTTCCTTCCTCGTCAAGTTCTGGCAATATTTTTTGAACTGGGAGCTTGTCACCTATAACCTTCTTTAAGCATGAAACATGGAAAAATGGGTGCACCCGGGAAGTTGTAGGAAGCTCCAATTTGTATGCCATAGTACCAATCTTTTGCAACACCTTGTATGGATCATAATACTTTGGTGATGATTTATTATCCTTCTTAGCTTGCTTGAGGGACATTTGTTTATATGATTGTAGCCATAGGAATACCTAGTCACCTACATCAAAACTTCTTTCGTTGTGATGTTGACCTACCTGTTGTTTCATTCTATTCTGCGCCAAAGTGAGGTTATCCTTTAAGAGTTGAAGAACTTGTTCTTGATGCTCAATGTGATCTTCCACTGCTTGAACATTAGAATTTTCTCTTAAATATCATTTGATGGATGGTGGATGATATCCATAAAGTGCCATAAATGGGATCATTTTTGCTACAGTATGGAAGGAAGTGTTATAGCACCATTCAGCCAGAGGCAACGATTTGACCCATTGTGTCTGTCTATCAGAAACAAAGCAACGAAGATATCCTTCCAAACATTTGTTTACTATCTCAATTTTCCCATCAGATTGAGGATGATAAGATGAGATATGAGCTAACTGAGTACCAAGACAAGAAAATAATTTTGTCCAAAAATTTCTAGTAAAAATGGGATCTCTATTGCTTACAATAATATTTGGGTTTCCATGTAGCTTTTGAATTGTTTCCATAAATCCAATAGAAATTGTACTGGATTTAAATGGATGAGATAATGCACAAAAATGTGCATACTTGTTAAGTCTATCAACTACCACCATGATGAAACTCTTTCCTTCAGACTTGGGTAAACCTGTGATAAAATCCATTGAAACCTCCTCCCAACGTTGGCTTGGAATGGATAAAGGTTGTAATAGACCTTGGGTCTTAATTGTTTCAACTTTATATTGTTGGCAAACCAAACATTCCACCACAAACTTTTGAATATTTGATTTAAGGCCATCCCAAAAAATTCCTTCTTAACCCTATGGTATCCTTTTAAAAATCTTCAGTGCCCTCCTAAGGGAGAAGTGTGAAATTCCATAAGAATCTTTTGTTTGAGTTGGGAATTCTTACCTAGGTATAAGCGATGTTTGTACCATAACGAATCATTTTTCCAGTTAAATGTATCAAATGTACTGGGATATTGTTGTAACTTTTGAATGAGTGCCCGCACTTCTTCATCATTCTTCCATTCATCCCTTGCTTCATTTATCCAATCTGGTTGGATAATAGAAATGGCACAAAGAAATGCTTCCACATCCTCATCATTTCCTGAGAGTGAATCTACCACAACATTTTGCTTCCCTTGTTTTTAGATGATTTCAAAGTCATGACCAAACATCTTTGTGACCCATTTTTGCTACTCTTCTGAAGATAATCTTTGTTCTAAAAAGTATTTAAGACTATCATGATCCATTTTTACCTTGAAGTGTCTTCCCATTAGGTAGGGTCTCCATTTGTTAAGTGCATGTAGTATTGCCAACATTTCCTTCTCATAAATAGCTTTGTGTAAATACTTCCCTTTGATTGAACAACTTTCGAAAGCAATGGGTCTTTCTTCTTGCATTAAAACAACACAAATTCCATTTCCTGAGGCATCATATTCCACAATAAATTTTTTGTGAAGCCCAACGTAGCTAAGATGAGTGCTTGGCACATTGCCTCTTTAAGATGTTCAAAAGCCTTCGTTGCTTCTGGAGTCCATGAAAATGCATCTTTCTTCAATAATGTTGTTATAGGTAGTGTTATTCTCCAATAATTCTTAACAAAATTGCGCTAATACCATGTCAACCCAAGAAATCCTCGTAGATGCTTTACAAATGTGGGGATTTTCCATTCCTTAATGGCTTTAATTTTTCTAGGGTCTACCTTAACACCTTCATGATATACAATATGACCCAGATATTCTAGCTCTTGTACTCCAAAGAAACATTTGGATTATTTTGCATATAATTGTTTCTCCTCCAATAGTTTGAGCACCTTGTCAACATGTTGAACATGATCCTTCCAAGAATTCTTGTAGATTAGTATATCATCAAAAAATACTAACAAAAATTTTATAAGGAAGGGTTTGAAAATGGAATTCATCAAAACTTGAAATGTAGAAGGTGTATTGGTAAGGCCAAAAGGCATGACCAAAAATTCATAATGACCCTCGTGAGTTCTAAATGTTGTTTTTGGAAGGTCTTCAATCTTCATTCTGATTTGATGATATCCTGAATGAAGATCCAACTTGGTGAAGTAAATTGATCTATGCAATTCATCCAATAATTCATCAATGATAGGAATGGGAAATTTATCTTTAATAGTGAGCTTGTTGAGCTCCCTATAATCTGGACACATGCGCCATGATCCATCCTTCTTGTGCACCAATACTACTGGAGCAAAGAAATAACTTTGACTAGGTTGAATTATACCAACCTCTAGCATTATTGCAACCATACGTTCAATTTCACTCTTTTGGCCATAGGGATATCTGTAAGGCCTGATGTTTGGAGGAACACTTCCTGGAATCAAATGAATAGCATGATCATGATCATGAATAGGTGGGAGGCCTTTGGGAGTCTCAAATACCTTGGAATGATTGTCCAAGTCTTTTTGGAGATCTAGAGAAATAGATGATTTCAATGTGGGAACTTCTAGCGAACATAATTATGCAATTACACCTTGTTGTTCTTTCTTTATAAGAGTTTTCATTCCATTAGAGTTGATTATCTTTCTTGGTTTCCCTGTGATACCCCTTAATTCAAATTCCTTTCCTTATGAAAAAAATTTCATGAAAAGTTCTTGAAAATTAAAAGATATTGTACCCAAGGATTGTAGCCATTGGACTCCTAGTACAACATCAGCACCACCCATTGGAATGGAAAGCATTGGGCTATTCAATACATATTATCCCATGGATAGCTTGATATTATGACACTTATAGGGCACTTTATGGTTCCTCTAGTTGCAACCATCACTTGACACCCTGGTGTTGGATATAGGATGCAATACAATTCCTTCTCTATCTTACAATGAATAAAATTATGGGTATTCCCTGAATCAATCAACACTATTACCTTTTTCTTCTTGATATGTCCTTCTTTCTTGATAGTTTGAGGGTGGTTATTCCGACCAATGCATTACAAGATATGGTCGGATTCATTTCTTCTTTCTCTAGGGTTTGTTCCTAGTGTGTATCCTCTTATTTTGATGTTTCTTGTTCCTTTTATTCTTCCTCTTCACAATCTGTGTAAAGTAATTTCTTCTCAGCACACTTATGACCTTTAGTGTATTTTCTATCACAACTGTAATAAATCCCTTTTGCTATTTTTTCTTCCAATTGTTGTGGTGTCAACCTTGTATGTTGTGGAAGGCTAGGGACAACAACACTTCCATATTTATAGTTGTGATTGGTTGACTTCCTTGATGCAATAATTTTTCTTTCAATTTTTCTTGCCAACCTAAATGCCTTCTCCAATGAATCAGGTTCCCAAACATGAACCTCATGTTGGATGTTATCCTTTAAAGTCTCTATGAACACATCAATCCTATGCTCCTATGGGATATCTTTTACCCTTATATTTAGTATGCTCCACCATTGGACCCTTTTGTTTGAGATTTATCAATTGGCTAAAGAAGTTGTTGCTCTTTGTATCCTCATAATGTGCTATCATTTTGTTCATAAAAATTGACCAAGTGACAATTTGTTTACAGGAGCGAAGCCATCGATACCATACAAACTGATTTGGTTCCAAATATATAGTTGCAACGCGTACCTTTTGTGTGTTTTTCACATTATGGATATCGAAATATTGTTCCATCTGTAATATCCATGTTACAGGATCCTTGCCATCAAACTTCCTCATATCTATCTTTGGAACATGGTGGGTCTTTATTCCAACGTTAGAGTCTATGAAATCATGATTAACACTTATTTTGTTTTCATCGTGAGTTTTCTTTACTACCTTTTCACCATTAGGAAGCCTTTCTTGTAGCAACTTTGTCAAACATTCCTTCAAACCTTTCATGTATTTCTTCAAATCTTCAATGTTTTCATTCTTTGAATCATGATTGACATTTATTTTGTTCTCATTCTAAGTTTTCTCTACTACCTTTTCACCGTTAGAAAGCCTTTCTTGTAGAAACTTTGTCAAACCTTCCTTCCAACCTTCCATGTCCTTCTTCCAATCTTCAATTTTTTCTTTCATACCATCCATCTTAGTTTCCATGCCTTTCTCTAAACCATCCATCATATCTTCCATGCCTTTATTTAAAACTTCCATCTTAGCTTCTGTTACTTTTTGTGAAAGTGAAATTTGTTGCACTTAGTCTCCTTATTTTGATATATCATGTTGCATTTCTTCCTCTTCTTCATGAGTCATGCTAGATATTTCAGGTTGCTTACTAGGTGTTTCCATTTTCTTTCTTCAGGGCATCAATTAATGATAATTATTCTTCACTATGCCCTTTGAATTCCTTCAAACTAATTTTTCAAACCAAACTTATGCAAACTTTTAAAATAACTACAAACATTTTTTAACTTTGTAGGAGCTCCATATTGAATTTGATGTATATCTGAAATTTTGGATCTCCAAGGTCTGAAATTGTGAAATGCGGTAGCCCTCTCAGTTCTCTTTCCAATGCCACCATTCTGATCGAAATTGGATTCTCCAAGAAAGTGTTATGCCAAATGTCCCAAGATGATCTGATTATACATGTTTTGAGTAGACATAACTTGTACGAAGTGCCACGTGTAAATTTTTCAACCTTTGGGCCTAAACATGACTCACAGAAAATTACAGTCTGTCCGCTTTCTATAACTTCTTATGAAATTTCAATCTGATACTCAGAGAGAAAGTTATGATGATTTTCCCAAGGTCACCTGTTTGGAATGTAATTCAGGAGCCTGCAAAAACCCTAACTTCCTTGGATCATATCTCCAAAAATATAGTGAGACAAGATCTTAAATTTGGACCCAAGGATCATATCGATTTCAGCCCAAATGGGGTTTTTGTTTAGCTTCTAAAACATCATAGAAATTTTTTTATAGCGAAAATGACACGATGACCTATTTTGGAGCAGCGAAACCCTAGAATCCAAAGCTCTGATACCAAATGTTGAAACCAGCTCACAAAAAGATAGAAAAGATATATCAACGACTTCAAAATCAGCCTCTTCGAGAGGGAAACCTCCTTTACATTACACAAATGAACAATTCTTGGATGATACAACTGTCAAAATCTCCTTTCTATATATAGGAGTCTAAGGGGTCACAATATAATCAAAGACGACATAACAATAATAATATAAGAGCACAACAATAACAATAGTGGGCTTCTATGGGGCACAATAATAAAACTATGGGGAAAATAGGGGCACAATATTAAAAATAAGGGCTATAATGACAATAGTAATGGGGGAATCACTAGTATTATAGGGACCTAACATAATCGAATTGAACACCCACTAGTATGCTTTTCCCAACATTTAGCTTGGAATACATGTCCCATGACCTTAGTCTTATTTTTGCCTTTATTAACTTTTACAATTAATTTATACCAAGGATGTTACAATCATCTCCTCTAACGGTATTTGAAAAAAAGAAACATATTGAAATCCTTCTGGAAATTTAGAGAATACGCTTCCCCATTCTCTTGGACAGATCAAAATTTTCGTACGCTAGTCCTAGATTGTGGTCAAAGTTCTTCAGCATCCATGACCATTCTTCTTTTCTTGACAGTGTGCTGCTAGGAAGATTCCAGGATCATGGGTCTCAATCTCACTACCGATGTACTCTTATGCTTGCATCTTCTTCCAACAACTTCATATGCATGATTTCTTAGCCTTGACCATAGATTTCTATCGATATTCTGGTAAAAGATCAAAATTCTGCAATAATTTTAACCTCAAACACAGATTATTGACCTCCATGCATATTATTCTCTCAATTTTGGATCACAACAGTGATATCAATGTTGATTAAAGAGAGAATCTTCATTCCATTTTTCACATGCTTCCTTTCACACAACTCATCCATGCATGCTCTTTCATTTCTTTGTCTACACACATGTATGGTGGTAATATTCATGGATTTGCTACAGATGGTTCTCTCTCACACAACCTGACATACACAAAACAACAAGAAAAACAAATTTATGCAATTATTCTAGGGTAGTCCATCTGACATCTGATGTCACCTGTTGTGGCTACTCTGGAAACACTTACACAACAACAATTCCCACTTTCTCTGCTATTTGGTTGCTCATTAAAAGGTGGATAGATAAAACTCAAAACAAACACACATAAAATTTATACTACTCCCCATTTCCCCCGGCCCTGGATGGGCCAAGGCCTAAGCCCATACGGGCTCTGATACCAAATTAAAGTTTCATAATGCAAAAAAAATTATATTCACAACAAAATAATAATACAATACAAATAAAGGAAGCTATGTCTCGAGATAGTTAATCTATCTTGGACATACAATCTCTTGGTTGGGTGAATATCTCAACCATACACCAATCTAGGAAGCTAACTAGTTAGAGAGAATCTCTCAACCAACTAGACCTCAGCAAACTCCTAAACACTAGGAACATACTCCTGTACATAGAAAGCATCACAAATAAGACAAGTAGGAATTATATTTTCTAAGTGGGCCTACTAGTCATAATGGATCTGAAGAAATATGTTGTAATCGAGGATTATATTTTGAATTAATTTTGGGGCTTTATTGGAAGGTATTCACCTCCAAAAGCTCATATATTCTTATCATTCCTCTTATAGAGATGCTCAGTATTCCTCTTATAGCGATAATTTTAATTTAAAAAAGTATAGATAATACTAAAAATAAGAAAAAATGATAATTACGTTGTAAGGCGTTTCCTTCTGGGAAGAACTCTCCTAGTTGCCACTCTGAATTATTGTTCACCGTTAGATCCATTATTAGATGATTTAACAATGGTATGTCGTCTGATTACAATAGTTAAGAACTCCCCCTCCCATCTTAGTTGTCTTCCTTATGCTCATCTGATGGGATTCAAATGTCTTCCACCGTCTGATACATGCATGTGAACGGTTATTGGACTCCTTCATATACACAACCTTAACTAACTAACTCATTAGAGTCGCTCAGATTTCAATTTTCTTTGAGCGACTGTAAATGCTGCGCAAAAGTCACTCACAACTGCGAAGAATTCAGTCGCAGTAGTGATGAACAAAGTGTAGATGATGTTCACAATTTCCAAGAAATAACTCACAGTAGTAATGAAAAGGAGGAGTTCAGATATGGATACAAATTTGGATAACCGTGCAATTTTTTTCATAAGCTACCTATTTAATTTGCAAAGATTGGGGACTTTAATAGCATAAATATGGGATACTCCTATTTGTTGACCAGTGTATCATGGCCGTGATTTCTTGCGACTGTTGCACTTGTTTCTACAATACAGGGATTGTAGTTGTTGTGGGTGAAATGGTATGGATTTTCCCCTGATTTATTATTTGTGTGCATCGAAACAGATCTATATAGTGGAGGTTTCCTGCTACAGACCCTCAGTAATGGAGAGTATCATTTCACAATTTCATAGAACATGCCATGATTTCACATAAATTCACGGGAAAGAGCATGGAGTTTTAGTAAAAGATTCTTGAAAGAGCCACCATGACCGAATATGTTGTTGTCCCTTCTGATTTGCGCTACTTTCCCCCTATGCTAACGCACGAGGTTTCTTGATGTGAAGCAGATATTTTCATGTTTAGCTATGTGCAGGATATGCCGAAGAAAATAGGGGGTAATGTTCAAGAAATCAACATCCTCATTGTGAATTGCAGTGTTTTTAAACCCATTTCCTCGTTGTCATCACTCATAGTTAATAAATGTGGGCTTCACAGTGATATTAAAACCTATAATATTGGGGAATGGGTTGCACTTGATTGTTTGGAATCTTGCCTCTTCTTTCTACCCTAGCTATTATATTTCCAAGAGGTATGGTATCAAGATGTTTTTTTGTCATCGGTATTCTATGACATCTTGGTAATTGCTTGCCCCAATTTTTTTTTTTGTGGAGTTTTGCATTGTTGAGTGCGGGAAAACTAAATAATATATGATATTTGATGAGAAAGAATTATTTATTAGTATATTTATGTTATATTATTATTGGGTAGAAAAAATGGATAGGTATTTCTAAATTAAAGTTTTTATGCTAAGGTTTTATAATCAATATTTCTAATTAACATTTAGAAATATTAAATGTAAGAGGTTAATTTATAAACAACATTTTTGAAAATAACATTTTAAAGACTATTCCCATTTTTTCCATTCGAAATTATCTAACTTTTGCTGATATAGCATTTTCAAATATGAATTTTTAGGATACTCTCCGATTTTTTTATGTTTAGTTTGTCGGATTTAGAATTTAGAGCAGAAAAATTTAGAGGTGAAAATTTTGTATGATTTTGTCGAACGGAGATCTTATCATAAAAAAAAATTGATACCCAATACAAAAGTTAATTAAACAAAGCTTAGTCTCTCATTGGGATAAATTTAATCATAAATATAATCATAGCTAAAAGTAAATATAGTTCATCTTATTTATTTTATTGTAATATTATCTCTGCAGATTTATTCGAAGAAATAAGTCAACTGCACTCGTATGGTTTGGAAATTTATGTGTAAAAGATAATAAAAATATGGAAAAAATCAGTTCCCAAACTGAACATTAAATTTTTAAGTAGTCTTTTATAATTAAAATACAAAAATTACCATGAATTATTTGTTGAATTTGAGATCATGCCTCCACGTAATTAATGGATTCTAATTTTAATACCATGAATTATTTGTTGGCTTTGAGATCGTGCCTTCACGTAATTAATGGATTCTAATTTAAATGTCTAATTTTATATTATTTTTTGAATCTAAACTTTTACGAGCGTGAAGTTTATTGATAATAATAAGATCATGATATGAAGGATTATTTTGTTAGGTACTTTATCAAGATTCAATAACTTACCTTAGTGCATATTATTGCTGATATTATTCTCACTAAATAGCTAGTATATAAAATATTTTATTATATATTCATGAGACAGTTAGCATGACTTTGCCTAGGAAAGTGATAAATCACTTTGTGCATATGTAAATTCAAATTCAAATAAAATATTTGTTATTATCTAAACCTATCATATCTTTGAATTGTTTTTTTAAACATATCACATCTTTGAATTGTTTTTTTATTTGCTTAATAGATTATTGAAAATTGTTTTGTTTAATAAAAATTACTTTACAATTTTATTGTATGCTTAGTATTGATTATATTAATAACAAAAAAATGAAATTGGAAATTTACTAACCTACTATTTTTAACAAAAAATAATTAAAATATTTCATATAGTAACATAAGTAAGGATAAAAGGATAAAAATAATAATGCATCAAAGACTATTACAATTTTCTTTTTGGCCTAAGTATGCTTTTTGTTGCAAGATGTTATATATGCAATTTTAGTTCTTTATTGTTTTTTATTTTTATTTATTTATATTTATGTCGCGTTCCCCTTTGGGAGTCTCCCTCAGCTGCCACTCTCTACTGGTTAAGTAGTAAGGCATTCCCCTTGGTGAAGAACTCCCCCAAATGCCACTCTCCACTAGTTACGTTGTAAGGCATTCCCCTTGGTGAAGAATTCCCCCAGATGTCACCATGTATTGGTCTCCAACATTGGATGGAGTGTTACAAAATTGAAAAAATGTTGACCATTGGATCCCTGGTCTGCAACATTAGACGGAGTGTTAGAAAATTAAAAAAATGTTGACCATTGGATCCCACCACCAACTCCAGCTTGAATTGGATGTGGGTAAATGATAATAAAGATATAGAAAACTTCCTGAATATTACATGAACATTAAATATTTAAGTAGTCTTTTGTAATTGAAATACAAAATATAGCATGAATAATTGTTATTTTGGTCATTTGTTGAATTTTATATCTTGCATTTCCGTAATTAATGGATTCTAATTTAAATGTTTAATTTTATATTATTTTTTAATCTAATTTTTTACTAACATGAAGCTTATTGATAATAATAAGATGATGACGTGAAGGATTATTTTGTGTTAAGTATTTTATCAAAAATGGAGCTTGGATAACTTACCTTGCTACATACTATTATTGTTATTATTCTCACTAAATATCTAGTATATAAAATTATTTATTATATATTCATGAGACTGTTAACATGACTTTGTTGAGGAAAGTGCGAAATCACTCTGTGCAAATGTAAATTCAAATTTCAATACAAATATTTGTTGTTATAGAAACATATCATATCTTTGAATTGTTTTTTTATTTTATTTTTATTTAATAAATTATTGGAAATTGTTATGTTTAATGAATTTTACTCTACAACTTTATTTAATAAATCATCTATTATTGTATGTTTAATATTGGTTATATTAATAATAAAAATTAGAAATTAGAAATCTACTAACCTACTATTCTTAGCAAAAATTAATTAAAATACTTCATATACTAACATAAGTAAGGATAAAAGAATAAATATAATAAATGGTAAATGCATCAAAGACTATTACATTTTTTTTGTCTAAATACATTTGTCTTGTTGTTACAAGATTCCATATATGGAATTTTAGTATTGTTTTTTGCTTCCATTTATCTACATTGACACCGTAAGACATTCCCCTTTATTAAAAACTCCCCCAGCCGTCACTTTTTACTGGTTACATCGTAGGGCATTCCCCTTTATGAAGAACTCCCCAAGCTGCCACTTTGTATTGGTCTGCGACGTTGGATGTAGCGTTAGACAATTGAAAAAATGTTGATCATTGGATCCCACCACTGACTCCCACTTGAATTGTGAATTGACTGCTTGTGTTCAGTGATTATCAACCAATCCGTACTCCTATGGATTTTTCAATTTCTTCAATAGTCGACATTTCCACTTTTTCTTCAACAGGAGGGGTTTGGACTTTTTCTTCAACAAGAGGGGTTTCAACTTTTTCTTCAACAAGAGTTTCAACCGTGCTTGGAACTGGCTCCTCAGGCTTTTAAATTTCTTCAACAGTTGGGGTTTCCACTGTTTCTTCAATGGGAGGTTTAGGTCTGCTTGGAACCGAATCCTTGAGCTTTTCAGATTCTTCAATTTTTGCTGGAGGTTCCTTGGGAGGTTCATCTGTTCTTATTGGAATTTCTTCTTTTCCTTGATGAGGTGGTTCCTCCTCTTCAGGCATCTCGACTGGAACAACCATTTCAGGTTCTTCCTTTGGAGCTTCAACAAATTCACTTGTTGGGTTATCCCATTCATTGTTGGACGGTTCCCTCACTTCGGGAATGTTGATTACTCATAAAGTGGGAGGTGGATCCAACGACAAAGGTTCCTTTCATTCACTAGTGATGTCTTAATACAAATTCCACACTTAGGTTGTTCATCATTCGTAGGAACAATAACATGCCACTTAACCCTGCAAATTCCAATTTATAACTATGATAGCGTGATATTTAACACTTCAAACTCCAGGTAGAAACCACAACAATGTCAACGATTTTTCTATAAATTTCCTCAAAAACCTTTGCATTTCCTCCTTGACCTACTTGTGGTTGGCGACATTCTACTAAAATTTCTCAAACTTGAGGGCCTATAATATCAATAACATTGTTATCTCCCCTTGGTCACAACCACCCACATCAGAGAAGCCTGAATTGCAATGAGAAATGGAGGCACTATGGTGGTGTTATTGGGTTATTCCCATGGAGTCTAAGAGAGCCACTTGCAACTATAGTTTTAAGGCATAATCAAGGTCACTACTAATTTCTTATAAAGAACTATGTCGAAGGAATTTCTTGGATATACCATATCATCGAACACAATATCAAATTTTGTACTCCAAAATTGCAACTTTTTCTCTTTATAAATCATGAGTGCTCCTCTTCAAAGGCTTTGTGCATATCACTAGCTTTATCACACTCTGTGTTAGTACACGAGGTTATTTATTTTCCTAGGCCATCACTCCACATGATATTCTCATTCCATGGTATCGGTGTGAAGAATAAAAAAAAATAGATTGAAGCAAACTTTGATCATCCAAGAAACTCGACATTTGAGTTTATTTATTTTTTCTTTAAACTTGCATGGTATACAAAATCAATGTCCAATTTAATTTCTATACAAATTAGCAGATTAAACCTAAAAAATCATCATTAGGACATCAAAAAACAAAAAAACCAAACTTTGTTGTTCTTCTTCAAAGATTTATCCAAACACCCAACATAGTTCTTACTCTACCGAATGGATTTCCTTGCATGATTGTCACTCTCATACCGAAATTTTCCTAATAAGGTATTGGCTAGCATCTTTGAGGTGATCTTCCCTCCCATTAGTTCAGGCCCAACTTGTATGCCACTTTTTTTATAGTGGGGAGGGTTCTCAAACAGAGAAAGTGATAACTTTCCAACATCAAAATAGATGAATCTACTATTGAGAATGCCCACACGGATACCCTTAATTGGAAACCATAGAAAAATATCCTATGCAACAATGCTTGAAAGCCCACCAATATGACCATATCTGAGACTACCCTTTACAATTTTCTCATGGTGGACCTCATTCTCAAACTTAGCATAACAAGGATTATCCAAATGAACTTCGAAGTTCCCTTGTTCCTCCACAATAAATCTCTTCACAACATAGGCCTTTGGGCACTGTTTTACCAAATAACCAAGAATAATGTCAGTAATTTTCCAGCAATAAGATAATACAATTCCTTTTAGATATGGACAAAATTATTGCAAATTGGACACTTGTTTTCTGAAGGAGCTACTGCCTAATGTATGCCTCATGGCACTTGTAACTCCACTTCAAATTTCCTAGCCTACCTCTTTCTTCATACTCTTCCTGTCAAATGTTGTATCTGACTTCAATGCTTGGAACTTGAAAAGAATACTTTATATTTGAGTAGAAGATCTATTTATTTTTAATCACCCAAAAATAATCTCCTCACTAAATCTTTTACTTAACGTAACAAGCCTATTATTCTAGATTCAACGATTCCTCATCTGAAATGTTACCAATATTTAGTCACATAGCATTGTATTAATTATGTAGGTTCACTCTGTTTGAGAGCATAGTTTCTTCTAGTTTTAACACTTGCTCAAATTTCAGTTTGTTCAATGGCTTGCAATTCTAATAAAATCTATAGCCCTTTTCATTGTGAATGTGTAAGAAGTAGCCAACCATAAATATGGTTTAGAAGGAATCCTCAACGCCTTAGGAAATTGATAAACAACATCACATTTTCACTAGACACAATTGAGTAAATGTCAAAATCTACAAACACAATGCTTACAACCTTCATTAATTGTTATTCATTTAAGACACTTGATCTTTGGATTGATTACAACCATAGTTTTGTCACATGAAAAGTATACCTCCAAAAATGACTACCACTATCATTCACAACTTCCATTGTTGGACTCCTCATTAGCTAGAGACTTGTTGTAGAATAAAAAAAGAACTTGTGTAGATCACATACTCCTTTGTCATTCTCAAACGATGTCAAATGTATAAGCCTTAAATTCTAGAGTGGTATCTTCTAGTTTTCCCTTCTTTATATTGAACACAACCTTTTTCTCATTTTCCATAATCAATAAATTCAATATTTTTATCACAGGGGTGACTTAAAATTCTCCTTGGTTCAATCTCACCAAGAGCTACACATCAATGGAACATGCCATGTAGAATATAATTTCATGGGAATATTTGTTCAATTTGTGAAACATGGTAACCAATTGTAGAAACAACACTTATAATGCAATTTTCTACTCTAAAATTGCAACTTTTCCTTGTAAAAAATCACTAGTCCTCCTCTTCAAAGGCTATATATATATAACTAACTTGATCACCCTCTATGTTAGTACCTGAAGTTATTTATTTTTCGAGACCATCATTCCACACGATATACTCATCCCATGGTATCAATGTGAAGAACAAAAAAAAAATTAGATTGAAGTAAACTCAATCATCCAAAACACTTGACATTTGAGTTTATTTTTTATTTTCATTAACCATACATGGCATACAAAATCCATGTCCAATTTACTTTCTATACAGATTTGCATAGTAGAGCTAAAAAATCATCATTAGGACATAAAAAAAAAATAAACAAAACTTGTTGCTCTTCTTCAAAGAGTTGGTGAAACACCCAACATAGTTCTTACACTACCGAATGGATTTCCTTGCATGATTGTCACTCTCATACCATAATTTTCCTCAATAATGTCTTAGCTAGCATCTTTGAGGTTATCTTCCATCCCATCAGTCCAGGCCTAACTTGTATGCCACCTTATAGTGGGGAGGGTTCTCAAACAAAGAAAGTGATAACTTTCCAACATCAAAATAGATGAATCTACTATTGAGAATGTTCACATGGATACCCTTAATTGGAAACCATAGAAAAGTATCCTATTCAAAAATGCTTGAAAGACAAGCAAAATGACCATAACTAATACTACCCTTTACAATTTTCTCATGGTGGACCTGATTCTCAAACTTAGCATAACAAGGATTATCCAATTGAACTTCGAATTTCCCTTGTTGCTCCACAATAAAGCTCTTCACAACACAGGCCTTTGGGAAATGTTTTACCAAATAATTGAGACTATTATTAGTGATTTTCCAGTAATGAGATGACACAATGCATTTTATATATGGAAAAAATTATTTCCAATTGGAAACTTGTTTTCTAAAGAAACTACTACCTAATGTAGGCCTCATGGCACTTGTAACTCCACTTCAAACTACCTAGCCTACCTCTTTCTTCATACTTTTCTTGTTAAATGCTGTACCTAACTTCAATGCATGGAACCTGAAAAGAATACTTTATATTTGAGTAGAAGCTCGGTTTATTTTTAAGCACTTGGAAATCATCTCCTCACTAAATCTTTTACTTAACATAATGAGCATATCATTCTAGAGTCAATGATTCCTCATATGAAATTCTACCAATATTTAGTCACATAGTATTGTATTGATCATATATGTTCACTCTGTTTGAGAGCATAGTTTCTTTTCGTTTCAACACCTGCTCAAATTTCATTTTGTTCAATTGGTTACAATGCTAATAAAATCTATAACCCTTTTCATTGTGAATGTGTAAGAAGCAGGCAACCATAAATATTGATAGTACTCAGTGAAAGGACTGTTGCACTTGAGCACATTGATTTTGTAGAGATCAAGCTCAAACTATGAAAAGGAAGAAATATTTAAAACGACTGTTGCAATTGAAGAAGAGTAAGCTGACATAATTGAATGTTGGTGTTGATATAAATAAATAATTTTTGTCCTAAACTAAAATCTGACTCTGATACATTGTAAGAATCTTGAATCCCAAATAAAGTTGGCATATACAAATAGGGTGTGGAATCGTGGATAAATTCCAACCATTCAAGTAGGAAAATACTTCAAACACAAGTGTTTCCCGTGCAAATACATATGGTTGTTTAACCAAAAGACCAAATTGAGGTCTTCTGGTCAATAACTGCTAAGGATAGAGATCTTTGTTATCTCTACAATACATTATTTGGAAACCACACTAGATAACCGAAAAGAGAGAACCTGATACAGTGGATACTCGTGCCATGTTAATGATGGACTTCGTGAGACCCCCTCTTTAACTAAGATCCAAAATTCTACTTACACCTTTTGAAAACATTTGTTGACGCCTCCATTGTCATCATAGAAGAGTAACAATTTAATGCTACTCTTTCCTACACTACTACTTTACGACATTTCCTTTGCAACATTTGATGTAATTGCTAGTATAAATCTTTACCCAAAATTATAATACAATCACACATTTACAATTAATACACATATGCTCATAACATTAAAAAATAAATAAAAAATAAAAAACACATCTATGAATATAATAAAAAATAAATAATAATAAAAGAAAAACATACTAATCACTTTTTATTTTATTTTATTATATCTATGAATATAATAAAAAATAAATAATTATAAACGAAAAACATACAAATCACTTTTTATTTTATTAGTGAAAATTCTAATGAATATTCCAGACCTTGTCCTTGGTACAAGTTCGGCAGGCTTTACTTTGCATGATAAGATAATAACATTTAGATCGCAATCGGCATCAATGTTGGTCCCCTCTTTTCCTTGCAATATCCAAAATATGCTCATTTGCAAGTTGGAATTATTAATATTATTTATGTCAACCGCCATTATTTTCCACGCTTGAAGATGTCTCACAATCACGCTAAATGATACAAAATTTAGCAACAATTTTCATGCTGCAAGTTGGACGTTTGAAATGATTAATTATGTCCACTAAGAGTCGTTCCTAGAAACTCTTAGTCTAAATCCCATTCACAATTTGACTTTAAATAATCACTCGCAATTTTAATTTTAATTATAATGGATAAAAAATTAATTTTACAAAATCTAATTTAATTTAAATTTTCTTAATAATATATTTTTATTTTTATTATTTTTTTAAATTATAATTTTCATTTTATTGTGTTTAGATGCTTTACAATTAAGTATGAAAATGCGCTTAAACATTTAAATGTGAACTAATATTAAAGAAACATAAAAAATGATCATAATAAAGCATGATGTAAATAATTATAATAAATAAAATATAATGTAGATTTAATTAAAAAGTTATAGAAATTAAAAATAATAAATTAAAGAGGCCACAATTTGATTTAAAAAAGAATAGAAATTATCGAATGATTTTGAGGAAAATTGGAGCGAAAATTTTCAAAATTTGGTTATAGTTTTCAAAGTTTAGGATTGTGGGTGCTCTAAGGGTTTTTGATGATGTTGCATTTATTTCTACCATCAAAATAATGATTTAAACAAGTTCTCATATTCAGATTTGTTTAAGAATTCTTAGCCAAGTTCTGGCATGAAATTCATTCTGCATGGGAAATTGTGTCCCACTTCCAATTTATTTTTTTTATATTGTAATTTAATTTTTATTAATAAATATATAATTTTATTTTTTTTTGAAAAAAAATACAATATATGTATCATATTAAAACAAGCTAAATAATAATGATTCATATTCTTTCATAATGCCATATTTAAATTTAATTAAGAAATATATAAAAATTAAATATTTACATTATTTGTTTTCTAAGTTATCTATCTATCTTTCTATAGACACATCATCAATACTATGCATATCACAATAAAAAATTCAATTATAAAATATGTCAAAATATGTCAAAAAACAATGCTAAACACACATATATAATGTATTATGAGAAATTTAATAAAATTGAAGATTAACATATTTTTATATGTAGAAATGTGAAATTCATAACAATATAAATAATATTATTAAGAATTAAGATATAACAAGGGCCAAAAAGAATCAAACTTCTCAAAATGCAATTTTTTTTGAATGCAAAATTATTCTTATATGACTTTAATTTTTTTTTTTATAACTCTAAAATTTTAATAAATTTAATTACTTTCCAGATTTAATAAATCCAAATTTAAAATAAATTTAAAGTCATTATAAAATAAAACAAAAAATTATAATTTTTAATCATATATTTAAGTACATAAAACATCATACAAATAAAAACAAATATATATGCATGTTGTACTCACTGCAGTGTTTGTGTATTCACATTTACAAAATTAAAGTTATGAGAATAATATAGATTTCATTTCTCATTCCCGTTGAAATAATCTTTAATCTTCCTCTTGAAAAAAGAGCCATTGAGAAAGTGATGGATTGAATTTCAAGAACTTAGGAATAGTTCTTTCTCTAAAATCCTTTTGTTTGGCTTAAAGTTTTTCTTTTGTTCCACCTAAAGGAGTGTTAGCTAAAAGCATTAATTTCATAATGACTTTTTATTTCATCGAAAGGAATGTGGGCTATTGTGACCTTCATGGCTAAGGGAAGTTTGATATCTGTTTGGTATCTATTTCTTACACTCTATTCTTACTCAAAAGAAAAAAAATGCTTCATTTAATAGATAGACTTTCTTTCAAAGGAAGTTTGATATTTATTTGGTCTCTGTTTTTTATATTTTATTCTCAAAAACAATTGTTCTATTTAATAAATTGACTTAATTTCAATGAAGTTTTGTATCCAAACATAAAGACACATCAAATTTAATCTCATAAAATTTTAACAAATTTTTATATTTCAAATGTTTTTATCTAATAATTAATAATTATTAACTATGTTAATTAGGTTTAGCTCAATTAGTTGAGAGAAATATTGTTATCTACCTCACTTAGGTTTAACTTTGGCATGTAACATGTTGAGATCATAATGAGTGTTTCTTGTAATAGCATTGAGCCTTTTTGTCTAAATAATCCCTCCATGACCGAAACATGTATATTCTTTCAATTGTTTTTTGGTCGAGAGGGAGTCCAAAAACACATTTTTCTAAGAAGTGGCTACTGACCAACAACAAGAATCAAATCATTAGTACATGGATGAGATTATAAACAAGAAAACAACATAGATAAGAGGAATACAAAAATGAAAATGGAAGCAAACACTTTTATTTCCACTAGAGAAGGATAAGAAGTCTTGAATGAGGATAAAGAATGTTTGGATGACGCATGTGAGTTTGCTGAAATAAGGAATTGCTAAGAGCAGGGGGTTGGGGGTGAATCAGTAATTAAGAAACTATTTACTTTTTCTTATTGTGCTTTTAGTCCCTTCTTATATTATTTAACTTGTGAGAGAATTAATTCACAAAAACTGTGAGCCAACAATATTTTAGACACACATGTTCAAACAACAATCACGTGGAAACCCAAAGGGAAAAAACCACCAATTTGTTGTTTGTTTATGATGTAAATTAAGCACCCACTTAATTACATCTGTTTTTTTGTGAGCACCCACTCACAGGAGGCACCGACCCCCTTTGGTTAGCAAGCACCAACTTGTCAAGAGGCACCAACATCTTTAGTATGCAAGCACTAACCTGCTCTTGCCACTGCTATACTATTTCATATAATTTTCAAACTGAAAACGGAGGCATACTGATGCAGGGGCATTCAACCCAAGAGAAAATCATTGTATTTAGTAGACATAGGGAGTCAAGTGTTTTAAGGAAGTTAGATTCCTAAGTGATGAATTAATGTAACATTTAGGCTTTTGAGTCAGTAGGATAAGCATTAATTAGATAATGCGAGGTTGTTTGTAAATGCTCTCAAATAAAGGAGAACATGAGTGGTTAATAAAGACAAAAGAGTTAAAATTCAAATATAACTCTTAAAGTAGTTCATGATTCGAGGAACTAGAGAGGGTTCTTAGGAATTAAATGAAGTTAGAAGTGGATATAGAGGATAGAGGACATTTAGGAGTTAGTTCAATAGATATAGGATTTGAACTAGAATTAGTTCAAAGAACCTTTCTCGTATAAATGTAAGCCTATGGGCAGAGTGAGAGGAAAAGGCCACTGCTAGTTGAAGATCAAGCCTGTGAGAGACAGAGAAGTCTCGATTGTAATCAGTTGTTCATATTTATATATACAGAGGTTCATTCAGGAACTGTGTAATGTGTGAAATAAGTATGTAATGATTGATTTATGCATGAATTCGTAGGTTCTGTAATAGAAGGTTGCAGGCAGAGTTCTGTGGATACGCAGAGGAGGGTATGATTCAGAGGAATCATAAGGGATCTTTGAATCCAGCTGAAGGAACATAGTAAGCTCTGTAGAGGTAGTGAAGTAAGAATTCGCAGAGTTAAGCTCAGAGGAAGTGGAAGAGCGAAAAGAATGAAACCCTGAAGAAATAACCAAACCCATAGAGAAACACTGAAGAGATAGCGTAAAACAAAGGAAAAGGGCCAAGTGGAGAAGTAAAGAGGTGATACACAGGAATTGTTAGATCTTATAGATCAACGGTCTAGATCAACCACTAAGGATCGGTGAAGAGCAGTTCTCAAAGGCAGAGAAGTGGATTTCGGGCAGAAGGAAAGCAGTAAGCGATTTTTACCGTTTGGCTCTGATTCCACTAATCGGAGGACACGTAGCAGCAGAGGAGTGAGGGGAAACTGCTTTATCGGGCGGTTAACCCCTGTGCCTATTGTCTATCCGAATTCATGGTAGACTATTGGATCCACTAAGTGTAGATCAAAGGTGGAGGACTGTCGAAAGACTTTGCATCGAGAAAGGATATCGATCGTTGGATCAAGAACCGATCAATGGTCGTGATCTAATCACAATCGCATTAGACAGAGGTCAAAGGCTGGTGGAATGTGAAATGTCGATGCATCGATAGCAATAAAGCACTGATCGGCGGTCGGAGGTGGTCGAAGATCAGTGGAGCGTTGCGGTAAGGCCTGAAGAGCAGACCCGACGGAGTCATAGTGGCAGTGTTTAATAATTTGAGATCTGGAATATGTTCGCATATCGAAGGCAAGAGGAGATGTGTATTAATGTGACTCGCGGAGGAGCTGTTACCCGATTGTGATAAAGGTGGAACCTCGAAAGTCGTACAAAGGCCGTATAAAGGGTTAAAGGTATGTTTTGTGATTAGTTCCTTTATAAATGGTTATAAAGGGTTAGAACGGATATATGGGGTTTTATGTATAAAATCCAATTTTATAGAAGGATGGAAGGGTTTACGCATTAAAATACATGTAACCAAGATTTAAAGAGGAAAAGGTTATATATATGCGGCTAAAGGATTAGTGAAGGTTTTATAAAGGTTATGAAGGGTTTTAAAACTCCTGATAGGAAGTCATAGATGAAAGGCTTTAATAAAGTCTTATGTGAAGGCTTGAGGGTTGATTGAGGTCCCGATAAGTGTATAGGGACTAAGGGTTAGACTATGTGGGTTAGTCTATAAATTATTACCATTGATGATTGAAGATTTGACTCCTTAGAGAGTTAAATACCTGGGACAAATGTATTTATGAATTGTATATGCATACAGTGGGTGTAAGCGGGGGTTAACCCTGGAATCACATACAATTCTACAAGTAAAATACCAAACAATAGTTGTTCACAGATTTTACTTTTGCACTCTTCCTTTTGTGCTCACTTGCAACAAATCTCCTCTCGTTGTTTACAACAACACTTCCTCTGCGCTCTTCCTTCACTATCAAGGGCTCCACACTGACTACACTTTAGCACTACCCTTTCAATTCTTCACACGATCATCACACTGATCTTATTGTTGTATTACACTGTGTTCTCCGAGGTGCTTCAACTTCTCTGCTTCGATGGACACTCTCACACATATGCTCACATCCCCATCTTTTCCATTTCCGGTGATATTTTTGTTCCACTGAGGCACTATACACAAGGGAGTCTCCCCTCTCTGTCCTTTAGCTGCCAATTTTTACTTAGGCATGGCTTCACTTTCCACTATGGCATCTTCTAACAGTTTCTTGTCGCAACACCTAAACAGAGATGAACCTTATAGTTATTCATAGTCTGAATGCAGAAAGCTTATGTGCTGAGAAATTAATTCTTAGGTGACCTACATACTTCTTCAAGAGTCCCATGCTTATTTATCATTCCATAGGTTTTGACAATCCACAGAGGTGACCATTCTGTTCTTATTTATCACCACCATTTGTGCACGCAAAACAATTGATTTCTTCCTTTCATGCTCTTCAATTCATCTCTGCTACAAATGTTGTCCTTGATTTCTTATTACAAAGTCTTCCACATGATTAGCCCCTTTCAACTACCAACTCCTTTGTGCCTACATTCAATTTTGCAGTTGTTGACCCATACATTCTTTCATTCTTTGTACTTCCTTATTGGAAAAACTCCATATCGCAACATCACAGTGGTGAAGTGTTATGATACTCCTTAGTCTTGGTGTCTTTATCTCCTCTTCCGCGCTAAGCTCCTTGAACATTTCTCCTCCACAGGACCGAGAGTTGTGACCTGCCTCTTAACATTAAGGTGTTGAGGCACTTTTTTCTTGCCTGGGCCAATCTTCCTTTGCTATTGCTCTATGCCCTTGGATCTATGGATTTACATGACCAAGAGCCTACCCAATATCAAAAGTCCCCTTTATCGGAACTTTTCAATAACCAACTGTTCTAAATTTTCGATATATAAATCCTTTGATATGCCGAGCTCCGATATGAGATCATCGCTCCACGTGGCATCTTTATAGCAATGACATGTGTCACCTTGATCTAGCACACTAGGGAACCCAATATCATTGAATCATCCTTCCATGTGTCATGTCGTACTGCTACGTCATGCTAACGTCAGATGACATTGTAGCTTATTGGAACCAATATCATGCTACCATGTGTCCTGCTGGGAGGAGAGAGAAGAGGACCCATCAACCCTTGGATTTGCAACCAAAATCCCTTGTTAATTATGTTTTGCATTACTTGACACTTTTTAATGCTTATCAGAACTGTTGGATATCAGGACTTCTTAAAGTACATCATTTAAGAAGTTTCGATACTCTGATGTCCTGAACCTCTAATATTCTAATATCGTGATGTGCCACAATTGAGAAATTTTCATACCTCGATGTCATGGTCCTAATCATCGATATGTCGACGTGCTGATATCCCGAACCTTCAATATGTCGATATGCTGACCTCCGGCATTCCGATCCTCGATGACTGGTATCCAAATTGTCGATATGTCGGTGCGCCGATAACCCGAACATTTGATATGCTAATATGCTTCCTTCCTAAGGCTTCACAACCCTGAACTTCAGCAGACCATACCTATTGATCCGTGAATCCATTTCTGAACTTCTGCATATCGTACGAAAACTCTTCCAAAGCACTTTGCAATAGATAGGGTCCGATGTAGTCTTTGGGTCCTTCTGCTTCTTGGAAGATGACTACAAAAATCAATGCTCGTTGACTCTTTGGACAACTGAACTCACAACCACCATGATGATCATTTTATGCCTTCTCTAGTAAACCTTCTACTATGATGATTTTCTATAGAAAGCCTGCAACTACCATGAAGTTCCATCTGGCCCATCACTATAATCATCATTTTCTGGCTTCTTCAATAAGCCTTCTACTAAGATGATTTTCTACAAAGAACTTCAACAACCACGAGATTCCTCCCAAACACCCAATCATCATGCTGAGCCTTGTTTGACATCAATTCCAACAATTACACAACCACCCATACACCATCAAATTTCCAATAATTTTCCCCTTCATCATTCATGGAAACACCATAAGCTCCCCCTTAGACAAGGTATGGTCTACTCTGATGCAAGTATTCCCCCCCTTTGACATCAGTGGCAAAGAATACTTCTTGAGCACTCCCCCTAAACCATTGCAATCTACTCTCCCATGAGTTCCACATGATGAGTAGCTGCTACCACCTTCCAAAATGATGTCATTTGGAGGGAGGAGTCACAACTCCTATGTGTTTCCTGAGATATTCAAATGGTTCCCTTACCAATGTCTTGGTAAAGTTATATGCCAGTTTCTCTTTAGTGGGTACATATTCAAGTCTGACAGTGTTGGTTGCAACCAGTTCCCTCAAGAAATGGTATTTGATAGGAATATGATTAGTCTTTGAATGCATTATTTGATTTTTGGAGATGCTAATGGCACTTGTGCTGTCACACAATATTGGAATGGGATCAGACAGTTCTACCTATATATCTCTCAAGGTTTGCTTCATCCATATAATTTTCATACACTAGATAGCAACAACAATATACTCTGCTTAAGTAGTCAATAAAGAGATGGAGCCTTGTTTCTCACTGACCCACGACACCAAGCATTTATCCAAGAAGAAAGTTGCACTAGAAGTAATATTCATGTCATCAAGACTTCCAACCCAATTTACATCCATGTAGGCCTTCAATTTGAATCTTTGCTCTTAGCATACCACAGTCCATATTTTGCTCTACCTTGAAGATATTTGAAAATATGATTGACAAAAACAACATGAATCTCAAGTGGAAGGGCTTGAAATCTAGCCACAATCCCCACTGCTTGCATGATGTATGGCCTTGAAGCTATTAGATACAATAATATTCCAATCATTGACATGTATTCAGTTTGATTTACTAGCGTTGTTCCATCTTCTTTGCACAATTTGCAATCTGTAGTCATGGGCATGCTGACTTGTTTGCAATATTCCATTCCAAATTTATTCAGGTTTTCCTTGAGATATTTGGATTGGGATATAAGCACTCCATGTGGAGACTGAGTAATTTGTAGACCAAGGAAGAATGATAGTTCTTTGATCATGGACATTTCAAAATCTGTTTGCATACATTTTACAAATTGATGCCAGTTGTTCCATATTGCTGCCAAATATTATATCATCCACATACACAACTAATATCAGTAGATGGTCGCCTTTAGATTTTACATACAAGTTACTATCAATTGTGCCTTTCTTAAAACCTTGTTGCTGAAGGTACTTATCCAGTCTTTCGTACCAAGCTTTGGGGGGTTGTTTTAATCCATACATGCCCTTCTTCAGTTTGCATACTAGTCGTTCATCATAGGTGAGTAGAAATCCTTCTGGTTGCTCAATGTAAACTTCTTCCTCTAAATATCCATTGAGGAATGTTGACTTCACATACATATGATATACCTTGATATTCTTATGAATGGCAAGAGAAAGAAAGATCCTCATAGCTTCTAGTCAAGCTACTGGTTCAAAGGTTTCCTCCAAATATACCCCTTCTAATTGGGCATACCCTTTGCATACCAATCAATATTTGTTCCTGATTAATTGACCCTATTCATTAAGTTTTTTCTTGAAAAACCACTTTCTTCCAATAACATTTTTCTCTCTCGGCCTTGGAACAAGCTCCCAGGTATCAGTATTTTCAATATGGTTAAGTTTTTCATTCATAACTTTCACTGAGTACTTTTCTTCACTTGCTTAACATAGGTTCTTGGGTTCTATCAGTGATAACAGAGACAAATTTGCATAACTTGTACTTTCCACAAGTTTCCTTCTGGTTTGGATACCCTATCTTTGATCTCCAAGAATCTCAATCTCAAGATGTTCCTTCTATACATACCTGGAGGGTCTATTTGGCCTTGAAGACATGTCTACTTCCTAAACTTCACTGTCTGAATCTGTTTCATTCAGATCATCAGACCTCAAATCTGAGATTTCTTCGTCATCTGAGTTCATATTACTTTTAGAGGATATAGGTTGTAAACCTACTTCATCTACTATTACATCGATGCAATCCTCAATATTCTTTGTTCGCTTGTTGTAACACTTATATCATTTTCTTCAAATAGAGTATCAGATAAATATTCATTCGCCAATGCGTGATTCAAACTTCCCAGGGTTCTTTTCATTCCTTTTAATGAATAACTTACTCCCAAACACCTTGAGTTGTTTAACTGATCCAAGTCTTCCCTTCCATGACTCATAGGGATTTTTATCACTATTAGGCCCTATTTGAGTTATGTTTGATAGATAGACTGCTACTTGGGATGCTTCTCCCTATAAGTTGTGATACACTCCTACTGATCCATGAATTCATTTATGAACTTCTGCATATCCTAGGAAAACTCTTCCAGATCACTTTGCATTAGACAGGGTCTGGTGTAGTCTTTGAGTTCTTTTTTCTGATTGGAAGATGACTGCAAAATTCTCCACTCATTGACTCTTTGGACAACTGAACTCAGAACCACCATGATGATCATTTTGTGCCTTCTTTAGTAAGACTTCTACAGTGATGATTCTCTACAGAAAGCTTGTAATTACCATGAAGTTCCATTTGGCCCATCACTGTAATCATAATTTTCTGGCTTCTTCAATAAGCCTACTGCTATGATGATTTTCTATAAATAACTTCAACAGCCACGGGATTCCTCCTAAACACCCAATCATTATGTTGATCCTTGCTTGACATCAATTACAACACTTACACAGCCACCCATACACCATCAAATGTCCAACAATCTCCCTGTTTTGCATTGATGGAAACACCCTAAGCTCCCCCTTAGACAAGGTATGGTCTACTTTGATGCAAGTCTTCCCCCCCCTTTGACATCAGTGGAAAATAATACTTCTCGAGCAGTCCCCCTCAACCATTGCAATCTACTCTCCCATGAGTTCCACATGATGAGTATCTGCCACCACCTTCCAAAATGAAGTCATTTGGAGGGAGAATTCACAACTCCTATATGTTGCCTTAGATATTCAAATGGTTCCCTTGCCAATGGCTTGGTAAAGATATCTGCGAGTTTCTCTTTAGTGGGTACATATTCAAGTCTAACAGTGTTGGCTGCAACCAGTTCCCTCAATAAATGGTACTTGATAGGAATATGCTTAGTCTTTGAATGCATTATTGGATTTTTAGAGATGTTGATGGCATTGTGTTGTCACACAATATTGGAATGGGATCAAACAATTCTACCTATATATCTTTCAAGGTTTTATTCATCCATACAATTTCTGTACAATAGATAGCAACAACAATATACTTTGCTTCAGCAGTCAAAAAAGAGATGGAGCCTTGTTTCTTGCTTACCCACGACACTAAGCATTTACCCAAGAAGAAAGTTACACTAGAAGTAATCTTCATGTCATCAAGACTTCTAACCCAATTTGCATCTGTGTAAGCTTTCAATGTGAAATCTTCACTCTTAGCATACCATAGTCCATATTCTTCTCTACCTTGAAGATATTTGAAAATGTGCTTGATAGCAACAACATGACTCTCCTTTGGAAAGCCCTAAAATATAGCCACAATCCCCACTTCTTGCATGATGTTTGGCCTTGAAGATGTTAGATACAGTGAGATTCCAATAATTGACTTGTATTCAATCTGATTTACTGGCATTGTTCCATCTTCTTTGCATAATTTGCAGCCTACAGTCATGAGCATGCTAACTGGTTTGCAATATTACATTCCAAATTTCTTCAGGGCTTCCTTGAGATATTTGGATTGGGATATAAACACTCCTTGTGGAGACAGAGTAATTTGTAGACCTAGGAAGAAGGATAGTTCTCCAATCATGCACATTTCAAAATTAGTTTTCATACATTTTACAATTTTATGCCCTAGTTGTTCCATATCGCTGCCAAATATTATATCATCCACATACACAACTACTATCAGTAGATGGTCGCCTTCAAATTTTTCATGCAGGTTACTGCCAATTGTTCCTTTATTAAACCCTTATTGTTGAAGGTACTTATCCAGTCTTTCGTACCAAGCTTTGGGTGTTTGTTTTAATCCATACAGGGCCTTCTTCAGTTTGCATACGAGTTGTTGATCATAGGTAAGTAGAAATCCTTCTGGCTGCTCAATGTAAACTTCTTCTTCTAAATATCCAATGAGGAACACTGACTTCACATCCATCTGATATACCTTGATATTTTTATGGATGGAAAGAGAAAGAAAGATCCTTATAGCTTCTAGTCAAGCTACTAGTTCAAATGTTTCCTCGAAATATACCCCTTCTATTTGGGCATAACTTTTGCAGACCAATCAAGCTTTTTTCCTGATTACTTGCCCTTATTAATTCAGTTTGTTCTTGAAAACCCACTTGGTTCCAATAACATTTTTCTCTCTCAGACTTGGAACAAGCTCCCATGTATTAGTCTTTTCAATCTGGTCAAATTATTCATTCATATCTTTCATCTAGTACTTGTCTTCACTTGCTTAATAGAGGTTCTTGGGTTCTATCTGTGATAACAGAGCCAAATTTGCATAACTTGTACTGTCCACGAGTTTCCTTTTGGTTTGGACACCATGTCTTTGATCTCCAAGAATCTGACTCTCAGGATGTTCCTTCTGTACATACCTGGAGGGTCTCTTTGGCCTTGAAGACATGTCTACTTCCTCACCTTCATTGTTTAAATCTATTTCATTCAGATCATCAGACCTCAAATCTCAACTTTCTTCATCATCTAAGTTCATATTACTTTTAGAGGATATAGGTTGTGAACTTACTTTGTCTACTATTGCATTGATGCAATTCTCAATCTTCCTTGTTCACTTGTTGTAACACTTATATCCTTTTCTTTGAATAGAGTATCTGAGTAATATTCATTCGCCAACACGTGAGTCAAACTTCCCATGGTTCTTTTCATTCCTTTTAATGAAGCACCCTCTCCCAAACACCTTGAGTTATTTAACTGATGCAAGTCTTCCCTTCCATAACTCATAGGGATTTTTATCACTATTAGGCCCGAGTTGAGTTATGTTTGATAGATATACTGCTACATGGGCTGCTTCTCCCGAGAAGTTGTGAGACACTCCTACTTCATCTAACATTGCTCTGGCCATTTCCTAGATTGTTTTGTTCTTCCTCTTGACTACTCCATTTTGCTGAGGAGTTCTAGCCACTGAGTACTACCTCCAAATTTCATGCTCTTCACAGAATTCCTCAACTTCTCTTGAGGTGTACTCTCCCCCTCTATCTGATCTTAAGCATTTTATCTTTATGTCTTTCTCATTTTTCTACTTGAAACTTAAACTTCTTGAAATTCTTGAATGCTTCCGATTTTTCTTTAAGAGAACAATCCAAGTAGCCCTGGTGAAATCATCAATGAGAAACATGAAATACCTCTCTCCCTTTGAGGTTTTTTATCTAGTTGGGCCACAAATGTTTGTGTGAATGAGCTTCAGAGTTCTAGATGAGGAGAACTCTTTCGATTTGAAATGAGTCCTAGTTTGCTTTCCAAACTGACACAACTTGCAGATTGTGTTATTGGGCTTCATAAGTCTTGGTAATCCTCTCACTTCTCCCATATTACTTATATTTATCAAACTGTAAAAATTCAACTCCAAATCCTTTATGCCTGCATTCAATTTCACAGTTGTAGACCCATACATTATTTAATTCTTTGTACTTCCTTATCGGAGAAAATCCATATCGCGACTTCACAATGGTGCAGTGTTCTAATACTCCTTAGTCCTGGTGTTTTTAGCTCCTCTTCTGCCGAGATCCTTGAGCATTTATCCTACATGGGACTTGTTATTACTCGAGGAAGCTCTCCTAGGTTGTAGCTCAGAGATGCTTAGTAACATATAAATCTTCAATATCGTTCTTGGAACTATTGGAATGGATGATGGTTTGGATCAAGTCAGATGATTGTTTCAACTCTGTTTTCACCCAAGACATGCATGAAAACCCTCAGCTTTACGAGGCTTTAGACCACTAATGCTCAATAGTTTATAGATTCAATGGATAGATGGAGAATACTAATTGTACTATGCATCTTGTACTAGAAGATGCATACATAAACACATATGAATGGCTAGCTACAAAAAGTAAATGAAGCTTGCAAATCTAATTTATCAATGCAGAGATAAGATCTTCATATTCGGGAAATCTCTAGGGCGGTAGAGGATGCGTAAGCAGGCTCGACCATAAGGGAGAGGGCAATCTCACTGTCATATGTTAACATATTTATCCATGCTAATTCCTTCCAGCATTTAGGATGAAGCCAACGCTGCGAAGCGAAGCGCGATCGACCGAGGGGGTAGTGGAAAGGGTTGCTGAGATATACGGTAGGCTTGCTATACATGAATAACCTATTCAAGTGCAAGCTTAGAATAGAGGAGAAAATGGGAATTGAACATGTAACAACAAAAGAAGCTTATATTGCTAGAATGAAAATGATAAGCTTAGAGGAGCAGAGTCTCCACAGTCTCCAAAAGTTGAAACTTTGTTTCTTCTAACTTTCAGCTATTTATAGGCATTTACAATGCTCTCGAACCCTTTGAGGTTCGAGGTTTCTTAATCTATCCCCTCTGTCTTCTGACTACTTGATGCCATAACTAGGAAAACATGAGCTCAGAGGTCTCTTTTACTAACAAACACAGTAACCAAATTCTGGCAATTTCGCCACACTGTCAGGTGGCTCGCTCGTGCCAATGATGCTCAATGATCAATTCCATTGGTTCGGTTACATCATGTTGTTGTTTTTTCCCCTTTCAGCCCAGTTTTTTGTTATTTCAGTTCAACTATCCAACTGTCACAAACATTGACAGAGCCAACAACTTTCCTCCCCGGGTGACTGATGGGAAGTGGAGTACGGGGGCACCTGAGTTGTTGGATGGCGTGGATCGACGGTCGGGATGTTGGTCGGGCAGTGAAGGACGAACTGTGGTGATCGTGAACGAGGGCCATTGGATAGGGAGATATGGACGGAGGAGATCAATCGTCGAAGGCTTGAGTCATGGCGGGAGTAGAATAAGCCTGAGCCGTCAGATCTTGGATGGGTAGATCGGACGGCTAGCAGGCGATAAGTGGTAAAGGTAGGAGCCCACCTGATTCCATTCATAGGGCGCCATGTAGCAGGGGAGGAGAGATAGGAAACTACCTTTATCAGGTGGGTATCCTTCTTGCTTGTTTCCTGAGAGATATGTGCGATAGCCATTAGATTTGGCAGGAATGATCTGAAAACGATGATTGATCGGTCATATCACGTCGGTCGGGTGAAGCACAGATCGTCGGATCGATGGGAAGATCGACGGCGGGGGAACACAGAGGTACGGGATGACCTCGAGAACTGTGCAAAGGGCCCATATGGGTGGAAAGGTAAGGTTCAGGGAAAAAATGGGTTAATTCGCATAGGGTCAAGGCGAAAGTGGGTTTTGTTATGATGTGAGGGTTGGGTTAGGACATGAGTGAATGAGAATGGGAGTGGATGAGTGACAAGAGTGGGGTGATGGACCATGTGGGAACCTCTCCATGACAAAAAAACATACCATTTTCTTCCTTTAGCCTTCAAAATAGCAGCGCTGCACCTCAAGGCTAACATTGGCTCCTTCTGGGGATGAAAGCCTCCCTATGAGGTTTCAAGAACTGCAGACTACTGCCTTTCCAGTAACAACCAAAACAAACTTATCTCCTAGTGGTCCATTGGACATGGAGTTTATTTGCATAAAAACAACAACTGAAAAATCTATTACAATATTAAGGCCTTAAAGCCTTATATGAAGTAAAGCTTCAAAAACCGCCCATTGACTAGGCCATCAAAAACACATTCCCCCTCTAAATTGTGCAGAATGAAAGTATTGTTCATCTGAACTTGAGTAATGACAAACGGTCCTGTCACTAAGGCATCAAATTTACCATGGTTTCCCTTCTTTTCCTTCAATGCATCCCATTTGAGAACCCAGTCACCAACCTGAAAACTGTCCATCTTTGCTTTTCTATCAAAGGTTTCTTTGATCTTCTTATGATGGATCCTTGACTTCTCAACCAATTGTTCTTTGATTTGTTGTAATTCAGCCAAGTTACTCATTCTCCTCACCATGTCATTATCTTCATCATGTTCTTCATGCAATAATTTGGCCACAGGAAGAATCAGCTGGATAGGAAAAATAGCATCAGTGCCATACACCAGATTAAATGGAGAATTTCCTATGGACTTCTTGTTGGTAACTCTGTCAGCCCACAGTGCAAACTTCAACTTGGAATCCTAGCTCTTTTTGTTGCCCTCCAACATTTTTTTGATTATCCTCACAAGGCTCTTGTTAGATGATTCTGCTAGGCCATTTCCTTGAGGATAATATGAGGTAGAATGCACCAATTGAATGCCCATGGATTCACACATGTCCACCAATTCTTTTGCCCTAAAAGCTGCTACATTATCAGTGACCAGTTTGGTTGGGCAACCAAATCTAGTGAAAATATTCTCATTCAAGAACTTTATGACAACCTGATGAATAGCATTCTTAGTGGCTATAACCTCAATCCACTTGGTGAAATAATCAGTGGCTACCAAGATCCATTTGTGCTGGCCACTGGAATGTGGGTTGATCTCACCTATAAAGTCCAAGCTCCACTACTGGAAGGGACCATTCGCGTGTACTGGTTTCAAGGGCAAAGATTTTAGTTGTTGTGTTCCTACAAACTTCTGACATTTGTCACAAGACCTCACAAAAGAACACACATAAGAGAATAGAGTAGGCCAATAATACCCAGCTCTCAGGATATTGTGGGTTGTGGTTCTCCAATATTGATGCCCTCCATAGGTGCTAGAATGGAACTGGTGCATGACTTCCACATATTGTTCTTTGTTTAAACATCTCAGGAGGATCCCTGATGGGTCTCTCCAATAAAGCAAGTTTTTATTAATGCAGAATTTGGCTGATCTGAGATTAATGGCCTAGGCTTGACTTGAGCTAAGCCCTCGAGGGACTTCTAGCTTTTGCAAAAAATGAACTACACTAGAATACCATTCACAGGTGGCTAGATTTTCAACCAAAGACTGATTCTGCTCTTTCTCTTCTGCTGCTTCCTCTGTCTGCTCACCACCTGAATTTGAACCCATGAAATTGATGTCTAGCAAACTACAATTTTCCTCAGCCATAATCTTAGCCAAGCCCTGACCTTTGACAAGATTGGTGGGCTTCAGCTCTATGTTGAAATCTATGAATTTTGCAATCCATTTAGCTCTCTTTCCATCAATATCTAGCTGAGTTAGAACATCTTTTACTGAGGCCGAAGGTACATATGCAATCACTTGGGAATGTAGGATATAAATTCTGAATGCCTTTAAAGATTTTATGAGAGCATAAGCTTGTTTTTCAATAAGTTCATACCTTAGTTCATCATCCCTTAGAGTTTTGCTGAAAAAGGTCACAGGGTGCTCTATGCCTTCATCATTTTTCTGCAACAGAACTTCTGCAAGTGTATCATAAGAGGCAAAAGAGAATCTATAAAACTCCTTGGTGTAATCTGGACTAATTAGATGGGAGCTTCCATGATAGCTTGTTTGATGGATTCAAAAGAGCTTCTTGCAACATCTGTCCATTTTATTTATGATCCTTTCTTCAGCATGGAAGTGATATGTTTCACTAGTTCTACAAAGTTTGGAATAAACCTCCTGACAAAGTTGATCTTACCCAGGAAAGATTGAATGTCCCTTTTTGATCTTGGGATAGACAATGTCTGAATTGCTTGAACTCTTGCTGGATCAATCTTCACACTTTCAGCAGAAACAATATGTCCCAGAAGTTCGCCTTCTTCTAGAGCAAACTGTGATTTCTTTGGGTTCAGAGAAATTCCAAACTATCAGCACTTTAGAAACACCTTCTTCAAATGTTGCAAATGGTCCTTGTGAGTGCTGGAAAAAACTGTTATTTCATCAAGGTAAATAAGGAAAAATTTGTCCTTCTCTCCCACAAAGGCTATGTCCATGGCCCTCTGAAAATTAGCCCCAACATTCATCAGTCCAAAAGGCATCTTGGAGTACATGAAAGTGCCCCAAGGAGTAGTGAGGGTGGTCTTTTCCTGATCTTCTAGATGTACAACAATCTAATTGTAACTTGAAAATCCATCTAATAAAGACATGACTCTAGCCCCTGAAACTTTTTGCAGCAAGTGTTCCATCTTAGGCAGGGGGTAGTTGTCTTTTTTAGAGCATTTGTTCAGATTCCTGAAGTCAACACTATGCCTAATTTCTCCATTCTTCTTTCTTACTACCACAAGGTTAGCTATCCACTTTGAATATCTCAAGGGAACTATGATCTTGGCATCCAACAACTTCTTGATTTCCTTTTCAATCAAAGGCAATAAGAGAGGGCTGATAGGTCTTAATTTATGCTTAAAAGGGATGGTATTATTCTCCAGTGGAATCTTATTCTGAATGATGTTTGTGTCATAGGTCTTAAGGTCACTGTACTCCCAAGAGAAAATATCATCAAATTGTTTCATCAGGGTGCAGTACTCAGAACTTTGGGCGGAAGACAAGTGAGTGGATAGATTTATGTACTTTGGGTGGGCTGGACTCCCTACATTATGTCTATGAATTGCAGACTCATTTTTTTTTTTGGCAGGCTTATAAGGTACATCATTATGATCAAACAACTTCTCTAGGGGCACCAATCCTTTGGGTATATGGTTACTAGGTAACTGAACAATGTTATCCTAACCAATCTCATCCTTTAGCTTGGGATGGTTTCATTCTTCAATGATCTCGTTTTCTTGGTCAATGTGAATTTCAGAAAATTCACCAATGACTTGTAGAAACCTATTAATTTCATCATCATCTTCAAAAAATTTCCAGTATTTGACATTGTCTAGCAGAGATAGTCTATATTTCACCTGAACTTCGTAAGTCAATTTAGGAGGCAAAGGAGGCATAAACATGCTAGTAGAAACAACAAGGGAATCAACAAGTTGGTTCTTCATTCTAGGGACGTAAGAAATGCTGAAACTATTAAAAGAACCCTTGAGCTTCCATACCTCATCTCTGTATGATTTCAGCCTTGGATGCTTTGCTTGGAAATTTTTTTTTATTTTTTTTTAATTTTTGTGGAAAAACTTGTGAACACTTTTGAAACCAATGTTTTGGACTAGCTTAGTGAGTCCACAATCAGGGAAATGGGATTTGTATTTTGAGAAGAAAGTGTGAAATTATGGAGCTTATTAATAGTTGATTAATTTTTATTTTTTGTTTGGGTCGGCTTACAAATTAACTGATTAATAATTATTTATTTATTTATATAAGTATTTATTTATATTATTATTATCATTTATTTATTATTATTATTTATTTATTTATTTTATTATTATTATTATTATTTATTATTTATTTTTATCTTTATTATTTTTGTTATTATTTTTTGAAATCTATGTTATATATTTAAGTTTCTGTTATATATTAAATGTAATACTAGAATGTATATACATTTTAAAGTAAGGGATTTATTTTTTATTTTTTATTTTATATTTTTTTTATCTTTTGGAATCTATGTTATATATTAAAGTTCTTAGTTATATATTAATTGTTTTACTAGGATATATATAATTTTAAGGTAAAGGATTTTTATTTATTTCTTTTTATTTTTATTTTTATTTTTTTTATAATGAATGTTTGTGACTCTGTGTTTATTGCTTTTTTATTTTATTTAATAAGGGTTTCCATGTGTTACTTAATTTTAGTCCGTCGTCTCTATTCATGTTGTTGGAGGATTTTTCGATTTCAATTGCCTCTTTCACCCTTCTTTTTAAATAATGGTCTTCCTTGTGAATTAATTTTGCTTGTTCCATGCAAATATAGTGTGAGGAAGAACATGCATGCTCTGCCAGACTTGATTTTTTCGACCTGTTTCTTGAAATATCACTAATGTGTTCTTTTAACCTTATGCTAAAGGATCTCCCTGTTTCCCCTATGTATACTTTGCTACATGAGCAGGGAACCGAGTATACTCCTTTGTGATTTTTTGGGTCTATTAGGTCTTTAGAAAAATCTAGCATGTTTTTAATGGTGTTAGGGGGTGTGAAGGCAACCATGATGTTATGCTTGGTGAGAATTCTGGCAATTTTGTCTGTGGTTCCTTTTATATAGGGTAAGGAGATTCTAGGGTTTTCAAGAGTTTTTCTTTTTTGGGTATTGGTTGTGGATTTTTTAATAATTTTTTGGATAATGTTTTTCTAATAGCCATTTCTTATAAAGACCTTGGAAAGTTTTGTTTACCTGCTGAATGATAAGGTCTGCAGCTCCAAACACCTTCAGACCTTTGATGCCCACTTCTTTAGCAGCGTTTAAGCCCAATATCAAGGCTTCGTACTTTGCTATGTTATTTGTGACCTGAAAAGTTAACTTGAAAGATAAATGAATACATTCTTGTGTGGGGCACACAAGGATTACACCTGCCCCTGCAGCTTTTTTAGAGCAAGCTCCATCAAAGAACATGTCCCAAATTTGTGGGCCTTCTTCCTCTATGATCTGGCAAACCGGTTTCCTAAGCTGCATGGAGGCCAACTGGGATTCTTCAATATGAAGAATATAAGCTCCAAAATCAGTTCCAACATCATAGATGGGATGATTAGTGGGATTCCTTTCATCACTAATGATATAAGCCAATTGAGCTTCTCTGTATAATATCCTACTCTAACCTCCAAAAACTGGGACAGTAGCATAGGACAGATGAGTTTTCAATGTTCCTCCTAGTCTCTTTATGCAACCTCTGGAAAGCAACATGCCAAACTTGGGGGGAACATCTGCTACCACAATTTCCATCATCATGCTCTTCATGGGCAGCTGAGACAAGGTGATGGCTAGGTCCTTGATTAATCCCAAACATTTCACTTTTCTAGAGTCAAAAGAAAATAGGTCATGATAAGGCTTGGTAATGTCAACACCCAACTCATCCACGATAGCCTTGGGCATTAGATTATGGTTGGCTTATGTGTCCAGAAGGCAGCTATGAAGGATTTTGTCATGAATAGTAAAAAATACATAGAATGATGGGGAGCTGTCATCATAATTTTCAATCACTGGGCTGAGAGCAACAGCTGGTTTGTCATCTTGAAGATTTACATAGTCAGTGGAGGCTTGGATGGCTTTAGGCTCAAGAGCCTCGAGGATAGATCTCTTGAAGGACTCATTCTTCACTAGTTCAATCATAGGTATAGGTATTATTAGCTTCTGGATTTCTGATTCAAAATTGAAAAGAGCAGGAGACTTGTCAGGGCTTCTTACCTCATGAGTCAGAGCTTTGAGGATGATGGGATCAATTTTCGGTCGTTTCTACTTATTAGCTTGTTGTATTGTAGGGAAAACATCTTTCTGAACAGGAGTTTCCTTAGCATTATTCATCTTCAACCTTGGATCATATCTGTGTCGATCATCAGTTTGTAGAACAGCTCCACCGTCCCACTCTTGGTTGATCTAGTCATTGAATATTGACTTTTCATAGGTTGTTAAGGTAAAAAATGAGGCACTACCTTTGTCCTCCAAACAATGGATCTCCTCATCTTCTTCAAATTTCTCTTCTTCCATGACTACATTATGGAAAGGGGTCTTCACCCTTTGGTCTTCATTGGCATCTTTTCTTCTTTGCAAAATCTGCAACTGCTCATTAGCTCTTCTATATGGATTTGGATTTCTAGGAGCAAAGGTATTAGGAACTCTTCCTTTCCCAGGGTGTTGCTCAACCTTTAATTTGGATATTTCAGAGGCTAATGACTCTATCATCTTGGTCATTTTATCTATCTTGGGATCTGAAGACGATGAAGACTCGCCTCTCTGCCTCCTTCTATCAACATTCCCCTTGAGCTTCTTTGCAGCCATGATGTTTGATTCTACTTCCAAGGCTGCATCCTTCATATCAACCAAGGTATCACATCGTCTCTCCCTCAATAGTAGATAGAAGTCAGAATCAAAAGCACTGGCATAGGTGATTTTAGCAGAGGTAGTGGTGGGTTTTACTTCAGCTGGTATTTTGCTGTACATGCGGTTAAATTTCTTATTGAAATCAGACAAAAAATCACTATTTTCCCTCTTTAAGTTCCCAAACTCGGTGTGATAGTAGAGTAGATCCTTCTTGTCCCCCCAATGCTTTAGGAATACATCATCTAGAGCCTCAAAATCTGCTATAGACCTTGGGGTTAGTTCTTTGAACCATTTTCTAGCCTCTCCATCTAGGCTTTGGACAAAGACTCTCATCCACACATCATCTTCACTAATGTCCAGGTTATCAGCATAGCTATAGAATGATTCAATATGTTCTTCAGCTGTAACACCTTCAGTCCCAGTGAACTTAGGCATATACTTATGATATTCTCCAGTAGGCATGGCATTCACAGGAGTGGGCAATACTAGAGGTCCATACCTAGCAGCTATGATCCTTTCCATTTTGGTAGGTGCTTGTGTTCCTGCCATAGCTGTGGCGGCTATAAGGGTACTGGAAGTCTAAATAACAGAGGGTTGAGGAGTGACTGATAGGACTAAAGGAGTATGATGGATAGGAGGAGAGGTTTCCTTTGGGCTTGCAACAAAAGGACAACCTAAAGAATAAGGAGCTTTATGAATCTCTGATATTTTTTCTTCACTGCTAGTATTTTATGCTATACTCTTAACATGTATTTGTTCTATTACAGGATTTTCTTGAAGAGATATAGAATATTGTTTAGAGCTACCTGAACCTGATGCTCCTTTCTACAATGTCTTTCTTTCTTTGATGACTTTTTCAGGGTCAGATACTGGGTCAGCTTGTGGCTTCTAAGGATTTCTCTGAGTATGCCTCACAAACTGAGCTAGAACTATGGAGTGGAAACGCCAAGAGGTTCGTCCTCTGGTAGAGTTGCCAGATAGATGATTACAACCAAAAAAGTACCCAGACTTTGTCTACAATCAAAGCTGGATCTGTGTCGTCTCCCAGGGAAGCTAAGATTCAGTCTCCTCTCCTCAGAAAAGGTGCCAATTATGTTATCACTCCAGGAAGCTCTCCTAGGTTGTAGCTCGGAGATGCTTGGTGACATATAAATCTTCAATATCGTTCTCAAAACTATTGGAATGGATGATCATCTGGATCAAGTCAGATGACTATTTCAACTCTATTTTCAATCAAGACATGCATGAACACCCTCATCTTTACAAGGCTTTAGACCACTAATAAACAACAATTTATAGATTCAATGGATAGATGGAGAATACTGACTGTACCAGCAGATGCATACATAAACACATATGAATGGCTAGCTACAGAAAGTAAATGAAGCTTGCAAATCTAATTTATCAATGTAGAGATAAGATGAAAGTTATCTGGCATTAGACACAGAAGAAAACATGAATAACCTATTCAAGTGCAATCTTAGAACAAAGGAGAAAATGTGAATTGAACATGTAACAACAAAAGAAGCTTATATTGCTAGAATGAAAATGAGAAGCTTAGAGGAGCAGAGTCTCCAAAAGTTGAACCTTTGTTTCTTCTAACTTTTAGCTATTTATAGGCTTTTACAATGCTCTCGTACCCTCTGAGGTTCGAGGTGTCTTAATCTATCCCCTCTGTCGTCTAAATACTTGATGCCATAACTAGGCAAACATGAGATCAAAGGTCTCCTTTCCTAACAGACACAGTAACCAAATTCTGCTAATTTCGCCGCATTGTTAGGTGGATTGCTCATGCTAGTGATGCTCCATGATGAATTCTGTTGGTTCGGCTGCATTGTGTTGTTGTTTTTTCCCCTTTCGGCCCAGTTTTCCATTATTTCAGTTCAACTATCCAACTATCACAAACACTGACAGAGCCAACAACTTTCCTCCCCCAGTGACTAATGGGAATTGGAGTATGAGGGCACCTGAGTTGTTGGATGGCGTGGATCAACGGTCGAGATGTTGGTCAGGTGGCAGAGGACAAACTGTGGTGACCGTGAATGAGGGCCGTTAGATCGAGAGAGATGGACAGAGGATATCAATCGACGAAGGCTTGAGTCATGGCAGGAGCGGAATAAGTCTAAGCCGTTAGATCTTGGATGGGTAGATCAGATTGCTATCCGGTGGAGGAGGTGCACAAAAGATAACGCTCAGGAGCGGTTTTAACCAAGCGCAAATAGTTTCCATCGGGTGGTAAGCGATAAAGGTTGGAACCTGCCAGATTCCATTCATTGGGAACCACGCAGCAACAGAGGGGAGAGAGGAAACCACCTTTATTAGGCGGGTATCCTTCTCGTTTGTTGCGCAAACGATATGTGTGATAGCCGTTAGATATAGCGGGAATGATCTAACGGTGATGATTGATTAGGCATATCATGTCGGTTGGGTGAAGTGCAAACCGTTGGATCGGTGGGAAGATCGACGGCGGGGGAACACGGAGGTACGATATGACCTCGAGAACTATGCAAAGGGCGCATATGGGCAAAAAGGTAAGGTTCGGGGAAAAAATGGGTTAATTCGCTTAGGGTCAAGGCGAAAGTTGGTTTTGTTATGATGTGAGCGTTGGGTTAGGACATGAGTGAACGAGAATGGGAGTGGATGAGTGAGAAGAGTGGGGTGATGGACCATGTGGGAACCTCTCCATGACAGAAAAACATACCATTTCCTTCCTTTAGCCTTCAAAATAGTAGCGCTGCACCTCAGGGCTAACAGGACCAAGAGCTATGACTTGCCACTTAATATTAAGGTGTTAAGGCGCTTTGTTCCTGTTGGGGCCAATCTTCCTCTGCTACTACTCTGTGCCCTTGACTCTATGGATTTTCATGATCAAGAGCCTACCCAATATCGAAAGTCCCCTTTTTCGAAACTTTTAAAAAACTAACTATTCTAAAGTTTTGATATCTAAATCCTCCGATATACCGAGCTCTGATATGACATCATCACTCCATGCGGCATATTTATAGCAATGACACGTGTCACCTTGATCTGGTACACTAGGGCATCCAATATCGTTGAATCATCTGGCCACTTGTCCTCTCATACTGCTATGTCATGTTGACTTCAGATGACACTATAGCTTATCGAAACCAATCTCCTGTTGCCATGTGTCCTGTTGGGAGGAGAGAGAAGAGTACACATCAACCCTTGGATTTGCAACCAAAATCCTTTATTAATCTTGTTTGGAAATACTCGACACTTTTTAATGCTTATCAAAACTGTTGGATATCGGGACTTCTTAAAGTACCTTATTTAATAAGTTTTGATACTTCGATGTCCTGAACCTTCAATATTACGATATCGCGATGTGCCATAGTTGAGAAGTTCTTATACCTCGAGGTCACGGTCCTAATCATTGATATGCCAATGTGTTGATATCCAAAACCTCCAATATTTTGATATGCTGATATGTTGACCTCCAATATTTTGATCCCCGATGAATAGTGTCCAGATCACTGATATGTTGATGCATCGATAATACGAACCTCCGATATGCTAATATGTTTCCTTCCTAAGGCTTCACAACCATAAAATTCAGCAGACCATATCTTTTGATCCAGGAATCCATTTATGAACTTCTGCATATCATAGGAAAACTCTTCCAGAGAACTTTGCATTACACAGAGTCTAATGTAGCCTTTGAGGCCTTCTACTGCTTGGAAGATGACTACAAGCTTCTCTGACCATTAAATCTTTGGATGACTGAACTCATAATCATGATGATGATCATTTTATGCCTTCTTTAGTAAGCCTGCTACTATGATGATTATCTACAGAAAGCCTGCAACTACCATGAAGTTCCATCTGGCCCATCACTATAATCATCATATTTTGGCTTCTTCAGTAAGCCTACTATTGTGATTATTTTCTACAAATCACTTCAACAACCATGGGATTACTCCTAAACACCCAATCATCATGTTGAACCTTGTTTTACATCAATGCTAACACTTACACAACCACCCATACACCATCAAATGTCCAATAATATCCCCCTTTGGCATTGATGGAAACACCATGAGCTCCCCCTTAGGCTAGGCATGGTCTACTATAGAGTCCTCTCCAAGCATTGCAAGGGTGGGTACTTTAATGAATTTTGGAGTACTCTCTCTAACGACAAGAAGGTTGCAAGTTTTCGCAAGGGTGAATAAACTCTTTAGGGAGAACAATTTTAGTACATTGAAACTTCAAAAATATTGGGAATTCTCATAAAACTTAGAGAACATATTTTTTCATTCAACTTCTCTTTATTGAAATGGTTACCCATGACACATATTTATAGGTTCTACTTAAGCTCCTGTAAAACTCGTTTATGGTGTGAATAATGCACTAACTCATTGTGGTTTTTCATGCATAAAAAGGACATGATGGGATCCCTAAGCTACTAAAGTACTTATCATTGATGTCCGAGTGCTTTGAACTTGCTTGAGTCACACTTGATAGTTTCCTTATGGTGAGATCTTCATTATTTTCAATGCTCTTCATTAATGAATTGTCACTTTCTATGGTCCACATGATTGTTGAAGGGATAATCACATGAATTGTGCAAAACTTGTACTCTCATTTTGTGTGGATAAATAAAAACCCACTTTGTATCATTTCTCTCAATTGCTTATGGGTTGTTGCTTAATCCTTATTGATGACCTTTGTCTTAATGTATTTAGGACATTTTCCAATAATCACTTGTAAAATTGTGTAAGAAGATTTTGGGTGATAAGATTTTCCTTGTAATGTGTGAGGCTAGGAGAAGATCTATAGCCAAAATATATCATTGATTTCTTGCCTTATATTGACCAACAACTTGAGAGAGAGAGATATTGAGAGACAATTAACCCTCAAACACAATTTAGAAAAAGGAATAAATGAGATTAAAAACATGCAAAAATTGTTAAGGAATTGAGGCAACCATTGGAATAATGACCAAAAGAAATCAAATTAAGAATTTCTCAAAAAATAAAATTAAAAACACCCAATCAACTTGAAAGATACTAAAAGAAGGCACAAAAAGTATAAATTAACAAGAAAAACCAAAAACTTTGTAATTGATGAAGATAAAACTAATTTTTTTAAAAATTACAAGTATTTGTGTAGATCCTAAAGCAAACCAATGTGCATACGCTCTGTTGTAGAAAGATAATTGCGTAGAAATGTGCACTATCCCTAAAGCCTAAGTGCACACAACAAGGAATTTGGGAAAAATAAAAATCAAGTCAAATCCAAACCAAAATCCAAAATTTTAATATTTCTAGACACTCAAGGAATGTTTGTTCAGAACGTTCAAAATGTCAAACAAGGAAAATAATGGAGAGTGAGATGAATCCCCAGTGGAGTCACCAATTTTTTATGGGGACTTATCCCTCTTGCAGACAAGAGCGATCTCCCTATACTTCAACGAAACCTAGTAACAAACAATCAAGAATTGATACCTTTCTCTATACTATGATTGAATGAAAACAATATGATGATATAGGACACTTACCATTTAAAGGAAATGATTGATCAAGTCCATTTCAGGGCTCTCATTTATCTACTCCCTAATACTTTAGAGATCCTCTTGTCACTCCCCACAACTTCTCCATGACATCCTAAAGGAGATCTTCATCGACAAAAACAAACAAGAGATCAAAGCATCTAGTATATAATCATAAGGGATAAGAGGAATAATTAACCAATCATATATCATAAACTAATCAATATATAATCAAAATCTATGTAGGTGATCAAGGAATCCTACAAATTATACCAACAAAGATGTAATTGAGAAAGAACAATTTCCTTTATATTAATAAAATGGATAATAGCCTTACAACCATGTAGGCTTCATGTTACAAGTCCCTTCTCATAATCTCCAACCCTCTCCTTGAATGAATAACCTTCCAGCATTATTCCTACAACATAAGCCTACTTCCAACAGTCCCCCTCAATCCTCAGGCCTGGGTTATCTTTATAGGCCAAGAGTGGGAAGTTTGGGTTCCATTTTCCAAGGGATGAGATACACTAATGGTGGGATAGGGATTCCACAAAGGGGGGGATTTGCTCCAGGATGGGAGGGATCAATACTAAATATTCAACTATTTGAATCTTAATGATTGGGATAGATGCTACCAACAATGATTCTAGACTTTACTTTTTCTTTTTACATGAGTTAAGTCATGTTGATCGGTTATAGTGTAAGATAGTGTGTACTTATGCATAGCTTCTAATGGTATTCTCTTCGTATGCACAGAAATTCACTAGGGAACTACGTAGGTAGTCAAAAACATGGTTTTGTACATTAGGATCTAGGAATTCCACTTTGTTTGGTATAATTTGGATTCAAACTTTGCAGGGGAATGCTCCAGGACGCATTTATGGATAATGAAAGATCCATATTGACAGTTATTTTCCTAATGCGGAAAAATTATGTGTAACACCTAATATTTCAATTCTAACCCTTGATGAAAGATTGATGACATGAAGTTTATGACCATGATAAATATATGTTTATGATCTAACAAATCCGTTTGCTATGGGGTAAAATGCACGGGATGAAAAATACCCTCAAAGGTCTTCCTGGGACCTTCGACAGACTGTAAGATTATATGCAAAAGCTACCAGTTACACACATGTTCATCTATCAAACATAAATTGATAAGGTATTGAAAGAGGATCACCTTCGGTTCATTCTAGATTCACTTGGGGATCTCTATGCGGCAAGAAGAACTCCTTCAATGTTGGCTCCAAGATGATTCCTACACAAAGGAAAAAGCAAACCAATCACAGCATATGCTTCTTAAAACTAATGTAAGAATCTGTAACAAACATGTATTAATGTATAACTTAACGACTCAACTCGACAAGCATCAGAATGAACAAATAAATGAATAATATCACCGACACTTTGGAGTAGGGAACACAATTGTAGTTCTATATTTAGAATGGAAGAGTGATTACAACAATCCATTGCATCAACCTTCCTTACCCCTTCTTCCTCCCTCTCTCTCCTTCTTTCAGCTAGATCCTTCAATAATATGACAGTTCACAACAGCTCTATGGGCTATCCTTCCAAATGCTTTGACCCTTTTGCAATGGCCCTCTCGTTGCTTATGTAGCAATTGAGTTAGGGCTGCCAAGCTCCATCTAGAGTTCATTAAGGTAAAATCCATGAACCTGCATTGTTTACAAGCTTTTTCCCATTTTCCTTCATTCTTAGTATAGAATTTCTCCAAATATCTTGATTTTTGGAGTTTCCTTGCTTTCTTGCATAAATTTAGGGATTTAATATCTAGATATTTATGAGCAGATTCGTTGGCATGACCTTCTGAACATCACTTAAGTTCACTAATGCTCCCCTGGTCTAACAACATGAGTTAGCAGGGGGACTAACGCTCCTTTATGCTTGGTAACAAGCTTTATAAAGCAGGTTGTCAACGTATAGAGAGCGTTAGTGTGGATTCTGGGCCTGCAATTGTGGTCATTGCTTTAGTCATCTTGTCTTTCACCTCTGAGTTGATTAGGAGGTCAATTTGTCCTATAACATCGTTGTTGCATGGCACTAGTAGAGACAGGTTGGTGACATGAATGAAGATGATTGAAGTAGATTCCCAGTCAAAGGGAGAATCTCTTCTCAAGATTCTTTCTCATATTACTATTTTCATTTTGTACTATTAAATTATGATTTATGTGCATCTAACATTATTGAACTGCAACGAGTCACATATCTGAATCTCACACAAAATTAGGGTTTTTGCTCTAGACGAGGCACATAATTGGGAGATTTTGTCCCTGGATGCCAACATTCTAAGGCCAAGGTAGCGTCTAGGAAGCCAAAGATGCTCCCATACTAACCTGGAGGGAGAGACCATGGGTTTGGCTATGGTTTAATATCATCCAAAGTTTTTTGAAGTTGTCTGAACTCTAAATCAAGGTGTATCTGAGATATTTTTCCACTGTAAACAAATTTCTGATGTTGTTGGGTCAAATTGTTGATCATAGGAAAATGATGTATTATGCATAAAATTAGATGTTTACCTGGGATATGTTAGTAGTACTGATGTGTAGCAAATAATAGTAAGATCTGAAAGAGGGAAAATATTTAATGTTTTCTATAATATGAACATAGCAAATAATAGTAAGATCTGAAAGCGAGAAAATATTTAATATTTTCTATAATATGAACATGAATATTGAACTTGTGTTTGTAGGTGACCAGGACATACATATAGATATGTAATTGTGTTTGCAGGTGACCAGGACATACATATAGATATGTAATTATGTTTGAGGTTTGAACTAAAAGAGTTTGACATGATTTGGTTGATTGATATATATAAGTTGTGTTTGGAGCTTTGACATGATTCTTGACAATAACTTAGAACTTTGAATTGATGATTGAGATATTTTTTGGACTATATATCTCTCTACGATAACAAATTTGGACTTCGCTTGAATACTAATGACTTGATTTGATAATTGTTTAATGTGGACCACCCTTGACCATGCTTCCCACCATTACTAGACACATCAGAGGTTGCAGAACAACTCACCAAGGACCCAACTCAGCAAAAGCTTCCTCATCTCAGGGAGGAACTCAATGCAATGGGGACCATTGCTTCCTAAGGGAGGAGGAATGATCCAGGTGCATGTTGCTGGCCACCCACCTACCCCACTTGGACCCCCACAATTGCCTCTTTCATCTTTTCAGCTTCCTTAATTGTAGCACAGTTTACTATTTTTAGCATTTTTTCGGGTCCTGAACTTCCAGAGCCATTTTGAGGCCCTAAACGACGTTTTCTGGAAAAAATGGGAGCAACATGGGTCCATGGATTAATGTTGCTCTACCCAAAGTTGTAGTTCTCAGATAGATCTTTCTAACGAGATATTGTGCACGTCAAACGAAGATCGTATGCCAAAGTTGTGACCTTGGGAAGTTGATGTACCAATTTACCCAAATGGGGCCCACAATTTGGCGTTTCATCTTCTAGGGTTAGGTTATTGGATGTTCAGGGTTTTCCACTGTTTCTCAACAATAAATAGGCCTTCGAGCCTCATTCTAAGACAGTTCAGAGGCATGTAGCCACCACATCTCTTCTTAGAGATAAGCTACCATTGCCCTAGTTGGTTTGCTTCCATTTCTGTTTGTAAGCATATTTCAGTATTTCACATTAATGAAATGAAGTATTATTCCGCTGCATCTCTATGTTTATGGTTATATCTATAATTTATTGCATTCTTGTTTAAATCCAAATCAGTGGTATCAAAGCGGTCTGCTCTTTCTTTGCATGTCCCCAACAAGGTCAGGATATAAGGAGTTAGGGCTTGAACTGGTCGAACCTTTGCAAGACCAGCCTCACAAATCCCGACGACCTCTCATGGTGGAAGACAAGAAAGACAAGGGGCTAGGAGATCTTATCAAAATCTTACTCGAAGAAGCCCTCGAGAAACAAAGGAACGTTATGATGGACAACTTTGCCCAGATCCTTCAGTGTCTACCTAAAGGTGACGCATCAGATTCCAACAGCTACTCTAGAAACACCACATCGTTTAAGGTACAAGTTAATTTTGAAATCCCCATATTAGAGGGTCAGATAGATGCAAATGCTGTAGATAAATGGTTAAATATGTTAGAAGGGTATTTTTCTATTCATGATTTTTCCAGTCGGGAAAAGATTATTTTCGCTCTTTACAAAGCATCCCCCCACGTCAAGAACTGGTGAGAAACTTACTGCGAGCATAAGGATGAAAGTACGAACTCATTGTTTTCAACCGCACCCACTTGGAATTCATTCTGGAATGTTGTCAAGGAGCAGTACTACCCTGTCAAAAGCTATGAGGATAAATACATAAAGTGGACCACGCTGCAGAAGGGAAGGGACCAAGATGTGCCGGAGTTCACCAACATTTTTCATACCCTTCACACACAGTTGGGTATCAAAGATTCTGAGCTGCATCTGGTACTCAAATACCGTGGCTTCCTACATAGATATATCTAGGATGAGATGGAGTTCCTGAACATCTCCTCGCTCGACACAATGTACCGATACGCTGTCAAAATTGAGCAGAAGTTTAAAGAGAAGAAAAGAGACTTTGGATCTGCGAATTTGAAGACCAAAGGACAAAGCCAAGGTGGGGTGACCGAAGAAAACCCACCGAAGCTACAGGAAAAGAACAACACCACAAAGTCGAAGAAGGACACAGGAAAGTGGTGAGTTCCACAAGAGTCCCACTCATAACACATCAAGTGTTAGACCAAGTAGTCGCTAGTGGCTGAGTTGAAGGCTTTTGAATCAGATGCATGTTCCGACCTTGAGTCATATTCTAACAAGGGGAATGGCAAAGGGAGGTAGATCATTGATGCGGAGCCTAGCGCCATTATTGCCACCGCCAAGATCTAGAGGAATGAGCCCGAAGATCTAGAGGAGGGGCAACATATTTTCAACTCACAAATGTCGGTGAAGGGTTCACCGCTGCAATTCATTATCGATAATGGAAACCAAAAGAACCTCATTTCAACAGAGGTCGTGAAGCAGTTGGGCATACCGACTACACCACAACCACAACCGTATAGTATCGGGTGGCTTCACCAAGGACGAGATCTCTGAGTTCGCAAGCAGTGCCACCTTCCCTACAGCATCAAACCTGTTGGGCATGGAATCCCCCCAAGGCATGTTTTGGGGCTTAAAGCCCAAGTTTTGACCAAATCTTGTTGTAAAAGCTCCGTGAATTATAGGCACGGGGTGCGAAAGTATGATAGTGTCATAGGGTTGTCCACCCTAGTTTTGTAATGTAATGTCGGTTGGTAGACCTACCCATGGTCTACGGACCATGGGATTCTATAAATAGAACGAGGCTCTAAGTGTAAAAGAAAACTAATAGGGGAAGAAGAATAGAGAAGTCTAAGTGATATACTCAAAGTGTAAAGTGTGTTTATGGGTCGTAGATTAGGAGAAGGCTCTGCAGCTATGTGTGCAGAGGCCTAGTAGTCCACAACTGAGTGCACGGACCCCTGCAGCTGAGTGCACATGGCATTTCGAGTCTATAACCGTTGGACGAATCAATAATAAGAAGTTTTTCTATAATTTTGTGTATTGTTTCCTGGTTTAATGCATGATTGGATATAATTTGCAAATATATTGTTTATTTACTATGCGAACTTGTATGAAATTTTTTGTATTGTTAAATGTAACTTAAGACATTTAAGTAGGTGAAGGTGCTTAAACAATACTGGAAGATAAATAAGATCTAGGGTAATAGCGCAGAGCGTGGCACAACCCCTGGTTAGGGCTGCATGAAGGTAGTGTATCAGGCCACGAGGAACGGGAAAGTGCGCGAAGTAGCCTGCGTGCAGGGACAAACATTGGACTAGTGAAACTCATCAGACATCTCAAGGGTGTGGAAACCTAGTTCTAGCACCCTCCCATACTACTTCGGGTGAGACCTCAGTCCGCACTTCGTGGACTATCTCTGAAAGGACTAGTAGTACAGGGATTTGTTTGGCTAATTAACGTCGAACCGGGGTCAAGCCCCAACAAGCCAACAAATGGTTCCATTGTTGAGACCAGGATCTACATAGAGATGTATGATGTTGTATCACTGGAACCTGAAAAAGAAAGGAATTGAAGAGTGGTTGGACAAAAAGATTCATGACTTTGCAGTGTAGGAAAACAATAATCTGCGACTATCAAAGGAAGAGAGGTTAGATTGCTACTTGAATATGGAGAACCGCGAAATTTTCTTTGCATCCTTCCCTACTAAGTTGTACGAGTGGATTGCAAAGCTAGAAGATAGCCAAGGAAGGTGTAAATTCAACAAACTGATTGTGTTGACTCCAGAATTGGTGCGTAGACTGGAAGCATCGGAAGATCAGATCGCGCGCGTTGTTGATCACTAGCTCGATTGAATCATAGGAGGATTCATCACCGAAATCATAGTAGATACTTCAATCAGCTATAACGAGGCAAAATGACACTTCCTCAAGGGACCGTGAGGTAAATACGTTAAATCTTTGAACACTTGGATTTAAATGTTACTCTGTGAAAAACGGTTTATGTGAATAAATTGATGTTTTTGGCTATGCAAAGTGGGAGAATCTACAGAAACAAAGGTAGCACAGAACTAGAGACTAGTCCCTTGATTTCACCTCCACGAGGAGGCGAAGAAGAGATCGTGAATGTCTCGCCAACAAGTGTGATCAATCTGATAAGGCAGAGAATTTCGCGCATACCACCCCCACCCACACCACCACCAGTGTCACCATCTTCACCCGTGACTTTTCCCATAACACCTCCGCCACCACTGCGAAGCGGTATGGCCAACGCAATAAAGCTACTAGTGTTCAAGGGACTAGGGAATGAAGACCTGGACAAGTTTTGGTTCATGATAAAAGCTATATGGGAAGCACAGGGTGTCACAGATGACAATATAAAGAAGGCAATGTTGGTCAGCACTCTGTAGGATCACACGCTGACCTGATACATTAAGCATTCCATTGACAATCTGAATGTGGGGATAGCGGATATTCAAGTTGCGCCAAACAAAAAATTTAGTAGGCCAAAATCAGAGGCACAATCGATTATTCGATTCAAGGAAATCAAAATGCTACCAAGCGAAACCCTGTGGGAGTTGTATCAAAGACTGAAGTTCACAATTCATGAAGCAAAAATGACATTAATAGATGGGCAACACCGTGAATGGTTTGTAGCATCGTTAACACCACATCTATGGAATGCACTGGTGCAACAAATACTAACCACTCAGGCTAAGGCTTTGGAGGTTGCAATGAGATTGCACAAGACTCCGATACAAGATCCTAACCTAGGACTTCAACAGATTCACGTGAAATTGAAAAAATTGTGCCTTGAGATATAAAGTTTGAAACAAGACACGATGACTCGTCCAGAAGTGTGTGATGACGTATGGTGCGTAAAGTGCAAGGGCCAGGGGCATGGCAAGGACCATTGCCCAGTGTTCATGAATTACCTCATGGGAGGAGGACCAATGCCATTGAGACCGAAGGCACAAGTAGTACCAAGCACGGTGCCTGAATTATGGTGTGCGATTTGTCAGATAGGAGGAAAGCATGCTACAGATAACTGCCATCTATTACATAAGTATACGTAGAATTCACAGTAGTTGTTATGTAATTTTTGTAGATCAATAGGCCATGATGAGTGCACCTGTAGAAGTTATGAGCTGATGATGGATCAGACTCCTACCTATAGAGTTCAAGACAAAACACGGCCCCTTGACTAGAACGTAGGGATGGCGCAAACTAGATTTCAAGGGTGCAAACGAGGCTGAGGTGGACTGGGACCAGGAAGAGGTCGCGAACAAATGATATGTTACAATTTCAGAGGGCCGGGACATTATGACCGCAATTGTACAAATCCAACTTGACCATCATGGTTATATTGTACGCAGTTTGATCATGAGACGGAGGACTGTACCACACTGATAGCGAGGTTGCCCGATAAAGGAGCACTCTAGCCTCCCTCAACTCAGAACCTACAAATGATGAGGTCTAAGCTGTGCGAGGAAGACCCTAATGTAAATATCGTGCTCCGAAGTGGTATTGCGACAGGGGATAACAAAGGCAAGCAGCCCAAAGAAAGTACCTAGGTTTGCAAGGCTCCCACGAAGGAACTAGAATTTGATTTGGAGCGTGCTAAGGAGTCCTTCATGGATGCTAAGAGGAGCTTCGCGGACGCCTCCACTTCAGGAAGTAAAGACAGACTAGAGCTGGAAATGGACCAATCAATGCTCACTATGTTTTTAGAGACATGCATGAAGTTGTTGCGTGACAGCAAGGCTATAAAGGGGCTACAAGAACTCATAAGTAGATGCGCTAGGACCGCACCAGGAGAACCGCGCGTAGTTCAGAAGCTCGCGAATCACATAACATGAACATGTAGGAGATGAGATTGACTGCATAGATCGGGGAATATGAGATGGATCAAGTGATTCTAGATCAAGGATCAGACGTGAACGTCCTACCAAAGCAGACATGGGAGCACATGGGTAGGCCTGCGTTCCAATGGTCTCCTATCCAACTATGAATGACGAACCAGCAAAAGATCCTACCTGTGGGGATATTGCAGGGAATCACAGTAGACATCGAAGGAGCAAGCGCGCTAGGGGATTTCGAAGTGATAGAGATTTTTTATGACAGTAATCCCTACCCCGCGCTACTAGGAATAGATTGGGCCACTGACATGAATGGAGTGATAAATCTAAAGAAGCGCAAAATGATTTTTGAGAAAAAGTCACTGTGCGTAGTGGTACCTTTAGACCCTGTGAAAGGATCACGCTACACAGAGCCAGTGCGCGACTACAACAGTGACGATGAATTGGACTGGATTTACAAAATCACCGCGCGAGAGAAGCACTAGATAAATACAACTGCATATGGTCGAATCTCGTGGTAGCGTGAAAGCTCCTGCACATCAGATTCCGACGAGGAGATAGAATGATGGCAGAACCGGTTACACGAGGTAACCACACTCAACTATAACATGATGACAAGGTCATTGCACTACGTAGCAACAAAGGTGAGAGATCTGCCTATGTACGATGGGTTAGGTGATGTGGAGGAGTTCCTGAACAAATTTGAAAGAGAAGTGCCAGAACAACAACATTTCGACACTATGAAATGGGTACTGCGCGCTACACCCGCAAGGTGTTGGGGTACGCACCAAAGGAGTTTTGAGGACTAGCGCGAATGCAGAAGGATGATGCACCTACGATTTGGAAAGCCTCATATGCGATTGAAAGACAAGTATGATGGATGAAACGACCTGTGCACCCACCTTTCCAGGTGGATACAAGCCTATGGTGTGAAACTTGCTGGAATACACATAGTACTCGAGGTAGGAGACCTAATCAGTAAACAGGTGTGGGCAAGACAATGGTGCGAACGACCCCTCTGGCTGGGACCACGAAGTATGGAGAGACGAGGTGCGCAGAAGGATATCCACACGAAAGCCTTTAACAATGTACGCAAAGTGCTGAACAAGGTCCACAATGTGAAGCGAACTAACTGGGAACTGCGCGTACTAGTGGTTTTCTGGGCTTATAGGACTACACGCAAAAACTTGACCATAAAGTGACCATTGAAGTCACTATTCATGATGGGATGCTCGACTTGAGACTAAATGGAGTGGGCAACAGGCATTTAAGACGCGAATTTATGGGCAAGATTTGGGAAAATCTGCCACCAAGAGAGAATTAATGAACCGGATTTGGGGGCAACAGTCAAATTTAAATTCAAAAGGCACTATAAAATACAAATGACTACTCAACAAACAACACTTCATCATTTGAGAATTGAGCTATTGAGCAGAGCCCTGATTATTGTGTGTTGAGCATTGATTGATCCCCTGAGTTCGTGAGTGCAAGATTTCTGGAAAAATACGATGGCATCAGCTGAGGATGTTATGGAGATAACCGAAATGACCACCAAGGAGGCCGCGCAGGCCCTGGCTATGGGAGATGCTCTGGAAGGTGCCGGGATTATGGCAAAAATCCCGAAATCACCGTGCACGCCAAGACTCAAGAAGAAAAAACAAGCGATGGTTCCCGTATGTGTATCCCCGCGAAACCTGCTGTGCACCAAGCTATCAATGGAGGAGAAGGGGAAAGTCGTCACCATAGAGACTAATGAAGAAGAAGAAGACTCGGAGGACCTAATCATCATTGAAGACGAGGATGAAGGCATGGAGGAGGAAACTCAGCCTGCGCACCCCCCGACAAAGTTCCCTGCATATGTCCCCCCGTGAAAAGGAAAGGCTAAACTGCCCAAGGACTTGGATGAGACCAAGATCTCACTCTAGAACCCACTCCTCCAAGATAGCATTATGTTTGAGGGCACACACCTAGGATGGGTGCCGAGCCTAAAATTCAAAGATTGGGACCTCGCTGACCATGAAAGGTTCCCTCACCTTGAGACCAAGCACCTCATGAAGTCCAAGCAGAACACCGCAGTGGGGGTTACTGAACTAGAGCCACGACAGTGGTTGCATGGAGTGGAAAAGGCTGGGATACTGAACCGGCTCTGGGTCCCACATTTCCACCGTGCCCCAATAACCATTTTCTTCATCAAGTAGCTGCTCTGCCTGGTGCATGATGGGTGTTTATGGCTGGAGGAGCCCATCCTCATCACGATAGACTTGATTCACCATATGTCCCGGCTTCCTTGCAAAGGAGAAGACCCCGCGGGCATCTCAGAGGGGAAGAGCAGTGACTTGGCCATCGTGGAGGCCATGAAGAAAAAGTACAAGCTGGAAAAGAAGAAGAGGGGCTACGCCATCTCCAGCGTCAAGGAAAAAGCAGTACACATGGCAACCCAAATCTTGGCAGGAAAGGTTATGCACAAGTGCCGCATGGACGAAGTACCCACGCCGGTGGTAACACTAGCTGAGAAGTGCGTGGAGGGGGTCCAATTTAACTGGTCTGAGTTCCTCTGCAAGGAATTTTTAGAGAATTTTTGTGAAGCTCAGGAACAGAGCAAAATGTTCCACTATGCATGGCTTCTGTTGTCCATAGTGCTTGTGGCAAGGGAATTACTAGAGGATAGTAAATCCCTTATAATTGATAGGGACCTACTAGAGGCCGCGAAGTATGCTTCGCTCTGGGCCATAAAGGATGCTAATATGATCCGCGATAGTAAAATATTTCTGGGTGTTCATGGAGATGAACCTCAGAATGGAGATCGACCGTAAGCTATGGTTGCCACCTACTATTTACAACAACCTGTAGAGTTTTGTAGAATTCAAAGCGAACATCCATAACATTTATATCAGAGTGCACAAGGATCTCACCAAATAGTGGATAAAGCTACCATTCATAGCTACAAACGATGTCATTTTTAACGTACTAGAGGCATGGCCGTCGGAGTGGCATGCCCCAGACATCGCAGAGATCGAGAGGTCGACAGCACAAAGGAAGAAAGAAGAGGCCAAGCTGTGCATCACACAATTGGCAGAAAAGAGAAGGGAGGCAGCAGCGACAGTAGAATTTCGAGGGGCGCAGGACACTACACAGAAAGAAGATGAGTAGGAAAAGGTTGTAGTAGAAGTAGCAAACGATGCCTTCGCAGGGGCAGGAAGAGGAGGAAATAGAGACAAAAGAGGGAGGCACAGACCCACAAACCACATCGACGTAGTTGAAGCGATAGCACCCAAAAGAGCAGGAAGGGTTGTGTAAAAAGGTCAAGGCATTGAAGTTGTCTATTGACCCGATCACCCTAACTGAGGGTGATCTACATGACATTGGCGAGACATTATGCGATGTCACCTCTGAGGCTCTCCAAGATTTCATGAAGGAGAACCATATTGTGTTGGGGGCCCTCAGAGCGCAGTTTCAGGAATTATAGGTGTGCCCTCCTCAGGTTGGTACCCTTTCGACCAGCCTCGTAGTTGGCTCAATAGCAGCAGAGAAGATGTTGCGCCTGCAGATGATGAATACCATAGTGCTGCCGGAAGAGGCACTAGTGGCATCAAATGAGGCCAACAGGCCTACAGTTAATGTGTTGAAAGGTCTTGGTCTCAATATGGCTGCACTCCCGTGAGATACCTTATATGTTTTGCAGGATGGGATAACTACAGAGTTGCACGCTAGGGAGAGCCATGCACTGCAAGTCCTCAGCGAGTAGAAAATCAATATGGAACAACTGAGCTTGCAGTGTTACGAAGTGGTGTCGTAGAATCAATAGATGGTACAGGTAATAGAAGATGCCTGCCATAGAATTCCGGAGCTAGCCATCCCAGCAGACATGCCAGTAGAGGTGCAGATCCACAAGTTAGCAGCAGGGGTCTGTGAGGCAAGGGAAGAAATGACAAAGGTTCAGGTGGAGCTGAACCTTCAAATTGCCGAGCTGCGGTTGAAGGCATAGCGGATCACCCCTCCGGAAGTCAGAGAACAACACGCTAGTGCTATCATAGTGGGACTGGACGAGATTGGTGGTGCAGTGCGAGACTGCACCAGTATGTTGGAAGAATCACTTGAGGTCCTCACAAATTTGCAGGAGGACCCCAACATCTAGTGCTTAGAGATAGATGTGCAAGAACTCCAATAGAACTATGATAGTGTTTGAGGAACTGAGCAGACGGTGGTCCTCACTCAGATGCTCATGTAGATGCAACAGGCTAAAGTGCTGAAAGAGCAGGTGGAGGCAACACGACACAAGGAAGCAGTCCTGAAGGCCCGCGTTCAGCCTTGGATTGACGAGGCCTTCACCATCACATCAGAAATTGAAGGCAAGCTCGCACACATGTAGACGATTCACATATTGATACAGAGAAGCACTCCCGACATAGAGGTCTCAGAACAACGTATGTAGAAGATCTAGCAAGCAGCAACTCAGTGTGATGTTGACCTTGTCGTAGTTCGAGAATAGTTGGAGGGACTTCGCGCAAAGATCTCTATGCCGATAGAGTGACTCGAGGGCGAGTCACGATGTTTGTGTTGGGGGCCTGTTGGGCATGGAATCCCCCCAAGGCATGTTTTGGGGCTTAAAGCCCAAGTTTTGACCAAATTTTGTTGTAAAAGCTCCGTGAATTGCGATCACGGGGCGTGAAAGTATGATAGAGTCACAGGGTTGTCCTCCCTATTTTTTTAATGTAATATCAGCTGGATAGACCTAACCATGTTTCACGGACCATGGGATTGTATAAATTGAGTGAGGCTCTAAGTATAAAAGAAAAATAATAGGGGAAAAAGAATAGAGAAGTCTAAGTGATTAAGTCAAAGTGTAAAGTGTGTCTGTGGGTCATAGAGTAGGAGAAGGCTCTGTAGATATGTGTGCAGAGGCCTAGTAGTCGGCAGCTGAGTGTGTAGACCCCTGCAGTTGAGTGCGTAGAGCAAGTTGAGTCTGTAACCGTTGGACGAATAAGTAAAGAGAAGTTTTTCTATAATTATGTGTATATTTTCCTGGTTTAATGCATGATTGGATATAATTTGCAAGTATACTGTTTATTTACTGTGTGAACCTGTATGAATGTTTTGTATTGTTAAATGTAACTTAACACATTTAATTAGGCAAAGGTGCTTAAACAATATTGGAAGATAAATAAGAGCTCAGGTAATAGCGTAGAGCGCGGAACAACCCTTAGTTAGGGCTGCGCGAAGGCAGTGTATCAGGCCACGAGGAATGGGAAAGTGCGCGAAGCATCCTACATGTAGGGACAAATAGTGGACAAGTCGAACTCATTAGGCATCTCAAGAGTGTGGAAACCTAGTTCTAGCACCCTCCCATACTACTTCGGGTGAGACCTCAGTCCGCGGTCCGCAAACTATTGCCGAAAAGGCCAGTAGTTCAGGGATTTGTTTAGATACTTAACTCCGAACCTGGGTCAGGCCCCAACAAGCCAAAAAAACCCTTCACAGATGAGGTATTGTGTAATGTTGCACCTCTAGATGTTTGTGATGTATTATTAGGCCAGCCATACTTGTGGAGGCGACATGCTATGTATAAGTCAGGGCCTTGCGCTTTCATTATTTCTTTGAATAATTCATTATACAGGATACCAGACGTAGCCCCACCTACCACCACCTATTTGATCTCTTCTAAGAAATGCAGTAAGATCATCTCACAGACTAGGAAATTTATTTTCTGTCTGGTTTGCTCCCAAAGTAAGGGGAAGATCGTCTCCATATCCATGACCCCTGCGAAGGGTTCCTCCATGCAACATCAACAACAAAGGGATATGGTCATGAAAGAGCACAAGAACAACTTCTCCTCACCCATAGGGGTACCACACAAGTTTCAAGTGGGCGAAAAAGTCTGGTTGCATCTATAGAAAGAAAGCTTTACAAGAGCCCATCAGAAGCTCATACCACTCTGACATGGTCCTTACATCATTACCAAGGCTGTGGGAAACAATGCTTTGGAGCACAACATTTCCCCATTCCTTCGATTCACCGAGTGTTCAACGTGGACCGCCCTTGGACATGCTTCCCACCATTACTAGACACATCAGAGGTTGCAGAACAGCTCACCAGGGACCCAACTCAGCAGAAGCTTCCTCATCTCAGGGAGGAACTCAACGTAATGGGGACCATTGCTTCCTAAGGGGGGAGGAATGATCTAGGTGGATGTTAGTGGCCACCCAACTACCCCACTTAGACCCCCACAACTGCCTCTTTCAGCTTTTCAGCTTCCTTAATTGTAGCACAGTTTACTATTTTTAGTAGTTTTTTAGGTCGTGAACTTCTCGAGCCATTTTGAGGCCCTAAACGACGCTTTTTAGGAAATATGGGAGCAACATGGGTCCATGGGCCGATGTTGCTCTACCCAAAGTTGTATTTCTCGGATTGATCTTTCTAATGAGATATTGTACACGTCAAACTGAGATCGTATGGCAAAGTTATGACCCCGGGAAGTTGATCTACCAATTTACTCAAATGGGACCCACAGTTTGGCGTTTCATCTTCTAGGGTTAGGTTTTTCGATGTTTAGGGTTTTCCATTGTTTCTCAACAATAAATAGACCTTTGAGCCTCATTGTAAGACAGTTCAGAGGCATGTAGCCGCTGTATCTCTTCTTAGAGATAAGATACCATCGCCCTAGCTGGTTTATTTCCATTTCTATTTGTAAGCATATTTCAGTATTTTACATTAATGAAAGGAAGTATTATTCCACTGCACCTGTGTGTTTATGGTTATATCTATAATTTTTTGCATTCCTATTTAAATCCGTATCAACCATGCTCCGATACCACTCTGTAACACCCTCCTACCACATTTACCTAAGCTAACTGGTCCACCAAGGTAAACATGTGACGAAGAGTTACTATGATATGATTCAACTCCCTAAGTATAGTTAAGGAAGTGGAACCGACAAACCAACACCTTAGAGACCTCCCTCTGGGGTTATAGGACCCCTAGGAGCTAATCTACCACTCCAGGGGCCCAACCCTTGAGTTAATCTATAATTTCAATGAATTAAACCCCTAGGCTCTCCCATGACATGGGAATGCATGCAACAGGGACCCTTCAGTCACTCCCACAATGTCTGCAATGGAGAGACTATAGTCTTCTCTAGCTAGTTATGTGTGAGAGACTACATGATTTAAACCATTTTTTCAGGGCCAGTCTCCAAAACAATGCACGTAACTTGATGAAACTTTCCAAGACAATAAATGACACTAAGACAAAGCCTCTAACACAAAACTTGATCAATGACTTTACCTAACCAAGCCCAACCATGACAAACATTTCATCGAACACATTGTGCACATGTGATCTATAAGCCATAACAAAATATTTGAGCATAGGGGTCTAATACTTATCTGAGAATTTATAAGAAGCATTGGTGCCTTATCACATTAGTTGCATTATCATCTATTAGTTCATATATTCATTGTTCATTCATTTACAAATCAAAACATGAAGAGAGCCATACATCATCACTGTCATAAAACATACTCATAACTAGCATACAAACAACATAAATAATAAGTACATAACAACCATAAATGCCTCATATGAACCAGTACATTTTCTCATAAAATACCAATTAGAAGGAACTCTTATTAATGAATGCATAATCCAACCAGGTATGGTACTTCCACGTTCCACTTGACCATAGATTGGCTAAGTCAAATCTCTCTTCAACCAATCACCCTCGTGCCATATTCCAAGCATGAATGTGGGACTCAAACCAAAAGAACCAACTAGGGCTTCCCCAGGCTAAACCACCTCACCCTCGTCAATAGAATCTAGCTTTACCGCAATCCTCACTAGATCACTAGGCCAAAACAAGAAACATACAATACCAGGCTTTATTGCAATCCCCACTGGATCACTAGGCCCTAAACAAGCATGTATGCCACCGGATTTGTCCACCCACACCATGAGGAATTTTTCTCTCTCCTATTCTCTAGGCTTTACCGCAATCCACAATCTGATCTAGGGATCACTAGGCCATAATTGAGACTCCACCCTCTAGGATTTATCATATATCTTACCATTCACCTTCAAGGAATCCTAGGCTTGATCAAGGGAAACCACCTCTAAGCTTTATCATATATTTCTCCATTCACCAGTTGAGGATTCCTAAGCCCACTGAGGCACACAATACATGGCTTTACCACAACCCACTGTGTGATTCAGGGGTTACTAAGTCAATGCCTTTACCGCAATACACAGTCCAGTTTAGAGATCACTAGACCATGTGTTCTTTCATTCAGAGATCCACCTCACTCAGCTTCAAATCCAACCGAAAATTTATCTCAACCAAAAGATGAGAACCCCATCACATGATGGCTATTCGGAAATGAAAAGGAAAGGTTGAAGAAAACTATCACACCTGGGAAAACCCATGTGCATGACAACAAGAGAACCAAGAACACACATGCATAACCATGCATGCTAAAGTCTAGAAAGAAATCACACATGCAAATGGATACCTGCAAGTAAACCCATTGTTTCTTCTTGATCCTTCTCTATATTTCTTGATCTTTTTCTTCCTCTTTTCCTTCTTTTCCTTCCTTGATCCAATGCTGAAGTGCTCCAAGAAAATTTTGTGTGTCCAAGAGTGAGAGAAAGAGAGAATAGAGAGAGAACTCCAAAACTGAACTAACCAAAAGCCCATGAACTGATCCTCATAAGCCTTTTTATCAATGAGGCATCTATTTTCTTCATTTTCCATTATTTTCCTTCCTTTTCCTCCTCACATGCAACTTGTGACCTTCACCTTCCTTTTCTCCTAATTTTCTTTATTTTCATAAATAAATTTCCAAAAATTCCATTTGACTTTCCAAAGCCTTTGTCATTTTCCTTCAGCCATAATAACCTATTATGAAACCAACTCACAAAAAGATAGAAAAGATAGATCAACGACTTCAAAATTAGCCTCTTCGAGGGGGCAACCTCCTTTACATTACACAAATGAACAATTCTTGGATGATACAAATGACAAAACCTCCTTTCTATATATAGGAGTCTAAGGGGTCACAATATAATAAAATTCGACATAAAAATAATAATATATGTTGAAAATGCAACAAGATGATGGAGCTTAGTGAAAAGAAGTCGCCTTCACTAAGTGGGCCCGCAGGCTATTTTTGGCGCAAAGTCTATTTTAGACTATGTCTATTTTTAGACATATGGATCATGGTATATGAGTTGCAGGATGCTATTTATGGATGATTGGTCATGTTGGTAAAAATAGATGGACTTTTATTTTTAGACATATGGGCGGAGTCTATTTTTAGACTACCAATAAAAAAATAGAACAGTCGAATATTATTAGCTCTTAATAATATTTGGACTATAAACATTATCTTATCCTCTTGCAGCACTTCAGTTCAAGCTACAGATGTGGCACATGCAACTTCCAGAAGGAAATATGCTTTTCCTATGGGTTAGTTGAGCTATTGCATGATGGACTTCAGTTAGAACTCAAGTGATTGAGTTTGGTGGAGTTGATTGAGGAGTTGATGGAGTTGTGTTCAGTTTGACTTAGTTGAACTAGTTGTATTTAGTCTAACTTCCAAATGCACTAGTGATGAGTGATGTGAATTAATTATTAATTAATTCACTAATTATTAACTCATAAATCAACTAAATAATACATCAGTTAACTCAGTGCATGGACAGTTCAGTGGAGACAAGTGTTAGAGGTGGGTGAAAGGGTGAGACTACTATCAGTTGTGACTATAGCTATGCATGAGATTTGCACAATCATTGATTGAGATTGCCAATGAGGATTGTGTAGTACAAGCCAAGGGAATTCGAACTTGGATCTGATCTATTCTCAACTTGGATTGCGTAGTAGAGGCAGGCAAACAGTGGAGGAGATTTGAACCCGTGACTTGTTCAGATCTGAGCTAGTTTGTGTGTAGCAGGTGGAGATAGTACTGAGTACTTGTGAGGAGTATTGTACTATGTGTTGTTACATGTTATCTATCATTATAATATACAGATAGTTGGGGGTTTTCAGCTATATGCTTTCCCCATTACATATTGTTTTGATATGTGTGATTGATGTTTCAATGTGCGCATGTGATTGTTTCTTAATTCCGCAAGTTGATGATCAATGGTAGAGGAGGTTATGTATTATGCATGCATTCCACAAATAGTGTATAATCACGATAATCTCTGTGAATAAGTGTTATATTATTCAAAATTTCTACATGGTATCAAAGCTAGCTGATTTGTAGAAAAAGTTCTACATGGTATCGGAGCGAAGTTGATCATCAGATCTATTATTCAGAAAGTGATTACATTTTATTTCTTATGCAGAGTCTGTAATCGGGCCAGGTAGCCTCTAGATTCACCCTTCTTTTGGAAGGTGAGATATCCGGTAAATTCCCATACAGTCAATCTCTGTACAAGAAATACTATGTTCTCACGAATTTTAGATCATAAACGTTTGAGTTTTGAGCTGGTGGAATTCGAATTTGCAGCAGTGTTTTCTTGGTGTCGAAGTTGAAATGTCTTTCAATCGATTGTGATTGGAGTATGCCCTTGAAGGCAACTCAAATTATATTGCATGGAAATACAGGATGGAGGCGGTGTTAGATGACAATGGGTTGAAGGAGTTCATAGACGCTGAGGTCCCAAAGCCTACTGATGCTGCTCACGTTGAGGCTTGGCAAAAGAAGACAACAAAGTGTCGAAGGATTCTGTTGGAGGGCGTGAAGGATCACATTGTATCCAGCTTGCATGGAAAGGCTTCTCCATACTTGATGTGGAAAGCATTGACATATTTATTCCAAAGAAAGAGCGACCAGAGGAAGGTGGCGCTCAAGGATAAACTCAGAAACATTAAGTGTGAGAAAGGAGACAGTATGCCCAAGTATCTCACGAAGTTCACCCAATGTCGGGATGAGCTGGGAAGTGTGGGGGTGACTATCGATGATGAGGACTTGGTGAGCTTGGCTCTCCTTGGTCTTCTGAAGAGTTGGCATTCTTATCAGGACTCTGTCAATGGTCAGGAGAAATTGCCAAGATGGGAGAGACTTTGGTCTGATCTTGTGCAAGAGGAGATCAGGCAGAATACCAGGGACGGATCTTCATCAAAGGCATCTAATGAAGAAAAATGCGCTTTGGATACCAAAGCAAAGAAGGGGAAGAACAAGAAAGCTTCTTATTCCAGTGCGAAAGGAAAGAAGCAGGAGATGTCCAAGGTGAAGTGCTTTCACTGTCACCAACACGGACATTATGCCACAAATTGTCCGCAGAAGAAGAAAAATAAGCACGCTGCTGGATCTACAGTAGGAGAGGCCTTAGCCTCACAGTTTGAGCTGGATTTTTTACTAATTGCATGCTTGGTATCAAGTGTGATGGGATCGGTATGGTTCTTGGATAGTGGTGCGTCTTTTCACATGACAGGAGTGTTGAGCCTCAACCTTGCACTCATTTACCTGTCCTCCCAACAGCTTTTCCCTATTCACTTCTCTCTTCTGACATCATTTCCTCCATCAACTTGTTCAATTCATTGCATTATATGTCTTTTTAACATGATTTGTTGACTGTGCTAATGATTGACTGTTTGTTTAGAATTTTGGTACATGTTCTGCAATTCCGCAGCTGTTCTGCAATTCCGCAGCTACTCAGCAATTCCGCAGTTGTTCAGAGATTCCGCAGCCTTTTTGTTGCTTTCTATACTCCACGTGTCTTCTCCAGGAATGGGCCACATGGGCACGTTGGTATGGATGTATACATGGTTCGTATGCTATTGGTTGGGCCAAATTAGTCACGTATGCCCCCGGTCAACGCAGGAGTACCCACGGTCAAACAGTTAAGTTCCAGACGGTGGCACGACTCTGCGTGAGCAACTGAGACACGGAACCACAGCTGGAACTTCCTCCACACCACGGAGACAGCAAGGGACAGGATCTAACCATAGATTTACTCCCCATGATGACCGTTTCCTCCAAACGTGCACGGAGTTGCTTGCGTGTTGCTGCGTAGTTAATTAGTTAAGACTGTAGTTGCTTAGTTTAGGCAGAGGACAGTTTTTCCCTGTGCCTATAAATAAAGCGTTTGCCAACGCTTAGAGATTAGCTTTTTGATATTGTAATTGCTGTAATTGTTTTGGTTATCAAACTCTGTTTTAAAGACTGTTTCTACAGCACTTTTTGACTGTATTTTGACATGCTGATTTAATATAAGAAGACTTTTTCTGCTCATCTCTGCGTAGCTGATCTTTAGCTGGTTGAGTGGATGGAGGGCCCTCATCTACCACAACCTATGTACAGTAGCATTTAACTTTATTTTCCTGCCTTTCTTTGTTTTCATTTTCACATGTACAATAATGTATAGTTTGATTTCTGCAGTTTTTCATTTCTTTGAACATGTATAATAATGTACAGTTTGATTTCATGCCTTTACATTTCCAGCACTTTTCAGAACTGATCAGTTTGTTTATGCAGGTGTGTTAGGAGCCCGGGATAGTGTGTTTTTATTTTTTTTTATCACTGATGGTATTTGAAGTTGTCTTGTCTTAGCTGCTGATTTTTACCTTGCTTACTTAGTTTCATTGCTAGTTTACTTTATCAAGTTTTTGACAAGTTGCTTACTAACCTTTTGATGGTCTTCTCATCATAATTGTCTAACCTTTATTGGACCAAAATATCATTGACTGGCAGCTTGGTTTGATTAGCTTTTTGACTCATATTACTGATTCCTTCTCAACTGTTTTTCACATGAACAATTGCAGCTAGAGGCAGAGTGTTAAGAAAGAATGAAGTGTTATGATTTGTCATTTAAGTTTTGCAGTTAAAGTAGTGTTTTTCACTTTCCATTGAGTTAACATAGATGCTATTTTTGTTCTTATCAGCAGCATAGATAGTGGACTAGTGCCATTAGTCACTTTGTTTAATGCTTTGCTTTCATTTGAAGTTTCAATTCCATTGCAAGTCACTTTTCAAGCTTTCTCTTTAAAAAGTTCAAGAAACATTTAGAAACCACCATATGCACACACATGCACTCATTTGTTTATAAATCCATCACTCCATCTTAAGAAGTTAAATCAACCACAAACATCATCCAAAAACGACAAAAAGAACTAGGAAAGGTTACTTAAGTACATACTGTACATCTCACTTCATCAGCTTACGAGCCCCGGGTTGACAATTTATGATAGCAATTTAGATAACACTAAATTGACCAAACATTTTGGCGCCGTTGCCGGGGAAGTGAAATTAGGTAGCCAATTCTAAAAAAAAATTAAGAAAATTTCAAGAAAGGGAAATTGATAACTTCTCAAAGTATGCTCTCCTCTTGCACCTAAAGTGATCTGGAGGATCAGAAAAGAGAAAGTTATTGGTTTAATAGTTTCTTAAGTATGCTCTCTTCTTGCACCTAGAGTGACCTGGAAGATCAGAAAAAGAATTATTAGCCTGACTTGAAGAAAAAAATAAAAAATGACATGCATAGAGCTAGAGATTCTAGGGGAAGGTTTTTAGCTAGAGCCAAGAGTTCGATTTTTACAAGTCCATCTACTTCAAGGGATAGACAAGAGACACCTCCCTTATCTCCAACTGACACTCCTAGCCCTAGGGTTCCCGGAATTCACGAAGCAGGAGTCGACTCTCCCATACCTTCCATCGAGTTTGAAAGAGATCCTTTCCTTCTTTCTCCAGAGAGGCAAATTATAATTGAAGAAGTAGAAACACCTGAAGAAGAAGGAGGGAATCCTTCTCATACACCCTTAGTAGAAGAACCAGAAGACTCTGAAGTCTCTGGGGAAACTACCATGGCAGAGGAAGAAGCACCTGGATTTGGTAGAGGTAGAGGTAGAGGAGGAGGAGGAAACAATGGAGGAGGTAGAGGTAATATTGGATGGGGATAACTCATTCGGGTTCCCTATAGTCGATGAGGATTCCCGAGCCACCATGAAGAACATCTCACCATCTGTCCTCCTGAATTTTCATGGATCAAGGAATGAGGACCCTGAAACATTTTTATTTGAGTTTGAAGTCGTATGTAGAACTTATGAACATTTGGATGACACTCAAAAACTCAAATTGTTCCCTTCCACATTGAAAGGACAAGCTTTGAAATGGTTCATGGGGTTAGTCACTCAATCCATTAGGTCTTGGAATGATATGAAACATACATTTTTGGATAGGTACCTGGACTATTATATGCCCACCAATCACAAGGATGAGGTATTTAAAATGGTACAAAGAGAAGATGAGAATTTGGAGGAATTGATTGAAAGATTTCAATATAATTTGAAAAGAGCAAAAATGAGTAACTTGGATGAAGATACCTTGAAAGCCCTATTACTAAAAGCCATTAGAGATGAATGGATAGATCTTTTGAATATGATGGGGAAGGGAGATATATCTCAGCTTCCACTTTCTGATATAGCAGAATTATGTGTCCATCTCTCAAGGGGCAAATCAAAAACTCAAAAAGGGCCTAGAGATCCTTCTCTCCTCAGAGCAAATAAATCTGCAACTGGATCAGTAAGTAGGGCTGAGATCGGCAATATGCTTGATGAATTCAAAACTGACATCTTAGGGAGTCTAAGTGAACAATTAGACACCCTTAAGATCCACAATAAACAGAAAGCAGAAGCCGAGGCCTTGGCCATCTTTTTCCCGAAATGTAGGAAGAAACATGCTTTAAGGGAATGTCCCTTGGAAGCACAAGTTGTGGAAACATGTGTAATTTGCTCAGAAAACCATGAGACCAAGGATTGTCCTTCAATCCCTGGGCTCAAAGCAGTCTTTCAAGAAGATCCAAATACACTTGAATCTCTCTGTTTTGTTGCAAGGAGACCTTGGCAGGGGCAACAAAATCAAGGGTTTAACAACTCTATGAATTTTCAACCTCAACCAAATTGGAATCCTTGGCAACAACCTTGGCCTCAACCTCAAAATCCTTTTCAATCATGGATGCAAAACATGCAAAATCCTTATGGGAGATTTGCTCAATTCTATCAATATCCTCCATCTTTTCAGAATCAGCAAGCTCCACAACTTCCAAATCAAAGTCAAGAACTATCATTACCATTCCCTCAACAACAACAACCTTCTCCACAAAATCAAAATTCTCAACTCTTGCTCCAATCCCAACAAAAGTCAAATCAACTTCCTTCTCAGCCATTGCCAAACCCCAATAATAGGAACCCTCAAAATGCTTACATGATGGAAGGTCAACCATTCCCTACCTATATGATTGTTCCTCTCAATGAAGTACAACTCAGATCAGGTAGAATCTTAGATCAACCTTCTATAAATGTTCAACAACCAAGCATTTCTGAGGAAGAATCTCTTAGAGCTAATAAGGGTTCTGAAGCATCCCTTCAAAACCCAAACACTCAAAAAGAAAAAGAAAAAGAATCAACCCCCACAACTCCCATAGTTGAGCAACCTACATCTGTGGCCACACCTCCTTTTCCTGAAAGGTTACAAATCGACAAAGGAGTGGAAAAGCAAATTTGGTTGCCTGACTATAATTTTCTAGATGAATTGAAGAATGTCTGTATCAAGATTCCCTTGTTACAAGCCATTAAAGAGATTCCCATTCTAGCAAAAACAATAAAGGAGTTGAGCCTTAAAAGACCAGGAAGGAAACCAAGAGATACCAGAAGGATCCACCTGGTAGGAAAAATTGCAGACATTATGATGGGAAAGGTTACCATGCAGAAATATGTAGATCCCGGTAGTCCAATTGTCAAAACACATATCAATGGGGTAGAAATACCAAATACTTTGATTGATTTAGGGGCTGCTATCAACATTATGAGTAGACAGACCATGGACCAGTTAAAACTTCCTAACCTTCTCTTTACACCTACTTTACTGCAGCTTGCAGATAGATCAATCATTAAACCTGATGGTGTATTGGAAGACATTCCAGTCTCCCTAGACTCTTGGGAATATCCAGTTGATTTTATGATTTTAACTCCCAAGAACAATCTAGGAGGACATCCTCTTATTTTAGGAAGACCTTGGCTGGCCACAGCTGATGCTTTCATAAGTTGTAGGTCTGGGGATATGTATATTTCTGATGGCAATTCAACAAAGAAGTTCAATCTGTATCCTCCAGCGAAAGCAATTACAGAAATAGGAGATAATGAGTGGGTTGATGATGAAGATACTATACAACCTGTCTTTACCATTTCTGAGATTAGTGAAGATAGTCAAATTCTGAATACATTAGAAAATTTTGAACCATCTTCAGAATATGACTCTACACAATTTCAGTTGGATTCTGACATAGAGTGTCTATCATCTAGACAAATGTCTCTTTTCTCTATGGAAGAATTTGGTAGTTCTGCCATTGAGATCTTTCTAGGAAAAACATTAAACATTAACAAAAACCTGGAAAAATCCCAACAGGAAGAGCTAACCAAAGTCTTGCAAAGACATTCTACTACTTTTGCATGGGAGTATACCGACATGAAAGGTATTGAACCTAAGACTTGCATTCATCACATCTACATTGAGGAAAACAGTAGACCAATCAGACAACCTCAAAGAAGGATGAATCCAAATCTTAGGGAGATAGTGAAAGAAGAGCTCCAGACGTTACTCAATGTAAACTTCATTTACCCTATTTCAGATAGCCAATGGGTTTCTCCCTTGGTTATAGTACCTAAAAAGAATGGTAAATGGAGAGTTTGCATTGATTACAGAGAATTAAACAAAGCAACCTTGAAGGATCACTTTCCTTTGCCCTTTATTGATCAAGTATTAGATACTTTAGCAGGTAAAAAGTTTTTCTCATTTTTGGATGGTTTTAGTGGTTACAATCAAATTCAGGTAGCACCTGAAGATCAAGACAAAACCACATTTACTTGTCCTTGGGGAACTTTTGCTTACCGAGTACTTCCTTTTGGATTATGCAATGCACCCGCTACATTTCAAAGGGCTGTACTAGGAATCTTTTCAGATCTAATTCATGATTGTGTAGAGGTCTACATGGATGATTTCACAGTTTATGGTAACACATTTGAAGAAGCATTAGAAAATTTGGAAAAAGTTCTAATTAGATGTAAAGAAACAAATCTTTCATTAAGTCACGAAAAGTGTTTTATGATGTTTACTGAAGGAATTGTTTTAGGACATCATATTTCAGGAGATGGAATTAAAGTTGATAGATCCAAAGTGGAAGTCATCTCCAAGTTACCTGTTCCAAATTGCCAGAAAGATGTTAGAAGTTTTCTTGGGTTTACTGGATATTATAGAAGATTTATTGAAAACTTCACTAAGATAGCATCTCCTCTTTTCAAATTACTTACCAAAGACTGTGAGTTCAAATGGGATCCTGAATGTCAGTCTGCCTTTGAAACTTTAAAGACTAGAATATCTGAAGCACCCATTTTGAGAGGGCCAAATTGGAAACTCCCTTTCCACATTTCTACTGATGCTTCAGATACAGCTCTAGGAGCTATCTTGGGACAAAAGGATTTGGTCCCTTATGCCATTTATTACACTAGTAAAAATTTGTCTCCCACCGAGTTAAATTATACTGTGACTGAAAAAGAATTCTTAGCCGTTGTTCATGCAATCAACAAGTTTAGACATTATATAACCGGCTATGAAACTTTTGTCCATACTGATCACTCTACAATTAGATATCTCATGAACAAACCTATTACTAATGGCAGAGTTACAAGATGGCTTTTACTTTTACAAGAATTCAACATTACTGTGTTAGATAGACCAGGAAAACAAAACACAGTAGCTGATTTCTTGTCTAGAATCCAAAACTCTAACGAAGATTCTCCTGTAGAGGATAAGTTTCCAGATGAATACTTGTTTGCAGTAACTACCAAGACTCCTTGGTATGCAGATATTGCTAATTATCTAGTTACAGGGAAGCTACCTCCACACTTATTTCCTAATGAGAAAAGGAAAATCATTCAGGAGAGTTCACATTATTCTTGGATTTCTAATGAATTGTTCAAAACAGGGCCAGATTGTATGATCAGAAGATGTGTTCAGGAAGATGAAATGCCTGACATCCTTAAGGCATGTCATGATGAACCGTGTGGCGGACACTTTGCTGACAAGAGGACAGCCTATAAAATCCTTTCTTTAGGATATTATTGGCCTTCTCTCTTTAAAGATGCAAAGCAGTATGTTAGAAGGTGTGACAGCTGCCAAAGAGTTGGGAGACCAACTCCTTCAAATGAAATGCCACTACAGCCATAGGTATGCATCGAACCCTTTGAGAAATGGGCTCTAGATTTCGTTGGACCTATTAATCCACCATCTAAGCAAAAGAAGTATATATTGGTTTGCACTGATTATGTTACTAAGTGGGTAGAAGCCAAGGCATTTCCTTCTGCCACTGAAAATTCAGTTGTTCAATTTCTTTTTGAGGATATTTTTACTCGTTTTGGTGTCCCAAGAGAAATTGTGACAGATCAGGGAAGCCAATTTACATCTAAATTGATGGAGAAGCTGATGGAGGAATACAAAATCAAGCACAGAACATCTACTCCATACCATCCGCAATCAAATGGTCAAGTGGAATCTACAAATAAAGTCCATGAAGGCATTATCACCAAGACTGTTCATCTTCATAGAAGAGATTGGGCGGAAAGGCTTCCTGAAGCCTTATGGGCCTATAGAACTACATGGAGGAACACAACAGGACATTCTCCCTATGAACTTGTTTATGGGAAAGAAGTCCTGCTCCCCATTGAGTTCCAAATCAAGACCTTCAAGATGGCAGTTCAATTGGGGATGAGCCTATCAGAAGCTCAAAAACACAGAATGGACCAGCTAAATGAGCTAGATGAAATAAGACAAGATGCAATTCTAAGGACCGATCTAGTTCAGCACTAAAGAACTAAATGGCATGATCGACACATCAAAGAAAGAAAGTTTCAGAAGGGAGATTGGGCACTATTGTTTGATTCCAAGTTTAAGGACTTCAAAGGAAAATTTCAAACTCATTGGCTTGGGCCATATGAGATTGATGAAGTCTTTAAAAATGGAGCAGTTCGAGTGAAGACCATTGATGAGCTTCAGACTCCTCTCATTGTGAATGGCCATAGATTGAAAGTCTACCACAAGCCACTCTCAAGGGAGGAATTTGTTAAAATGTTCCAAGAAGATTCTGCAATGAGGCTGGTGGAGAATTCTTCTTCTCCTCCATCAGCCTAGTTTTTGTTCCTTTCAGTCGAAAAAAAAAAAAAAATATCTCTTCTATAAGCCTGAAAACCAATCTTGGATTGGCAGTCTTATGCAGAAAATATGAAGTGAAAATCAGGGTCACCTGACACTTTATATTTTCCAAAAAAAAAAAAAAAAAATCTCTCTCTTTTTCTGTCCATCTCATCCATCTCATCCATCTCATCATTTTCATTCCACTTCATTTTCTTCCAGTCCATTCATTCCATCTCATTATCACCAAATAAATTCCCTCTCAGGACTATTCCATTCAGTCAAGTTGTTTTAATCCTCTTTGTGCAGGCAGAAAAGTGTTGCTGCAATTTCCACAGCTAGGAGTCAATTCCGCAGCTGATATCAAGATTCCACAGCCAATACACTCTGTTCCTGCAAATAAAACATCTCTGTTTTCAAAAAGAAAAAATCTACAGTCAAAAGCACCAGCATCATTAAAGAGCAAGGACACATGGCATATACAAAGGCAACAATCAATCAAAGGTTAGCATCATAATTAGCAAAGGGATCAAAATGCAAATACACGAAGGTATGTTCTAAATTTCTAACTAACAGTTATATCATTTATGTATGGTTTGCGGATTATGGTATGAGGCACTTAATGTAATGATTGACAAGATCCCCGTCCACTCCTCATCCATTATTCTGCGTAATCCACCTCACCACCTTCCTAACGGTTCCCTAATTGCTGTTGATTTGAACGTAATACGGCCTGATCTCTCTCATTAATTCTTCGTACCAGAGTGACGTGTACTGTTGTACCACGGCTCTCCAATTAATCATTCCGCAGCCAGGTGTACACAGCCACCCGACGTCCATGGGATTCGGCCGTTTCATCCTTTAACACCCTTCTACGCATGCATAACCCCATTTCTATTACCGTTCACTCCCTCGATTTCATCGTTTTTCACTCTCGGTTTCATTCACTACTCTGTTTCACCGTGAACATACTCTGTTCTATTTTCCTCACCTCTCCGCTCAAAACCTTGACCACCAGTCTCGTAATTGCATCACGGCCATTCTGTTGTAGCCGTAATACCCACTGCTGAGCACTGTTTTTCCCGTATAGCTCTCTCTCCAGTATTCAAACAACGCTGTCAGAGCAACAAGAGAGCTGGTAACCGAAATGGGCAAGTTATTAAGAGCAGAACCGGAAGGTTCTAAGTTTCTAGACGGTTACCCACAAACGAAGAATGCCCTGCAGAAGGCCAAGTGGTTAAAATTTATTCAGAAGTTCAAAGGATATCACAAGGAAGTTACCAAGGCCTTTGCTCAGTCGTTTGATGGAAAAACAAATACTGTGGAGATTGGAGACCTACAATTCACTGTCACAAGAGCAGCTTGGCTCAAGCAACTGCTTTGCCTCGTACTGGGGAACGTTGGTTCAAAAATCGAACTGTTGAAGGCCAAGAGTGGAAGAACATGTTGAAAAATCCAGGTATGGATACCACTATCTTCACCAGAGGAATACCTGTAAGTGTCATTAAAAAGGAATGGACTGCCTTACTTTTGCTAGTTCAGAAATTTTTAACATGTGAAGGCAGATTTGGTATAATGTATGTTTATCATACAAAGATAATGATGCATTTTATGGGTGAACATACCATCAATCTCCCTTATTTCTTGCTAGCTAGTCTAAGAAAAATGAGTGCCACTGTTCAGAAACACGTGGGAAACATTGAGCCCCACCTATATCACCATGGACTCATTAAAATCTTGATTGAGGAGCAGTTAAAAATTAGAAAGGATACATGGGAGAAATTCCTTGTTAGAAACCATTTTCAAGAGGCAGCAGAAGCCTCTAGTAGCTCTCCTAGGCTGCCAAAAAGAAGTAGAAGAAAAGGGAAAGAAATGGTTACCCAAGAAGAGACTGCTGCCCAAGACACTGCTGTAGAAGTTGAAGAAACTGCCCAAGAAATTGTTACAAAAACTCTTCAAGAAATTGCCCAAGAAACTGTTCAAGAAACTATTCAAAAGGAAAAGAAAAAGGGAAGCAGAACAAAAAGACAAAAGGGGGATAAAGGGAAAGCCATTTTGCAAGAGTCATACCCTTCACCTGAACCCTCAAGTGAAGAAGATACCCAAACATTAGCTCATAGGCTTGCTCAGCTCCAAGAAACTGCCATCTCCAAAAAGAAACAAAAGCAAGAACAGCAAAAGCCAAAGAGTACTAGCCTGCAAGTGAGAAGAAGCAGTAGACTTATAGAGAAGAAGAGTGTGACTAAAAAGAAACAGTCCCATTTCATTGATTTGGGCACACCTGAGAAGACTCCAATTCGGCTAGATATTGAGCTAAGTCCTCCAAGAGAGGAAAGTCCTTTCCAACAAGAGAGAGAAAGCAGTTTTCGAGGATTTGAATTTAGGCCAAGACAAACACCTGACATCGACCCTGTCCAGCAGGAGGCATATGATTATTTGGAAACATTAGAGCAATCTGTTGCTGGTCCTAGTACTGTCTTGCCCCTTGAACAACAGGTTCAATCTCTGAAGCAAGAAGTATTTGAGCTAGAGGTCCTAAACCACCACATCAAACAGGAAAACGAAGCATTGAAAGAACAGAGAAACGTGGACAAAATGATCCACGATAACACAATGCTTCATTTGGGTCTTTGGCAAAGAAAGAACAGGAAATTGAAGAGGAAATGCAAGAAATTAAGCAGGGCCTTGGTCAACTTGAAATTCAGGTGCTTGGTTAGGAAACCAAGAACAAATTTGGCAACAGGAAGGAAAAGGAGAAGGTTGGATGTCTTGGCAGAGGCATCTGAACATGTGAACTGAAAGATTATGACAAAATTTTGGTTACATGAGGACATGCAACACCCTCGCAGTGGGGGTATGTTGAGCCTCAACCTTGCACTCATTTACCTGTCCTCCCAACAACTTTTCCCTATTCACTTCTCTCTTCTGACATCATTTCCTCCATTAACTTGTTCAATTCATTGCATTATATGTCTTTTTAACATGATTTGTTGACTGTGCTAATGATTGACTGTTTGTTTAGAATTTTGGTACATGTTCAGCAATTCCGCAGCTGTTCTGCAATTCCGCAGCTACTCAGCAATTCCGCAGCTGTTCAGAGATTCCGCAGCCTTTTTGTCGCTTGTTATACTCCACGTGTCTTCTCCAGGAACGGGCCACATGGGCACGTTGGTATGGATGTATACATGGTTCGTATGCTATTGGTTGGGCCAAATCAGTCACGTATGCCCCCGGTCAACGCAGGAGTACCCACGGTCAAACAGTTAAGTTCCAGACGGTGGCACGACTCTGCGTGAGCAACTGAGACACGAACCACAGCTGGCACTTCCTCCACACCACGAAGATAGCAAGGGACAGGATCTAACCATAGATTTACTCCCCATGATGACCGTTTCCTCCAAACGTGCATGGAGTTGCCTGCGTGTTGCTGCGTAGTTAATTAGTTAAGACTGTAGTTGCTTAGTTTACGCAGAGGACAGTTTGTCCCTGTGCCTATAAATAAAGCGTTTTCCAACGCTTAGAGATTAGCTTTTTGATATTGTAATTGCTGTAATTGTTTTGGTTATCAAACTCTGTTTTAAAGACTGTTTCTACAACACTTTTTGACTGTATTTTGACATGCTGATTTAATATAAGAAGACTGTTTCTGCTCATCTCTGCGTAGCTGATCTTTAGCTGGTTGAGTGGATGGAGGGCCCCCATCTACCACAACCTATGTACAGTAGCATTTAACTTTATTTTCCTGCCTTTCTTTGTTTTCATTTTCACATGTACAATAATGTATAGTTTGATTTCTGCAGTTTTTCATTTCTTTGAACATGTATAATAATGTACAGTTTGATTTCATGCCTTTACATTTCCAGCACTTTTCAGAACTGATCAGTTTGTTTATGCAGGTGTGTTAGGAGCCCGGGATAGTGTGTTTTTATTTCTTTTTATCACTGATGGCATTTGAAGTTGTCTTGTCTTAGCTGCTGATTTTTACCTTGCTTACTTAGTTTCATTGCTAGTTTACTTTATCAAGTTTTTGACAAGTTGCTTACTAACCTTTTGATGGTCTTCTCATCATAATTGTCTAACCTTTATTGGACCAAAATATCATTGACTGGCAGCTTGGTTTGATTAGCTTTTTGACTCATATTACTGATTCCTTCTCAACTGTTTTTCACATGAACAATTGCAGCTAGAGGCAGAGTGTTAAGAAAGAATGAAGTGTTATGATTTGTCATTTAAGTTTTGCAGTTAAAGTAGTGTTTTTCACTTTCCATTGAGTTAACATAGATGCTATTTTTGTTCTTATCAGCAGCATAGATAGTGGACTAGTGCCATTAGTCACTTTGTTTAATGCTTTGCTTTCATTTGAAGTTTCAATTCCATTGCAAGTCACTTTTCAAGCTTTCTCTTTAAAAAGTTCAAGAAACATTTAGAAACCACCATATGCACACACACGCACTCATTTGTTTATAAATCCATCACTCCATCTTAAGAAGTTAAATCAACCACAAACATCATCCAAAAACGACAAAAAGAAATAGGAAAGGTTACTTAAGTACATACTGTACATCTCACTTCATCAGCTTACGAGCCCCAGGTTGACAATTTATGATAGCAATTTAGATAACACTAAATTGACCAAACAAGGAGATCAGATTTGTTTATTGATCTGGATGAGAAAGATCTTGGAGTGCACATGAGATGGACGATGATGGTAGATACAGTGCAACCAGTATCGGTACCATTTCCTTTGAGAGGGAGTCTGGTAAACCCTTTGTATTGAAGGAAGTGATGCATGTTCCAGGATTGAAGAAGAATCTTATCTCTATGGCAGTGTTAGAAGACAAGGGATATGATGTTGTCTTCAGCGAGGGAAAGACTTTCCTACGCAGTAAGACAACTGGAGAAACCCGGAAGATAGGGGTTTGAGTCAAGAACCTTTATCAATTACATGTAGATGGCTACGCAACAATGGAATGCAAGGTAAAAGGATTGGTGAGCCGGGATGATGGCGAGCTATGGCACCGAAGATTGGGCACCGGAGATTGGGCCACCTTCACCATGGAGCATTGAAGATACTGCAGCAGATTTCTACTGGGCTTCCTAAAGGCACTCTTGCGCAGTCAGATCAGTGCAAGGGGTGTACTTTGGGAAAATTTGTGAAATCCACCTTTCACAAGAAGGATAGTCGCGCCACAACGATCCTTGAGAGAATTCACATAGACGTGTGTGGACCTTTCTCAGTAGCTTCGACGGCAAAGCACAAGTACTATGTGATCTTTGTTGATGACTTCTCTCGAAAATGATGGATCTTCTTCATGCAGAAGAAGAGCGAGACATACTCAAAGTTCTGTGAGTTCAAAGCACTGGTTAAGAAGGAATCAGGGAAGAAGGTGAAGGCTCTTAAGAGTGACAATGGTGGTGAATTCATCTCTGGCGAGTTCAAGGACTTCTGCATCGCAGAAGGGATTCGAAGAGAGCTCATAGATCCCCATAACCCACAGCAGAACGGGGTTGCTGAGTGAAAGAACAGAACGATTGTGGGTGCTGCACGGGTGATTTTGCATGATCAGGGCCTACCCCTTCACTTGTGGGCGAAGGCATGCAATACTGCATTATATGTGCAGAACCATTGTCCTCACAAGATACTTGGCATGAGTACACCCAAGGAGGCTTATTCTGGTAAGAGACCTGATATTTCTCATTTGAGGATTTTTGGTTCTCCTGTTTACATGCATGTGACGAAGGATGCCAGGAAGAAGCTGGAGCCGACCGCAGAGGTTGGGATATTTGTGGGGTACACTGATACGCCCCACAACTATTGTGTGTATTTGCCAGACAGTCGCAATACTGTTGTACGACAGGATATCAAATTTCAAGAGGAGAAAGCCATGAAGTGTTCACTTGAGAGGGAGCCACACTTGCATGCAGATGAGGATCTATTAGTTCCTAAGGATGAGCTTCAAGATGTGTATCATCCACAAGATGAAGTTCATGGAGTGGAAGAGACCACTCATGTAGTGCCAACCATCAGAGGGCGAAAGCGCACTACAAAAGCTGAGCGACTAGCTCAAGATGCAGAGAAGGTTGTAGGACCACCTACAACACAGTGCAGATAGAGATAGTCACCTGATCGGTACACTAGATACATGGCTCTTGTGAGAAAATGTGTCGTGACTGAGCCATCCTCTTTCGAGGAAGCTGTGGAGGATCTCACATGGGTAGATGCCATGGTGGAAGAGTATGATTTGATTGTCAGAAACAGTGCATGGGAGATTGTCCCAAGACCAGAGGGTAAGTTGCTGATCATTGTACTTTACGTAGATGATTTGATTTTGATGGGAGATGAGCTGTTGATACTTTCATGCAAGGAGGATCATTCTAGAGAGTTTGAGATGAAGGACTTGGGCCTCCTTCATTATTTCCTGGGATTGGAAATTTGGCAGCGCAGTGATGGACTATTTGTTTCTCATGGTAAATATGCTCGGGAGATACTGGAGAAGTTCAACATGCATGGCTGCAAGCCTGTTGATACTCCTCTTCCTGGAGGTTGGAGGAAGGAGTATGCTACTTCAACGGAGGTAGTGGATGCCACTGTTTATCGACAGTTGGTGGGGTCGCTTATGTATGTAGTCAATACACAACCCGATATATGCTATGCTGTTAACCAACTTTCACAAGCTATGGTTAAGCCAACCAAGCTCTTCTGGAAGGCAGGCAAGCATGTATTGCGTTATCTCAGAGGCACATCAGGATATGGATTGTGGTACAGACAGGAGGATGAGGTGAAGCTATGTGGCTTCACAGATGCAGATTGGGTAGGGAGCCCAACGGACAAAAAGAGAACATCTGGAGGGATCTTTAGTATCGGGTCGACATCAGTTTCTTGGTACAACAGGAAGCAGAGATCCGTGGCACTCAGTTCAGCAAAGGCAGAGTATATGGCAACAAGTTTGGTTGCATGCGAGGCTATATGGATGAGGAAGATCCTGGTCGGGTTGTTCGGGTCACACTTGGAGCCTACTGTGATTTATTGTGATAACCAGAGTTGCATTAAACTCTCATCTAATCCAGTATTTCATGATAGATCCAAGCACATTGACATTAGGTACCATCATTTCAGAGATTGTGTGCAGCGGAGAATCATGTTACTTTCATACATTTCCCACGGAGGATCAGGATGTTGATATCTTGATGAAGGCGCTCACCAGGAGAAAATTCAAATACCACAGATGCAGGACAGAGGTTGCAGATAATCCATATCTTGTTGAGAGGGAGTGTTTAAAATGCAACAAGATGATGGAGCTTAGTGAAAAGAAGTCGCCTTCACTAAGTGGGCCCGCAGGCTATTTTTGGTGCAAAGTCTATTTTTAGACTATGTCTATTTTTAGACATATGGATCATGGTCTATGAGTTGCAGGATGCTATTTATGGATGATTGGTCATGTTGGTAAAAATAGATGGAATTCTATTTTTAGACATATGGGCGGAGTCTATTTTTAGACTGCCAGTCAAAAAATAGAACAGTCGAATATTATTAGCTCTTAATAATATTTGGACTATAAACATTATCTTATCCTCTTGCAACACTTCAGTTTGAGCTACGGATGTGGAACATGCAACTGCCAGAAGGAAATACACTTTTCCTATGGGTTAGTTGAGCTATTGCATGATGGACTTCAGTTAGAACTCAAGTGATTGAGTTTGGTGGAGTTGATTGAGGAGTTGATGGAGTTCTGTTCAGTTTGACTTAGTTGAACTAGTTGTATTTAGTCTAACTGCCAAATTCACTAGTGATGAGTGATGTGAATTAATTATTAATTAATTCACTAATTATTAACTCATAAATCAACTAAAGAATACATTAGTTAACTCAGTGCATGGACAGTTCAGTGGAGACAACTGTTAGAGGTGGGTGAAAGGGTGAGACTACTATCAGTTGTGATTATATCTGTGCATGAGATTTGCAAAATCATTAATTGAGATTGCCAATGAGGATTATGCAGTACAATCCAAGGGAATTCAAACTTGGATCTGATCTATTCTCAACTTGGATTGCGCAGTAGAGGCAGGCAAACAGTGGAGGAGATTTGAACCCGTGACTTGTTCAGATTTGAGCTAGTTTGAGTGTAGCAGGTGGAGATAGTACTGAGTACTTGTGAGGAGTATTGTACTATGTGTTGTTACATGTTCTCTATCATTATAATATACAGATAGTTGGGGGTTTTCAGCTATATGCTTTCCCCATTACATACTGTGTTGATATGTGTGATTGATGTTTCAATGTGCGCATGTGATTGTTTCTTAATTCCGCAAATTGATGATCAATGGTAGAGGAGGTTATGTATTATGCAATGCATTCCAAAAATAGTGTATAATCAGGATAATCTCTATGAATAAGTGTTATATTATTCAAAATTTCTACAATATAAGGGCGCAACAATAACAATAGTGGGCTTCTATGGGGCACAATAATAACAATATGGGGACAATAGGGGCACAATAATAAAAATAAGGGCTATAATGACAATAGTAATAGGGGAATCACTAGTATTATAGGGACCTAACATGCCCCTCTCCTTCAAAAAAATGTTGTCCTCAAAGCTTGAGTAGTTCTAGATGATTCTGTCTAAAATTCTCATCCTCCCATGTGGAATCTTTAGCAGATAAGTTCTTCCACTTGATGAGATACTCCGAAATTGAATGATTTCGTAGCTGTTGAGTTCTTTTTTCTATGACTACTTCAGGTTCCAATATGACTTTTCCTTCCTCGTCAAGTTCTGGCAATATTTTTTTGAATTGGGATCTTGTCACCTATAACCTTCTTTAAGCATGAAACATGGAAAAATGGGTGCACTCGGGAAGTTGTAGGAAGCTCCAATTTGTATGCCATAGTACCAATCTTTTGCAACACCTTGTATGGATCATAATATTTGGTGATAATTTATTATCCTTCTTAGCTTGCTTGAGGGACATTTGTTTATATGGTTGTAGTCATAGGAATACCCAGTCACCTACATCAAAACTTCTTTCGTTGTGATGTTGATCTACCTATTGTTTCATTCTATTCTGCGCCAAAGTGAGGTTATCCTTTAAGATTTGGAGAACTTTTTCTTGATGCTTGATGTGATCTTCCACTGCTTGAGCATTAGAATTTTCTCTTAAATATCATTTGATGGATGGTGAATGATATCCATAAAGTTCCATAAAGGAGGTCATTTTTGCTACAGTATGGAAGGAAGTGTTATACCACCATTTAGCCAGAGGCAACGATTTGACCCATTGTGTTTGTTTATCAGAAACAAAGCAACGAAGATATCCTTCCAAACATTTGTTTACTATCTCAATTTTCCCATCAGATTGAGGATGATAAGATGAGATATGAGCTAATTGAGTACCAAGACAAGAAAATATTTTTGTCCAAAAATTTCCAGTAAAAATGGGATCTCTATTGCTTACAATAATATTTGGGTTTCCATGTAGCTTTTGAATTGTTTCCATAAATCCAATAGAAACTGTACTGGCTTCAAATGGATGAGATAATGCACAAAAATGTGCATACTTGTTAACTCTATCAATTACCACCATGATGACACTCTTTCCTTCAGACTTCGGTAAACCTATGATAAAATCCATTGAAACCTCCTCCCAACGTTGGCTTGGAATGGATAAAGGTTGTAATAGACGTTGGGTCTTAATTGCTTCACCTTTATATTGTTGGCAAACCAAACATTCCACCACAAACTTTTGAATATCTGATTTAAGGCCATCCTAAGGGAGAAGAGTGAAATTCCATAAGAATATTTTGTTTGAGTTGGGAATTCTTACCTAGGTATAAGCGATGTTTGTACCATAATGAATCATTTTAACAGTTAAAAGTATCAGATGTACTGGGATATTGTTGTAACTTTTGAATGAGTGCCCACACTTCTTCTTCATTCTTCCATTCATCCCTTGCTTCATTTAACCAATCTGGTTGGATAATAGAAATGGCGCAAAGTAATGCTTCCACATCCTCATCCTTTCCTGAGAGTGAATCTGCCACAACATTTTGCTTCCCTTGTTTTTAGATGATTTCAAAGTCATGACCAAACATATTTGTGACCCATTTTTGTTGCTCTTCTAAAGATAATCTTTGTTCTAAAAAGTATTTAAGACTATCATGATCCGTTTTTACCTTGAAGTGTCTTCCCATTAGGTAGGGTCTCCATTTGTTAAGTGCATGTAGTATTGCCAACATTTCCTTCTCATAAATAGCTTTGTGTAAATACTTCCCTTTGATTGGACAACTTTCGAAAGAAATGGGTATTTCTTCTTGCATTAAAACAACACAAATTCCATTTTCTGAGGCATCATATTCCATAATAAAGGTTTTTGTGAAGCCTGACATAGCTAAGATGAGTGCTTGGCACATTGACTCTTTAAGATGTTCAAAATCCTTCGTTGCTTCTGGAGTCCATGAAAATGCATCTTTCTTCAATAATGTTGTTAGAGGTAGTGTTATTCCCATAATTCTTAACAAAATTGCGATAATACCTTGTCAACCCAAGAAATCCTCGCAGATGCTTTACGAATGTGGGGATTTTCCATTCCTTAATGGCTTTAATTTTTTTAGGGTCTACCTTAACACCTTCATGATATACAATATGACCTAGATATTCTAGCTCTTGTACTCCAAAGAAACATTTGGATATTTTTGCATATGATTGTTTTTCCTCCAATAGTTTGAGCACCTTGTCAACATGTTGAACATGATCCTTCCAAGAATTGTTGTAGATTAGTATATCATAAAAAAATACTAACAAAATTTTTATAAGGAAGGGTTTGAAAATGGAATTCATCAAAACTTGAAATGTAGAAGGTGTATTGGTAAGGACAAAAGGCATGACCAAAAATTCATAATGACCCTCATGAGTTCTAAATGTTGTTTTCGGAATGTCTTTAGTCTTCATTCTGATTTGATGATATCCTCAACGAAGATCCAACTTGGTGAAATAAATTGATCTATGCAATTCATCTAATAATTCATCAATGACAAGAATGGGAAATTTATCTTTAATAGTGAGCTTGTTGAGCTCCCTATAATCTAGACACATGTGTCATGATCCATCCTTCTTGTGCACCAATACTACTGGAGCAAAGAAAGAACTTTGACTAGGTTGAATTATACCAACCTCTAGCATTACTGCAACCATACGTTCAATTTCACTCTTTTGGGCATAGGGATATTTGTAAGGCCTGATGTTTGGAGGAACACTTCCTGGAATCAAATGAATAGCATGATCATGATCATGAATAGGTGGGAGGCCTTTGGGAGTCTCAAATACCTTGGAATGATTGTCCAAGTCTTTTTGGAGATATAGAGAAATAGATGATTTCGATGTGGGAACTTATAATGAACATAATTATGCAATTACACATCATTGTTCTTTCTTTATAAGATTTTTCATTCCATTAGAGTTGATTATCTTTCTTGGTTTCCCTGTGATACCCCTTAATTCAAATTCCTTTCCTTCTGAAAAAAATTTCATGAAAAGTTCTTGAAATTAAAAGATATTGTACCCAAGGATTGTAGCCATTGGACTCCTAGTACAACATCAACACCACCCATTGAAATGGAAAGCATTGGGCTATTCAATACATATTATCCCATGGATAGCTTGATATTATGACACTTACCAGGGAACTTTATGGTTCCTCTAGTTGCAACCATCACTTGACACTCTGGTGTTGGATATAGAATGCAATTCAATTCCTTCTCTATCTTACAATGAATAAAATTATGGGTATTGCCTGAATCAATCAACACTATTACCTTTTTCTTGTTGATATGTCCTTCTATCTTGATAGTTTGAGGGTGGTTATTCCAGCCAATGAATTACAAGATATGGTCGGATTCATTTCTTTTTTCTCTAGGGTTTATTCCTAGTGTGTATCCTCTTATTTTGATGTTTCTTGTTCCTTTTCTTCTTCCTCTTCACAATCTGTGTAAAATAATTTCTTCTCAGCACACTTATGACCTTTAGTGTATTTTCTATCACAACTATGATAAATCCCTTTTGCTATTTTTTCTTCCAATTGTTGTGGTGTCAACCTTGTAGGTTATGGAAGGCTAGGGGAAACAACACTTCCATATTTATAGTTGATATTGGTCGGCTTCCTTGTTGCCATAATTTTGCTTTCAATTTTTCTTGCCAACCTAAATGCCTTCTCTGATGAATCAGGTTCCCAAATGTGAACCTCATGTTGGATTTTATCCTTTAAAGTCTCTATGAACACATCAATCCTATGATCCTATGGGATATCTTTTACCCTTATATTCAATATTCTCCACCATTGGACCCTTTTGTTTGAGATTTATCAATTGGCTAAAGAAGTTGTTGCTCTTTGTATCCTCATAATGTGCTATCATTTCGTTCGTAAAAATTGACCAAGTGACAATTTGTTTACAGGAGCGAAGCCATCGATACCATACAAACTGATTGGGTTCCAAATATATAGTTGCAATGCGTACCTCTTGTGTGTTTTTCACATTATGGATATCGAAATATTGTTCCATCTGTAATATCCATGTTACGGGATCCTTGCCATAAAACTTCCTCATATCTATCTTTGGAACGTGGTGGGTCTTTATTCCAACGTTAGAGTCTATGAAATCATGATTAACACTTATATTTTTTTCATCATGAGTTTTCTTTACTACCTTTTCACCGTTAGGAAGCCTTTCTTGTAGCAACTTTGTCAAACCTTCCTTCAAACCTTTCATGTCTTTCTTCAAATCTTCAATGTTGTCATTCTTTGAATCATGATTAACATTTATTTTGTTCTCATTCTAAGTTTTCTCTACTACCTTTTCACCATTAGGAAGCCTTTCTTGTAGAAACTTTGTCAAACCTTCCTTCCAACCTTCCATGTCCTTCTTCAAATATTCAATGTTGTCTTTCATACCATCCATCTTAGTTTCCATGCCTTTCTCTAAACCATCCATCGTATCTTCCACGCCTTTATTTAGAACATCCATCTTAGCTTCTATTACTTTTTGTGAAAGTGAAATTTGTTGCACTTGGTCTCGTAATTTTGATATATCATGTTGCATTTCTTCCTTTTCTTCATGAGTCATGTTAGATATTTCAGGTTGCTTACTAATTTTTTCCATTTTCTTTCTTCAAGGCATCAATTAATGATAATTATTCTTCACTATGCCCTTTGAATTCCTTCAAACTAATTTTTCAAACCAAACTTATGCAAACTTTTAAAATAACTACAGACATTTTTTCACTTTGTAGGAGCTCGATATTGAATTTGATGTATATCTGAAATTTTGGATCTCCAAGGTCTAAAATTATGAAATATGGTAGCCCTCTGAGATCTCTTTCCAATGCCACCATTCTGATCGAAATTGGATTCTCGAAGAAATTGTTATGCCAAATGTCCCAAGATGACCTGATTATACATGTTTTCTGTAGAGATAACTTGTACGAAGTGCCACGTGTCAATTTTTCAACCTTTGGACCTAAGCATGACTTACAGAAAATGACAGTCTGTTCACTTTCTGTAACTTCTTACGAAATTTCAATCTGATACTCAGAGAGAAAGTTATGATGATTTTGCCAAGGTCACTTGTTTGGAATGTAATTCGGGAGCCAGCAAAAACCCTAGCTTCCTTGGATCATATCTCCAAAAATATGTCAAGGCAAGATCTTAAATTTGGACCGGAGGATCATATCGATTTCAGCCCAAATGGCGTTTTTATTTAGCTTCTAAAACATCATATAAATTTTTTTATAGTGAAAATTCCACGATGACCTATTTTGGAGCAGCGAAACCCTAGAATCCAAAGCTCTGATACCAAATGTTATGAAACCAGATCACAAAAAGATAGAAAAGATAGATCAACGACTTCAAATTCAACTTCTTCGAGGGGGAAACCTCCTTTACATTATACAAATGAACAATTCTTGGATGACACAAATGTCAAAATCTCCTTTCTATATATAGGAGTCTAAGGGGTCACAATATAATCAAAGACAACATAACAAAAATAATATAAGGGCGCAACAATAACAATAGTGGGCTTCTATGGGGCACAATAATAAAACTATGGGGACAATAGGGGCACAATAATAAAAATAAGGGCTATAATGACAATCGTAATGTGGGAATCACTAGTATTATAGGGACCTAACATAATCAAATTGAACACCCACTAGTATGTTTTTCCCAACATTTAGCTTGGAATACATGTCCCATGACCTTAGTGTTATTTTTTCCTTTATTAACTTTTACATTTAATTTAGACCAGGGATGTTACAATCATCTCCTCTGATGGTATTTGAAAAAAAAGAAACATATTGAAATCCTTCTGGAAATTTAGAAAATACGCTTCCCCATTCTCTTGGAAAGATCAAAATTTTCCTACGCTAGTCCTAGATTGTGGTCGAAGTTCTTCAACATCCATGACCATTCTTCTTTTCTTGACAGTGTGCTGGTAGGAAGATTCCAAGATCATGGGACTCAATCTCACTACCGATGTACTCTTATGCTTGCATCTTCTTCCAACAACTTCATATGCATGATTTATTAGCATTGACCATAGATTTCTATCGATATTCTGGTAAAAGATCAAAATTTTGCAATAATGTTAACCTCAAACACAGATTATTGACCTCCATGCATATTATTCTCTTAGGTTTGGATCACAACAATGATATCAATGTTGATTAAAGAGAGAATCTGCATTCCATTTTTCTGATCAGGTGCTCATGTCCTAAGTGTCGTAAAATGCTCAAAATTTAAAGTGCTTAGAACTAGTTCAAAGTTGAATGAATGGAAAGTTCTCGTCTTCCCGATTCTGGCGCTACAAATGGTTCGAAAAACAGTTGTTGTATGAGGAAGTTATGGCAAAAAGAAGAATTTGTCCATAATATTAGAAATTTTAATTTTTCAAAAAAAAATTAAAAAAGGAATATTCCGCTGGGCATGAAATCCGAGGCAACCACCAAACATTAAATGTAATTGCAATTAAGTTGGCAGAATTTTGGCAGGAGCGTCAAATTTGGCGGACCCGCCATAATTGGCGGAGCTATCTGGAGTTAACTAAAGTTAGCTGGAGTTTTTCTAGGGGCAAACTGGAGAAACTTTAAATGGCCATAACTTTGGCTAGGAAAGTCGGTTTTGGACGAATTGTTTTTTGATTTTGGGTATTTTCGACCTTCTGAAGCCATTGGTGTAGGTCTTACAACCATCTGAGGTCATTTGCAGAGGTTTTGGAGCCGTGAAAGTTCTAGGAGCCACTAGGGCCCAGTTTTGTGAAGACTGTATAGGGTTGCAGGTATCCATTGGAGGTGATCCAATAGTCAATCCTGAAGGATTCAAGTGTTATGAATCCATTTTTACCATCTATTTCTCCTGTAGATGCTTCTATTCAGCTGTATTTTTAATTTTAGCATTTAATAAAAACAAGGACAAGCCCAGTTGGGTCATGAACAGCTGAAAATTTCATGTGTTTTCTTTCTGCAAGACATGGAAATCTTTTAAACATGTTTAATTCTGAATTGAATACCTTGCAAACAAATTTCAAGTAGTTTCAAATTCAGATCAAGTTGGTATCAGAGCCCAGGGTTTTGTGCAAAGATCTTCTAACTGTCTTGCAAAGTATTGATGCTTACCAGGTTGAAACTCAAAAGAGGGGAAGGACAGTTGACTAGAGAACGAGAGAATCCTCAGTCAAGGAAGGCCAGAGAGCCATCACCTCCACCTTCAATTTCACCCTCAAGAGTATCAGCAGAAGCTTCAAGGATGTCTGAACATGAAGGAGAAATTCCTATAGAGACAGATCCAAGAGAAGAAGAAAGAGTCTTTAGAAAGGCTTTCTTGGACCTCACTGAAATGGTGAGGATATTGTACCAAGAAAGAAATGAGAAATTGGCTGGAGAAGGGTCCAAACATCCACATGAAGGAGAGGGCTCTTCAGGAGGTAAGAAGGATGATGATCATTCCAAGAAAGGACATGGAGGAAATGGTGATCCACCACCCCCATCTTCACCTTCTTCCTCTTCATCTTCGTCTTCTTCTGTTCATAAGCATAGATCCTCTGGAAAAGGTCCTTTTTTGAAGCTTGATGTAAAATTCGAATTACCTATGTTTAATGGTGAAGTGAATGCAGAAAAGCTTGACAACTGGATTAGGCAGTTGGAAGTTTACTTGAGGATCTAGAATATGCATGATGATGCCACAAAGATTCAGTTGGCTTCTTTGAGAATGGATGGAGCAGCATTGGTCTGGTGGGAGGCTAAGACTAAAGAGGAGATCAAGAAATTTGGTAAGGTCACCTTAACATGGCCTGAATTTCTGTTAGCCATTAAAAAACAGTTTTATCCTCTTGCTCACATGCAGAAGGCCATTATGAATTGGCAAAATTTTAGACAACTTAAGGGTCAGAGTGTCCAAGACTACACCCAAGAATTCAGGAGAAGAATTCTCTTGATAGGAGTAGATTTACAGACCCAAGAAACCTTGCTGAAATACATTGGTGGCTTTCATAGCTACCTTAGACACACCATCTTGATGTTTAACCCTACTAGCCTGGACGAGGTTTGTGTCCAAGCTACCCATTTAGAGGCAAGGGGAAAAAACACATTTGAAGAGGGTAGAAACAAGCCCCCCAAGGGGAAAAACAAAGACAAAACCTCCAAGGGAAAGAGCAAAAAGAATGCATCTGTCAAACATGAGAGTGAGAACGTGATTTGTAAACACTGTTCTAAACCAAGCCATGAGGAGAAAAACTGTTGGAAATTATATCCTGAAAAAATACCTCAATTTAACAAATCCAAAGGGAAACAAAAAACTACTGCTACTACATCTACACCACAAGATTTAGGGGAAGATTCAAGTGATGAAACCAAAATTGCAGCCATGGGTTTGAAAAACTTGAAGGGAAAAGAAATTGAAACTCAAGCCAGCACTAGTACCTCAAACTGCCATGTACAAGCTCCTAATGAGGAAGAAAGAATTGAATTGTTTCATGTGAGGGTGATTTCAAAACATACTAAAATTGACACACTTTTTGATAGTGGGTCACAAGCAAACCTTATATCAGAGGACTTGGTCAAGTAGCTTAAACTTGAGACCGTTCCACATCCGAAGCCATATCCACTTGGATGGATTTGCAAGGATGCAAATTTACAAGTTTCAAGAAAGTGCACATTGCGCTTTGCAATTACTGCACATTTTATTGACACAGTTGAACTTGATGTGGTACCTTTTGATATAGCAGGAATTGTTTTGGGAAGTCCTTACTTGTTTGACAGGAAAAATATCTTTCATCGCCATGAAAACAAATATCATCTTTTCAAAGATGGCAAGGAGTTCATTGTTAGAGCTCATCGCAAGAAGACAAATATAGCGATGGTGAATGCAGGACAGGTAAAAAGGCTGGTCAATTCAAGTAAGAATTTTGTTCTTCTTATGATTAAGCCCAAGGTTGATGTGAATCATGAGTCATTTGACAATTGTGATCCAAAACTTAAATCAGATCTGTATGATGTAGTTGATGCATATCATGAGATGTTTCAGGAGCCTACAGGTTTGCCTCCTAAGAGGGAGATTCAGCATGAAATCCATTTGCATCCAGATTGTCCTCTTCCAAACATAGGCATGTACCGCATGTCTATTATGGAGAATGCTGAAATAAAGAAGCAAATCAAGGACTTGTTGGACAAGGGTTTCATAAGCCAGTACTTCGCCATGTTGGTCACCGATTGTATTGATTCCAAAGAAAGATGGAACTTGGCGTATGTGTGTTGATTTCAAGGCCTTGAACAAGATAATGGTAAAGAATCGTTACCCACTCCCAAGGATAGATGATTTGCTAGATCAGCTGAAAGATGCTCGATATTTCACTAAGCTAGACTTGCGCAGTGGATATCATCAAGTAAGAATTGAAGAAAGTGACATTTGGAAGACAGCCTTTAAAACCAAACAAGGACTCTTTGAGTGGCTTGTGATGTCGTTTGGTTTGTGCAATGTACCTGCAACTTTCATGCGGGTAATGGATGATGTCTTGCGTCCTTTTCTTGATGATTTCGTTATTGTCTACTTAGATGACATCTTAATTTTCAGCAAGTCTAGAGGAGATCATGTCATGCATGTTAGAAAAGTACTTGATGTTTTGAAGAAGAATCAGTTATTTCTTAAAATGTCAAAGTGTGAATTTGGAAAGACGTCTTTGGTTTATTTGGGACACATAGTAGGAGGAGGTGCTTTGAGAATTGATCCTGCTAAGATTGAGGCTATTGTGAAGTGGCCTACTCCCAAATCCATAACAAAGGTAAAAAGTTTTTTGGGTGCAGCTCAATATTGGAGGAAGTTTATCTCTAACTTCTCTTCTATAGCAGCTCCTATGCATGCAGTGACAAGTGTGAAGAATGCTTTCCAATGGGGAGGCAAGCAGTAAAACTCTTTCGAATCTTTGAAAGAGAAGATTAGTTCAGCTCCAGTCCTTGCATTACCGGATTTGAGACAGCCATTTGAGATACAAATTGATGCTAGTGATTATGCTATGGGTGCAGTTCTTCTACAGCATGGTAAGCCCATTGCTTTTCATTCTGAAACTTTTAATGGTGCTGTTGTAAATTATCCTACATATGATAAGGAGTTGTATGCATTGGTACAAAGCGTCAAAAAGTGAAAACACTACTTGATGGGCAAAGAAACTGTTATACATACCGACCATCAGCCCTTACAGTACTTGCAATCACAAAGCAAGTTACAACAATCACGACACTTTAGATGGACAGGCTTCTTGCAACAGTTCCATTTGGTAATAAGGTATAAGAAAGGTAATTTGAATAAGGTTGCTGATATGCTTTCAAGGCCTATTATTGGTGCTGTTACTTTACTTAAGAATGATTCCATTGTACATGATAGTTACATAGAACAATATGTATCTGATGATGACTTTAAAGATGTGTATGCTAACTTGAGTAAAGGAAATCATGTAGAGGAAAATGACTATCACATGCATAACAATTTGTTGTTTCATTTGGGCAAGTTGTGTATACCACAGGGGGAGAGGATAAATGTCATAAGAGAAGCTCATTCTTCTCTTATTGCTGTCCATTTTGGTGTGAGCAAAACAGTTGCACATCTACAGAGGTATTGCTATTGGCCTCGCATGGTAGATTCTGTTTCAAGGTTCATAAGAGGTTGTTCATTATGTGCTACAAGCAAGCCTAGCAATAGGAAGCTTTGTTTGTATACTCCTTTGCCGGTACCTTCAAGACCATGGGAGAGCATCTCTATGGATTTTGTAGGAGGTTTGCCAAAATCTCGAAAGCAGCATGATTATTTATATGTAGTAGTTGATCGTTTCAGCAAAATGTGTATACTTATGCCTTGTAAGAAAACTATAACTGCTGAACAAACTGCTGAATTATTTTTTCATCATGTATGGATTCACTTTGGTTTGCCTACTTCCATTATTAGTGACAGGGATTCCAGATTTGTGGGGAATTTTTGGTCCAACCTATGGGAGATTATGGACACAAAGTTGAAGAAAAGTACTGCTTTCCATCCACAAACAGATGGACAAACCGAAGTTGTGAACATAACCATTGTGCACCTCTTGAGAGGTTATTGTAGCAAGCATCCCAAGCTTTGGGACGAACATTTTCACTACATACAGCATGCTTACAATCGTGCCAAGCACTCTTCCACAAACACCTCACCGTTTGAAGCTTGTTTTGGTTACTTGCCAAAATCACCTCTTGATTTCATTCTTGAGAAAGATGTTGCCATTGAGGGACATAGTGACATTGACAAAGCTCGTTCATTCATTGAAATAATTCAGCAAATACATCAGCAAATTCAAGAACAGCTTGAGAAGAGTCAAGGCAAGTACAAGGAAAGACACGACAAGCATAGAGTCAATCACAAGTTTCAAGAAGGAGATGAGGTATGGCTGTACATTAGTAAGGAAAGGATGCAAGGAGAAGGTAAAAAGCTGAAGCCTATTCGTTATGGTCCATTCAAAATCCTCAAGAAGGTTGGAAATAATGCTTTTCAATTAGATTTGCCTTCCTACATGCAAATGTATTCTGTTGTCAATGTGGAGAACTTACATTTGTATGAACCTCCTTTGATTGCTGATCATGAAAATGCTGTTCAGTAGCCATCTATAGAAGATTTCTCACTACAATTCTTAGATGAGCTGAAAGAAGATACAATCCTTGACAGAAGGACACGCACTTCAAGAAGGGACAGTGTAGATTATGTTCGGGTTGGTTTCAAAGGCAGCAAATCGAACAAGGAAAAGTGGATGGAGGTGGACAGAATGAGGGAGCTGTACCCTCACCTCTTTAATAGGTAGTTGAAGGCTTTTGGGGTCCAAAAGCTTCCCAATGGGGAGGCGTGATCAGGTGCTCATGTCCTAAGTGTCATAAAATGCTCAAAATTTAAAGTGCTTAGAACTGATTCAAAGTTGAATGAATGGAAAGTTCTCGTCTTCCCGATTCCGGCGCCGCAAACAGTTCGAAAAACGGTCGCCGTATGAGGAAGTTATGGCAAAAAGAAGAATTTGTCCATAACATTAGAAATTTTAATTTTTCAAAAAAAAATTAAAAAAGGAATATTCCGCTGGGCACGAAATCCGAGGCAACCACCAAAAATTAAATGTAACTGCAGTTAAGTTGGTAGAATTTTGGCAGGAGCGCCAAATTTGGTGGAGCCGCCATAATTGGCAGAGCTATCTGGAGTTAACTAAAGTTAGCTGGAGTTTTTCTAGGGGCAAACTGGAGAAACTTTAAATGGCCATAACTTTGGCTAGGAAAGTCGGTTTTCGACGATTTTTTTTTTATATTTTGGGTATTTTCGACCTTATGAAGCCATTGGTGCAGGTCTTACAGCCATATGAGGTCATTTGCAGACGTTTTGGAGCCGTGAAAGTTCTAGGAGCCACTAGGGCCCAGTTTTGTGAAGACTGTATAGGGTTGCAGGTATCCATTGGAGGTGATCCAATAGTCAATCCTGAAGGATTCAAGTGTTATGAATCCATTTTTACCATATATTTCTCCTGTAGATGCTTCTATTCAGCTGTATTTTCAATTTTATCATTTTATAAAAACAAGGACAAGCCCGGTTGGGAGCTTTGGACCCAGCAGACGTAGCCCTGGAGGGGGTGAACTGCTTTATCAACTTCTTTTGCATTTTTGGTTGATTTATTTTGCAGATCAAATTCGTTTTAATGTGTTAAACAGTAAAAGGAAATAACTCTGTTATGCTTAAATGGGTCATGAACAGCTGAAAATTTCATGTGTTTTCTTTCTGCAAGACATGGAAATCTTTTAAACATGTTTAATTCTGAATTGAATACCTTGCAAACAAATTTCAAGTAGTTTCAAATTCAGATCATTTTCGCATGCTTCCTTTCACACAACTCATCCATGCATGCTCTTTCATTGCTTTGTCTACACACATGTATGGTGGTAATATTCATGGATCTGCTACAAATGGTTCTCTCTCACACACCTTGACATACACAAAACAACAAGAAAAACAAATTTGTGCAATTATTCAAGGGTAGTCCATCTGACATCTGATGTCACCTGTTGTGGCTACTCTAGAAACACTTACACAACAACAATTCCCACTTTCTCTGCTATTTGGTTGCTCATTAAAAGGTGGATAGATAAAACTCAAAACAAACACACATAAAATTTATACTACTCCCCATTTCCCCTGACCCTAGAGGGGCCAAGGCCCAAGCCCATACGAGCTCTGATACCAAATTAAAATTTCATAATGTAAAAAAAATTATATTCACAACAAAATAATAATACAATACAAATAAAGGAAGCTATGTCTTGATATAGTTAATCTATCTTGGACATACAATCTCTTGGTTGGGTGAATATCTCAACCATACACCAATCTAGGAAGCTAACTAGTTAGAGAGAATCTCTCAACCAACTAAACCTCAACAAACTCCTAAACACTAGGAACATACTCCTGTACATAGAAAGCATCACAAATAAGACAAGTAGGAATTATATTTTCCAAGTGGGCCTACTAGTCATAATGGATCTGGAGAAATATGTTGTAATTTAGGATTATATTTTGAATTAATTTTGGGGATTTATTGGAAGGTATTCACCTCCAAAATCTCATATATTCTTATTATTCCTCTTATAAAGATGTTGAATATTCCTCTTATAGTGATAATTTTAATTTAAAAATGTATAGATAATACTAAAAATAAGAAAAAATGATAATTACGTTGTAAGGCATTTCCTTTTGGGAAGAACTCTCCTAGCTGCCACTTTGAATTATTGCTCACCGTTAGATCCATTATTAGATGATTTAACAATGGTATGTCATCTGATTACAATAGTTAAGAACTCCCCCTCCCGTCTTAGTTGTCTTCCTTATGCTCATCTGATGGAATTCAAATGCCTTCCACCATCTAATACATGCATGTGAACGGTTATGGGACTCCTCCATATACACAACCTTAACTAACTAACTCATTAGAGTCACTCAGATTTCAATTTTCTTTGAGCAACTGTAAATGCTGCACAAAAGTCACTCACAACTGCGAAGAATTCAATCGTAGTAGTGATGAACAATGTGTAGATGATGTGCACAATTTCCAAGAAATAACTCAAAGTAGTAGTGAAGAGGAGGAGTTCAGATATGGATACAAATTTGGATAACTGTGCAATTTTTTTTCATAAGCTACTCTTTTATTTTGCAAATATTGGGGACTTTAATAGCATAAATATGGGATACTCCTATTTGTTGACCAGTGTATCATGGCCGTGATTTCTTGCGACCGTTGCACTTGTTTCTACAATACATGGGATGGTAGTTGTTGTGGGTGAAATGGTATGTATTTTTCCCTAATTTATTATTTGTGTGCACCGAAACAGATCTATATAGTGGAGGTTTCTTGTTACAGGCCCCTCAGGAATGGAGAGTATCATTTCACAATTTCATAGAACATGCCATGATTTCACATAAATTCACAGGAAAGAGCATGGAGTTTTAGTAAAAGATTCTTGAAAGAGCCACCATGACCGAATATGTTGTTTTCCCTCCTGATTTGCGCTACTTGCCCCCTATGTTAACGCACGAGGTTTCTTGATGTGAAGCAGATATTTTCATGTTTAGCTACGTGCAGGATATGCCGAAGAAAATAGGGGGTAATGTTCAAGAAATCAGTGTCCTCATTGTGAATCGAAGTGTTTTTGAGCCCATTTCCTCGTTGTCATCACTCATAGTTAATAAATTTGGGCTTCACTATTAAAACTTATAATATTGGGGAATGGGTTGCGCTTGATTGTTTGGAATCTTGCCTCTTCTTTCTACCCTAACTATTATATTTCCAAGAGGTATGGTATCAAGATGTTTTTTTGTCATCGATATTCTATGACATCTTGGTAATTTCTTGCCCCAATTTTTTTTTTTTGTGGAGTTTTGCATTGTTGAGTGCGGGAAAACTAAATAATATATGATATTTGATGAGAAAGAATTATTTATTAATATATTTATGTTATATTATTATTGGGTAGAAAAAATGGATAGGTATTTCTAAATTAAAGTTTCTGTGCTAAGGTATTATAATCAATATTTCTAATTAACATTTAGAAATATTAAATGTAAGAGGTTAATTTATAAACAACATTTTTGAAAATAACATTTTAAAGGCTATTCCCATTTTTTTCATTCGAAATTATCTAACTTTTGCTGATATAGCGTTTTCAAATATGAATTTTTCGGATACTCTCCGTTTTTTTTTATGTTTAATCTGTCGGATTTGGAATTTAACGCAAAAAAATTTAGAGGTGAAAATTTTGTACGATTTTGTCCAACAAAGCTCTTATCATAAAAAAAATTAATACCCAATACAAAAGTTAATTAAACAAAGCTTAGTCTCTCCATGGGATAAATTTAATCATAAATATAATCATAGCTAAAAGTAACTTGTCAGTAACTTGTCAGCGCAGAACATCCCTATTTGTAATAGTAAGGAAATTGTTAGATTATAGATAAACGAATACACAAATATACCATCATGAGTAAATCTCTCTTTCCTTAATGTGTTTCATCTCTGCATCAAAAATTGATCATCAAAACAATGAAAGTATTCAAAATCCCATAACGGACTTGCATTATGCACATTGTGCATTTTACATCATGTTGCCCAAGCTCTTACCACTCTGTTGTTTTACTTCATTTCTTCACTAATTCTTCCAGTCAATTCCATTACAAATGTAGGTGAATTGCGTATGGAGAGAAAAAATGGGAATAAGCTATGGTTTTGTGACTTTTAGTTTATCTTATTTATTTCATTGTAATATTATCTCTGCATATTTATTCGAAGAAATAAGTCAACTGCACTCATATGGTTTGGAAATTTATGGGTAAAAGATAATAAAGATATGGAAAAAGTCAGTTCCCAAATATTATCTGAAAATTAAAATACAAAAAATACCATGAATTATTTGTTGAATTTGAGATCGTGCTTTCATGCAATTAATGGATTCTCATTTAAATGTTTAATTTCATATTATTTTTTAATCTAAATTTTTATGAGCGTGAAGTTTATTGATAATAATAAGATCATGATGTGAAGGATTAGTTTTTGTTAAGTATTTTATCAAAAACGGAGATTGAATAACTTACCTTGGTACATATTATCACTAGTATTATTCTCACTAAATAGCTAGTATATAAAATATTTTATTATATACTCATGAGACCGTTAGCATGACTTTGTTTAGGAAAGTGAAAAATCACTCTGTGCATATGTAAATTCAAACTCAAATATAAATATTTGTTATTATCGAAACATATCATATCTTTGAATTGTTTTTTTATTTTCTTAATAAATTATTGAAAATTGTTTTGTTTAATAAAAATTACGTTACAATTTTATTGTATGCTTAATATTGATTATATTAATAACAAAAAAATGAAATTGGAAATTTACTAACCTACTATCTTTAACAAAAAATAATTAAAATATTTCATATAGTAACATAATGATAAAAGAATAAAAATAATAAATGCATCAAAGACTATTACAATTTTATTTCTCGCCTAAGTATGCTTTTTGTTGCAAGATGTCATATATGCAATTTTAGTTCTTTATTGTTTTTTATTTTTATTTCTTTATATTTATGTTGCGTTCCCCTTTGTGGAGTCTCCCCCAACTGCCGCTCTCTACTGGTTAAATAGTAAGGAATTCCCCTTGGTGAAGAACTCCCCCAAATGCCACTCTCTACTAGTTACACTATAAGGCATTCCCCTTGGTGAAGAACTCCCCAGATGTCTCTATGTATTGGTCTCCAACATTGGATGGAGTGTTACAAAATTGAAAAAATGTTGACCATTGGATCCCTGGTCTACAACATTAGACGAAGTGTTAGAAAATTAAAAAAAAGTTGACCATTGGATCCCACCACCAACTCTGGCTTGAATTGGATGTGGTTAAATGATAATAAAGATATAGAAATCTTCCCAAAATATTACGTGAACATTAAATTTTTAAGTAGTCTTTTATAATTGAAATACAAAATATAGCATGAATAATGGTTATTTTGGTCATTTGTTGAATTTTATATCTTGCATTCCCATAATTAATGGATTCTAATTTAAATGTTTAATTTTATATTATTTTTTAATCTAATTTTTTACTAACGTGAAGTTTATTGATAATAATAAGATGATGGCATGAAGGATTATCTTGTGTTAAGTATTTTATCAAAAATGGAGCTTGGATAACTTACCTTGCTACATACTATTATTGTTATTATTCTCACTAAATAGCTAGTATATAAAATTATTTATTATATATTCATGAGACTGTTAACATGACTTTGCTGAGGAAAGTGCGAAATCACTCTGTGCAAATGTAAATTCAAATTCCAATACAAATATTTGTTGTTATAGAAACATATATTTTTTCCACTGGAAAAATCCGTAATATTTCATTAAATATGAAAGATTACATATGTAGATGTTGTTAAAGCATATGCCTTGATTCACTGTTTGTCTGTACATTTTTCCAAAAAGTAGCTTATCTATAACTGTTTGTTTTTCTGTTAACAGTTCTCTGTATGCTGTGCAAAATTTGATGCAATTTTTGCATCCTTCAGTCTATACAAAATTTATACATAGTATGCTGTCATTTCTAATAGCTGCTGTTATAGAAACATATCATATCTTTGAATTGTTTTTTTTTTTTTATTATTTAATAAATTATTGGAAATTGTTATGTTTAATGAATTTTACTCTACAACTTTATTTAATAAATCATCTATTATTGTATGTTTAATATTGGTTATATTAATAATAAAAATTATAAATTATAAATCTACTAACCTACTATTCTTAGCAAAAATTAATTAAAATACTTCATATACTAACATAAGTAAGGATAAAAGAATAAATATAATAAATGGTAAATGCATCAAAGATTATTACATTTTTTTTGTCTAAATACACTTGTCTTGTCGTTAGAAGATGCCATATATGGAATTTTAGTTCTTTATTGTTTTTTGCTTCCATTTATCTACATTGACACCGTAGGACATTCCCCTTTATTAAAAACTCCCCCAGTTGTCACTTTGTACTGGTTACGTCATAAGGCATTCCCCTTTATGAAGAACTCCCCAAGCTGCCACTTTGTATTGGTCTGCAACGTTGGATGTAGCATTAGACAATTGAAAAAATCTTGATCATTGGATCCCACCACTCACTCCCACTTGAATTGTGAAATGATTGCTTGTGTGCAGTCATTATCAACCAATCTGTACTCCTATGGATTTTCAGTTTCTTCAATAGTCGACGTTTCCACTTTTTCTTCAACAGGAGCGGTTTCGACTTTTTCTTCAACAAGAGGGGTTTCGACTTTTTCTTCAAAAATAGTTTCAACTGTGCTTGGAACCGGCTCCTCAGAATTTTAAATTTCTTCAACAGTTGGGGTTTCCACTGTTTCTTCAACGGGAGGTTCAGGTCTGCTTGGAACCGACTCCTTGAGATTTTCAGATTCTTCAATTTTTGCTGCAGGTTCCTTGGGAGGTTCATCTGTTCTTACTGGAATTTCTTCTTTTCCTTGATGAGGTGGCTCCTCCTCTTCAGGCATCTTGACTAGAACAACCATTTCAGGTTCTTCCTTTGGAGCTTCAATAACTTCACTTGTCAGGTTATCCCATTCATCGTTGGACGGTTCCCTCACTTCGGGAACGTTGATTACTCATAAAGTGGGAGGTGGATCCAACAACAAAGGTTCCTTTCATTCACTAGTGATGTCTTAATACAAATTCCACACTTAGGTTGTTCATCATCCGTAGGAACAATAACATGCCACTTAACCCTGCAAATTCCAATTTATAACTATGATAGCGTGATATCACTTTAAACTCCAGGTAGAAACCACAACATTGTCAACGATTTTTCTATAAATTTCCTCAAAAAAAACCTTTGCATTTCCTCCTTGACCTACTTGTGCTTGGCGACATTCTACTGAAATTTCTCGAACTTGAGGGCCTACAATATCGATAACATTGTTATCTCCCCTTGGTCACAACCACCCATATCAGAGAAGCCTGAATTGCAATGAGAAATGGAGGCACTATGGTGGTGGTATTGGGTTGTTCCCATGGAGTCTAAGAGATCCTCTTGCAACTATAGTTTTAAGGCATAATCAAGGTCACTACTAATTGCTTGTAAAGAACTATGTCGAAGGCATTTCTTGGATATACCATATCACTGAACACAATATCAAATTTTGTACTCCAAAACTGCAACTTTTTCTCTTTATAAATCATGAGTGCTCCTCTTCAAAGGCTTTATGCATATCACTAGATTTATCACCCTCTGTGTTAGTACATGAGGTTATTTATTTTCTTAGGCCATCACTCCACATGATATTCTTATCCCATGGTATCGGTGTGAAGAATAAAAAAAAAATAGATTGAAGCAAGCTTTGATCATCCAAGAAACTCGACATTTGAGTTTATTTATTTTTTCTCTAAACTTGCATGGTATACAAAATCAATGTCTAATTTAATTTCTATACAAATTAGTAGATTAAACCTAAAAAATCATCATTAGGAAATCAAAAAACAAAAAAACAAAACTTTGTTGTTCTTCTTCAAAGATTTAGCCAAACACCCAACATAGTTCTTATGCTACCAAATGGATTTCCTTGCATGATTGTCACTCTCATACCGAAATTTTCTTAACAAGGTATTGGCTAGCATCTTTGAGGTGATCTTCCCTGTCATTAGTTCAAGCCCGACTTGTATGCCACTTTTTTTTATAGTGGGGAGGGTTCTCAAACAGAGAAATTGATAACTTTCCAACATCCAAATAGATGAATCTACTATTGAGAATGCCCACACAGATACCCTTAATTGGAAACCATAGAAAAATCTCCTATGCAACAATGCTTGAAAACCCACCAATATGATCATATCTAAGACTACCCTTTACAATTTTCTCATGGTGGACCTCATTCCCAAACTTAGCATAACAAGGATTATCAAAATGAACTTCTAAGTTCCCTTGTTCCTCCATAATAAATCTCTTCACAACATAGGCCTTTGGGCACTGTTTTACCAAATAGCCAACACTAATGTCAGTAATTTTCTAGGAATGAGATAATACAATTCCTTTTAGATATGGACAAAATTATTGCAAATTGGACACTTATTTTCTGAAGGATCTACTGCCTAATGTAGGCCTCATGGCACTTGTAACTCCACTTCAAATTTCCTAGCCTACCTCTTTCTTCATACTCTTCCTATCAAATGTTGTATCTGACTTCAATGCTTGGAACTTGAAAAGAATACTTTATATTTGAGTAGAAGATCTATTTATTTTTAATCACCCGAAAATAATCTCCTCACTAAATCTTTTACTTAACATAACAAGCCTATTATTCTAGATTCAACGATTCCTCATCTGAAATGTTACCAATATTTAGTCACATAGCATTGTATTGATCATGTAGGTTCACTCTGTTTGAGAGCATAGTTTCTTCTGGTTTCAACACTTGCTCAAATTTCATTTTGTTCAATGGCTTGCAATGCTAATAAAATATATAGCCCTTTTCATTGTGAATGTGTAAGAAGTAGCCAACCATAAATATGGTTTAGAAGGAATCCTCAACGCCTTAGGAAATTGATAAACAACATCACATTTTCACTAGACACAATTGAGTAAATTCCAAAATCTACAAACACAATGCTTACAACCTTCATTAATTGTTATTCATTTAAGACACTTGATCTTTGGATTCGTTACAACCATAGTTTTGTCACATGAAAAGTATACCTCCAAAAATGACTACCAGTATCATTCACAACTTCCATTGTTGGACTCCTCATTAGCTAGAGACTTGTTGTATAATAAAAAAAAACTTGTGTAGAGCACATACTCCTTTGTCATTCTCAAACGATGTCAAATGTATAAGCCTTAAATTCTAGAGTGGTATCTTCTGGTTTTCCCTTCTTTATATTGAACACAACCTTTTTCTCATTTTCCATAATCAATAAATTCAATATTTTTATCAGAGGGGTGACTTAAACTTCTCCTTGGTTCAATCTCACCAAGAGCTACACATCAATGGAACATGCCATGTAGAATATAATTTCATGGGAATATTTGTACAATTTGTGAAACATGGTAACCAATTGTAGAAACAACACTTATAATGCAATTTTCTACTCTAAAATTGCAAATTTTCCTCGCAAAAAATCATCAGTCCTCCTCTTCAAAGGCTCTATATATATAACTAACTTGATCACCCTCTATGTTAGTACCTGAAGTTATTTATTTTCTGAGACCATCATTCCACATGATATACTTATCCCATGGTATCAGTGTGAAGAACAAAAAAAAAACTAGATTGAAGTAAACTTCAATCATCCAAAACACTCGACATTTGAGTTTATTTTTTATTTGCATTAACCATACATGGCATACAAAATCCATGTCCAATTTACTTTCTATACAGATTCACATAGTAGAGCTAAAAAATCATCAGTAGGACATACAAAATAAATAAACAAAACTTGTTGCTCTTCTTCAAAGAGCTAGCCAGACATCCAACATAGTTCTTACACTACCGAATGAATTTCCTTGCATGATTGTCACTCTCATACCATAATTTTCCTCAATAATGTCTTAGCTAGCATCTTTGAGGTGATCTTCCATCCCATCAGTTCAGGCCTAGCTTGTATGCCACCTTTTTTTTATAGTGGGGAGGGTTCTCAAACAAAGAAAGTGATAACTTTCCAACATCAAAATAAATGAATCTACTATTGAGAATGTTCACATGGATACCCTTAATTGGAAACCATAGAAAACTATCCTATTAAAAAATGCTTGAAAGACCAGCAAAATGACCATAACTAATGCTACCCTTTACAATTTTCTCATGGTGGACCCGATTCTCAAACTTAGCATAACAAGGATTATCCAAATGAACTTCGAATTTCCCTTGTTGCTCCACAATAAAGCTCTTCACAACATAGGACTTTGGGCAATGTTTTACCAAATAATTAAGACTATTATTAGTGATTTTCCAGTAATGAGATGACACAATGTATTTTATATATGGAAAAAATTATTTCCAATTGGAAACTTGTTTTTTGAAGCAACTACTACCTAATGTAGGCCTCATGGCACTTGCAACTCCACTTCAAACTACCTAGCCTACCTCTTTCTTCATACTTTTCTTGTTAAATGTTTTATCTAACTTCAATGCATGGAACCTGAAAATAATACTTTATATTTGAGTAGAAGCTCTGTTTATTTTTAAGCACTTGGAAATCATCTCCTCACTAAATATTTTACTTAACATAATGAGCATATCATTCTAGAGTCAATGATTCCTCATATGAAATATTACCAATATTTAGTCGCATAGTATTGTATTGATCATGTAGGTTCACTCTGTTTGAGAGCATAGTTTCTTTTGGTTTCAACACCTTCTCAAATTTCATTTTGTTCAATTTCTTACAATGCTAATAAAATCTATAACCCTTTTCATTGTGAATTTGTAAGAAGCAGGCAACCATAAATATTGATAGTACTCAGTGAAAGGACTGTTGGACTTGAGCACATTGATTTTGTAGAGATCAAGCTCAAACTATGAAAAGGAAGAAATATTTAAAACAACTGTTGCAATTGAAGTAGAGTAAGATGACATAATTGAATGTTGGTGTTGATATAAATAAATAATTTTTGTCCTAAACTAAAATCTGACTCTGATACATTGTAAGAATCTTGAATCCCAAATAAAGTTGGCATATACAAATAGTGTGTGGAATCGTGGATAAATTCCAACCTTTCAAGTAGGAAAATACTTCAAACACAAGTGTTTCCAGTGCAAATACATATGGTTGTTTAACCAAAAGACCAAATTGAGGCCTTCTAGGCAATAACTACTAAGGATAGAGATCTTTGTTATCTCTACGATACATTATTTGGAAACTACACCAGATAACTGAAAAGAGAGAACCTGATACAGTGGATACTCGTGCCATGTTAATGATGCAATTCGTGAGACCCCCTCTTTAACTAAGATCCAAAATTCTACTTATACCCTTTGGAAACATTTGTTGACGCCTTCACTGTCATCATAGAAGAGTAATAGTTTAATGCTACTCTTTCTTACACTACTATTTTACGACATTTCCCTTGCAACATGTGGTGTACTTGCTAGTATAAATCTTTACCCAAAATTATAATACAAACACAAATTTACAATTAATACACACATGCTCATAACTTAAAAAAAATAAAAACACATCTATAAATATAATAAAAACTACATAATAATAAAATAAAAACATGCTAATCACTTTTTATTTTATTTTATTATATCTATGAATATGATAAAAAATAAATAATTATAAACGAAAAACATACAAATCACTTTTTATTTTATTATTGAAAATTCTAATGAATATTCCAGACCTTGTCCTTGGGACAATTTCCACAGCCTTTTTGTCTTCCACTTGCTCACCGTCACTTTGCATGATAAAATAATAACATTTAGATCGCCATCGGCATCAATGTTGGTCCCCTCTTTTCCTTGCAATATCCAAAATATGCTCATTTGCAAGTTGGAATTATTAATATTATTTATGTCAACCGCCATTATTTAATTTAATTTAAATTTTCTTAATAATATATATATATATATATTTTAAATCATAATTTTTATTTTATTGTGTTTAGAGATGCTTTACAATTAAGTAGGTAAATGTGCTTAAACATTTAAATGTGAAGTAATATTAAAGAAATATAAATAAAAAAATAATCAAAATAAAGCATTATGTAAATAATTATAATAAAATATAATGTAGGCATAATTAATAAGGTAAATATCTAGAATAAAATAATAATGTAGGTTTAATTAAAAAGTTTTTGAAATTAAAAATAATAAATTAAAGAGGCCACAATTTGACCTAAAAAATAATAGAAACTATCGAATGATTTTGAGGAAAATTTGAGTGAAAATTTTGAAAATTTGGTTATAGTTTTCAAAGTTTAGGATTTTGGATGTTCTAAAGGTTTTTGATGATGTTGCATTTATTTCTACCATCAAAATAATGATTTAAACAAGTTCTCATATTCAGAATTGTTTAAGAATTCTTAGCCAAATTCTAGCATGAAATGCATTGTGCCTGCGAAATTGTGTCCTACCTCCAATTCAATTTTTTATATTGTAATTTAATTTTTATTAATAAATTTATAAACATTTTCTTTTTTGAAAAAAATTACAATATATGTATCATATTAAAATAAGTTAAATAATAATGATTCATATTCTTTCATAACGCCATATTTAAATTTTTAATTAATAAATATAAAAAAAAATATTTACATTATTTGCTTTCTATGTTATCTATCTATCTCTCTATAGGCACATCATCAATACTATGCATATCACAATAAAAAATTCAATTATAAAATATGTCAAAATATGTCAAAAAAACAACGCTAAACACACATATATAATGTATTATGAGAAATTTAATAAAATTGAAGATTAACATATTTTTATATGTAGAAATGTGAAATTTATAACAATATAAATAATATTATTAAGAATTAAGATATAACAAGGGCCAAAAAGAATCAAACTTCTTAAAATGCAAATTTTTTTTGAATGCAATTTTTTTTTATATATGACTTTAAATTTTTTTTTATAACTGTAAAATTATTAAAATTTAATTAGTTTCCAGATTTAATAAATCCAAATTTAAAATAAATTTAAATTCATTATAAAATAAAACAAAAAACTATAATTGCTGATCATATTTTTAAGTACATAAAACGTCTTACAAATAAAAACAAATATATATGCATGCTGTACTTACTGCGGCGTTTGTGTATTGACAAAGTTACGAGAATAATATAGATTTCATTTCTCATTCCTGTTGAAATAATCTTTAATCTTCCTCTTGAAGAAAGAGCGATGGATTGAATTTCAAGAACTTAGGAATATTTCTTCTCTAATTCAAAAGGATCCTTTTGTTCGGCTTATAGTTTTTCTTTTGTTCCGCCTAAAGGAGTGTTAGCTAAAAGCATCAATTTCATAATGACTTTTTATTTCATCGAAAGGAATGTGGGCTATTGTGACCTTCATGGTTAAGGGAAGTTTGATATCTATTTGGTATTTATTTCTTACACCCTATTCTTACCCAAGAGAAAAAAGTGCCCCATTTAATAGATAGACTTCCTTTCAAAATAAAGTGCCCCATTTAATAGATAGACTTCCTTTCAAAGGAATTTTGATATTTATTTGGGATCCGTTTTTTTATATTTTATTCTAAAAAAACAATTGTTCTATTTAATAGATTGACTTAATTTCAAATGAAGTTTTGTATCCAAACATAAAGACACATCAAATTTAATCTCATAAAATTTTAACAGTTTTTTATATTTCAAATGTCTTTATCTAATAATTAATAATTATTAAATATGTCAATTGGGTTTAGCTCAATTGGTTGAGAGAAATATTGTTATCTACCTCACTTAGGTTCAACTTTTGCATGTAACATGTTGAGATCATAATGAGTGTTTCTTGTAATAGCATTGAGCCTTTTTGTCTAAATAATCCCTCCATGACCGAAACATGAGTATTCTTTCAATTGTTTTTTTGGCCGAGAGGGAGTCCAAAAACACATTTTTCTAAGAAGTGGCTACTGACCAACAACAAGAATCAAATCATTAGTACATGGATGAGATTATAAACAAGGAAACAACATAGATAAGAGGAATACAAAAATGAAAATGGAAGCAAACACTTTTATTTCCATTGGAGAAGGACAAGAAGTCTTGAATGAGGATAAGGAATGTTTGGATGATGCATGTGAGTTTGCTGAAATAAGGAATTTCTAAGAGGGTGGGGTGGGGGTGAATCCGTAATTAAGAAACTATTTACTTTTTCTTATTGTGCTTTTAGTCCCTTCTTATATTATTTAACTTGTGAGAGCATTAATTCACAAAAACAGTAAGCCAACAATATTTCAAACACACATGTTCAAACAACAATCACGTGGAAACCCAAAGGGAAAGAACCACCAATTTGTTGTTTGTTTATGATGTAAATTAAGCACCCACTTAATTACATTTGTTTTTTTGTGAGCACCCACTCACAGGAGGCACTGACCCCCTTTGGTTAGCAAGCACCAACCTGCTCTTACCACTGCTCTACTATTTCATACAATTTTCAAACTGGAAATGGAGGCATACTGATGTAGGAGCATTCAACCCAAGAGAAAATCATTGTATTTAGTTGACATAGGGGGTCAAGTGTTTTAAGGAAGTTAGATTCCTAAGTGATGAATTAATGTAACATTTAGGCTTTTGAGTGAGTAGGATAAGCATTAATTAGATAATGTGAGGTTGTTTGTAAATGCTCTCGAATAAAGGAGAACATGAGTGGTTAATAAAGACAAAAGAGTTAAAAGTCAAATATAACTCTTAAAGCAGTTCATGATTTGAGGAACAAGAGAGAGTTCTTAGGAATTAAATGAAGTTAGAAGTGGACATAGAGGATAGAGGACATTTAGGAGTTAGTTTAGTAGATCTAGGATTTCAACCAGAATTAGTTCAAAGAACCTTTCTGGTATAAATGTAGGCCTACGGGCAGAGTGAGAGGAAGAGGTCACTGATAGTTGAAGATCGGGCCTATGAGAGATAGAGAAGTCTCGATTGTAATCAGTTGTTCATATTTAGATATACAGAGGTTCATTTAGGAACTATGTAATGTGTGAAGTAAGTATGTAATGATTGATTTATGCGTGAATTCGTAGGTTCTGTAATAAAAGGTTGTAGGCAAAGTTTTGTGGATATGCAGAGGAGGGTATGATTAAGAGGAATCATAAGGGATCTTTGAATCCAGCTCAAGGAACAGAGTAAGCTCTGTAGAGGTAGCGAAGTAAGAATTCGCAGAGTTAAGCTTAGAAAAAGCAGAAGAGCGAAAAGAATGAAACCCTGAAGAAATAACCAAACCCATAGAGAAACGCTGAAGAGATAGCGTAAAACAAAGGAAAAGGGCTGAGTGGAGAAGTAAAGAGGTGATACACAAGAACTATTAGATCTTATAGATCAACGGTCCAGATCAACCACTCAGGATCGGCGAAGAGTAGTTCTCAAAGGCAGAGAAGTGGATTTTGGGCAGAAGGAAAGTCGTAAGCGATTTTTACCATTTGGCTCTGATTCCACTAATCAGAGGACACGTAGTAGTGGAGGAGTGAGGGGAAATTGATTTATCGGGCAGTTAACCCCTGTGCCTGTTGTCTATCCGAATTCATGGTAGACCATTGGATCTACTAAGCATAGATCAACAGCAGAGGACTGTCAAGTGACTTTGCATCAGGAAAGGATATCAATCGTTTGATAAAGAACCGATCAACAGTCGTGATATAATTGCAATCGCATTAGACAGAGGTTAAAGGCTGGGGGAATGTGAAATGCTGATGCACTGATAGCGAAAAAGCATTGATCGGTGGTCGGAGGTGGTCGGAGATCAGTGTAGCGCTGCAGTAAGGCTTGAAGAGTAGACCCGACGGAGTCATAGTGGCAGTGTTTAATAATTTGAGATCCGGAATATGTTCGCATATCAGAGGCGAGAGGAGATGTGTATTAATGTGACCCGCGGAGGAGCCGATACTCGATTGCGATAAAGGTGGAACCTTGAAAGTCGTGTAGAGGCCGTATAAAGGGTTAAAGGTATGTTTTGCAATTAATTCCTTTGTAAATGGTTATAAAGGGTTAAGCGTGGATATATGGGGTTTTATGTATAAAATCCAATTTTATCAAAGGATGGAAGGGTTTACGCGTTAAAATACATGTAATCAAGGTTTAAAGAGGAAAAGGTTATATATGTGTGGCTAAAGGATTAACGAAGGTTTTATAAAGGTTATGAAGGGTTTAAAAGTCTCGATAGGAAGTCATAGATGAAAGGCTTTAATAAAGTATTATGTGAAGGCTTGAGGGTTGATTGAGGTCTCAATAAGTGTATAGGGACTAAGGGTTAAACTATGTGGGTTAGTCTATAAATTATTCCCATTGATGATTGAAGATTTGACTCCTTAGAGAGTTAAATACCTGGGACAACTGTATTTATGCATTGTATATGCATACTATGGGTGTAAGCGGGGGTAACCCTGGCATCACATACAATTATACAAATAAAATACCAAACAATGGTCGTTCACAGATTTTACTTTTGCACTCTTCCTTTTGTGCTCACTTGCAATAGATCTCCTCTCGTTGTTTACAACAACACTTCCTCTGTGCTCTTCCTTTACTATCAAGGGCTCCACACCGACTACACTTTAGCATTAACCTTTCAATTCTTCACACAATCATCACACTAATCTTATTGTTGTATTACACTGTGTTCTCTGAGGTGCTTCAACTTCTCTACTTCAATGCACACTCTCACACATATGCTCACATCCCCATCTTTTCCATTGCCAGTGATATTTTTGTTCCACTGAGGCACTATACACAAGGGAGTCTCCCCTCTCTGTCCTTTAGCTGCTTGTTAGCCCTGCTATAGTTTGCTAATGTCCGAGGAGAAGAAGGGAAATCGGTCCTTAGTTCTACTCAAGGAGGCCTGCATCGGATGTCCTCACTTTCCTCCATTTCCTCGTCCATTCTCCTATTATCTCCTCTACGTATGCTTGTCAGTTTTAAAATCATATAAAAGCCTTTGATCTTGAGCCCGCTTGCTAAGACCTAAAGCCCCATACAACCATGATTAGGTGCCCTTGCGCTTCTGCAACCCATCATCACCCATCATCATAACCGTCGATTTATTGCGCCCCGATTTGACGGTCCCACGCTGCACACAACTCACCCAGTTGTTCCCCACCGTCTAATCATCCCCGTCGCGATCGGACAACAGTCGCTCCTCCCGATCCCGCGAACTGCCTACACATTAACCTGCGGGGAAAGCGGTTTTCCTCCACCACGCGTCACCCGCTGATTGCGATTGCACTCCTTTGTACGATTACCACCCAAGCCCCAAAGGCGGTGCAATAAATACCGCTCACCGCCAAAACCACCCTCCCCGCTTGCTATCTCCCATGCATCTTTTCTGCCCGATCACCGTCGGATCTGTCTGCCTGAGATCTGATGGCTCACGACTGTCCGCCTCCCATTTCCGCCCGATTCCTCCCACCAAGAGATCTCTGCCGTCCATGCACTGGATCCAACGGTTCACAATTTTCTTCCACCTCGCCTCTCGGTACTCCTCGCCAAGCGTTGTCCGTCGTTCATCTATGCGATCTGACGGCCGATTTTCCTTCTCCATCCGCCCCGACTATCCACGTCCATAACCATTCTGTGCTCTCGAAGGATGAAGGTGGTCAGCTACCTATACCCAGCACAGTTACTCTTCAACAACTGCATTCAAGAGCATTATGGCCGAAGAGCGAGAAGGACATGCCTCAAGCGGTTAAACGTACTTATCAGTTATGGAGCTTGTTTCATATTACACTCCACTTGTTTAGGAAGGGCAGCCAAGTAGCAGAAAGATCAAATTCATTCATTAAAGCAAGCAGATTGTAGCAGAGACTCTATCAGAGAGTTAAGGTGGTTGGTGGTCCATTATGACCCCTCCATGCATAGAATAGCAGAATATCTTTGTAATGAAACTCTATATATACCCAGAACACAAATTTAATCAGGGTTGATGGTTGTTGTTTTGATGTAAGGTTCAACTTCTGGAGACTGTAACTACTTTGATACTTGCAGCGTCTGATCTTCATTTTCAGCTAATACAAGCTTCTTTTGTTGTTAATTGCTCACTATCCATTTCTACTCTGTTCCAGGTTGTACCTGTTATGCATTTGTTCATGTGCTCTTGATTTTTAGCATTAGAGGGGATGTCATCCCACCTCTGTGTTGAAGTCTAGTATGTATCATTGAATGTGTTATGCAGGTTTCTGTTTACTTAGTGCCAGAGAGCTATCATCCTGTTTGTGCATTGGGAAATAGATTTGCAGACCTCTTTACTGGTTGCAGCTGGCCATCACATGGTCTTGTGCATCTGCTGGTGTGGTCAGTATTCTCCATGTTCACCTAATCCTCAAACTGTGAGTAATTGGTGGTCTAAAGCCTTGTAGTCTGGGGGTGTTCACCCATGTCTGGAGTTAAGCATAGTAGAAGTGGTTATCTGGCTTGAACAAGCATCATTCCTTCCATTCATCCATTTCCAACATTTTGTTGAGTTTGTAATGTTCCAGAGCATCTATGAGATACAACCAAGAGAGTTTCTTGGAGTGATAACACTGCCAATTTGTACTTAGACATGGTTTCACTTTCCACTCTTGCATCTTCTAACAGTTTCTTGTCACAACACCTAAACGGAGATGAACCTTACAGTTCTTCATAGTCTGAATGCAGAAAGCTCATGTGCTGAGAAATTAATTCTTAGGTGACCTACATACTTCTTTGAGAGTCCCATGCTTATTTATCATTCCATAGGTTTTGACAATCCACAGAGGTGACCATTCTGTTCTTATTTATCACCACCATTTTTGCACGCAAAACAGTTGATTTCTTCCTTCATGCTCTTAAAGTCATATGTGCTACAAATGTTGTCCTTGATTTCTTGTTACAGAGTCTTCCACATGATTAGCCCATTTCAACTACCAACTCCTTTGTGCCTGCATTCAAGTTTGCAGTTGTTGACCCATACATTCTTTCATTCTCTATACTTCCTTATTGGAAAAACTCCATATCGCAACATCACAGTGGTGCAGTGTTATGATACTCCTCAATCTTGGTGTCTTTATCTCCTCTTCCGCGCTGAGCTCCTTGAGCATTTCTCCTCCATGAGACCAAGATTTGTGACTTGCCTCTTAACATTAAGGTGTTGAGGCACTTTTTTCTTTCCTGGGCCAATATTCCTTTTGTTGAGCATTAGAAAAGGTATGTAATTGCCACTTATTTCATTATCTTTTCCTTTAATTCATAACTTCTTTACATTATGAAATGGGCATATGATGAAGGATTATAATAAAGTTTAAGAGATTTGTGAGTAACGTAAAATGACTAATTATTACCTTTTTCTATGCAAAAAATGAAGAAAATGGAAGATCGCCATTTCAAAGGAAAAGACAAGGCAAAACCAATTGTTGTCCCTTTGATAGGGAATCGCATCCAGACAAGGCAATCCAGATCAGAGTGCATGAGCCAAGAAAAGGAAGAAGAAATACCATATCAGCACAAGAGGACGAAGAGATAACTGAAGGATAATGATATGGTGAATCCCTCAGGATCCTTTGATCCTGAGGGATCGCTACCTTAAGAATATTTGTATCTTTGGTCTTTCCGCCTGGCCGCTATAAAAAGGGACAACGCTGCTAGCCCAAGGGGTGAATTATTGTTGTTTTATAGAATTTGCTATTGCAGACTGAACTTTGATCATCGACTCTCTTTAAAGAGCGATTACTGTAACTTTGTTTTCATGATTAATATATAAACTTTGTTGTTGTTCCATCTTTGATTCTGGAGTAACCGTAGTAGTGTGTCCCTGGAGGCTAAGGGCCCAACCCTAGTGGATCACTTGCTTCCTGTACCATTATTTTCCAATTCCAAGTTGTGAGTGGTTTGATTTCTTTTTCTTGCTTCATTCAGTAATCTGTTGTTCCTTATCATTTCATTTACTGGCTCTGTTATATTTAATTCGTATTTGAATAGTAAGGTTATCTTCTACAACTGAAATGTTATGTTGTTCATTCTAAAATTGTATCGCATTGTTGTTCCCTTACAGATTGACATTACTATGTAACATTGTTGTTCCTTTACAGATCAACATTACTGTTCGTTTATAGAGTAACATTGCTGTGCATTTACAGATCGGTATTGTTATTTATTTAGCTACGGTGTATCTCTAATTATGATTGTTGTTCATTTGGATTACCGTTCCATTGCAATTGTAATCATTGTTTCTTTATAACCGTGGTTAATATTTATTATGCTAAACTCAGGTTACTAATTCCATCATTATAGATCCACTATGTTAACATTTGATTTAGTTCGTTGTGCGTTTGCACTTGATTCAGTTGTTGTTCAGTATTTTGTAAGACTTACTTTAATTTGCTGTCCCATTCATGGTTTGCTGTTCAATTCACTTCTGAGTTAAAGATTGCTACTTAATTCCTTTAGATTATGATTGTTGCTTAATTCATTCCTGTAAGATAAAGCTTTGCTGTTCAATCTTTTCAAATAGATTAGTTGTTATTCCCTTTTATGTTAATTGAATTATCATTTCAAGTAATTGCTTTGGTGTGAATAGAACGATCTACAACTATAGTGAACATTGACTATTGCTGTCTAGTTCCTAGATTGGAGATCTTCTATTTGATTGTTTTTCATTTGCATTAGTTTACAAAGGGAAGAGTTATCATTACTGCACCCTTGACTGATGAATGCTGTAGTTTCTTAAATGAATGATATAGTTACAAAGCATTTCAATTTCTTGCCATTACATTTAGAGTTTGTTTCCAGCATTTGTTTACTTTTGTAACAACACTATACTACTAGCATTACTCTTAACAAGTGACCGCCTTAGACTGAGTACACTCTTGAGATAACAAATCCTGGATTGATAATTAATGTAAGGTAAATAGAGGTTAAAAAGACCCATTTTACTGCTCGACACCTTTGCTATTGCTCTATGCCCTTGGATCTATGGATTTACATGACCAAGAGCCTACCCAATATCAGAAGTCCCCTTTATTAGAACTTTTCAATAACCAAATGTTTTAAATTTTCGATATATAAATCCTCTGATATGCCGAGCTCCGATATGACGTCATTGATTCACGTGGCATATTTATAGCAATGACATGTGTCACCTTGATCTGGCACACTAGGGAACCCAATATCATTAAATCATCCTGCCACGTGTCATGTCGTACTACTATGTCATGCTCACATTAGATGACATTGTAGCTTATTGGAACCAATATCATGCTACCATGTGTCCTGCTGGGAGGAGAGAGAAGAGGACCCATCAACCCTTGGATTTGCAACCAAAATCCCTTGTTAGTTATGTTTGGCATTACTCGACACTTTTTAATGCTTATCGAAACTGCTGCATATCGGGACTTCTTAAAGTACCTCATTTAAGAAGTTTTGATACTCTGATGTCCCAAACCTTTGATATTCTAATATTGTGATGTGCCACAATTGAGAAATTTTGATACCCCGATGTCATGGTCCTGATCACCGATATGTCAACGTGCCGATATCCTGAACCTCCAATATGTCGATATGCTGACCTTTGGCATTCCTATCCTCGATGACCGGTATCCAAATTGCCGATATGTCGGTGTGCTGATAACTTGAACCTTTGATATGCTGATATGCTTCCTTCCTAAGGCTTCACAACCCTAAACTTCAGCAGACCATACCTATTGATCCATAATCCATTTCTAAACTTCTGCATATCGTAGGAAAACTCTTCCAAAGCACTTTGCAATAGATAGGGTCTGATGTAGCCTTTGGGTCCTTCTACTTCTTGGAAGATGACTAAAAAATTCTCTGCTCATTGACTCTTTGGACAACTGAACTCACAGCCACCATGATGATCATTTTATGCCTTCTTTAGTAAGCCTACTACTGTGATGATTTTCTATAGAAACCTTACAACTACCATGAAGTTACATCTAGCCCATCACTATAATCATCATTTTTTGGCTTCTTCAATAAGCCTTCTACTGAGATGATTTTCTACAAAGCACTTCAACAACCACGAGATTCCTCCCAAACATCCAATCATCATGTTGAGCCTTGTTTGACATCAATTCCAACAATTTCACAACCACCAATACACCATCAAATTTCCAACAATCTTCCCCTTTGTCATTCATGGCAACACCATAAGCTCCCCCTTAGACAAGGTATGGTCTACTCTGATGCAAGTCTTCCCCCCCTTTGACATCAGTGACAAAGAATACTTCTCGAGCACTCCCCCTAAACCATTGCAATCTACTCTCCCATGAGTTCCACATGATGAGTAGCTACCACCACCTTCCAAAATGAAGTCATTTGGAGGGAGGAGTCACAACTCCTATATGTTTCCTGAGATATTCAAATGGTTCCCTTGCCAATGGCTTGGTAAATATATATGCTAGTTTCTCTTTAGTGGGTTCATGATCAAGTCTGACAGTGTTGGTTGCAACCAGTTCCCTCAAGAAATGGTACTTGATAGGAATATGCTTAGTCTTTGAATTCATTATTGGATTTTTGGAGATGTTAATGGCACTTGTGTTGTCACACAATATTGGAATGAGATCAGACAGTTCTACCTATATATCTCTCAAGTTTTTCTTCATCCATAGAATTTTCGTACACTAGATAGCAACAACAATATACTCTGCTTAAGCAGTCGATAAAGAGATGGAGCCTTGTTTCTCGCTGACCCACGACACCAAGCATTTATCCAAGAAGAAAGTTGCACTAGAAGTAATATTCATGTCATCAAGACTTCCAGCCCAATTTACATCCGTGTAGGCCTTCAATTTGAAATATTTTCTCTTAGCATACCACAGTCCATATTCTGCTGTACCTTGAAGATATTTGAAAATATGATTGATAGCAACAACATGAATCTCAAGTGGAAGGGCTTGAAATCTAGCCAAAATCTCCACAGCTTGCATGATGTATGGCCTTGAAGCTGTCAGATACAATAATATTCCAATCATTGACATGTATTCAGTCTGATTTTCTGGCATTGTTCCATCTTCTTTGCACAATTTGCAATCTGTAGTCATGGGCATGTTGACTTGTTTGCAATATTCCATTCAAAATTTCTTCAGGGTTTCCTTGAGATATTTGGATTGGATATAAGCACTCCATGTGGATATTGAGTAATTTGTAGACCAAGGAAGAATCATAGTTCTCTGATCATGGACATTTCAAAATCTGTTTGCATACATTTTACAAATTGATGCCCTAGCTATTCCATATCGCTGCCAAATATTATATCATCCACATACACAACTAATATCAATAGATGGTCGCCTTCAGATTTTACATACAGGTTACTATCAATTTTTCCTTTCTTAAAACCTTGTTGCTAAAGGTACTTATCCAGTCTTTCGTACCAAGCTATGGGGGGTTGTTTTAATCCATACAGGGCCTTCTTCAGTTTGCATACTAGTCGTTCTGTTGGGTCCCTATAATACTAGTGATTACCCCATTACTATTGTAGTTATACCCCTTATTAATATTGTTGTGCCCCTATTGCCCCCATATTGTTATTACTGTGCCCCATAGAATCCCTCTATTGTTATTTTTGTGGCTTTATATTATTATTGTTAGGTCGGCTGGATTATATTGTGACTCCTTAGACTCCTATATATAGAAAGGAGGTTTTCTCATTTGAATCATCCAAAAATTGTTCATATATGTAATGTAAAGGATGTTTCCCCCTCGAAGAGGCTGAATTCTAAGGCGTTGATCTATCTTTTCTATCTTTTCTTGAGCTGGTTTCATAACATTTGGTATCAGAGCTTTGGATTCTAGGGTTTCGCTGCTCCAAACAGGTCATCGTGTCATTTTCGCTATAACTTTTTTTTCTGTGACGTTTCAGAAGTTGCAAAAAAAACCCATTTGAGAAGAAATCAAGCTGAACCTCGGCTCCAAATTTCAGTGCTTTTCGCGCTATATTGCGGAGATATGATCTGAGGAAGTTGGTCTTTTTGCAGACTCCTGAATTACATTCCAAACAGGTGACCTGGGGAAAATTGTCATAACTTTCTCTCTGGGGATCGGATTGAAATTTTGTAAGAAGGTACAGAAAGAGGACAGACTGTAGTTTTTTGTATGCATTTTTCAGATCCAAAGGTCGAAACAGTGACTCGTGGCATATCGTACAAGTTCACTCTACTGAACTAGTCTATAATCAAGTCACTGTGGGAGATTTCGCATAACTATTCCTTGGAGAATCCAATTCGGGTCAGACTTGTGGCATTGGAAATAAGACATAGAGGGCTACTGCAGGTCACAAATTTAGAACTATATGATTGGAAAATACAGAGATACATCAGAGGCAATATCGAGCTCCTACAAAGTGAAAAAAGGTGTGTAGATTTTCTTAAATTTTTGCTTAAGCTTGGTTTGAAAATTTATTTTGAAGGAATTCAAAGGGAATAATAGAGCATTATTATCGGTAACTGATTCCCCAAGGAAAGAAAATGCAAACACCTAGTAAGGAACCTGAAAGCTCTAGCATGACCCATGAAGAAGAAGAAGAAATGCTATATGATATATCAAAATTACAAGAACAAGTGCAACAAGTGTCACTTGCACAAAAAGCAACAGAATCTAAGATGGATGGTTTAAGGAGAGATGTAGAAGCTAAGATGGATGGTTTAAAGAAAGGTGTAGAAGCTAAGATGGATTGTTTAAATAAAGGCGTAGAAGCTAAAATTGATGGCATGGATGATAAGATGGAAGAATTGAAGATAAATATGAATAAGTTGCTACAAGAAATGGTCACTAAGGGTGAAAGGGTACTAAAGGAAACTCATGATGAGAACAAAAGAAATGTTAATCATGATTTCATAGACTCTAATGTTGGATCAAAGACTCACCATATTCCAAAAATCGATATGAGGAAGTTTGATGGCAAGGATCCCGCCACATGGATATTACAGATGGAGCAATTCTTCGATCTCAATAATGTGCAAAACACACAAAAGGTACGTATGGAAACTTTATATTTGGAACCAAATCAGTTTGTATGGTATCAATGGCTCTCGTAAACAATTTATCACTTGGGCAATTTTTACGGAAGAATTGATAGCACATTATGAGGATACAAAAAGCAACACTTTTTTTAGCCAATTGATAAGTCTCAAACAAAAGGGTTCAATAATGGAGCACATTGAGGAGTTCCAAAAATTGAACATAAGGGTAAAAGATATTCCAGAGGAGCATAGGATTGATGTGTTCATAGGGTCTTTAAAGGATAATATCCAACATGATGTTCGCCTTTGGGAACCTGATTCATTAGAAAAGGCATTCAGGTTAGCAAGAAAAATGGAAAGCAAAATTATGGCAACCAGGAAGCATACCATCCACAACTATAAAGACGGAAGTGTTGTTGCCCCTAGTCTTCCACAACCTATAAGGTTGACACCACAACAATTGGAAGAAAAAAGAGCAAAAGGGCTTTGTTACAGTTGTGATAGCAAATACACTAAAGGTCATAAGTGTGCTGAGAAGAAATTATTCTACATAGATTGTGAAGAGGAAGAAGAAAAGGAGCAAGAAAGGTCAAAAGAAGAGGATATACTCCAGGAACAAAGCCTAGATGAAGAACAAATAAATCCGACCATATCTTGTAATGCATTGGCGGGAATTACCACTCCTCAAACCATCAAGATAGAAGGACAAATCAAGAAGAAAAAGGTAATAGTGTTGATTGATTCAGGAAGCACCCACAATTTTATTCATTGTAAGGTAGCAAAAGAATTGAATTGCTTCCTATATCCAGCACCAGAGTGTCAAGTGATGATTGCAAATGGAGGAACAATAAATTGCTCTGGAAAGTGCCATAATATCAAGCTATCCATGGGAGAATATGTATTGACTAGCCCAATGCTTTCCATTCCAATGGGAGGTGTTGATGTTGTACTAGGAGTCCAATGGCTACAATCCTTGGGTACAATAGCTTTTAATTTTCAAGAACTTTTCATCAAATTTTCTACGGAAGGAAAGGAAGTTGAATTAAGGGGTATTGCAGGGAAACCAGGAAAGATAATCAGCTCTAATGGTATGACAAAGCTTCTAAAAAAGGAGCAAAGAGGTGTAATTGCACAATTATGTTCGCTAGATGTTTCCACATCGAAATCATCTATTTCTCCAGATCTCCAAAAAGTCCTGGACAATCATTCCAAGGTATTTGAGACTCCCAAAGGTCTCCCACCTATGCGTGATCATGATCATGCTATTCATCTGATTCCAGGAAGTGTTCCTCCAAACATCAGGCCGTACAGATATCCCTATGTCCAAAAGAGTGAAATTGAACGTATGGTTGCAGAAATGCTAGAGGCTGGTATAATTCAACCAAGTCAAAGTTCTTTCTCTGCTCCAGTAGTATTGGTGCACAAGAAGGATGGATCATGGCGCATGTGTCCGGATTATAGGGAGCTCAACAAGCTCACTATTAAAGATAAGTTCCCCATTCCTGTCATTGATGAATTACTGGATGAATTGCATGGATCAATTTACTTCACCAAGTTGGATCTTCGTTCAGGATATCATCAAATCAGAATGAAGACTGAAGACATTCCGAAAATAGCATTTAGAACTCATGAGGGTCATTATGAATTTTTGGTCATGCCTTTTGGCCTTACCAATGCACCTTCAACATTTCAAGGTTTGATGAATTCAATTTTCAAACCATTCCTTAGAAAATTTGTGTTAGTATTTTTTGATGATATACTAATCTACAGCAAGTCTTGGAAGGATCATGTTGAACATGTTGACAGGGTGCTACAACTATTGGAGGAGAAACAATTATATGCAAAAAGATCCAAATGTTTCTTTGGAGTCCAGGAGGTGGAATATCTGGGTCATATTGTATCTCATGAAGGAGTTAAGGTAGACCCTAGCAAAATTAAAGCCATTAAGGAATGGAAAATCCCCACATCCATAAAGCATTTGCGAGGATTTCTCGGGTTGACAGGGTATTATCGCAAGTTTGTTAAGAATTATGGGAGAATAGCAGCACCTCTAACAACATTATTGAAGAAAGATGCATTTTCATGGACTCCGGAAGCAACAAAGGCCTTTGAACATCTTAAAGAGGCAATGTGCCAAGCACCGGTCTTAGCTACACCGGACTTCACAAAAACCTTTATTGTGGAATGTGATGCTTCAGGAAATGGAATTGGTGCTGTTCTAATGCAAGATGAAAGACCCATTGCTTTTGAAAGTCGTCCAATCAAGGGAAAGTTTTTAAGAAAAGCTATTTATGAGAAGGAAATGTTGGCAATACTCCATGCACTTAAGAAATGGCGACCCTACCTAATGGGAAGACACTTCAAGGTAAAAATGGATCATGATAGCCTTAAATACTTTTTAGAACAAAGATTATCCTCTGAAGAGCAACAAAAGTGGGTCACAAAGATGTTGGGTTATGACTTTGAAATCATCTACAAAAAAGGGAAGCAAAATGTGGTGGCAGATGCACTCTCAAGAAAGGATGAGGATGTGGAAGCATTGTTGTGCGCCATTTCTATTATCCAACCAGATTGGATAAACGAAGCAAGGGAGGAATGGAAGAATGACGAAGAAGTGTGGGCACTTATTCGAAAGTTACAACAAGATTCCAGTACGTCTGATACATTTAGCTGGCAAAATGATTCGTTATGGTACAAAGATCGCTTATACCTCTGTAAGAATTCCCAGCTAAAACAAAAGATTCTTATGGAATTGCACACTTCTCCCTTAGGAGGGCACTCAGGATTTTAAAAACTTACCACAGGGTTAAGAAGGAATTTTTTTGGGATGGCCTTAAATCAGATATTCAAAAGTTTGTGGTGGAATGTTTGGTTTGCCAACAAAATAAAGTTGAAACAATTAAGACACCGGGTCTATTACAACCTTTATCCATTCCAAGCCAACGTTGGGAGGAGGTTTCAATGGATTTTATCACAGGTTTACCCAAGTCTGAGGGAAAGAGTGTCATCATGGTGGTAGTTGACAGACTTACCAAGTATGCACACTTTTGTGCATTATCACATCCATTTAAAGCCAGTACAGTTTCTACTGCATTTATGGAAACAATTCAAAAGCTACATGGAAACCCAAAGATTATTGTAAGTGACAGAGATCCCATTTTCACTGGAAATTTTTGGACATAATTATTTTCTTGTCTTGGTACTCAGTTAGCTCATAGCTCATCTTATCATCCTCAATCTGATGGGCAAACTGAGATAGTAAACAAATGTTTGGAAGGATATCTTCGTTGCTTTGTATCTGATAAACAGACACAATGGGTCAAATGGTTGCCTCTGGCTGAATGGTGGTATAACACTTCCTTCCATACAACAACAAAAATGACCCCATTTATGGCACTTTATGGGTATCAACCACCATCCATCACATCATATTTAAGAGAAAATTCTAAGGTTCAGGCAGTGGAACATCACATCGAACATCAACAACAAGTCCTCCAACTCTTAAAGGATAACCTTGTGTTGGCACAGAATAGAATGAAACAACAGGCAGATCAACATCGCAGTGAAAGAAGTTTTGATGTAGGTGATTGGGTATTCCTACGGCTACAACCATATAAGAAAATGTCCCTCAAGCAAGCTAAGAAGGATAATAAATTATCACCAAAGTATTATGGTCCGTACAAGGTGTTGCAAAAGATTGGTACTATGGCATACAAATTGGAGCTTCCTGCAGCTTCTCGATTGCACCCAGTTTTCCATGTTTCATGTTTAAAGAAGGTTATAGGCGAAAAGCTCCCAGTTCAAACAATATTGCCAGAACTTGACGAGGAAGGAAAAATTATATTGGAACTGGAAGCAGTCATAGAAACAAGAACTCGACAGCTACGAAATCGATCAATTTCAGAGTATCTTATCAAGTGGAAGAACTTATCCGCTGAAGATTCCACATGGGAGGATGAGAATTTTATGCAGAAGTATCCAGAACTACTCAAGCGTTGAGGACAACACTTTTTTAAAGGAGAGGGGCATGTTGGGTCCCTATAATACTAGTGATTACCCCATTACTATTGTAGTTATACCCCTTATTAATATTGTTGTGCCCCTATTGCCCCCATATTGTTATTACTGTGCCCCATAGAATCCCTCTATTGTTATTTTTGTGGCTTTATATTATTATTGTTAGGTCGGCTGGATTATATTGTGACTCCTTAGACTCCTATATATAGAAAGGAGGTTTTTTCATTTGAATCATCCAAGAATTGTTCATTTATGTAATGTAAAGGAGGTTGCCCCCTCGAAGAGGCTGAATTCTAAGGCGTTGATCTATCTTTTCTATCTTTTCTTGAGCTGGTTTCATAACATGTTCATCATAGGTGAGTAGAAATCCTTCTGGCTGCTCAATGTAAACTTATTCTTCTAAATATCCATTGTGGAATGTTGTCTTCACATACATATGATATACCTTGATATTCTTATGAATGGCAAGAGTAAGAAAGATCCTCATATCTTCTAGTCAAGCTACTCGTTCAAAGGTTTCCTCGAAATATACCCCTTCTATTTGGGCATACCCTTTGCATACCAATCGAGATTTGTTCTTGGTTACTTGACCCTATTCATTAACTTTTCTCTTAAAAACCCACTTGCTTCCAATAACATTTTTCTCTCTCAGCCTTGGAACAAGCTCCCATGTATCAGTATTTTCAATATGATCAAGTTTTTCATTCATAGCTTTCACTGAGTACTTTTCTTCACTTGCTTAACAGAGGTTCTCGGGTTCTATCAGTGATAACAGAGCCAAATTTGCATAACTTGTACTTTCCACAAGTTTCCTTCTGGTTTGGACACCCCATCTTTGATATCCAAGAATCTGACTCTCAAGATGTTCCTTCTATACATACGTGGAGGGCCTCTTTGGCCTTGAAGACATGTCTACTTCCTCAACTATGAGATTTCTTCGTCATCTGAGTTCATATTACTTTTAGAGGATATAGGTTGTAAACCTACTTCATCTACTATTACATCGACGCAATCCTAAATCTTCTTTGTTTGCTTGTTGTAACACTTATATCCTTTTCTTTGAATAGAGTATCTAAGAAATATTCATTCGCCAACACATGATTCAAACTTCCCAGGGTTCTTTTCATTCCTTTTAATGAAGAACTTACTCCCAAACACCTTGAGTTGTTTAACTGATCCAAGTCTTCCCTTCCATGACCCATAGGGATTTTTATCACTATTGGTCCCTAGTTGAGTTATGTTTGATAGATAGACTACTATCTAGGATGCTTCTCCATATAAGTTGTGAGACACTCCTGCTGATCCATGAATTCATTTATGAACTTTTGCATATCACAGGAAAATTCTTCCAGAGCACTTTGGATTAGACAGGGTCTAGTGTAGTCTTTGAGTCCTTTTTCTGATTGGAAGATGACCGCAAAATTCTCTGGTCATTGACTCTTTGGACAACTGAACTCACAACCACCATGATGATGATTTTATGCCTTCTTTAGTAAGCCTTCTACTTTGATGATTCTCTACAGAAAGCTTGCAATTACCATGAAGTTCCATCTGGCCCATCACTGTAATCATAATTTTCTGGCATCTTCAATAAGCCTACTACTATGATGATTTTCTACAAATAAATTCAACAACCACGGGATTCCTCCTAAACACCCAATCATCATGTTGACCCTTGTTTGACATCAATTACAACACTTACACAGCCACCCATACACCATCAAATGTCCAACAATCTCCCCATTTTGCATTGATGGCAACACCAAAAGCTCCCCCTTAGACAAGGTATGGTCTACTCTGATGCAAGTCTTCCCCCCCTTTGACATCAGTGGCAGAGAATACTTCTTGAGCACTCCCCCTAAACCATTGCAATCTACTCTCCCATGAGTTCCACATGATGAGTATCTGCCACAACCTTCCAAAATGAAGTCATTTGGAAGGAGGAGTCACAACTCTTATATGTTTCCTGAGATATTCAAATGGTTCCCTTGCCAATGGCTTGGTAAATATATCTTCCAGTTGCTCTTTAATGGGTACATATTCAAGTCTAATAGTGTTGGCTGCAACCAGTTCCCTCAATAAATGGTACTTCATAGGAATATGCTTAGTCTTTGAATGCATTATTGGATTTTTGGAGATGTTGATGGCACTTGTGTTGTCACACAATATTGGAATGGGATCAAACAGTTCTACCTAGATATCTTTCAAGGTTTTCTTCATCCATAGAATTTTCGTACAATAGATAGCAACAACAATATACTCTGCTTCAGCAGTCAAAAAAGAGATGGAGCCTTGTTTCTTGCTGACCCATGACACTAAGCATTTACCCAAAAAGAAAGTTGCAATAGAAGTAATCTTCATGTCATTAAGACTTCCAAACCAATTAGCATCTGTGTAAGCCTTCAATTTGAAATCTTCGCTCTTAGCATACCACAGTCCATATTCTGCTCTACCTTGAAGATATTTGAAAATATGCTTGATAGCAACAACATGACTCTCCTTTGGAAAGGCCTAAAATCTAGCCACAATCCCCACTTCTTGCACGATGTTTGGCCTTGAAGATGTTAGATACAGTAAGATTCCAATAATTGACTTGTATTTAGTCTGATTTACTGGCGTTGTTCCATCTTCTTTGCATAATTTGTAGCCTACAGTCATGAGCATGCTGACTAGTTTGTAATATTACATTCCAAATTTCTCCAGGGTTTCCTTGAGATATTTGGATTGGGATATAAGCACTCCTTGTGGAGACAGAGTAATTTGTAGACCGAAGAAGAAGGATAGTTCTCCGATCATGGACATTTCAAAATCTGTTTGCATACATTTTACAATTTGATGCCCTAGTTATTCCATATTTCTGCCAAATACTATATCATCCACATACACAACTACTATTAGTAGATGGTCACCTTCAGATTTTTCATGCAGGTTACTACCAATTGTTCCTTTATTAAACCCTTAATCCATACAGGGCTTTCTTCAATTTGCATACGAGTTGTCGATCATAGGTGGGTAGAAATCCTTCTGGCTGCTCAATGTAAACTTCTTCTTCTAAATATCCATTGAGGAACACTGACTTCACATCCATCTGATATACCTTGATATTTTTATGGATGGCAAGATAAAGAAAGATCCTTATAGCTTCTAGTCAAGCTACTAGTTCAAAGGTTTCCTTGAAATATACCCCTTCTATTTGGGCATACCCTTTGTAGACCAATCAAGCTTTGTTCCTGATTACTTGCCCTTATTCATTCAGTTTGTTCTTGAAAACCCACTTGGTTCCAATAACATTTTTCTCTCTCGGACTTGGAACAAGCTATCATGTATCAGTCTTTTCAATCTGGTCAAATTCTTCATTCATATCTTTCACCCAGTACTTGTCTTCAGTTTCGTAACAAAGGTTCTTGGGTTCTATCTGTGATAACAGAGCCAAATTTGCAAAACTTGTACTATCCATGAGTTTCCTTTTGGTTTTGACACCATGTCTTTGATCTCCAAGAATCTGACTCTCAGGATGTTCCTTCTGTACATACCTGGAGGGTCTCTTTGGCCTTGAAGACATGTCTACTTCCTCACCTTCATTGTCTAAATTTGTTTCATTCAGATCATTAGACCTCAAATCTCAACTTTCTTCATCATCTGAGTTCATATTACTTTTAGAGGATATAGGTTGTGAACCTACTTCATCTACTATTGCGTCGATGCAATTCTCAATATTCCTTGTTCACTTGTTGTAACACTTATATCCTTTTCTTCGAATAGAGTATCCGAGTAAGATTCATTCGCCAACACGTGAGTGAAACTTCCCATGGTTCTTTTCATTCCTTTTAATGAAGCACCCTCTCCTAAACACCTTGAGTTATTTAACTGATGCAAGTCTTCCCTTCCATAACTCATAGGGAGTTTTATCACTATTAGGCCTGAGTTGAGTTCTGTTTGATAGATATACTGCTACCTGGGCGGCTTCTCCCGAGATGTTGTGAGACACTCCTTCTTCATCTAACATTTCTTTGGCCATTTCCTAGATTGTTTTTTTCTTCCTCTCTACTACTCCATTTTGCTAAGGAGTTCAAGCCACTGAGTACTACCTCCTAATTTCGTGCTCTTCAAAAAATTCCTCAAATTCTCTAGAGGTGTACTCTCCTCCTCTATCTGATCTTAAGCATTTTATCTTTATGTCTTTCTCATTTTGCTACTTGAAACTTAAACTTCTTGAAATTCTTGAATGCTTCCAATTTTTCTTTAAGAGAACAATCCAAGTAGCCCTGGTGAAATCACCAATGAGAAACATGAAATACCTCTCTCCCTTTGAGGTTTTTGCTCTAGTTGGGCCACAAATGTCTATGTGAATGAGCTTCAGAGGTTTGGATGAGGAAAACTCTTTCGATTTGAAATGAGTCCTAGTCTGCTTGCCAAACTGACACGACTTGCAGATTGTGTTATCGAGCTTTGTGAGCCTTGGTAATCCTCTCACCTCTCCCATCTTACTTATCTTTATCAAACTATAAAAATTCAACTACCAAATCCTTTATGCATGCATTCAATTTCACAGTTGCTGACCCATACATTATTTAATTCTCTGTACTTCCTTATCGGAGAAAATCCATATCGTGGCTTCATAATGGTGCAGTGTTCTAATACTCCTTAGTCCTGGTGTTTTTAGCTCCTCTTCTATTGAGATCCTTGAGTATTTCTCCTGCACGGTACCTGTTATTACTCGAGGAAGCTCTCCTAGGTTGTAGCTCGGAGATGCTTGGTAACATATAAATCTTCAATATCGTTCTCGGAACTATTGGAATGGATGATGGTTTGGATCAAGTCAAATAACTGTTTCAACTCTGTTTTCACTCAAGACATGCATGAACACCCTAAGCTTTACGAGGCTTTAGACCACTAATGCTCAATAGTTTATAGATTTAATGGATAGATGGAGAATACTGACTGTACTAGAAGATGCATACATAAACACATATGAATGGCTAGCTACAAAACGTAAATGAAGCTTGCAAATCTAATTTATCAATGCAGAGATAAGATGATAGTTACCTAGCATTAGACACAAAAGAAAACATGAATAACCTATTCAAGTGCAAGTTTAGAACAGAGGAGAAAATCAGAATTGAACATGTAATAGCAAAAGAAGCTTATATTGCTGGAATGAAAATGAAAAGATTAGAGGAGTAGAGTCTCCACAATCTCCAAAAGTTGAACCTTTGTTTCTTCTGACTTTCAGCTATTTATAGGGTTTTACAATGCTTTGAACCCTTTGAGGTTCGAGGTGTCTTAATCTATCCCCTCTATCTTCTAACTACTTGATGCCATAACTAGGAAAACATGAGCTCAGAGGTCTCTTTTACTAACAAACACAGTAACCAAATTTTGGTAATTTTGCCACGCTATCAAGTGGCTTGCTCATGCCAATGATGCTCAATGATCAATTCTGTTGGTTCGGTTGCATCGTGTTGTTGTTTTTTCCCCTTTCGGCCGAGTTTTTCGTTATTTCAGTTCAACTATCAACCTGTCACAAACACTGACAGAGCCAACAACTTTCCTCCTCGGGTGACTGATGGGAAGTGGAGTACGGGGGCACCTCAGCCAGTGGATGGTGTGGATTGATGGTCGGGATGTTGGTCGGGCAGTGAAGGACAAATTGTGGTGATCATGAGCGAGGGTCATTGGATAGGGAGATATGGATAGAGGAGATCAATTGCCGAAGGCTTGAGTCATGGTGAGAGCGGAATAAGTTCAAGCTGTCAAATCTTGGATGGGTAGATTGGACAGCTATTGGGCGATAAGTGGTAAAGGTCAAAGCCCACCTGATTCCATTCATCGGGCGCCATATAGCAGAATAGGAGAGAGATGAAATCACCTTTATCGGGCGAGTATCCTTCTCTCTTGTTGCCTGAGCGATATGCGCGATAGCTGTTAGATCTGGTAAGAATGATCTGACGGTGATGATTGATTGGGCATATCACGTCGATCGGGTGAAGCACGAACCGTCGAATCGTTGGGAAGATCGACGGCAGGGGAACAGGAAGGTATGGGATGGCCTCGAGAACTGTGCAAAGGGCGCTTATGGGTGGAAAGGTAAGGTTCAGGGAAAAAGTGGGTTAATTGCTTAGGGTCGAGGCGAAAGTGGGTTTTGTTATGATGTGAGGGTTGGGTTAGGACATGAGTGAATGAGAATGGGAGTGGATGAGTGACAAGAGTGGGGTGATGGACCATGTCGGAACCTCTAAATGATAGCAAAATAGACCATTTCCTTCCTTTAGCCTTCAAAATAGTAGCGCTGCACCTCAGGGCTAACATTGGCTCCTTCTGGGGATGAAGGCCTCCCTGTGAGGTTTCAAGAACTGTGGACTACTGCATTTCCAGTAACAACCAAAACAAACTTATCTCCTAGTGTTCCATTGGGCATGGAGTTTATTTGCATAAAAACAACAACTGAAAAACCTATTACAATATTAAGGCCTTAAAGCCTTACATGAAGTAAAGTTTCAAAAACCGCCCATTGACTAGGCCATCAAAAACACATTCCCCCTCTAAATTGTGTAGAATGAAAGTATTGTTCATCTGAACTTGAGCAATGACAAACGGTCCTGTCACTAAGGCATCAAATTTACCATGGTTTCCCTTCTTTTCCTTCACTGCATCCCATTTGAGAACCCAGTCACCAACCTGAAAACTGTCCATCTTTGCTTTTCTATCAAAGGTTTCTTTGATCTTCTTCTGATTGATCCTTGACTTCTCAACCAATTGTTCTTTGATTTGCTGTAATTCAACCAAGTTCCCCATTCTCCTCGCCATGTCATTATCTTCATCCTGTTCTTCTTGCATTAATTTGGCCACATGAAGAATTAGCTGGATGGAAAAACAACATCAGCGCCATGCACCAGCTTAAATGGAGAATTTCCTATGGACTTCTTGTTGGTAACTCTGTTAGCACATAGTGCAAACTTCAACTTGGAATCCTAGCTCTTTTTGTTGCCCTCCAACAGTTTTTTGATTATCCTCATGAGACTCTTGTTAGATGATTCTGCTAGGCGATTGCCTTGAGGATAATATGAGGTAGAATGCACCAATTGAATGCCCATGGATTCACACATGTCCACCAATTATTTTGCAATGAAAGCTGCGACATTATCAGTGACCAATTTTGTTGGGCAACCAAATCTAGCGAAAATATTCTCATTCAAGAACTTTATGACAACCTGATGATTAGCATTCTTAGTGGGTATAGCCTCAATCCACTTGGTGAAATAATCAGTGGCTACCAAGATCCATTTGTGCTAGCCACTGGAATGTGGGTTGATCTCACCTATAAAGTCCAAGCCCCACTCCTGGAAGGGACCATTGGCGTGTAATGGTTTCAAGGGCATAGATTTTAGCTGTTGTATTCCTGCAAACCTCTGACATTTGTCACAAGACCTCACAAAAGAACACACATCAGAGAACAAAGTAGGCCAATAATACCCAGCTCTCAGGATATTGTGGGTTGCGGTTTTCCAATAATGATGCCCTCCACAGGTGCTAGAATGGAACTGGTGCATGACTTCCACAGATTGTTCTTTATCTAGACATCTCAGGAGGATCCCTGATGGGTCTCTCCAATAAAAAAAATTTGATTAATGCATAATTTGGTTGAACTAAGCTTACTGCCTCGAGATTGACTTGAGCTAAGCCCTGGAGGAACTTCTAGCTTTTGCAAAAAATTAACTACACTAGAATACCATTCATATGTGGATAGATTTTTAGCCAAAGATTGATTCTGCTCTTGCTCTTCTGCTGCTTCCTCTGTCTGCTCACCACCTGAATTTGAACCCATGCAATTGATGTCTAGCAAAGTGTAATTTTCCCCAGTCATAAGCTTAGCCAAGCCCTGGCCTTTGTCAAGCTTGGTGGGCTTCACCTCTATGTTGAAATCTATGAATTTTGCAATCCATTTAGCTCTCTTTCCATCAATATCTGGCTGAGTTAGAACATCTTTTACTGAGGCCGAAGGTACATATGCAATCACTTTGTAATACAGGATATAAATTCTGAATGCCTTTAAAGATTTTATGAGAGCATAAGCTTGTTTTTCAATAAGTTCATACCTTAGTTCAGCATCCCTCAGAGTTTTGCTGAAAAAGGCCACAGGGTGCTCTATCCCTTCATCATTTTTCTGCAACAGAACTTCTGCAAGTGTATCATAAGAGGCAAAAGAGAAGATATAAAACTCCTTGGTGTAATCTGGGCTGATTAGAGTGAGAGCTTCCATGATAGCTTGTTTGATGGCTTCAAAAGAGCTTCTTGCAACATCTGTCCATTTTATTTCCGATCCTTTCTTCAGCATGGAAGTGATATGCTTCACTAGTTTTGCAAAGTTTGAAATAAACTTCCTGACAAAGTTGATCTTACCCAGGAAAGATTGAATGTACCTTTTTGATCTTGGGATAGACAATGTCTGAATTACTTGAACTCTTGCTGGATCAATCTTCACACCTTTAGCAAGAACAATATGTCCCAGAAGTTTGCCTTCTTCTAGAGCAAATTGTGACTTCTTTGGGTTCACAAAAATTCCAAACTATCTGCACTTTAGAAACACCTTCTTCAAATGCTGTAAATGGTCCTTGTTAGTGCTGGAAAACACTGTTATGTCATCAAGGTAAATAAGGACAAAATTTTCCTTCTCTCCCACAAAGGCTATGTCCATGGCCCTCTAAAAAGTAGGCCCAACACTCATGAGTCCAAAAAGCATCTTGGAGTACATGAAAGTTCCCCAAGGAGTAGTGAGGGTGGTCTTTTCCTAATCTTCTAGATGTACAACAATCTGATTGTAACATGAAAATCCATCAAAGAAAGACATGACTCTAGCCCGTGAAACTTTTTGCAGCAAGTGTTCCATATTAGGCAGGGGGTAGTTGTCTTTTTTAGAGCATTTGTTCATATTCCTGAAGTCAAAACAAAACCTGATTTCTCCATTCTTCTTTCTTACTACCACAAGGTTAGCTATCCACTTTGAATACCTCAGGGGAACTATGATCTTGGCATCCAACAACTTCTTGATTTCCTTTTCAATCAAAGGCAATAAGAGAGGGCTGATAGGTCTTACTTTATGCTTAAAAGGGATGGTATTCTTCTCTAGTGGAATCTTATGTTGAATGATGTTTGTGTCATAGGTCTTAAGGTCACTATACTCCCAAGCGAAAATATCATCAAATTGTTTCATCAGGGTGCAGTACTCGGAACTTTGGGAGAAGACAAGTGAGTGGATAGATTTATGTACTTTGGGTGGGCTGGACTCCCTACATTATGTCTATGAACTGCAGACTCATTTTGTTTTTTGGTAGCCTTATAAGGTACATCTTTATGATGAAACAACTTCTCTAGGGGCACCAATCCTTTGGGTATATGGTTACTAGGCAGCTGAATAATGTTATCCTGACCAATCTCGTTCTTTAGCTTGGGCTGGTTGCATTCTTCAATGGTCTCGTTTTCTTGGTCAATGTGCATTTTAGAAAATTCACCAATGACTTGTAAAAACCTATTAATTTCATCATCATCTTCAAAAAATTCCAGTATTTGACATTGTTTGGCAGAGATGGTCTATATTTCACCTGAACTTCATAAGTCAATTTAGGAGGCAAAGGAGGAATAAACATGCTAGCAAACACAACAAGGGAATCAACAAGCTGGTTCTTCATTCTAGGGACGTAAGAAATGCTGAAACTATTAAAAGAACCCTTGAGCTTCCATACCTCATCTCTGTATGCTTTCAACCTTGGATGCTTTGCTTGGAAAGTTTTGTTTACCTGCTGAATGATAAGGTCTGCATCTCCAAACACCTCCAGACCTTTGATGCCCATTTGTTTAGCAGCATTTAAGCCCAATATCAAGGCTTCGTACTCTGCTATGTTATTTGTGACCTGAAAATTTAACTTGAAAGATAAATGAATACATTCTTGTGTGGGGGACACAAGGACTACACCTGCGCCTGAAACTTTTTTTGAGCAAGCTCCATCAAAGAACACGTCCCAAATTTGTGGGCCTTCTTCCTCTGTGATCTGGCAAACCGGTTTCCTAAGCTGCATGGAGGCCAACTGGGATTCTTCAATATGAAGAATATAGGCTCCAAAATCAGTTCCAACAACATAGATGGGATGATTAGTGGGATTTCTTTCATCACTAATGATATAAGCCAACTGAGCTTCTCTGTATAATATCCTACTCTCACCTCCAAAAACTGGGATAGTAGCATAGGACAGATCAATCAATGTTCCTCCTAGTCTCTTTATCCAACCTCTAGAAAGCAACATGCAAAACTTTGGGAGAACATCTGCTACCACAATATCCATCATCATGCTCTTCATGGGCAGCTGAGACAAGGTGATGGCTAGGTCCTTGATTAATCCCAAACATTTCACTTTTCTAGAGTCAAAAGAAAATAGGTCATGATAAGGCTTGGTAATGTCAAGACCCAACTCATCCACGATAGCCTTGGACATTAGATTATGGTTGGCTCCTGTGTCAAGAAGGCAGTTGTGAAGGATTTTGTCATGAATGTCAAAGAGACATAGAATGATGGGGAGCTGTCATCATAATTTTCAATCATTGGGCTGACAACAACAGCTGGTTTGTCATCTTGCAGATTTACATAGTCAGTGGAGGCTTGGATGGCTCTAGGCTCAAGGGCCTCGAGGATAGATCTCTTGAAGGACTCATTCTTCACTAGTTCAATCATAGGTATAGGTATTCTTAGCTTCTGGATTTCTGATTCAAAGCTGAAAGGAGCAGGAGACTTGTCAGGGCTTCTTACCTCGTGAGCTGGAGCTTTGAGGAGGATGGGATCAATTTTCGGTCGCTTCTACTTATTAGCTTGTTGTATTGCAGGGACAACAAATTTCTGAACATGATTTTCCTTAGCATTATTCATCTTTAACCTTGGATCATATCTGTGTCAATCATCAATTTGCAGAACTGCTCCTCTGTCGCACTCTTGGTTGATCTGGTCATTGAATAATGACTTTTCATAGGCAGTTAAGGTCAAAAAGGAGGCATTACCTTTGTCCTCTAGACAATGGATCTCCTCATCTTCTTCAAATTGCTCTTCTTCCATGACTACATTCTGGAAAGGGGTCTTCACCCTTTGGTCTTCATTGGCATCTTTGCTTCTTTGCAAAATCTGCAACTGCTCATTAGCTCTTCTATATGGATTTGGATTTCTAGGAGCAAAGGTATTAGGAACTCTTCCTTTCCCAGGGTGCTGCTCAACCTTTAATTTGGATATTTCAGAGGCTAATGACTCTATCATCTTGGTCATTTTATCTATCTTGGGATCTAAAGACAATGAAGATTCACCTCTCTGTCTCCTTCTATCAACATTCCCCTTATGCTTCTTGTAGCCATGATGTTTGATTCTACTTCCAAGGCTGCATCCTTCATATCAACCAAGGTAGCACATCGTCTCTCCCTCAATAGTAGACAGAAGTCAGAATCGAAAGCACTGGCATAGGTGAGTTTAGCAGAGGTAGTGGTGGGTTTTACTTCAGCTGGTATTTTGTTGTACATGCGGTTAAATTTCTTATTGAAATCGGACAACAACTCACCATTTTCCCTCTTTAAGTTCCCAAACTTAGTGTGGTAGTAGAGTAGATCCTTCTTGTCCCCCCAATGCTTTATGAATACATCATCTAGAGCCTCAATAGTTGCTATAGACCTTGGCGTCAGTTCTCTGAACCATTTTCTAGCCTCTCCATCTAGGCTTTGGACAAAGACTCTCATCCACACATCAACTTCACTAATGTCTAGGTTATCGACATAGCTATAGAATGATTCAAGATGTTCTTCATTTGTAACACCTTCAGTCCCAGTGAACTTAGGCATATACTTCTGATATTCTCCAGTGGGCATGGCATTCATAAGAGTGGGCAGTACTAGAGGTCCATACCTAGCAGCTATGATTCTTTCCATTTTGGTAGGTGTTTGTGGTCCTGCCATAGCTGTGGCAGCTATAAGGGTACTAGAAGTTTGAATAACAGAGGGTTGAGGAGTGACTGATAAGACTAAAGGAGTAGGATGGATAGGAGGAGAGGTTTCCTTTGGGCTTACAACAAAAGGAGAACCTAAAGAATAAGGAGCTTTATGAATCTCTGATATTTTTTCTTCACTGCTAGTATTAGATGCTACACTCTCAACATGTATTTTTTCTATTACAGGATTTTCTTGAAGAGATATAGAATATTGTTTAGAGCTACCTGAACCTGATGCTCCTTTCTGCAATGCCTTTCTTTCTTTGATGATTTTTTTAGGGTCAGATACTGGGTTAGCTTGTGGCTTCTGAGGATTTCTCCGAGTATGCCTCAGAAAATGAGCCAGAACTATGGAGTGGAGTCTCCAAGAGGTTCTTCCTCCAGTAGAGTCACCAGATAGATGATTACAACCGAAAAAGTGCCCAGACTTTGTCTATCATCAAAGCTGGATCTGTTTCGTCTCCTAGGGAAGCTGAGCTTCAATCTCCTCTCCTCAGAAACAGTGCCAATTATGTTATCACTCCAGGAAGCTCCCCTAGGTTGTAGCTCAGAGATGCCTGGTAACATATAAGTCTTCAATATCGTTCTTGGAACTATTGGAATGGATGATCATTTGGATCAAGTCAGATGACTGTTTCAACTCTATTTTCACTCAAGATATGCAGGAACACCCTCAGCTTTACAAGGCTCTAGACCACTAATGCTCAATAGTTTATAGATTCAATGGACAGATGGAGAATACTGATTGTACGAGTAGATGCATACATAAACACATATGAATGGCTAGCGACAGAAAGTAAATGAAGCTTGCAAATCTAATTTATCAATGCAGAGATAAGATGACAGTTATCTAGCATTAGACACAAAAGGAAACATGAATAACCTATTCAAGTGCAAGCTTAGAACAAAGGAGAAAATGGGAATTGAACATGTAACAATAAAAGAAGCTTATATTGCTGGAATGAAACTGAGAAGCTTAGAGAAGCAGAGTATCCACAGTCTCCAAAAGTTGAACCTTTGTTTCTTCTAACTTTCAGCTATTTATAGGCTTTTACAATGCTCTCGGACCCTCTGAGGTTCGAGGTGTCTTAATCTATCCCCTCTGTCTTCTAACTACTCGATGCCATAACTAGGCAAACATGAGCTCAAAGGTCTCTTTTGCTAACAGACACAGTAACCAAATTCTAGTAATTTCACCGCACTGTCAGGTGGCTTTCTTATGCCAGTGATGCTCCATGATGAATTCTGTTGGTTCGGTTGCATCGTGTTGTTGTTTTTTCCCCTTTCGGCCCAGTTTTCTATTATTTCAGTTCAACTATCCAACTATCACAAATACTGACAGGGACAACAACTTTCCTCCCTGGGTGACTGATGGGAAGTGGAGTACGAGGGCACCTGAGCCATTAGATGGTGTGGATCGACGGTCAGGATGTTGGTCAGGTGGCGGAGGACAAACTGTGGTGATCATGAATGAGGGCTGTTGGATCGGAAGAGATGGGCAAAGGAGATCAATCGCCGAGGGCTTGTGTCATGGCGGGAGCAGAATAAGTCCGAGCCGTCAGATCTTGGATGGGTAGATCGGACGGCTATCCGAGTGGAGGAGGTGCGCAAAAGATAATGCCCGGGAGAAGTTTTACCCAAGAAAAAACAGTTTCCATTGGGTGGTAAGCAGTAAAGGTCAGAACCCGCCAGATTTCATTCATTGGCCGCCACGTAGTAGCGGAGGAGAGAGAGGAAACCACCTTTATCGGGTGAGTATCCTTCTCGTTTGTTTCCCGAGTGATATGCACGATATCTATTAGATCTGGCGAGAATGATCTAACGGCAATGATTGATCAGGCATATCACATCTATCGGGTGAAGCGCAGACCGTCGGATTAGTGGGAAGATCAACGGTGGGGGAACATGGATGTACGAAATGACCTCGATAATTGTGCAAAGGGCACATGTGGGCGGAAAGGTAAGGTTCGGGGAAAAATGGGTTAATTCACGTAGGCTCAAGGTGAAAGTGGGTTTTGTTATGATGTGAGGGTTGGGTTAGGACATGAGTGAACGAGAATGGGAGTGGATGAGTGAGAAGAGTGGGGTGATGGACCATGTGGGCACCTCTCCATGATAGCAAAATAGACCATTTCCTTCCTTTAGCCTTCAAAATAGCAGCGATGCACCTTAGGGCTAACAAGACCGAGAGCTATGACTTGCTGCTTAGCATTAAGGTGTTAAGGCGCTTTGTTCTTGTTGGGGCCAATCTTCCTCTACTACTACTCTGTGCCCTTGGCTGTACAGATTTTCATGACCAAGAGCCTACCCAATATCGGAAGTCCCCTTTTTCGGAACTTCTAAACAACCAACTATTCTAAAGTTTTGATATCTGAATCCTCCGATATACCGAGCTCCGATATGATGTCATCACTCCACGTGGCATGTTTATAGCAATGACACATGTCACCTTGATCTGGCACACTAGGGCATCCAATATCATTGAATCATCCGGCCACATGTCCTATCATACTGCTATGTCATGTTGACTTTAGATGACACTGTAGCTTATCAGGACCAATCTCTTATTGCCATGTGTCTTACTGGGAGGAGAGAGAAGAGTGCACCTCAACCCTTGGATTTGCAACCAAAATCATTTATTAATCTTGTTTGGCATTACTCGACACTTTTTAATGCTTATCAAAACTGTTGGATAACGAGACTTCTTAAAGTACCTTATTTAATAAGTTTCGATACTCCTATGTCCCGAACCTTCGATATTATGATATTGTGATGTGCCACAGTTGAGAAGTACTTATACCTCGAGGTCACAGTCCTGATCATTGATATGTTGACGTGTTGATATCCAAAACCTCCAATATTTTGATCCTCGATGACTAGTATCCAGATCGCTGAGATGTTGATGCGTCGATAATGCGAACCTCTGATATGCTGATATGTTTCCTTCCTATGGATTCACAACCCTAAAATTCAGCAGACCATATCTTTTGATCCAGGAATCCATTTATGAACTTCTGCATATCATAGGAAAACTTTTCCAAAGAACTTTGCATTATATAGTGTCTGATGTAGCCTTTGAGTCCTTCTACTGCTTGGAAGATGACTACAAGCTTCTCTGACCATCAAATCTTTGGACGACTGAACTCATAACCACCATGATGATCATTTTATGCCTTCTTTAGTAAGCATGCTACTATGATGATTATCTACTGAAAGCTTGCAACTACCATGAAGTTCCATCTGGCCCATCACTATAATCATCATATTTTGGCTTCTTCAGTAAGCCTACTATTGTCATTATTTTATACAAATCACTTCAACAACCATGGGATTACTCCTAAACACCCAACCATCATGTTGAGCCTTGTTTTACATCAATGCCAACACTTACACAGCCACCCATGCACCATCAAATGTCCAATAATGTCCCCTTTTGGCATTGATGGAAACACCATAAGCTTCCCCTTAGGCTAGGCATGGTCTACTACAGAGTCCTCTCCAAGCATTGCAAGGGTGGGTACTTTAATGAATTTTGGACTACTCTCTCTAACGACAAGAAGGTTGCAAGTTTTTGAAAGGGTGAATCAACTCTTTAGGGAAAACAATTTTAGTACATTGAAACTTCAAAAATATTGGGAATTCTCTTAAAACTTAGGCAACATAATTTTTCATTCAACTTCTCTTTATTGAAATGGTTACCCATGACACATATTTATAGGTTTTACTTAAGCTCTTGTAAAACTCGTTTATGGTGTGAATAATGCACTAACTCACTATGGTTTTTCATGCATAAAAAGGACATGATAGGATCCCTAAGCTGCTAAAGTACTTATCATTGATGTCCCGGTGCTTTGAACTTGCTTGAGTCACACTTGATAGTTTCCTTATGGTGAGATCTTCATTATTTTCAATGTTATTCATGAATTAATTGTCACTTTCTATGGTCCACATGATTGTTGAAGGGATAATCACATGAATTGTGAAAAACTTGTACTCTCATTTTGTGTGGATAAATAAAAACCCACTTTGTATCATTTCTCTCAATTGCTTATGGGTTGTTGCTTAATCCTTATTGATGACCTTTGTCTTAATGTGTTTAGGACATTTTCCAATAATCACTTGTAAAATTGTGTAAGAAGATTTTGGGTGATAAGATTTTCCTTGTAACATGTGAGGCTAGGAGAAGATCTATAGCCAAAATATATCATTGATTTCTTGCCTTATATTGACCAACAACTTGAGAGAGAAAGATATTGAGAGACAATTGACCCTCAAACACAATTCAGAAAAAGGAATAAATGAAAGTAAAAACATGCAAAAATTGTTAAGGCATTGAGGCAACCGTTGGAATAATGACCAAAAGAAATCAAATTAAGAATTTCTGAAAAAATAAAATTAAAAACACCTAATCAACTTGAAAGATACTAAAAGAAGGCACAAAAAGTGTAAATTAACAAGAAAAACAAAAAACTTTGCAATTTATGAAGATAAAACTAAATTTTTAAAAAATAACAAGTATGTGTGCAGATCCTAAAGCAAACCAATGCGCATACGCTCTGTTGTAGAAAGATAATTGCATAGAAATGTGCAGTGTCCCTAAAGCCTAAGTGCACACAACAGGGAATTTGGGAAAAATAAAAAGCAAGTCAAATCCAACCAAAAATCCAAAATTTTAATATTTCTAGACACTCAAGGAATGTTTGTTCAGAACGTTCAAAAGGTCAAACAAGGAAAATAATGGAGAGTGAGATGAATCCCTAGTGGAGTCGCCAATTTTTTATGGGGACTTATCCCTCTTGCAGACAAGAGCGATATCCCTATACTTCAACAAAACCTAGTAACAAACAATCAAGAATTGATACCTTTCTCTATACTATGATTGAATGAAAACAATATGATGGCAGGGGCGACTTACCGTTTAAAGGAAATGATTGATCAAGTCCATTTCAGGGCTCTCATTCATCTACTCCCTGATACTTTAGATATCCTCTCGTCACTCCCCAGAACTTCTCCATGACATCCTAAAGGAGATCTTCATTGACAAAAACAAACAAGAGATCAAAGAATCTAGTATATAATCATAAGGGATAAGAGGAATAATTAACCAATCATATATCATAAACTAATCAATATCTAATCACAATCTATGCAGGTGATCAAGGAATCCTACAAATTATACCAACAAAGATGTAATTGAGAAAGAACAATTTAGTTTATATTAATAAAATGGAGAATAGCCTTACAACCATGTAGCCTTCATGTTACAAGTCTCTTCTCATAATCTCCAACCCTCTCCTTGAATGAATAACCTTCCAGCATTATTCCTACAACATAAGCCTACTTCCAATAGTCCTCCTCAATCCTCAGGCCTGGGTTATCTTTATAGGCCAAGAGTGGGAAGTTTGGGTTCCATTTTCCAAGGGATGAGATCCAATAATGGTGGGATAGGGATTCCACAAATGGAGGGAGTTGCTCTAGGATGGGAGGGATTAGTACTGAATATTCAACCATTCGAATCTTATTGGTTGGGATAGATGCTACCAACAATGATTCTATACTTTATTTTTTCTTTTTACATGAGTTAAGTCATGTTGACAGGTCACAGTGTAAGATAGTGTGTACTTATGCGTAGCTTCTAATGGCATTCTCTTCGTAAGCGTAGAAGTTCACTAGAGAACTACGTAGGTAGTCAAAAATAGGGTTTTGTACATTAGGATCTAGGAATTCCAGTTTGTTTGGGATAATTTCGATCCAAAATTTGCAGGGGAATGCTCCAGGACGCATTTATGGATAATGAAAGATCCATACTAACGGTCATTTTCCTAATGCGACAAAATTACGTGTAACACTAATATTTCAAGTCTAACCCTTGATGAAAGATTTATGACATGAAGTTTATGACCATGATAAATATATGTTTATGATCTAACAGATCCGTTGTTGCATGGCACTAGTAGAGAAAGGTTGGTGACATGAATGAAGATGATTGAAGTAGATTCCCGGTCAGAGGGAGAATCTCTTCTCAAGATTCTTTCTCATATTACTATTTTCATTTTGTACTATTAAAGTATAATTTATGTGCATCTAACATTATTAAACTGCAGTGAGTCACATATCTGAATCTCGCACAAAATTATGATTTTTGTTCTAGACGGAGGCACATAACTAGGAGATTTTGTCCCTGGATGCTCACATTCTAAGGCCAAGGTAGCGTCTAGGAAGCTAAAGATGCTCCCATACTAACCTGGAGGGAGAGACCATGGATTTGGCTATGGTTTAATATCATCCAAATTTTTTTGAAGTTGTCTAAAATCTAAATCAAGGTGTATTTGAGATATTTTTCCACTATAAACAAATTTATGAAGTTGTTGGGTTAAATTGTTGATCACAGGAAAACGAAGTATTATGCATAAAATTAGATGTTCACTTGGGATATGTCAGTAGTACTGATGTGTAGCAAATAATAGTAAGATCTAAAAGAGAGAAAATATTTAATGTTTTCTGTAATATGAACATGAATATTGAACTTGTGTTTGTAGGTGACCAGGACATACATATAGATTTGTAATTATGTTTGAGGTTTGAACTACAAGAGTTTGACATGATTTGATTGATTGATATATATGAGTTGTGTTTGGAGCTTTGACATGATGCTTGACAATAACTTAGAACTTTGAATTGATGATTGAGATATTTTTTGGACTATATATCTCTCTACGATAACAAATTTGGACTTCGCCTGAATACTAATGACTTGATTTGATAATTGTTTATTTTCCTTGGTATCAATGCTATGTGGGCATAGTAACCTTCAATGACTTATGTGAGTATTTAGAAAATGCTTTTGTATTGGCCTTCTTGTTCCTATCACAATGATTAAATTATTGATAGTTGTGATTCAGTATGAAGATGGAACTTGCATGACTTATCCTTGGAGTATGCATTTACATATAGTAACATAAATGACTTGTATTAGGATTATGAGAATGAGTTGATAATTTTTTCGATTAATATTGCATCATAGATGACAAACTTGTCGGCGTGATAATATATGAATTCAAGACTTGATATGAGCTCTACTTATCACTTGGTTGAAATAATTGATACTATGATATTGATGACTTTGATAATAGTTTTGGTTTGACTTCTAAACTTTGATCAGTTGACTTTGTGGATGTGATGAGAAAACATTTATTTATGTAAGCCTGTTTATGTTGGCTTAGTAACGCAATCTACTTACAGAGGGAATTTCATGAAGCAAGCTCCCGAGTCCAGATATGTCCATATTTGACAATTATCTAATGAAGTAGGGATGATGAGTTCCAAGGTATGGATTTGATTTTGATTATGGTTTTAGTTTTACAGACTGATAGTCTACTCTTGACAAGTGACGAGCCTCTAATGATCTAAGTAAGATGGAGATAGATTCTGAAGCTCGAAACAATGTATCACGGCATGTGAATCAATTTCTAGAATTTGGGAAATAAATTCTATATTGCAAGGCTATTGAAAATTGATTTTGAATAATGGAAATGAAAATCCTTGGATACTTCGATTGAATTACAAGATGTTCAAATTGACTTGGCAACTGATAGTTGATTGAAACATTGATGTTCCACCTTTGAACACACACACACACACATACACATACACACACACACACACATATAAACACACTTGACGTGTATGGAACCTGAATAAATTCATGATTGAGTCACTTCATTCACATAGAGTTCCCACCAAGCTTCCTTTGAAATGTTTGCATGAGATGTTCTATTTTTGAGGTTGAGATAATTCTCCTATGATATATGACTACATGGATATATTTTTGTTAATAAAGATTATTGTTTATGATCACATATGAGTGCTACCTTAATATGAGATATGCCATGATATTATGACAAGTCCATAGCTTTACACTCGACTGAGATTGAGTATGATGTTGCTAGCATGGCTAGCTACGAGGTAGAATGTAGAAGATCCTTAGAGAACCATTTGATCAGGACCTAAATATGGCATGATACATAGTGGTGCTAGAGAATCCCATATATATAGTTGGGACTGATATACTTCCATATATTTAGATAGTTTAGTTGTTAGAGACAAGCTTAGGCTAGTGATTGACACCTCTTAGAGAGAGAGGATGATTATAGTATCCTTTTGTGATTTATATGAGTATTTATGATTTGACATGATATTTGATTTGATATCTTGTATGAAAAGGAAACAACTACTATTGAGACAAGAAGATACCAGATTTGAGTATGATGAGAGCAATGCCAATCGAGGACATTGAGCCAACTCTTCCTCCTTGTCTAAGCTCCTAGGGTGACAAATTGAGATAGAAGGCTCCTAAGGTTGAGGGAACCCTAGAATATAGGGTATGACCCCTATCTATTATCCATAGGGTTAGATATGTTTCTACCCTATCTTCATAGGGTCAGAGAATGTTGCTCCCTTGTCTAGTATTTGTAGAGTATACCTCAGTTGGCATCATACCCACAGGCAGGGCTTGCGAAGAATACTGCTCTCTATTTTTCCAACAGATTGAGAGTTTACTTAAGGTGTACAACCCAAGTTAATTATGATGCAGGTGTTCTACGATATGACTATTCAGGGTCATCGATGGGAACATCGGTAGGCAATAGGATGGGTTGAGATAAATCTATACGGTTTTGGGTTATGATTAAGCTCCCTGATGTGATCCCATGGTCAAGATGCGATCCTATATGTATCCTATTCCTCAATATGGCATTGTAGATGTATATCTCCCCTGTGAGATTATGGATTGAGATGTGCTCCCTGATGTGGTTACAGGTTGAGCTATGCTACTTGATGATATGCTCTCTGATGATGATTAATGATGAAATTCTGAATAATAACCTGATGAGTAGAGGGTAGTAGCCCAAGCTTCCCTCCAGTAACAAATTGTTCTTATTTTATATTCGAGAATATTTAGCATACGAGCATAAACAATCAATAGATAAGTAGGAATAAACAAGGGATAGATCGAGATGTACATTGATGATTTATGATGATGAGACACATGAGATGGCATTGGAATGATGACTACATGAAAAATATTATCAGTGATGATACGTGATGATACTTAAAGATACCAGAATGGCATGGACAAATATTAGTAGGTGGAATTCTCCCTAGTTGAGAGGGAATGTTAAAATTATGCAACTACGATAAAATTCTAGTTTCGAAATCTCGTATGATGAAGATAATAATTTCAATAGATTCCTCTTTTCGAGAGGACCAAAATCGACCTAAAGGTCACCATATTTGGACAACAAAAAGTTGATTTTTGAATTTATTTATTTACTCATTTATATTGGATTAGGTCAGCCCTAAGCACATGTACAATTGGATAGGCTAACCTCAACATCAAGTGGAACCTCATGCAAGCCTATAAATAGAAGATACCTCAAGATCATTTGGACGCAATTATCAATCACTCTCTTCTCTATTATATTGTTTTGTTTGCACAAGTGTGACAGAGGAAAGCTCATGCAAAGGGTCTGAAACTACATGGTTGAAGCTTGCACGTGTCTAGGGTTTCTAAGTCTCGGATGCTCACATGTAACTAAGGTTTTTCATCCATAGACACTGGAACAATATGGTCAAGGTAGTTTTTGGGAAATCTCAGACGCTCACACAGGGTTTCTAAGAGAGCGTCCAAGAGACTAGGGTTTCCATAGTGCAGTTGGACCCCAGAAACCCACATGCAGTTCTCCTGAGAGCATCCAGATCAGTCCTAGATGCCCTCATCCATTTCTCCAAAGAGCACCCATATCAATATTAGATGCTCACACACAGTATATTTGAATGTGTATGGGACCAAAAGATGAATTATCAGTATTCCAAATATTTCACTTAGTGACAACCATATTCAACAGTTAACTACAATCAATGACAATGCATTACAGTCCTCAGAATCAGGGTCTTTGAGTAAAAGCATGTTTAAGGTCATGTTATGGATAGATAAATATATAGATAATTGTACTCTCTTTTGTTGAATCATTTGATGATGATCTAAGAAGAAGAATTATTTGCAAGGGTTTTCCCCGTAGTGATTTTTTCCTTGGTCTCTGATCAATCCTGGTGTCCCTATGTGTGTTATGTTCTACTGCATTGATGATGATGATATTGTTCTTTATATATACATATGTTGATGAATAATAATGTAAATCTGAATAATTTTATAATGTTATGGGGTGAACTTAATGTGTTAATGATGAAATGCAATTATCAAAGAAAATAACAATGTATCCCTATGAAAAATTAACAACTTTTTTTATTAATAAATAAAGGAGAGAGTTGCAAGCATTTATAGATGATGACTTTGTAGATGTGTCCACAATTTTATTGTCCTTCCTTGCCACAAAATAAACCTCAAAAATCAACCCTAACACATAAATGGATGATGATTCCTTAAACTCAAGGGAGCAACATGTGGGCACTAGTAATCTCCCAAAGCCAACCCAAACTCTATGGGATCTAGTAAATTTATAGGGTGAATGTGGTAGTTTAGGATTTACCAATATAGGTTTGAGATCCACATATGAGGGATGATAAGCTACAAGGATAAGAGATAAAATCATTAGAATAGGATCAGATAGGAATTTTAGATCTCTATCCATGGTAAATGGTTAAAACCACCTTAGAAGCTTCTAGAAGAAGAATATTTGAAAATATTTTTAATTTTTCTTGAAATTATAGAACCATTAGACCTGCAAAGTAAAGAAACCTTTTCTGATCAATACAGGTTCTCAATTATGCAACTTGTGACCATTGTAGGTGGACATGCATGGAGGATGTGTTGGGGCTAAAAGCACTTTTTTTGAGTTGATTGACCCAGAAACTCAATATTTTTGGAGAGGTGATGCTTAGGGATTTGCAAAGAGATAATGAAAAAGTGTTCAAGGATGTTGATTGACCCAATTTTCATTCTTTTTGAGGGGATGTGAGAAAATGAACTATAACACACACAAACCTAAAGCAATATTTAACCCAATATATGAGCAACAATAGGAAAAAAAAGGAATATGCAATACATAAGGAACAAAGGCTTAATTTACTTTAATAGCCAAATGGATTTTCTAAAGGAAGAAAATGGGCTCACTAAATATGGACATATCCTAAAGGATAAGAATGAAATAATAAATAACTCCTATGAATAGCATGAATTATGGAAATAAGCAACTACATGTATACACAACAAGATATATAATAAAAACGTAACTTTCTCAATCTGGAGGCTCAGCTTGAAATTGTTTCTATTTATATCTCTTTCACTTCTCAACCTTGGGAAAACAGTCGCCATAAACAATTGAAATTGATTTCGAAAGGCATGTCTTCCTTTTTATGGATCGAATTGGGATGGAGAAATACAAGACCTCCATTTTGCAGAGTATAGGAGGAGTAGCAGGGCAGTCTGGTTCAAATGCAAAGAGTGTTGTCCCTGAAAACCAAATAAGCTTATAGACTAGTAGTCCTGGCCCTTCATCAACAATAATCCGAGCAAGGGTACAGAGGAAGACAAATTTGTGGATCGCCAATAGAAACATAATGAAAAGAAGCCTAGAAAGCTGGAAATTATGGGAGTTGCAAGGGAAAGAGTGTTCCTTTAAGAGTTGGATGTTCCTAGAATGATGGTTGCATACATCATGAGGAGGATGCTCTAATTTTCCACCTCCATTTCTACATCCTTGACTAAACTAGTTTCTATGAGGTTGAGTGGTGCAACCTCTTTGCAAAGGTCATTATAGCTTTCTACACTAGTTTTTCCTAATTTAGTTAAAAAAACATCACTACTTTCCTTTTTGTCTAATAATGATAGCAAATGAGGTAAAGATGTTGGGTTCAAGTGATATATATGACTCTAGTTACCCAATATTTGATGCGACGTACAAAAGATAAGGATTGTGGACTACTACAAAACTTGGGTCGTGAAGAGTTGATGCTTCAAAATTACGTGTGAACATATTAATGATGATATAAAAGAGAAAGATGGTGAGAGTGTCAATCTCATAATCTATGTATATACATATATTTGGAACCAAAAATAAGTGATGTGCATAATATATCTGAATCAAGAGCCTTATAGTAGTAATACATGTGAGAGAAAGAGTTAAAACAAGAAAAGCTAGGGTTTCTTGTTGTGTGTCAACATCCTTTGGAGTTGGAAGTGCAATGAGGGAGTCAAAGATATGTGCATCCATTTGGAAATTCAAGCGATGTTTTTAGGCTTTGAAAAGCCCTAACCAAGAACCATTATGATGTGACTACAACATACCAATAGGAGAAGCATTGCATGTCATCATCATTATTTAAGGAGTCAAGAAAAAAGGAAACCAAATGGGGCATTGTAATACCCCCCTAGGAGCATTAATATGATGAAGAAATGTATGGTAAATTTATTATTTAATTAATTTGGAATAAATATAAAATATTAAAATAATCTAATGAAATGTGTAATTGTGGTTATAACTCTCTAGAGGCACCATGGTAGAAATGAACCAACAAGTGGGGAAATAGGGATGTAAGATAGATATATTTTATTGGTATTTCAAATTTTCTACCTTCCAAGTTTCTATATTCCTTGTCTTATTTTCCCATGCATTTTATTTCCCAAGTCTATGGATGGGCACATATTCCTCATGCTAGTTTGTTATTCATACAATCCTTGAGAATGGGTATTGCTAACCTTTGGAAAAATCAATAATTCTCTCATTTTTTGTGGACTTGTTGCTAGGTATATTAGTATGATAGTTATAGACATGCTTTTACAGTGATACCTTAAAATATATCAAGAATCCATGTGAAACCCATGATTTGTTGGTAGTTGCAAAGATGAATATGTATTAATTCATAGCCAATATTTCCCTACTTCCCAACAATATAGACTTTATGTTAGACTATATAGAGTGGTATAGGGAAGTGGGATAGCCTAAGAAATTTTTTGTTAGAGAATGAGATCCTATACATTTGATTATATAGTGTTGAGGGCAAAAGAGAGGTTCATAAGTAGGATGGTTGCAGTAAAAAAAAATAATTGAGATGTTAATTCATTGGTGCTAATAATTAAGGAATGCATTGAGTGAGAAAGGCTAGAGCTATAGACGATATAAGTTCATTTTCTTTGTTTCATTACCACACATGTTGGTGAATATGGCTAGGAGAAACAATGCTCACATGGAGCTTCCTTCCCAACTAAAATCATTCAATAGATAAGTAATATGATATTTATTGTTTTATGTTGATGAGTAATGTTGTTATTGTTATTTTAAATAAAAAATATTTGCTTATTTGGGAAAGAAGCTCCATGTATTAATAATTTATATTAACTATAAATTATTGATACATAATTTATAGTTAATATTAGTATTATAAAAAATTTATAATACTAATATTTTTTCTCATTAAAACTAAATATATATATATATATATATATATATATATATTATATTAATTATTGATACCTAATTTATAGTTAATATTAGTATTATAAAAAATTTATAATACTAATCTTGTTTTTGTAATTATAAATAAAAAATATTTGCTTATTTGCTAAATATTCAAAGTTGAAATTTGGCATTGGATTAAAAGGCAATTTGGGATTTTTGGAAGATGTTTATATGCATATTTAAAAGGTTACTACAATCTGTAATTTTAATATAGAGAGGATATTTAAGCCTTGATATTTTAAATTAATATTCAATTGTGTCAGTGGGTTGTAAATAATTTGTTAGTATAGTAGAGGATACGATAATCATGGAGAAGATGTAATTATATTTAGGGAATATGACTACGAACAAATATTGTTGTAATTACCCATGTATTAACTATTATTATTAATTGTATAATAAAAAAATAATGGTGTTCTGATCATATGATTGATTTGCATCTGGGAATTATTATTTTAACCTGTTATAGGATCCTTCCTTATAGATGCTATGTAATAATGCTTCTTTTATATTAGCTAATAAAATGGGCACATTACACACAATATAAAGACTGTAGGTTTATCAGGTGTTGGAGCCAATAGTGGAAAAAAGATATAATTCTAGTGGAAGGGCAGCCTAATAGCACTTTTATTAGTGCTATATGAGATAACTCTCATGTATGAGAATTATATTCACAAAGAAAAGGTGTGACACCCTAGATAGATCCATTGATCAAACTACTAAAGGAATATTGTAATACATAGAAAAATATAGTAAAGTGGATATTATGTAAGATTGATTCCCATGTATTTAGAATGGTGTGGCAAACTCTTGGTGCATTGGTAATGAATCTAAGTATAAAGAATAAAGAGTTACATGAGACACTCTATACAAATGAAGATGTTCATGTTGTGAGTGTGAATGAGTTGTATAGAGTGTGATTGGCCTATATATAATGTCATCAAAAATAATTGATGGTGATGAGCCCCAAAAATGTACAATTATTTGGGCTCATTCAACCTCCTAATTTGACTTAATCCACCATTCTCATTGGTTTATTGCATGTTTTTGATTATTTTTATGCTAATAGAGTGAATTTGGTTAGTCATTATGCCAACAAGTCTAATGGGTGCTTTGTGTAGCCTTTTTGGTCAATTTGGAGACAAAATTGAAGGTCTTAATGAGCACTTGGCAGCCAAATTCGTGGGAAGACAAGCTAGAGGATTTGTAGGAAGGTGTCCCCTTCATTTATGGGCCCTTGCCTCGAATTCTCCACCATTAGCTCGGAGTTCAAGGGTCACCGAATCAATCAACACAAGGGCAGCCAAGCAAGTCAAGTAGGACTGCTGTTAACTCCAAGTTTTGGGCAGCCGAGTCCCTAAATTTTAGGAGGATTGTTGGGTCCTCAAATTGTATAAATAAGAAGGCTTAGGGCCTCATTTGGGGTTAGCCAGTGGATGTTAGCTAGTTAGCCAGCAGATAGTAGCTAGTAGTTAGTCATTTCATAGCCTTGTTGTAGTCATTTTGTAATTCGATTTGTAGGCAATAGACTAGCTTTGCTCTCAGCTCATTCTCAAGCTCTTCTTGTGGGCAGTTTTGATGTAACTCTTCATTTCATGATCAATAAAGATGAATCCAGCTTTGCACCAGCTCTAAATCTCTCTTTGGAGGCTGTAGCTCTTGGGTTGGGCCCATCTCAAGCGCCCAGTACCTCCTTTGTTTATCTTTATGTGTGTTTGCTTCATTCTTAAAATAAAATCTGCTCTTTAAATTTAAGTCTTGCTTCGTTATTTGGATTTCTTTTGATGGTTAAAGTAGCTGTTTATGTTTAGAATATATTGGAAGGATAATAACAGGAAAAAGCTCCAAAAAAGGGTCAGCAAACGCTTTTGGTTTCACCTCTTCCTTATTGGATCAGGGGCTGGAGTTGAAGTAACCATGCTGTCCCAAACAAAAACACTTTCTTTGCTTCACCATGCAATCATTAGTGTTTGAATCTCATTCGTGGAACTTCATATCAGTTTGGATGCATGCTTAGGTTTATGATCACTTAGTTTCATAGTTGTTTCACTGCAAATAAACTTCTGTTCATTTCCTTTTGCTGTTAGGTCAGATTAGAGTGAAGTAACTAGGTCATAGGTTTTATAACTAGATCTTTGTTTTCTTGCATGTCTTTGTTTTTTCAGTTTGAAAAACCACTTGCAGAGTACCTGTTATCCTTCCTTACCTGCCCATACTCCATCCAACCTACCTGCTTCACCCTTCACTTATAACCCTTACCTTACATTTGCCTCATCTGCTTACTTTGCCATGATTCTCATCTTCTTGTGCAACATCGTTTCATCCATCCTTGAACAAATCCAATCGCTCCTTAGCCTCAACCTCCAAGTCTTGAACTCCCCTACACCCCTATTTCACCTCCATACTCGTTCCTCCACCTTTTTCCCTCCATCCATTCTCCAAAATCCTCTTTTCAGAACATCCTGTAGAAATCTTTGAACATCCTGTAGAACCCCTGCAGACTTCCTGTAGAAGTTCATAAACACGGTTGCATGGCATCCTGACTTTGTGAAACTCTCTGAAAGGATGATAGGGATCCCTTAGACCCTCTCCGAGTCTTCCCAACCTTTTCCAAGCATTTCTCCTCCTTGATCCACCCCTGCACAGTGAAAAGCCAGTTAAAATCACATGCATGATAATTCTAATAACTTAATCAAAAATACAAAAAGATGTTTTCTTCAGATAGTGATGACTTAGACACATGCATTTTACCTTCCTAGAAGTAATGGCATCTCTTCTCGTAGTTTGCATTCTCATTTTTGCATCAGTAGGACTAGTTGGTAGAATTAGGGTTTACTAGGGTTTGCTAGGGTTTGTATTTCTTTTTGGCTTTCAGTTTCTTTCCGCAAGTAGATTAGCTTCCTTTGAGTTAGCTTTCGTCCATCAGTTAAAAAACTTCTTCTAAGAGCTCATAGAAGTTGGCTTGAGCCCCCAGCGGACTTGTGCCAGCTGACCAAGTGACAACTGCGGCAAGAGCTAGTACTTGTGCATACAGCATCGTCGCTTCCAAGTTTGTTACGAACTACCGGGTTGATAAAATTAAAGAAGGGAGTTCCAAGAGTTGTAGCATTATTGCTACAATACTGGGGCCCACCATCTTTTTGGCGCTGTTGCCGGGGAAGCGTCAGAGTATTGGTGATTGTCGCTTTTCTTCTATTTTCCACTACAATCTTCTGCTAAGTAGTTTATTTCATTTCCATTATGCAATTTCGTTTATGCAAAAGTAGATTAGCATTTCCCGCTTTCATAGATTAGCATTTCTTTCTTTCATAGATTAGCATTTCAATTCCGCAATTTCATTTCTGCAAGCGTAGATTAGCATTTCAATTCCGCAATTTCATTTCTGCAAGCGTAGATTAGCATTTCAATTTCGCAAGCGTAGCCTAGCATTTCATTCCTGCAATTTCATTTGAGCAAAATAGATTAGTCCTTTCCTGCTTTCATTTCAATTCCACATTTTCATTTTAGCAAGATAGTTAGTTGCAGTTCAATCTATTTCAGTTTTGCAAGTAGAAGTAGAAAAAAGCAAAAATCAACCAAAAAGATTTCATTTCATGCCTTGTAGGAGTAGAGATAAGTTAGAAAAATGATTGCACAACACCCCCACTGCTTCACACAGCCAAGATTCTCTCTTCTTCGATGGCTGTGATTGAAGGACCCCTGGGTGGACATCAAGGCATATTTAAAGAACCTCTAGGGGAGAAGAAGAAGAAAACATTCCTCTAAGCAAATGGCTACAAGCAGAAATGTTGGGAGCAACATCTTGTCCAAAGATGAATTTGAAAATCACATCAAAGATTTCAAGAGTGATATGAGGCAGTTTCTTGCCATGCAACTGGATACCTTGCGGATCCAACAGAAGCAAGAGGAAGCCAAGAGGGCTTTGGTCATTTTTTGTCCTAGGTGCACTAGAAAGCATCCTAGGAACGAATGTCCATTGTACTCCATAGAAGTGTGTTTTGTCTGTGAAGAATACCATCCTCCAGATCAGTGCCCTTCCTTACCCAGATTCAAAGCTGCATATCAGAGAGCCAAAGGAGCCACTGAATCACTCTATTACATGAACCAAAGTTGGCCATATGGACCTAGATCTTACCAGCAAGAGCTGCAAGGGACACCCGAGACCTATTATGACCCCTATCAAGCCACTTTCATGCCCTCTTGGGGTCCCCCTGCTCATCCTTCATGGTTCACACCTCCTCCTTGTTCCTTCATTGATCCATATTATGCCCAACCAGCTGCTCATTCATTTCACTCTTATGCTCAGCCACAACCTCAATGGAATGCACATCATCAGGGGTGGAGGCCCCAATACAACACTCCTCCCGCTTATTTTCCTCCACCACCTGCTCATCCAAAACCATCGCCTCCTCCTCCACCAAGGCAACCTCAAATGCCTACCCAACCACAATGCAATCCATCTCCATCTCAATTTCACACCTCCGCTCAACTACCCGTACCATTTCCAAAACCATACAATGGAGCAGCTCAACCCAATTGCAAAGCTGAGGCACAATATATCCAAATGACTCCTCTTGAGCTCAATGATCTTCACCATAGCTCAGGAAAAGCATTGCAAAAAAGAGATTATCTTGAAAGCATTGAAGGACCACATCCGGAAAAACAAGATTCAAAAGAGGAGATCAAAGAACCATGGGCTGCACTTGATGAAGAGAATAGATCAGAATCAAAGATCGAGAGAGTTTCCTCATGGTTACCATCAAATCTTCCATGTATTCAAGAGAAAGATCAGCAAAAAGAGGAAGATGAGAAAGTCATGTTAGAAGGTGACATGAAGAATTATCCAAATCAGCAAGACGACCAAGGATATCAAAGCTATATTGAGATATGGTTTCAGAAGGTCACTAAGTTGCAGCGGTACTTTCTTCCTCAGCTTTGTTTGATCCCTTCGACGCCAGATCATTTGGTCTCTGAGATCTGGATAGTTGTCCAAGCATGCATTTCGAGCCTTCACATCATTTTTTCTCTAATCTCGATGTGCACATGGCTCCATTGGAAGTATTCTTATACTTGAGAACGATTTTGTTTTTCAAGTAGGGTAGGGTAGAAAAAGAAAAAAAAGAGAGAAAAAAGAAAAAGAAAAAAATGAAAAAAGAGGAAAATAGAATTCTAAGGTGAAAACCTCCTCGGAGGCACCTTAGATTGGCTCATTGATTGAAAACCTCCATGAGGCGGTCAATGGGTTGAAAAAAAAAAGAAAAAAAGAATAAGATCTCTGGGTGAAAACCTCCCTTGGAGGCGCCCAGGGCAGGCAATTAGGGTGAAAACCTCCATGAGGCGCCCTAGTTGTTTTTCAAAAAAAAAAGAGAGAAAAAGAAAAATAAAAATAAAACTAATTCCATTGGCTAATTGCAGGTTGCAAGAAGGACGTTTCATGACTGGAGGAGCACTCAAATCAAGGTTAAAGGAATTTTTCTTGTGCCTTCTACAGGAAGCTCTGTATTTCTACAGGAAACATCCTGTAGAACCTTTGGACGAACCAAATTCAAATTCAAAATGGAATCTGATGGTGGGAATCTATTGATTAGACTTGCAAGCACTTGTGTGACCATCCCTTGCCTTTCTCCATCATTTTTTCCACCCCATTGTGCTTCTCATTGTGCTTCTACAGGAACTTCCTGTAGAAATTATGGGAAACTAGACATGGATTTCAAAAAGTGGTTTGATGAACATGGTAGCTTCCTCAAGGGTTCAGAAGTCCTCATGCAATCTTCCAACTCCTCCTCCATCATCTCCATACCTGCATCATAGCCCAAGCTTAGTTTTTCCTTCCATGCAAACACTTGCAAAAGGCCTTGAAGCAAAAATACCTAGAACAAAATTTGTTTTTGCCATAACTTGAAAACCATGCATCCATTTGACAAACCGTTTTATGGGGAATTGTACAAGGGTGATGGAAACATGCCTGAGCAGTTTCATGTTGTTTCGGTGCACGGTTTCCAAGAAATCAACCTCCATCACCATCAGCCATTTTTGCATTTTCTCCATATCCGTGCTTCCGTTTTAAAACCTGTTTCATGGGGAGATGCACATGGGTGATAGTAGCCTACCCAAGCAGTTTCAGCCGATTCCGATGCACGGTTTTCGAGAAATCGATCTCTGAAATCTTCAGCCATTTTCCATTTTTCTCGAAATCCGTGCATCCATTGATCACGATTTTGATATGGGAGATGCATAATGATGATAGGAACATGCTCACTAAGTTTCAGATCAATCTGGTTTACCGTTTGAGAGCAATGGCGAAAACAAGTTCTGGTTTTGTGACCATGCAGCAGCAACAGCTTGAAGGTGCAGATCTGAACGTGGAAACAATTGCATGCAGCTCAGATCTGGCCAGAGGACACCTGCACAAGGAAAGGCAATCAAAAATCATCAGCCAAGCCCTCATGCAATCAAAGGGTCCAAGCATGCAGCAGTAGAATCAGAGCATGCAGCAGCAAAAAGCTTCACAAGCAGCCGTTTGACTTCAGGTACGTGACTAAACCTTGTTCATTTATTGCATGAATCTAGTCTAAGCATTGCATGAACGAATGGAATGGTGAAATTAAGCCATGAATGTAGCAAGACACCCAGTTCTCTAGCACTCACGAGAAAGTCACGCAGCATGCATGGGTCAGTCATGCACGTGAAATTTAAAAAAAACACGGACAGTGTGGGTAATCTAACTCCAGTGCAACTGATGGATGAGATTTCAAGCAGAGAACAAACAGTAACCACTGCAGTTCATGATAGCACAACAGTTTGCATGGGGCCAACGTGTAGTTGGCCAGCTCACCCTTCATCAACGAAAATCTTCATAAACATCCAATCGAACTCTCACAGCTATTGTTTCTAGTTTATCATCGTCCTTGCAGCTGTAACAAGCTCCATAACAATGTCTGGAATCCGTGTTGTTGCGTGCATGGACTCTTCGTGCAATGTCTGGAATCCGTGTTCATGGTGTGGCACCTCTGGTTTCAATGGCTCTTAAGAAATGTGCTATAGATCCTTCTCCTTATGTGAGAAGGTGTGCTGCAAATGCTATTCCAAAGCTTTATGATTTGGAGCGGGAGGAACCTGATACTGCCCATGCAAGTTTTACCTTTCCAGCTTCTGATCAAAATCTCCTCGCTGGTGTACTCATGAAAATTGTTATTTGATCATTCCCATTATCCAGAAGAGAATGCAGCCCTGTATTTTCTTTCATGAAAGTGTCAAAACTGAGTAATATTCATGTCATCCCTTACTGGTAGTGACCATGAATGCAATGGAATCCTTGTGTGTCAATTCCATCACACGCAGATGAATTCTGTTCAGTTATTGTTGTCTTCTTGTGTGCAGTAAATATATATATTTATGGAGCAGAGATAAAAGGGTTTAAAATCAGAAACTAATCAGAAAATCTTCGGCTCTTTTGGTAATCACTGGACACTGGGAGCAAGCAGTCAAAGGCTTCCCTTATGAGTTTCTTGAGCAATGCATCCTGCTTTTGTGGGTACCTGTGTGCAGAGCCTGGTTGTTCAGAGAAAATAAGAGAAAGTGTCTTGTCCAACAAAGGAGCCATAGTAAGCATAAACTCGACAGGGTCAGGGATTCTGATTCACGGAGCATTAGTGCTCACTACTCATGGAACTCTCCCATCAATAACTGCTGCAGAGGACTCGGACATCCTGGTGACCCAATGAAGCTTGTTTCTGCACCTCAGAGGAAAATAATTTCTGCTACTGCCTTTTGGAAGATTATGTAGGGAGGGCAAACAATGTTGGTGCCGATCAGAGTGGGCCTAGAAATGATGATGGGTGTTTAAAGGAAAATGCCACTGTAAATACTCAAAAGGAGAAAGATGCAAAGGAGCCCATTAAAGTTGTGCTTTTGAAAGGGACACAAAATTTGCACACACCGAAAAAGTGCATAAAGAGAGCATTCATGCTCATCAAAATGAAATTCACAATGTCAGCCATACTGGATCAGAAATGCAGCTTCCGAAACAGCATTTTAATTCCGCCATTCCAAAAGTGGTATGTAAAGAAACTAGCCCTTCACATCCAACTATTATTCAGAAGAAAAGTCAGCAGCATATGGAGATAAGTTTCCCTAAAGTGACGCATGAGGAAATCATTCCTACACACTTGACTGAGGTCCAGAAGGAAACATACCAGCTCTTGGACATAAGGTTTCCTCTTAAACAAGATAAAGGTAAGGAGAAACAAATTTCTCTTTCACAACTCAAGGAACATATGTCAAACATTTATGCAGAACTTGATAATACAGAGGGCATGAAACGGGTTGAAGATTATATATCAGGTATGCCAGATGGCCAGAGTGCAGCTCAATACGAATTTAAAGAAGCTGGTGTTTCTAATGAACATGAGAGAAGAGAGGAAGGATCTCTGATTTTTTCAGCATTGAAGGATCCATTGTCGGGCATTCATATGCTTAGTGATCTGGATGAAAAGAAACATATGAAACAGAACCCATCATATATGGAAGAGGTGTGGTGGAGACCTACAACTGATTATGCAGAATCTAGTCAACATGAGGCAAATAGGGGAAAATTGATTAGTTGTGCACAGTTAAAGAAGCCAGTGCCAATTGTTTGTATCAAAGTCAAAGCATAAGGAAAGGAAACACCTTTATCATATTCCTGTTGCTTGGAAACATGACCATGGCTTATCTTGTGGATTTAACCAACTTTCTTGTTACAAGACATACGAGTGCCCTCACGTTGCAGGTTTTAGGGAATGCCAAGGGCACCATTTCTTCCATATGATTGCATATACTTGTGCACTCATAACAAGGCTGAGGATTCACTAAGAAAAGTAGCAGACAGTGAGGAAGAAGAGCAGAAGGGCGAGAAGATGAAGGCTGCCACAGCCAAGCTGAAAGGAAAAGCACCCTCAGCCAAGCAGGCTAAGACAGTGCCGACTGTTTCTACAGGAAGACAGAGAACTGTTAGCAGACTGTTTCTACAGGAAGACAGAGAACTGTTTCTACAGGAAGTTTGAAAAGAGGGAAGCCAAAGGAGAAATCAGCCGAGATGTTAGCCAAAGAAGCCACTAGGGACATCAAAGACGAGGAGAGAGATTGGTTGCTCAGAGGATGAGCAACACTTTCAGTAGGGGGGTGATGATGAGCCCCAAAAATGTACAATTATTTGGGCTCATTCAACCTCCTAATTTGACTTAATCCACCATTCTCATTGGTTTATTGCATGTTTTTGATTATTTTTATGCTAATAGAGTGAATTTGGTTAGTCATTATGCCAACAAGTCTAATGGGTGCTTTGTGTAGCCTTTTTGGTCAATTTGGAGACAAAATTGAAGGTCTTAATGAGCACTTGGCAGCCAAATTCGTGGGAAGACAAGCTAGAGGATTTGTAGGAAGGTGTCCCCTTCATTTATGGGCCCTTGCCTCGAATTCTCCACCATTAGCTCAGAGTTCAAGGGCCACCGAATCAATCAACACAAGGGCAGCCAAGCAAGTCAAGTAGGACTGCTGTTAACTCCAAGTTTTTGGCAGCCAAGTCCCTAAATTTTAGGAGGACTGTTGGGTCCTCAAATTGTATAAATAAGAAGGCTTAGGGCCTCATTTGGGGTTAGCCAGTGTAGCCAGTGGATGTTAGCTAGTTAGCCAGTAGATAGTAGCTAGTAGTTAGTCATTTCATAGCCTTGTTGTAGTCATTTTGTAATTCGATTTGTAGGCAATAGACTAGCTTTGTTCTCAGCTCATTCTCAAGCTCTTCTTGTGGACAATTTTGATGTAACTCTTCATTTCTTGATCAATAAAGATGAATCCAGCTTTGCACCAGCTCTAAATCTCTCTTTGGAGGCTGTAGCTCTTGGGGTTGGGCCCATCTCAAGCGCCCAGTACCTCATTTGTTTATCTTTATGTGTGTTCGCTGCGTTCTTAAAATAAAATCTGCTCTTTAAATTTAAGTCTTGCTTCGTTATTTGGATTTCTTTTGATGGTTAAAGTAGTTGTTTATGTTTAGAATATATTGGTAGGATAATAACAGGAAAAAGCTCCAAAAAAGGGTCAACAAACGCTTTTGGTTTCACCTCTTCCTTATTGGATCAGGGGCTGGAGTTGAAGTAACCATGCTGTCCCAAACAAAAACACTTTCTTTGCTTCACCATGCAATCATTAGTGTTTGAATCTCATTCGTGGAACTTGATATCAGTTTGGATGCATGCTTAGGTTTATGATCACTTAGTTTCATAGTTGTTTCACATGGTTTCACTGCAAATAAACTTCTGTTCATTTCCTTTTGCTGTTAGGTCAGATTAGAGTGAAGTAACTAGGTCATAGGTTTTATAACTAGATCTTTGTTTTCTTGCATGTCTTTGTTTGTTCAGTTTGAAAAACCACTTGCAGAGTACTGTTATCCTTCCTTACCTACCCATACTCCATCCAACCTACCTGCTTCACCCTTCACTTATAACCCTTACCTTACATTTGCCTCATCCGCTTACTTTGCCATGATTCTCATCTTCTTGTGCAACATCGTTTCATCCATCCTTGAACAAATCCAATCGCTCCTTAGCCTCAACCTCCAAGTCTTAAACTCCCCTACACCCCTATTTCACCTCCATACTCATTCCTCCACCTTTTTCCCTCCACCCATTCTCCAAAATCCTCTTTTCAGAACATCCTATAGAAATCTCTGAACATCCTGTAGAACCCCTGCAGACTTCCTGTAGAAGTTCATAAACACGGTTGCATGGCATCCTGACTTTGTGAAACTCTCTGAAAGGATGATAGGGATCCCTTAGACCCTCTCCGAGTCTTCCCAACCTTTTCCAAGCATTTCTCCTCCTTGATCCACCCCTACACAGTGAAAAGCCAGTTAAAAGCACATGCATGATAATTCTAATAACTTAATCAAAAATACAAAAAGATGTTTTCTTCAGATAGTGATGACTTAGACACATGCATTTTACCTTCCTAGAAGTAATGGCATCTCTTCTCGTAGTTTGCATTCTCATTTTTGCATCAGTAGGACTAGTTGGTAGAATTAGGGTTTGCTAGGGTTTGTATTTCTTTTTGGCTTTCAGTTTCTTTCCGCAAGTAGATTAGCTTCCTTTGAGTTAGCTTTCGTCCATCAGTTAAAAAGCTTCTTCTAAGAGCTCATAGAAGTTGGCTTGAGCCCCTAGCGGACTTGTGCCAGCTGACCAAGTGACAGCTGCGGTAAGAGCTAGTACTTGTGCATACAGCACCGTCGCTTCCAAGTTTGTTACGAACTACTGGGTTGATAAAATTAAAGAAGGGAGTTCCAGGAGTTGTAGCATTATTGCTACAATATTGGGACCCACCAGATGGATAGCAAGGTTGAGACTATGAATTTTAAATACGACCATTGATGTTGCCATAATCACTTTGGATTCATCATGAGGTTGAAAATCCATATGATAATGAAAATAAACATCTAAATAGGTTGGTGAAATATTTTTAAAGTGGTTGAGAGAGGATCTAGATGCCACCCCTAAAGTTTACATGTATAATATGCCTAGCTAAAAGGGTGAACTATATAATAAGGGTTTGGTCACAATCATAATCTTGAGAGATGTATTCAATGTTGTTCTAAGTTCCTAAAAGAGAATAAATCTATTACTAAGAACGAGCATGTGTGTTAGTTGTAGGAATTATTTATTGTTCATATTAGCCAATTTAGTGAGATAGGGATCCATGTCACTATGAGGAGGAAAACAATCTACACTAAGTGAGGCTAGTTGTTGAGCGATATGTTGTTTGGTTGGACAATATTGAAAATTTGTTAAATAAATGGTTTGGTATAGTAGCTTGGTTCCTATTGAGAGTAGTGGGATGAGTGAAGGGAAATCATGGAAATTGATTCATAGAAGATATTAAAGAGAATGCCCTAGGGAATAGTTTTTGAGATATGGTATATAAGGTAATTGTGGAAGTAAGGAGGATTTAAAAATTTAGTAATATTCCTTGAGGGATATGGTGAGATGATAATGGTAGTGAGGGTGGCTTTGGATGAGGACTAAGAGAAAGGAACTATGGGGAAAATGGTGGTGGTGTAACATTGGGGGAAAGAATACGAAGAGACATTTATGGAGGTTCATGATCCAGGTGGATATTGGTGGCCACCTGCCAAGTCCACTTGAACCCCCACCATTGTTTCTTTCAACTTTTCAATTTCCTTAATTGTAGCACAATTTACTATTTTTAGCAGTTTTTTGGGTCCTGAACTTCTGGAGCTGTTTTGAGGCCCTAAACGATGTTTTTTGGGAAAACTAGGAGTGACATGGGTCCATGGACTGATGTTTCTCTTGCAAAAGTTGTAGTTCTCATATAGATCTTTCTAGTGAGATATTGTGTGTGTCAAACAGAGATCGTATGCCAAAGTTACGACCCCGGGAAGTTGATGTACCAATTTACCCAAATGGGGCCCACAGTTTGGCATTTCATCTTCTAGGGTTAGGTTTTTGGATGTTTAGGGTTTTCCATTGTTTCTCATCAATAAATAGGCCTTCAAGCCTCATTGTAACATAGTTAAGAGGCATGTAGCCACAACATCTCTTCTCATAGATAAGCTACCATCGCCCTAGCTGGTTTATTTCCTTTTCTGTTTGTAAGCATATTTCAGTGTTTCACATTAATTAAATGAAGTATTATTTCCGTTGCAACTCTGTGCTTATGGTTATCTCTATAGTTTGTTGCATTCCTATTTAAATCTGGATTAGTGGTATTGGAGCAGTCTGCTTTTTCTCTGTTTTTCTTTGTTGTCCCCGATGAGGTAGAGATATAAGGAGTTAGGGCTTGAACTGGTCAAACCTTTGCAAGACCAGCCTCGCAAATTCCAATGACCTCCCATGAAGGATGGAAAAAAACATGAGGGGGCAGGAGATCCTATCAAAATCTTGCTTGAAGAAGCCCTCAAGCAACAAAGGAATGCAATGATGGACAACTTTGCCCAGATCCTTCAGCGGCTACCCAGGGGAGACACAACGGCTTCCAATAGCTACTCTGGAAATGCCACACCATTTAAGGTAGAAGTTAATTTTGAAATCCCCATATTCGAGGGTCAGATAGACACAGATGTTGTTGATAGATGGTTAAATTTGCTAGGGGGTTCTTTTTCTGTTCATGATTTTTCCAGTTGGGAAAAGATTATTTTCACTCTTCTCAAAGAAGCCCCCCACGTCAAGGACTCGTGGGAAACCTACTGCGAGTAGAAGGATGAAAGTACAGGCTCACTATTTTTAGCCGCACCCACTTGGAATTCATTCCAGGATGCCATCAAGGAGCAGTACTACCCTGTCGGAAGCTACGAGGATCAATACATAAAGTGGACCACGCTGTGGCAGGGAAGGGACCAAGACGTGTTGGAGTTTACCAATATTTTCCATACCCTTCGCACAAAGTTTGGGATCAAGGATTGCGAGCAGCATTTGGTACTCAAATATTGTGACTCCCTGCACAAGTACATCCAAGAAGAAATAGAATTCTTGAACATCTCCTCGCTCAGCACGACATACCGATATGCCATCAAGGTCGAGCAAAAGTTTGAAAAAAAGAAGAAAGACTTTGGATCTGCGAATCTGAAGCAAGAGAAAGGTGCCCCCAAACCACAGAACAAAGGACAAACCAAGGCAGGGCGGCCCAAGACAACCCGCTAAAGCTGCAAGCAAAGAACAGCATTGTGAAGCTAAAAAAGGACATGGGAAAGTGGTGTGAGTTCCATAAGAGCTCCACTCACAACACAAGTGAGTGTCAGGCCAAGCAGTCACTGGTGGCTGAGCTAAAGGTTTCAGAATCATATGCATGTTCTGACTTTGAGTCAGAACCCAACAAGGCGAATGACAAAGGGAAGCATATTATCGATTCAGAGCCCAACACCACCATTGCCACCACGAAGATCTAGAAGAGGAACTCGAAGATCCAGAGGAGGAGGAGCATCTCTTCCACTTCTAGATGTGGGTAAAGGGCTCCCTGCTACAGTTCATTATCGACAGCGAGAGCCAAAATAACCTCATTTCGGCAGAGGTCATGAAGCAGCTAGGCTTATTGACCACATCACATCCACAACTGTACAACATCGGGTGGCTTCACCAAGGATGAGATCTTCGCGTGAACCAGCAGTGTTGTCTTCCATACATCATCAAGCCCTTCACGGATGAGGTATTGTGTGACATTTCTCCCCTTGAAGTTTTTGATGTATTATTAGGACAACCATACTTGTGGAAGCGACATGCTGTGTATGAATCAAGGCCCCGTGTTGTTATTGTTACTTTGGGAAATAAGTTGTATAGGATACCGGTGCACTGCCTACTGCCATCTCTTTGGTTACTACAAAACAATGCAGTAAGATCATTTCAAAAAATTGGGAAATTTGTTTTCCTGATGAAATGCCCTCAAGCAAAGAAGAAGATAGTGGCCACGATGTCCAGACAGGGTCCCTCCACATGACAAATATAGATGGACAAGGTCGTGGAGGAGTATGAGGACATCTTCACCTCCCCCGCAGGTGAAGATGTGCACTGCTACCCAATGTGCACTGCTGCCCAATGGACCAATCTATTGGTGATCCATTCTGGAGAACAATGAAATCAAGAGGCAGATTCAAGAGCTGCTACAGAAAGGGCACATCCATTTGAGTTCATCAGCCTGTGGGAGCCTGGTCGTGTTGGTACAGAAGAAGGATGGGACTTGGAGACTCTGTATTGACTATGAGGCACTGAACAAGATCACTTTCCATAATAGGTACTTGATCCCACAGATTGATGACCTCCTGGACCAACTGAAGGGGGTAAAATATTTTAGCAAGATCGATTTGAAGTCAGGATATCACCAGGTACCAATCGAACCCTCTGATGTGTGAAAGACTGTTTTCAAAGCCAAGGAGGGCCTTTTCGAATGGTTGGTTATGCCTTTCGGATTGACGAATGCTCCTGCAACCTTCATGAGGCTAATGGATGACATCTTGCGGCCATTCACCAACTCATTTGTAGTGCCATACTTGGATGACATCTTGATCTTCAACAAGAGTTGGGAAGAGCACCTCCACCACATCCGACAGGTTTTCCAAACACTATGGCAACGCAAGTTATGTGCCAATTTGGAGAAATGCACTTTTGGCATGACCCAGGTTCAGTATCTGGGATACATTATTGATGAACAGGGGGTTCATGTGGATCCAACCAAGATCAAATTCATTCAGGATTGGCCATCTCCAACCACTCTGACAAAGCTCTACAGCTTTCTAGGTCTTGCCAACTTCTACCACAGGTTCGTGTTGATATTTTCTCATATCACTTGGCCCTTGAGTCAAGTCACCAAGGGAGGAGCGAAAGAAAAATTCTTTTGGTCTAAATCTCAACAGAAGGCACTCACAGAGTTGAAAGATTTCCTCTTCTCGACACCAGTGCTCGCATTACCAAACTTGCAACAACTATTTGAGGTCGAGACAAATGCCTCTGACTATGCTATTGGGGCAGTCCTTACTCAACACAGGCATCTAGTGGCATATCACAGTGAGACACTTTCAGACACAGTCTGAAAGTATCCCACTTATGACAAAGAGATGTATTCCATTGTGCAGGTCTGCCAACAATGGAAGCATTACATTTTGGGGAAGGAAACAATCATCCACACGGACCACTGACCCTTGTAGTTCATACAGACCCAAGGGAAATTGTAAAATGGTCACCATCAGAAGTGGTGCACATAACTACAACAGTTCCATTTGAATATCAAGTATAAGAAGGGCAGCACCAATAATGTTGCAGATTACCTCAGTCGACCACCGATCATGTCGTTAACCACCGTGCTGAACTCTTGTGGGCACGAGACTTTTGATTGGCCACTTCTCTACAAAAGTGACCCAAAATTCAGCCACACATACTAGACACTCTTGGAGGGACAACATGTTCCAGATTTTCACCTCCAGGGTGCACTGTTATGCCACTTGGGTCACCTTTTTGTTCCTTCAAGCGAGCATGCCAAGATGATTTGGGAAGCACACTACAATCGGGCTGTTGGGCATTTCAGGGTAGAGAAAATAGTGGCAGTACTGCAGAAGTATTTCTATTGGCTGAATCTTTGAAAAGATGTTAGGAAGTACATCAGATCATGCACTGTTTGCGCCATTTTCAAACCGACCATCAAGAAGCAAGGCCTCTATACCCCGCTACCTACCCCTAGTCGACCTTGGGAATCCATCTCCATGGATTACATGTCAGGCCTTCCTTCCACTAAGTATGGAAACTATTGTGTTATTGTGGTTGTGGACAGGTTCTCGAAGATGGCCATTATGGTGGCCTGCAAGAAGAATATCACAGCAGAAGCTACTCCTAAACTCTTCTTTGAACGAGTGTGGGTACACTTTGGGATCCTACAGTATATCATCTCAAATTGGGACAACAAGTTCCTCAGTACATTTTGGTCTAGTCTCTGGTCGATGTTGGACACCAAACTCACTAAGTCCACAGCCTTCCATCCTCAAACTAATGGCCAGACAGGGGTTATCAATAGGATGATCATACACATTCTGCGCATGTACAACTCAGAGCATCCACGCACATGGGACAAGAGCCTACCCTATGTTCAGCACAACTACAACCAGGCTCTCCACAGCTTGACTGGCCACAACCATTTTCAGGTGGGCTTGGGATTCCAGCCACTATGTCCCATTGATGTGGCCATGCCATTTGTAGTTACTCACGCAGATTCAGCTCATGTCCAGTCCGAAACAGATAAGGAAAATAGCTTCATTGAGCACATCCAACATATTCTCCAGTAGGTTCATGACATTCTAGAGAAATCAAATGCCAAGTACAAGTAGTGACATGATCAACATCGGGTGTCACACAAGTTTTAGGTGGGTGACAAAGTCTGGTTTCATTTGCAAAAGGAACATCTTACCAAAGCCTATCAGAAACTCAAACCACTCTAATATGGTCCTTACACCATTACCAAGGTTGTGGGAGACAATTCATTTGAGCTCAACATTCCCCCATTCCTTGGCTTGCCCCTAGTGTTCAATGTGGACTACCTTTGGCCATACTTTCCACCATTACTAAACACATTCGACATTGCAGAATAGCTCACACCCCCAGAGTTAAGTCCAGATTGCATGGAACAAGCTACAACTAATCAGATCATGGACACATAGATCAAGCACACTCACCAGTAGAATATCCAACTATATCGATTTGTCAAAGCAGGCCAACTCCTTCACCAGGGCAAGTGGCTCACCAGGGACCATGTTCAACAGAAGTTTCCTCATCTCTTGGAGGAACTCAATGCAATGGGGACCATTGCTTCCTAAGGGGGTGGGAGGGGGGGGGGGTTGGGTATGATCTAGGTGGATATTGTGGCCACCTACCAAGTCCACTTGGACCCCGACCATTTTTTCTTTCAGCTTTTCAGTTTCCTTAATTGTAGCACAGTTTACTACTTTTAGTAGTTTTTCGGGTCCTGAACTTCTGGAGCCATTTTGAGGCCCAAAACAACATTTTTTGGGGAAAACTGGGAGCAACATGTGTAGCTTGATCAATGTGTCTCTTCCCAAAGTTGTAGTTCTCGAATAGATCTTTCTAATGAGATATTGGGCGCGTCAAATGGAGATCGTATGCCAAAGTTATGACCCCGGGAAGTTGATGTACCAATTTACCCAAATGGGGCCCATAGTTTGGCATTTCATCTTCTAGGGTTAGGTTTTTGGATGTTTAGGGTTTTCCATTGTTTCTCATCAATAAATAGGCCTTCGAGCCTCATTGTAACACAATTCAGAGGCATGTAGCCACCACATCTCTTCTCAGAGATAAGATACCATCGCCCTAGTTGGTTTATTTCCATTTCTGTTTGTAAGCATATTTCAGTATTTTACATTAATGAAATGAAGTATTATTTCCGCTGCATCTCTGTGTTTATGGTTATCTCTGTAATTTGTTGCATTCCTGTTTAAATCTGGATCAGTTCAATTTTTGCACTACGGGGTGAGAAAGAGGAATAATGGTAGTGATGTATTTATAGGTTTTTCTCATTTTTTAGAGTACAAATATTGGGGTGAGTGTTTTAGTAAGACTTACATTATTGTTGGTATAGGAGGCCTAGGATAATATTAGAACAATCAAGTGGAGAAAAATTGCATGTAATGATGTTCTTGAGGGGTCCAATGGATAACATATTTGCATCATATTTATTAATTAGAAATAACAACCATGGTTATACCATCTTGGTAAAGGAGGGAGAGAGAATTGTGGGAGTATGTAGGTATCGAAAAGATTTATGAGATGAGCTTTTTTCTACTCCCACTTTCAAGCATGATAGTAGCTTGCTAGTTTTTAATCTATAATTTATGAGTGAAAAGGATGTTGGGATATTTAATGACATTTTCTTTAGTTAGGATTAGGATAGATGGGTTTTTCATGTCAGGTTTTTGCAAGGGAATGTTATCTAGATGTAATGGAAGGGAGAGTTGTAAGGGGGTATTTAAATTTAGAGTAAGAAAGATAAATAAAAAATTCTTTGGATGTAGCTTGATTTTTGAGGACATGATAATCTATAGTAGAATGTGTGTGAGATTGATGGAAGTGACACTGTTGGTTTGGGTTAGAGGATGAAGGATAAAAAATCTAAGGTTTTCAAGGTAAAGTGAGAGAATGTATTGAGATAGTAGGAGAATTTTTAGGATTAAGGTTAGTAGTAGGGTTAGAATTTTGAGAAGGTTTGAAATAAGTTTCCTTCATAATCTAATTTCAATATATAAGACAAAAATAAGGGATTTATCAAGGGAGCTACTTTCAAAAGAGAAACATAAAAGTGAAAAAGAACCAATAATCCATAATTAAACTTGTGGATATTTATCTCATCTAGATTTCAATTCTGGGGCCAAATAATAAATTATGTGAATACCTCAATATACTATTGCACTCTTTGGTTGAGAACTTCATAGAAATATAATTGATGGTAAATGATATTGGAGACATAACATAGAGGATAAAAATGTTTTTTATAGCATCACAAAATACATCCGAAGTGGTGATTCCTTTGTTAGGCCTCAAAATTGTCATATTTAATCCACCTGTTTCCCTATGATTATTCACATTTTATCTAATTCCTATAATTGTCATTATCATTTTATCCTTTCTTGGGATAATTATATTAAATTCGAGCATGACAAGGTAAAATTTTATCTATACCAAACCACCTTTGTTATAAGAATTTTTTAAGATTAATGTTAATTAAAATGTTGATAATGGAGGGTTGCACAGATCCTACACCTTTTACAAATATCTTGCAACCAAGGAGATGAATGTGTGGATTCTCTTGACACTAAGCATACTATGTGGGCCTATGATTAATCATGATTTTGCACACTTGTTAATGATCTTTATGAGTGTTAGGCTAAGGTCAAAGCACAACTAAAGTAGCCCTAGTTCGAGACTAAAATAAAGGAAACTATCTTGAGTTCTCTCTCTCTCCATCAATGATTTGCAGATATATTGAGGTTATACCAGATCTCATATTCTTCATATGGCTATTACGAATTGTTCTAATTTTGTTCATGATAGTTTGGGTTGTTACAACTTATATTTATAATGTATCCTGCATACAAGAGGAGAAGGGAGAGCATTGAAATAATTATTATAGAAGTTTTGGGCTCCTTCTTTGCATAAATTTGATCCTTAGGGTAGATTTCTATCTTGAAATGGGATTTTGAGCTTCTGCTCCATGATGTAAAGGACTAGATATTTCATTTAGTACAAGGATTATGTGAGGCATATGCTCTACTGTGTACATGTTTAAGTGCTCTATCAATTAAACCTTTAACAGGAGGCACAAGTTGGTTGTTAGGGCCCCCATCCCAGCTCATTTCCCTCCTTTGTGCTTATTTGGTAGCATAGGTTTTTGATCTTTTATTTTTGTTTTATGAATTAGTGTTTGGTGTGTTAATCCTTGAGGTTGTTCTCATATCTAACATATTGAAGCCTATTTTCAGTGACAAAGGTTATGTGCTATGTATTCTTGATTGAATCTCTTATTTTATATTCGTTATCTATGTATATGTGTATGGATTTGCTTGCATAATCATTTTAGAGTGTTAAACCATAGTTACCAACATTACGTGCATATGTATTCTTTTGGTGGATGAAGAACCTTTTTTATGCATAATATGTTGAATGAATAGTTGATGCTCTGTTTCATAATTTTACGACCTTAACCTTGCGACATTTCATCGATTATTGACATAGGGGGCACTAGATCCATTTGGATTTGGAGTCCTCTGTCCATTTACAATATAAATTTCACTAAATTGATAATGATCCCAAGAATATTGGATTTACTGATAACAACGCGTCTGCATGTAATGCCTTTTTAAACATGTGAACTCATCATCAATATTGCAATATGTGAATCTTTAATAGCCCTAGTCTTTTGACAAGGGTTTACATTTTAATTTTCTTTATAGGAGAATCATAAGGTTTCCATGACTTTCACAATGTTTGGAGACAAAGTCACGTTCAATTTCTTGTAATTGTAGGGATTCAAAGAACGCACTTTATGAATTATAGATTCAAATCTTCGACACTTGTACCTACATATCTAGAATTGGTTATAAAGGGATAGAGTGATGGTTTGATTTCATATTGAATGTTGTGGACTTGTATATTTCAATTTTTTTTGTCTTTGATACATAATCAATCCAAAGGAAATTCATGTATGAGAAAGAAGAACATGATTTCATGGTTTATGTCATATATATATATATATATATATATATATATATATATATATATATAGTGAACTCTTGAAAATTAATACAAATGTGTTCAAGTTGATTTATTCATATCATGGTTCTTTCTGGTGGAAATCTAGCTTATGCTCCATCCATTGAATGTTTGTGGCAAAAGTGCATGCACAAGATGAACCCCAGAGCTGAATGGGATGTATTATGCTTGGAAAACTCATATACTATTATGTTAAATTAATGATTGATTAAGCAAGGTGTTCAAATAATGGTCTCTTCTATTATAATATTCTTTTGTGGATTTGAGGCATCATAGTTATTTTCTATATTTTGTGTTATTTTATTTTAGATTGAGGCAACAAGTAGATTTCCTTAAGCATATCTTTCATATTTCAATTGACTTTGATTTCGTAAATACACACATAGGTTTCAATAATAGATGTTCAACTTCATTTTTTTTCCCAAGAAAACAGTGTAATTTGCATGAGTAAATAAGAAAATTACATGTTGTATCATCATCATGTGAGAATGAAAAATCACAGGTAATGGACTAAACCATTCTATCAAGATCAGTGTCATATAGTTTAATATTTACAATAAAATACATAATATTTACATATAAAAAACATAACTGTCCATATAGTGCATTATAATTTAGATAAAAAAAGTTGCAAACTGCTTGAATGATCATGGCAAATCATTCGGATATAAACCCATACAGATCAATGAATGGCCTATGGAAAAACTGATAGAACTCTCGGTCTCGGAATTCTTAAATCAACCACTACCCCCTTTGCTATTGCACGGCCTCTTTGGAAAGAGAGTCAGTGATAGAATTCCTTTCCCTGTATATACGAGATCTTACAATAAAATAAAATTGTGATTTTAAAGTGGTGAATTCATCCAGTAAACCCCTTAGTGTGTGCATATGACAATGATATGTAGAGTTGATCCAATTAATAATAATATTTGAATTGCCGTAGATCTGTATTCTATGACATTTTTGTTCCAAAGAAAAAATGAGCAGGTATCTGAGGCAATTTAGTTCAACATAATTGTTGGTGCCTCTCCCTAATCCCAATTTGAGCTTGTAATAATGAGATTCATTAATGTGTAGTACCGCCCCACCCCCACATCCAATGTTATGTGTTGACCCATCGAAATATGCCCAAGGTATATTCTTATCGATAACTTCAAGAATGATGACCCGGGCGGGTTGATTTTCTGTTTCCTCAGGGATTAAATGATATATAGTAGAAATATGGTAACAAGTGGTCGGCCATAGAATAGGTGCATCCTAAAAAATAGTACGATTCCTGGTCAGCCAAATGCCCCAACAAATAAGCAGAGGGAGATTTCTAATTTTTTGTGTTGTTGCAACATTCCACCAATTTTTCCAAGCATCAGATAGATGAGCCCCATCCCATTTGAGCACAATGTTGAGGGAGCTAGTAATCTGTATCCACACCTGACAAGCCACTAGGCAATGTAGGAATAGGTGATCAATATCTTCAGCATTCTCTTTGCAAAGGAAACATCTAGAAGGACCATGAAAGGCACGACGCTTTAGGTTGTCCTCTGTGGGCACTTTATTTGATAGTATACACCACATGAAGAGGCATGATTTATGATCATATTTAAGCTTCCATAGCGGGTGCCACCACCAATTCACCTCCATTAGATCTTGTGCAGTTATCAGTGTTGAGTATCCCTCCCTAGGGATGTATCGACCATGTGGTGTAGTAGCCCATAATATTTCATTTTCCTGTAAATTAATCCTAATGTGAGCTTCTTCGATTGTACCAATGAAACAATGCCCTGCTCCATCTTCCTGGAATCCTAAGATCATGTGCATTAAAGCATTGCTATGAGATCCACGTTGAGTTTCTACCATTTGAAATATGAGAGAGATGAGTGATACCATATGATGCAAGAATATGTCTGAGCTCCAGTGGTAGAATGTGTGCATTACCACATCTAGACTAGGCATCAATACCCAATTGCACTAGCTCACCATTTCCAACATGCCAAGGCAGTCCTTCTTTAATGACATTGATGGACTGAGTAATAGCCTTCCATATAATAGATGTGCCAGTAATGCCCCGGGTCGGCCCACAAATCTAGTCCATAATTGATAGAGGGTGAATGTATTTATAATAAACCACCTCTTTCCATATATTATCATATGTGATAATCTACCACCCCATCTCCGAAGCGGGTGCCTTTATAAATAAGTGTGGTTCCTTTATACCCCATCCTCCCCATTTTTTCGTTTTCCAATTCTGTCCCATCTAACCTAGGAAAAAGTCCTCTCAATATTTCCCCCCCACCATAAGAATCAAATATAAATTTGTTGTATTCTATTGATTATTTCTTTTGGGATGCAGGCAAGGGCCATGCAATATATTTGGATGGCCTTCAGGATAGATTGATAAGTGTAAGTCTTCCCACTCTGGAAAGCCATCTCTATTTCCATATGTTGATGTGCCCTTCAATTTTTGCTATAAGCCATGTCTAGTGTGCAATAAGGTAACCATTTGGGTTGAGCCTAAATCCAAGGTATTTGAGACTCATCTCCATTTCTTTCTTGAAAAAGTGAAAATCATGTAGGGCATGGCTTTTCTCATTTTGTAAGCATGACACAAACAAGATGGTGGATTTATTCAAGTTGGGCTCCATACCTGTAGCTTTACAAAACATGGATAGAATATTCTTGAAACAAGTGGTATCACAGATAGAACCATCTAAAAAAATATGTACGTCATCTACAAACAATAAATGTGAAAGATAGTTAACTTCAGACATATTTACACCACCTATAGACCCATTAGCACATCATTTGTTAAAATTCTACTTAATCGTTCAATTATAAAAAAAAAAATAACAATGGTGATAGAGGACACCCTTGTCACAGACCTCGTTCAACATGGAAAAAATAAGACTCAACCCCATTTATGAGTATGCTATATGATGCACAGGATGTATAACTAGCAATTTTTTTTTTCCAGACTTATTAAATGTTCCTTAGATGCACAGGATGTATAACTAGCAATACCCTTTCTCTACAGCTCTGAAATGTTAGATTCAATTTTTTGTATGGTAGCCTCATCCCTTTTCTTTTTCTCTTTGGGCTATCATATGGTTTTGTGTTTGATACAGGATAAATTGTTGGAAATCACTACAGTTGGAGAAGAGATGGTTTCATTACCATAGTGAGACCAAGATTCCATGACTAATTTATGAAATTCAGCTTCTACAAGCCAAGTGGAGTTAAATTTGAAAGGGGAGTTTGGCTTGTGATTGGAATTCATAATTTCCAAATAAATCAGGGAGTGATCAGATATTCCCCCCAATCCCACCCATTGGTGAATTTTGTCTAGTTTAGCCAACAAAGGTGCTTTTATAATGAAACGGTCTAGCCTTCTGGCTAAAGCATCATCTCTTGTTCTCGTATTCCTCTAGGTTGGAAAAATCTTGGCCGAATCAATGTTCATGAGGTTATTGGAGTCCATCAGATATTCAAAATATGTTACCAAAGGGTCTGTTTGTGCCCTATTTTCCCAAGATTCAGCATGACCCAAGGATAAATTTAGGTCTCCTCCTATGATTAAGTTGTCATTCTGCATGAATGTTGAATTCATCAGCTTGTCCCAAAAACCCTCCCTATTATGGCAGGGACCATATATATTTATTAGTCTGAGAGGCGTATTAATATCAGTGGCTGTGAAATTAGCCCTGAAGTATCCTTTACCACCCCATATATTGTTAATATTGATAGAATTTTTATCGAAACCCAAAGCACATCCCTGGGATCTCCCTCTCACATCCAACGTATGGAAAATCTAGTCTGGAAACATATTCAATAGGATCTTGTTCGTGGAGTCCTCATCTCCCAAAGTCTCTTGTAGTAATAATACATCAATCCTAACCAATCCTAATAGTCTTTTGAGTGCCAGTTTCTTGTCCAGGCTGGCCAAACCCATGCAATTGAAGGATAGACACTTCATGGGATAACCTGATCAGGCTTTCCTTTTTCTCTAAGAACCTAGTCAATAGGAATATAAATACCAATCGTCGCCTATATGCCCGCTCAGAGGATGGATTTTGACATATATGATTGTCTGCCCTTGGAAATTTTTGAGATCTTGTGGGGATGGGGTCCTCACCCAATCCGAAGGTGAGGGTTCAAGGATGGGGTTAAGATCATAGGTTGTACCTATGGGAACCACAGGAATTCGAGTCCTCCCTAGTAGGAATACTGAGAGGGTCCATGAAAATGGTCGATACAGAGTCCAGATCAGTGGGGGGTGCCGATACAACAAGGCAGTTAATAGAACTCATTTTACATGCATCTAAACCCATTCTCAAAGCAGCTAAAGATAACAATGCATTTCCAGAATTCATAAAAATATGAGTAGAGGGGGAGAGGAATTAAGAGTACTCGAAAATAATTCAAGACCCCTTGAATGTGATAAAGTGACCCGAATATCAGGAGTCTATGTGCCTGCTTGATGAGATGCCTCCACATCCACATTTCACCTCATCCGAGGTTCCTCAATGATATTTTGTGCAGGGATTGATTCAACCTTCGAAGTAGTCTGGGTACTTGCAGAGACAAATTTTTTCGGGGGCTCAGAATGAATCCTGGTGATAAGCGGGCATTCTTTATATAGGTGTCCCACCTCATGGCACCGCCTACACCGAAATGGGATCCCCTCATAGTCCAAGATCTGCCATCGAATAATATCCCCAAGTTGGAGTCGGTAACTCTCCACCAGTCCTTCTCTTGTATCCATATGTACTAGTATCCTAGCAATGGCTAGACAACCAAATTCAATATAGGTTCTTTCATGGTCAATATATATACCAAGGTCATCTCCAAAATTGTAATGGAAGCCCTGGGAGTCTAACCCAAATCAGCCCTGCCCCCAAGTTTTCCATTTCAGGGTCGAAGAATGGTGGCCACTTCTTGAGTAGCATTGGTGTCATCTCAATATGCCAATATCTTAACAGAACCCATATTGCTAGTTCTGACTACGGAAAGATAAGTGTGAACCATCCCCTATTCATGGCTAAAATCGATGGCAGCTAGTCCAATAAATGTCCCCAAACTTCCACAATCCACCTCTTTAAATGAGCAAGGGTATAGTTTCATCCCCGAACTCTTCCAACCAATGTGCTCTCTGTAATGCATCTTGGGCCATGCTGATACCCTCACTGAAAACCAACAGTCGTCCCCATTCATGCACCTTGGAACACTTTATTTTTTCTTCCCCCCGATCTCTATGCCTTTTCTACCAGTTGTTGCTCTTCCTCCACCTGTTGGTTATCATTCGAGTCTGAAGCCCTATTTTCCTTAGACCCCTATTCTTGATGACTAATTCCATCGAAATATCTGAAAGTGCGAGATGTAGGAGTTGGTGTCGAACCTTGGGTATTAGCTTCGGAAGTGCCTGGTACACTATACACTGGATTTACCATGCCATAAGTTCCATTCCCTGGACTTATCGAGCCTCTGAACTCCACAAATGATAACACTTGTACATTCATCACAAAACCATGTTGTTCATGTGCCCCGTACTGTAATTCTGTTGGCGAAGGGATATTCCATAGCGATTGAGCCTGTTCCTCCCATAAATTAATAAAAACCTCATTTACTAACGAGCATGGTTGAGTAAACCCTAAGCCATTTAGGGCAGTGTTGGCTTGAGTAGGACTAACCTAGGTTTAGTGTTAGTTAGCCAAACAAATCCCTACACTACTGGCCCTTTCGGCATCAACCCATGGAGTGCGGACTAAAGTCTCACTCGAAGTAATATGGGGGCATGCTGGAACCAAGTTTCTACACCCTTGAGATGGTTGTGATGTCGGGTTATCCTAGCTATACCTTCCTATGCACAGGTTGCTTAGACCTCTGTTCCACCCTTCAGTACTTCCGCAAAAGGATACAATCGGCTTTCACACAGCCCTAACCTAGGGCTGATATACTTTTGCGTTGCTAGGGAAGCGAATTGCGATATCTCCCGAACTAGGCTAAGTGTCTTACTTATCTTATTAACTGATATTAGTTAGCTTCGCATAAATAGATGTTCTTAATTGCATTCACTTAACCAACACATTTACATACATTTTCGCATCATATAAGCATTATAATTGAAATTCATACCCAATATAACAGATGCATAAACAGGAAATAAAGACACATAAATTATAGAATCCTTCTCTTTATAGATAATTCTGGACAATTATAGACTCGAGCTACCCTGCGCACTCAACTGCAGACTTCTAGGCCTCTACACACTCAGCTGCAAAGCCTCTACCTACGCTACGACCCAAACTTAGACTTCTACTTCAGAGCTATCTCTCATACATGTCGATTCTTTCTTTATTCATTGCCTCTAACTATTTAGAGCTTAGCTCTATTTATAAAATCCCATGGTCCACAGACCATGGGTAGATCTTTAACACCCAACATTACATTTCCAAAATAAGGGCGGACAACCCTATGACTCTTTAACACCTACGTGCTTCGCGACCACAAAATGTGGAGTCTTTACATTTGAATTACGAAATTGGACCAAAATATGGGCTTTTAGCCCCAAAACTTCCCTTGGGGGATCCCGCGCCCAATAGGCCCACAACACAAACATCGTGACTCACCCTCGAGTCACTCTGCAAGTGCGAAGATCTTAGCACGAAGACCTCCTAGCTCCGTTTGGATCACCATAACTTCGGTAGTGCATTGAGAAACCACATGTTGGACTTCTTCCACTTGCTACTCGGTGACTGCCATTGAACCGCTACCCTGAATCTTCTACTGAGCTACCTACAGTTGTGTGAGATTTCCTTCAATGGAGGATGTGACAGTATATGCCTCGTCTATCCATGGTTGTGGGCGCACTTTTAAGACTTCTTCTTTGTGCCAAGCAGCATCCACCAATTCCTTGAGTGCCTTTGCCTCCTACATCCATGCAAGCCTCTGCGTACGGGCAACCGTCTGCGTGGTTCCTTTGACCTCTTCATACCTTTGTTGTAGCTCGTGTGCCTCTGTCTCCAAGTGCTCTACATTCGGGTCCTCCTGGAGGGTGGTTAGGACCTCGAATGACTGTTCAAAAAGCTGCATGTAGTCTGATACTGCACTATCGACCGCTACTATTGTTGTTGTAACAGCAGTGGTATGTTATTCCCTGAATTTCAACAGAGTTGAAGGCTGAGCCCTCAATTGTAATTCTGCAATCTACAAGTTCAGCTCTAGATGAACCCTGGCCATCTAAGCTCGAGCGTCATGCACCCTTGTGGCTAACTTGCGGACGCGCACCTCTACTGATTCTTTTGCTTGAATGTCCAACTCCAGGACCATTTAGCAGGCTTCCTCCACTACCTACATTATTTTATTATTCTGCTCCACTGCCTCATTTTGCAATAGGCCCAATTTCTCGATGATGATGTGCTTCTCCTTCATCACCTATAGAGAGCAACTATCCCTGGCTCAAATTTCCTCGGTGACTCCATCCTACAAGAGGTAGAGCGTCTCTAGAGGGAGCGCGACCATATTCAATCCTACCCCTTTTAGACTACTAACCATGGGCCTATCGGCATCATTCTCTGTAGCAAGTGCCCCATCTGGTAGCACTATCATGTTGGTCACCCTTATGCACAACATATCCACGGCAGTTGAAGTGCCGGTCGCAAGGCTAGTGGACACTGTGCCAGCCTATGGAGTGTGAACCTGCAACCCCTACAGTTCTATTCGAAGAGCCCCCAATACCAACTACTTTTGTTCTTCAAACTGTTGGAGGGCCTCTGTGGTGACATCCCTCACCATTTCTCCGATATCATGAAAATCCCCCTTCGTGAGGGTGATTGGGTCCAAGGATGTCTTTGAAGCCTTGGTTTTCTTCCTCGATGTTACCTTCTCTTGTGGGTGCGGACGCTTAAGTTAGGTGGACCTTGTTTGTGCATCCATGCCACATTGGTCTTTCAGTTCCTCTGTTTCTGCCTCATCCCTGGGTGAAGGTGGCTTCTGTCCTTCGCGTGCTTCTTCTCCTGTCTTCTGTTTTTCCGCCACTTTCGCGGTGTCATACACTACCCAGGCCTTAGCCTCTGCTTCCTCCTTTCTACACTTCTCATCCACCTGCGTTATTCTGAGCTTTGTTTCCTCCTTCTTACGTTGTGCAGTGGACTTGTCTATTTCCACCGTGGAGCCTGCTGGAGCATGCCACTCCGGCGGCCAAGAATCAATGATTGTAAAGATCACATCATCAATTGCCAAATATGGTAAGTTATTTCATGTCTTCGTGGGTTCCTTCCATGCCCTAATAAAAACATGGTGGAAATTCACTTTGAACTTTGAAAAGCTCTGCAAATTAGCATATACTATAGGCGACAATCGCAACTTGCGATTGATCCCCATCCAGATACTCATCTTCATTAAGACCCAAAAGATATTGCTTTCTTTTATGTGTTGTGCATCCTTGGTCACCCATAGTGAAGCATAGTTCGCTACCTCGGGGAGGTCTGATGCAACCGAAGGGAATTAGCTGTCTTCTAGCAACTCCCATTCCACTAGTACGATCAACAACAGGAGCCATGCATAGTGAAATGTTTTTCCCTACTCCTGTGCCTCGCGACAGTTCACAAGTAAATTGTCACAAAGATAATTCACCCAGTTGAACTCGACTCCTTCAGCGCATTGGGCCGCTAGTGCAATCACAGGCACGGGCACCCCATCTGCATGACACTTCCGCATCACCTTCCCTGCTAGTATTTGCATTGCCACCTTGACTGCAGGGTTGTTAATATTGGAGATGGCATATCCTTGCTTCTTCTTCTCCAACTTGAATTTCTTCTTCATAGCTTCTGCGAGGGCCAACTCACCAACTTTTCCTTTTGAAATATTGGCTAGATCTTCCCCTAAGTAAGGAAACCGTGTAATCTGATGGATCAAGTGGTCTATGATGGGAATGGGCTCCTCCAACCATAAACACCCATCATGCACCAAGCAGAGCAACTGTCTGATGACAAAGACGGTCACTGGGGCACGATGGTAATGTGGCACCCATAGTAGGTTAAGCAACCTGGCTTTCTCTACACCCTTAAGCTAGGTCCGCAGCTCTAATTCAATTGTTCTAGCAGTCGCGTCAATCCGTCGGTGCATTAGCTTTTGAATTACTAGATGTGGGAATTTATCATGATCTGTGAGGTCCCAATCTTTGAATTTCAGTACAAGAACTTGCCCTAAGTGTGGCCCCTCATAAACAATGTCATCTGGGAGCAACAAAGTTTGCAGGGAGCTCTTGCTCTCCTCTATGTACTTTGGTACCTTGGCTTTGCCCTTGCTTGGAGGAACATATTCAGGTAACTGGGTAATAGGGTCCACACCATGGGTTTCAACTGTCATTTCTGCGTCCTCCTCATCCACTAGGATTTCTTTAGATTCTTCCTCATCAACCTCCATATTAATGGCCTTCCCCTTTTACAGCAAGTTGAGTTTGGTCCTCTGTGGGTTTTTTTGTGAGATGTGCACCGGGATCATAACCTACTTATCCTTCTTAGGTCTCACTATTCTGGGTGATTTAGGGACCTCAACTATCACTCCAGCACTCTTTGGGGCTTCTACTACTGCAATTTCCTAAGCAGCTTCCTCTGGTGTTGACATCACTTTGGTGAGGAGGTCCTGCGTCTCCTTCGGCAATCTCTCAAACACTGAACTTGCTCTCAAAACCTCAAAATTCGAAAGGTCCATACACAACTAATAGCACAACAACTAAACTTTTAAAATGCCAAGTGTTTTTCATTGGACAACCACTTGTAATTTATAGGGCTTTTTGAATTCAAATTCGACCATTCCCCCCACATTCGGCCTATTAATGCTAGATTAACGACATATTTTCAACAATCTAACCCATAAATTTCACCTTAAATGTTTTCCGACCACTCTATTTAGCCTCAAACCAACCATCAAATCGTGAATAGTGATTTTAACGGTCATTTTTTAGCGGACCTACGCACTAGCACAACTATCTTCACATTGTCATGGACCTTGTGACACTTCGCTGCTTCGTGCAGTCTCGACATCGTGCAGCCCCACAACCCAGCCAGTGTAGTTTATAGTCTAACGCCTCTATTTAGCTGCCTAGAGTCCTAAGACTCTGCTACTTTCACATAGTCACATGGCCAAATCACCGGTGTATGGCTTAAAGCAACTACCATTCACCTTTCCTGGGAAGGGTTCTCCATTTAACTTGACCAGCTGTATCGCCTCCGTAGGTAATCTCCTTAATAACATACATCCCTAACCAGTGCATCCTGAATTTTTTGGGAAATTTACCAAAATTACTATCATACAAGAAAACCATATCATTTACCTTGAAGGTGCACAACTTAATATGTCTATCGTGCCATGCCTTTTCACGCTGCTGGTGAAATCCAGCCAAAAATATTTCTTCCTTGAGTTCATCGAGTTGTGCGAGCCTTTCTTCCAGGGCTTCGTGATCCATCATACCTGTGAGCGCTACTATGCGCAGACTAGGCACAATGTATTCCATAGGCATTATGGCTTCAACCTCGTATACTAGCCTAAAGGGTGTCTATCCCGTCAGCTTCTTGCATGTCGTCTGATAAGCCCATAACACTGCAAGTATGCGTAGGTCCCAATCACTTCTCTGAGCATTGCATACCTTGGTTAAAACATTTTCAAGCACTTTGTTGAATGCCTCCATTGTCCCATTAGCCTGTCGGTGATAAGGTGTGCTCTTTTGGTGATACACCTGAAATTCCTCCATTAGTGCGCTGATCGTCTCATTCAGGAAATGCGTACCATGATCGCTCATCAAGATCCTTGGACATCCAAATCATTTCAGTACATGCTCAAATAGGAACTTCGTAGCAGTCGTGCCCATGTAATCCTTCACCGGCTGTGATTCTTCCCGATGAGTCAAATACTCTGTCGCAGTGATAATGTACCTCGCGCCTGTCTTCCCTTAACGCTGAGTGGGTCCTACAAAATCTATTGCCCACTTTTCAAAAGTTTGCAACGTCATTTGTGGATTCAAAGGCATTTCATTTCTCTGTGATGGCATACCTATTCTTTAACATACATCACATGCCTTGCAATATGCTTTTGCATCTTGATGAAGGGTTGGCCACCACAACCCGGCACGTAGAATCTTCTACGCAGTTGCTCTTCCTGCATAATTTCCTCCCGCGGTGCCCCCATGAATGTCCAAAAGGATGCTTCTTCGTTCAAAATTAGGTACATACCTTCGCAGTATTTCATCATTCCCCATCTTGTATAGATGCCCAACAATGACAGAGAAATCTGTCGCACGCACCACTAATTCCTTCTTTTACTAGACAGAGTATCCTTCCGGTGCAGTTCTAGTTGTTAGGAAGTGTATTATATCCTCAAAATGTCCATCCATGACGTGCATAGCAAAGATTTATGCATCAGGTAATCCTTCCTCCAAATTAGTAGGTTCCTCCCCTGTTTCGATGCGTGACAGATGGTTTGGTCCTATGTTCAATCATCCAGGCTTCACAACAACTTCAAAGCCACACTCTTAGAACAATAAGAGCCATCTACAAATTCCCCCCCCCCCCAAACACAAGCTTATTGACCAGATACTTCAACGCGGAGTGATATGTATACATTTTAAAGTGGCCTCCTAGCAGGTAGTGTCGATACTTCTGGAGTGCATATACCACAACTAGCCCCTCGCATCTAGTGGTAGAATGGTTCTTCTCTGCTTTGGCCAACTACACGCGTAAATCATCTTGCCAGTCATACTTCTCTATCAATTTCATCTTAGGTTTCCAAAACCATGCTCTCATCATCCTCCTACATTCGTGCCAATCATCAAAGCTTCCCTTGTGTGTACCCCACCATCTTGCAGGCATAGCGCGCAGTACCCAGTCCAAGGCCTGGAAGCGTTGCTTTTCTAGCAACTCCCTTTCAAATGCATCCAAAAAGGTATCTACCTCAGTTAGACCATCATAAGTAGGTAGATTTCTTACCTCGGACGACACAAAACGCAGTGACTGGGTCATCATATTGCAATTCAGTGTAGTTACTTCATGTAACTGATTCTTCCATTGTTCTATTTCTTCATCGAAATCTGAAGTGCAGGAACTCTTGCGCTCCCATGTAATCCTTCCATCCACGATGGGATTCACCCAGTCTTGGTCTCGTGCTGTTATCTTATAGATGTAGTCTAGATCATCATCACTCTCATAGTCACGGACTAGTTCCGTATAGCACAATCCTTCAGCAAGATCCAGGGGTATTATTACTCGTAGTGATTTCTTCTCAAAGATCATCTTTTGCTTCTTTAGATTGATTACCCCATTCATATCAGTAGCCCAGTCAATTCCCAGGAGCGCAGGGTAGGGATTGTTGTCATACACAATCTTTATTACTTCAAAATCTACCAGCGCGCTCGCTCCCTCAATATCCACAATCACTCCCTGAAGCCGGCCCATGGGTATGATTTTTTGATGATTCGCCATCCTTAGTTGAATCAAAGACCATTGTAGCGTAGGTTTCCCCATCCGCTCCCAAGTCTGCTTCGACAGGACATTCGCATCTGATCCCAAATCTAGAATGACTTGATCCATTTCATATTCTCCGATCTACGCGGTGAGTCTCATTTCATGCTCTGTCCTTGTCTTATGTGTTACACTAAAATTTGTCACCATGACTATTTGCAGTTAGTATGGCTCCATCAACTGTCATACTATCCTCCTTGGCAAGTCTCATACCTCTACTCTCCATGTCAAACTCCAAGAAAGAGAGAAAGTCTTTAAAAATCTATATATCTCTGGGTACGCAGTTTCTCTTAGCCTTACCTGCGTGTACGCACTCCAAGTTCACAATACCTGCGTACTTGTACGCTCTGTCTGTAAAGGGCTGGGTGCATACTCCTGTAAAGGTCAAAAGGTGCAAGTTTCACTCCAAAAAAGTTACTTGTGGTCATTTCTAGAGCATTCTAGAAGCTTGTTTGACATGTATTGAGTGCCTCCAGATGGTTCATGTATCCCTATGAAAGAGGAACTTATCCCATCAAGAGGGGAGCTATCCCATTCAAATAGGGGCTTATCCCATTGATGGTGGACCTGATTAACTTCCTCTAGAGCGCTATAAATACAGGCATTGGGCCAGAAGGAGGGGAGGTTGAAAGCTGAACATTCCTAAGGGTAGATGCTGCTGGAATTAGGACTCCCTTATAGAGCTTGAGAGGAGAGATTCCCATCCTTTCCTAGCCTTATTTGGAAGTGGGTGAGCTGATCAAAGTAAAGGAAAACTCTTGCTGGACCCTATGAGGGACCTGCACAACACCAAGGCTCAGGTTGTAATGGTTTCTTTTGTTTCCACTTAATACAAATGAACTCATTTTTCTCAACAGATTGTTATTCATGATTTGTTTCATATACTCCTTGGTTTGTATGATGGATTTGTGTTATTTTATAAGTTTATCAGGTGCTATTTAATCTTTTGGCTCGTTAGTGAATGCAGGTTTCGAAGAGAAGGAGGAGCTCATCTGGATCAGCGAGGCCGGACTACTACAAAGCGTTGGACTAAAGGTATGTTATAATCACCTGATTACTTGTATTCTAAGTGCATGTTTAGAGAAAGGTAGTGTTTATTTGTCTTGTTTGTCACTAGAAAGCCTTAGCTTCTAGGGAGGTCGGTTTTGTCCGCAATATCGACTCTTTCCGCATGACAAAATGGCGACTCCACTGGGGAACTCCATTGATGTGAATGATTTTTCCTTTGTATGAAACTTTGATCTGAGAAAAGTCGTTTATTTTCTGGTTTTTGGTTGTTTGACTGGGTATTTGGGTGGGCTAGCTTAGGGTTAAATTAGATTTTAGTTTTTCTTAGTTTTGCTAGCAGTACGCACCCTCTGAGTTGAGCACAGTGCATACCTGTACGCACTGCAGCTTTGTGCACAGAGCGTACACGCACCTGTGCAAACAGGTTGCCTGCGTACCCTGTCAAAATTAAGAAAATTTCAATTTTCTTTTTTTTTTTCCTCTTAGATTTTGTTTTTAATTTGTTTTTTCTGCCTAGATCCACTGGTTGTCTGCCATAAATCTTCACCTAAGCTTGTTTCGTCAGTGTCGAGAGTTTTAGTGAAATTCATAGAGATTTTGTCCTAGGGTTTGATTTTTGCACTAGTCCTGTAGTGACTTTGGCTTTAGAAGTTGTAAAACCTTGGATCTCCCTGGTTTTGTTCAGTCTTCTTAGGAGTCGGGCCTTTCATAGAATCCACCCTTGTGAGAAACCTACCTTTGTGTTGTCTCTTTGCCAAATCTCGAAAAAGTTTGTTGATTGAACTTTGAATTTTATTCTTAAGAAAAAGAACAAAAGATTTTGATTTTTGTTTTTGACTGGTTTTTTGATTCTACATTAACTAGTCCTTAGTTAAATTTTGACTGAGTAAAACATCCAGGAATCATACTTGGTAGGCTTTTGCCTCATTAGATTTACTTTTAGATGCATTTCTCTTGGATTTGCTTTTGAGTGAAATTGAGTTGATTTGGTTGCCATAGATTTTTTAACTTTGATTTATGTTAAAGTAGGTTTTACATGTTTTGCTAATATAGGGAAAAATACAAAAAAAAACTCTTTTGAAGAAAAGTTTGCTTTGGTAGCATTTGAGTCTTTGAAAGGAAAAGGAATTTTCGTGAAGTGATTAGTGGTCATGTGTTGTGTGCTTTGGAAAAGATAAAGAGTTTGTTTCTTTGATTTTCATTGCCAAGAAAGTTGTCTTTATATCAATCTTGCATTCTCCAACTCTCTTAGCTAGGGAATTCATTGAAAAAGAAAATTAGTATAAATCATCCTAAGTGCATCTTTTTAGTTGATTTGAGTCGAGTCTACACACCATCAGTTTCATCTCCACTACCTTTTGTCCTAAAGAAAATCCATAAAAATTAACGCTTAAAGTAAAATCAAATTAGTAACTTTTTATTTACTAGGGCTCTGAAACACCAATATAGATCAGGCTAGTGTCTTGGAGTAGGAGAGTAATTAACTCTCCAAGACAGTAAAACCAAACAAGTAGCTCATCTTGTGGTAGGATAAATCCAACTGTTTCATTTGTACTCTGGGAAAGCTCCTCTTAAAGGAGAAGCACGAGACCGTGTCCGAACCAGTGAGGGGATCAATCCTCCTTCATTGGGAAAGACGCCAGATACGCACGTACTACAAACGGTAAACCTCGGATTATTTTCGAGGAGCCTGGGGTCACTTGTCGGTAAACCTTGGATTATTGTCAAGGAGCCGGCAAGGGGATTGAGCTTGTTACTCTGCCCTTGCGTGCTATCGGGTTGTAGACTGTTCCCCCAGGTATATTTGTTGTTGTTGGTAACCTTAGTGACCATTATCTTTAGGATTCTACCGAGGTGACGGTGGAGGGAAGATCCCACTGTACCTAGAGCAGACGTCGGCTAGACTCACTTGGATTTTCTGGGGGGTTCACTTCACTCGAGACGGTTAAAGTGGAGGAACTTGGTCCAGTCTATTCATTAAGCAGGTTGTTGGGGTAACTGTTCCACCCACCACTTCTGTACTGAATTCGGCGATGTTGGGCTTCATCACCAGCTAGTGTTTTCGGTCCGAAAGGCTACTGTTTGCGTATGGTTTGACGCCCTAGATTCTTTAGGCGTGTGATTCGAATTTGTTTGGTTCTTTAGAGACTTTAGGCGGTTTGCTTTGAGATTTTACTTTGTTTGTGTGTGCAGTAGTTAAAAATTTTTAACTGTGGCTGAATTACCGAGACAGTCCCGTAGACTTCGGGGCAAGTCTCCTGAGATTTTTACCGTGGCCGATTTGTTGAGGAAGTCCCGTAGACTTCGGGGCGAACCTCCTGAAGATGTCTCGGGTCATTACGAAGGTTTGAAAGTCCTTGTAACTCCTAGTGGCAGTAAAGTAGGGTCACCTGAAGAAGGAGAGTCGTCGTTGGTAGTCCATCCAGATTACCAAGGTCTCGAAACAGGTTATAATCCCGAAGCTGTTGCAGTTTCTGAGCTTGCTGGTAGTTTTTCATCTACTAGTGATATAGGCGAAGAACCTGAAATATCTGAACCTGTTACTCCAACTTCTAGTGCTCCTGATTCACCTAGGGTAGAAAGAGTCATCACCAAAAATCTTCCTGCTGGTTTGATAGCTATTGAAGAACTTGCTCCAGAGGAAGAATTTGGCGTCTCTATCCTTGAAGATCAACCTACTATTGATCTAAGGGAGCATGAATCCATCTTTTACAGTCCTCCTAGAAGCACTACTTGGTACCTTTCGTTAACCAATTATTTAGACAACTCAGGGTCAAGTTTTTCTCCACCTCGTACTCCTTTTCCACCTAGAGGTATTTATACTCCTGTAAATATGTCTGGTCAGTCGTTCGTGTTCACTCAATCTCCTGAATCTTTCTTGTACGGCGGTCCTTCTGTTCCCTCTGGGTATCAGTCACTTTCTGGTACTTTTGCGGGAGCATCTCCTCAACCCATTGAACATGGGTTATTAGCTGGAAACAATGGTAATAAACCGTTGGGTGTAGGAGACATTTACATGATGTCAGGTTCAGTTCCCGGTTCTCAACCTCAAGGTGGCCAGTTACCGCCTGGGGGGCAGCCTCAATTAATGCCTGGGGGGCAACCTCAAGGTACACAAATTGCGTCTGGGGGGAAACCTCAAGGACAGTATGTACCCATAGTACAATACATTCCTCAAGGTCAACCCCAGCCTCAATATGTACCCCAAGGTCAACCTCAGTATCAATTTATAGCTCAAGGTCAACCCCAGTATCAGTATTTACCTCAAGGGTATCTACCTCAAGGTCAGTACTCGAGTCAAAGTTATCAACCACCCCAAGGTCAATCTTATGTTCAAGGTACGGGAAATGTACCTTTCAATTATCAATCCTACCCTCAATCCGGTTATGGATCTCAATATCCTCAACCTGTCATGGGTCAATACCCCGGAATGAACATAGTGTGGGATCCATCGCAAGTTCAACAAGTGTTGCAGCCAAGCGTACAGTTGTCATCTCAAACTGGACAACCCTTAGTTTCTAGTTCACCCCAGCAACCAGTCCAGTCTAATGTTCAAACTTCTGTACCTTCGGTAGTTACTCAGTCGCCAATTGCCCCTAGTACTCCATCTCAAACGACTGCTGCAACTACCGCAACATCTGTTCCTTCCACCACACTTACTTCTGGAGTATCGACAGCTCCGGTTTCTACTGTCTCTGCAACTACTCCTCAGACATATTTACCATTGTCTGGATCTACGATTCAAACTACGGTTCAGATGCCTGTAGGACAACCTGGTTCAAGTACGGTTGTTACTAGTCAACCACAATTTGTTTATCAACCGTACCAGGGACAGTACCAATACGGGCCTACTGTCCAACAGCCAGTTTACCAGTATCAACCGTATCCTGGGTACACTTATCAACAACCTCAGCAACCCCAGTACGGTCCGGTTAATCCTGGTTTTCCAGGAGGATACAATATCCCGAATGCGATACCTATTCCAAGTTATCCTGGATATCCTCCTCCTGGGACTGGTCTTGTGACCCAAATTTTTAGGGATCCTAATCGGCAATTGCGGTTCATCGCAACTTTGGATTTACCAGACTTGTCGCGCCTAACGAACGATCCAATAAATTATCTTCCGTTCTGGCCGCCAATGCCGAATAAGTTGCCCAGTGACATTCCCAAGTTCGAGGGTAAATCTGGAGAGGATCCGTCAAATCATGTGATGACTTACCACCTCTGGTGTGCTTCAAATTCCATCTCGGATGATTCGATCCGCTTACGTCTTTTTCAGTGTACGCTCATTGGTCTCGCGGCCAAGTGGTACACTGAGTTACCACGGGACTCTTTTTACAATCTTAGTCAGTTAGCTACCTCGTTCTTAACTCATTTTCAGTTGCCGGTCAGATATGATAATGGCACGGAGCTACTAACTTCATTAAAACAGTCGACGTCCACTTATATTTCCGATCATATACATGAATGGAGACGTCGAAGGTGATTAGTGAAAGTTTTTATCCCGGACCAAATCTTAGTTGAATGGTTTGTTAAATCATTATTACCGAAGATTACTGAAGACGTAGCTAAGGCCGGAGTAGTTACTGAGGAGCAAGTGATTGCTCAAGTGCAGTACCTTGACTTACTTTACACTCAGTCGGTTACGTTACACGAAAAGATCCCAGATCTTCCAAAGTCAAATCAAATCGCTGCTGCTCCTTCGGGATCTCATGCTATTGATGGCATGATTGGTACGGTGAATACTAAAAGCAAGAAGAAGTCTTCAAAGAATTCTTCTCCCATTATAACCTTACCAGATTCCCCGACAAGAGAATCTTCTCCTGAAGTTTCCGCTGATATCCACGTTGTAGAGTCATCTACGGCTAAGTCAAAAAACGGTGGGAAGAAGAAATGTAAGAAGAAGAGTAAAGCAGACAAGACTCCAAAGGAGGAAACAGAAAAGTCGGAAACCAATGACGAAAAGCGCAAACCTCGATATCCTTGTCTTATTTGTGAAGAGGATCATTTTACAAGAGATTGCCCTCATCGGGCTGAGGTTGTGAAAATCGTCAAGGGTTCCCCAACTCCTGCTGTTTTGAAAGATCCATTTCCAAAGCAGGAGAGTAAGATGATAGTTTCTTCCTCGAATGCCAGTGAAGAACCCATATTGATGATGTCTCATGTAAGGATTGCGACTCGATCGCAAGATTATGGTAGTAAAAGTCCTGTTGATGGATCGAAAGATGTAGAATCTTCTCATTCAAATCCATCAACCTCAGCTCCCGGTTCCGATCCACTACAAATCGAGAAACCTAACCCTGACTTAGTAATCAAACCGCCTGCCAAGGGTGTACTTCGAAGGTCTGCTTTCAATCCACATGCGAGAGCGGCCCAGAATTACAACATTGTTGAGGATTTAGCTGTTTCACCCTCAGCAATGTCGGCTTTAGAAGTGCTGCAATCATGCCCAGCACAGCGAAAATTACTTTTGTCGGCTATAGGAGCTGTTGATGTTCAGGACCCAAACCTAATAATCTTTGATCTAGAAAATAGTACACCGCGTTTGCCTCATCAGATGGCTTTCCAGATCCCAGTGATAGTAAAAAACAGACCTATTCATCGGACTGTAATTGATGAGGGAGCTTCCACGTGTATTATGTCGATACAGTGCTGGAGATCGCTTGGTTCTCCTTCACTAAATCAATCCCCGATAATTCTTAAGGCCTTTGATGGCCGTGGGTTCCATCCGTTTGGCATTCTACAGGATTTTCCTATAGGGGTTGAAGGGAAAACCGTTAGTCTAGATGTGGAGGTGGTTGATGCCCCTCTAGACTACAACTTTCTTTTGGGTCGAAGTTGGTCTTACGCTATGACAGCGGTCGTTTCATCAGTCTTCAGAGTAATAAAGTTTCCACACAATGGAAAGATCGTAACCATAGACCAGCTGGCTTACTTTTCATCCGACCCAGCCTCTTTAGAGAGTATCCAGCATGTTTGTAAAACGACTATCCCTTACAAGGATGTTGGTGTAGGATTAGTTAAAGATGTCGGTTTACTAGGAACTTTTCCTTTTACTCCAATCAACGCCGTGTCTTCATTTGCATCTATTCATATGATTACTTCAGACACCATTGTTTATGACGATCCTTGGATCGTTCCTTCTGAATCTGAGATAGACTCATTTGGTGAAGCAATGCCTTTGAGTCCATATGAAATTGGCTATGAAGCCGTGCAGTCTTTTACCGACCCGAGTTCAACCAAAATCGACCAAATGAATGTGGTCTGTGAGGAATCACTTTTCGTGTCAACCTCGGAGTTAATAACGTTTCCCGAAGTTGTGTCATTTGACGAACAACTTTGTGAAGTCCTGTGCGTAGACGATTTACCATGGGAAGATCTCCATCATAGATCTTCGTTTTTACCTGAGGATGATCGTTTTGAAAACGATTTCTCATCAATCTTTACAGCTGAATATGTCAAAGAGGCTCAGAGTCCAATGAAACATCCTGATTCAGAGCTGAATTTGGGAAACATTTCTCGTACTATTCCCATTGACATTTCGGTCAAGCCCGGAATTGTTGAGCACATTCATATAGGTGCCTCGTGTTCAGATAATGAAATTCAGACATACAAGGCCCTATTTCAAGAATTCAGCGACGTGTTTGCCTGGTCTTACGAAGAAATGCCAGGAATTGATCCCGCAATTGTTGTCCATGAGATCAAGACTTACCCGGATGCTAAACCCGTCCGGCAACATTTGCGTCAGATTCACCCACGAAAAGCGGTTGCGATTAAAGCAGAAGTTGAGAAGCTGTTGAAAGCAGGTTTCATTTATCTGATCCCGTTAACGGATTGGGTATCGAATATTGTTCCGGTTAACAAAAAACAGGGAACAATAAGAATATGCATCGACTATAGGGATATCAATCGTGCTTGTCCCAAGGACAACTATCCAACACCCTATATCGATCAAATAATTGATGATTGTGCTGGCAGTGAAATATTTTCCTTTATGGACGGTTTTTCGGTTACAACCAAATCAATATTCTACCTACCGATCAACCAAAAACGGCTTTCATTTATCCATGGGGGACATTTGCTTATTGCAAATTACCTTTTGGGCTTAAGAATGTCGGAGCCACTTTTCAAAGGGCGATGTCTTATGTGTTTCATGACATCAGACACATTGTGCAAGCGTATCTCGATGATTTTCCTGCTCACTCCTTACATCGAGCTGATCACCTTGTCCATTTACGAGCAATCTTCATGAGGTGTAGGCATTATCGGATTCGGTTGAACCCACACAAATGTGTCTTCTGTATAGAAGTGGGACGATTGCTAGGATTTGTAGTTTCAAAAGCTGGCATCCGTGTTGATCCCTCGAAGGTAGAAGCTATCATCAAATTGCCTCCTCCTTCGAGTCTTCGCCAACTCCAAAGTTTGCAGGGGAAAGCAAACTTTTTACGCCGATTCATTCCTAACTACGCCGAGATTACCAGGGGTTTTACCCGGTTGTTGAAACAAAATGCTCAATTCTCTTGGGATGAGATAGCTCAGAAATCTTTTGATGCACTCAAGCACGCGTTGACCCATGCACCGTTGCTGCATCCTCCCAACTACAACCAGGATTACTTTTTGTACCTCGCCGCCGCTCATTCCACCATTGGAATGGTCTTAGTCCAGGAAGACAAATTCGGAACGGAATATGTGATCTATTACCTTAGTCAGACGTTAAATCCCACTGAGCTCAAATATTCACATGTGGAGAAATTGGCCTTGGCAGCCGTTCAAGCTGTCCAATGTTTTCGTCACTACATTCTTCTCCGTAAAACTACAGTCATTTCGGATTGCAACCCTATGATCTACATTTTGACTAAACAATTGCTAGGGGGCAAGTACTCTAAATGGATCGTTATCCTCCAGGAGTTCGACTTGGAATTTGAAAAGTCTAAGTCTAAGAAATCTTTAGTTTTTGCAGAGTTGATGTGTGATTTCCCGCGTGCTGACACAGAAACTGTGGCAGAGGAACCCATTGCGGATGAGTCTTTGTTTCTCATCAGCACTTTAGATCCGTGGTATGGAGATATAATTGTCTATCTCCAGACCCAATCCTTTCGGCCCGAAGTTTCAAAGTCGGAACGTCGGAAAATTCAATTCCAGTCCCAACAGTACAGAATTATTGGAGATACTCTTTATCGCCGTGGGGCGGACTTGGTTTTTCGTCGTTGCTTAACTCATGAGGAAGTTGAGAGGGTTTTGAATGACTGTCACTCTGGAGCATGTGGCGGTCATATGTCTGGGTATGCCACAGCCCAAAAGATATTGCGCACTGGCTACTTCTGGCCGTCCTTGTTTAAAGACTGTATTATTGCGGTCCGGAAATGCCACAACTGTCAAGTGTTTGATCGCAAGATGCGCACACCACCTGCTCCTCTCCACCCTATAATTGTCGTTGGTCCTTTTTCTAAATGGGGTATCGATTTTATTACATGTAACCCTCACTCGGTCGGGGGGCATGCGTATATCATCCTTGCGGTTGATTATTTTACTAAGTGGGCCGAGACGATGCCTACATTCGAGGCAGACGGCAAGACAGCTGCAATTTTCATATTCAATCACATTATTGCTAGGTTTGGTGTCCCACAAGCGATAATCACTGACCATGGGCGCCATTTTCGAAACATTATGATGACAGAACTTACAGACCAGCTTGGTTTGCGTCACGATAGCTCAACTCCTTATTATCCACAAGCCAATGGTCTGGTTGAGTCCATCAACAAAGTTTTAGTTATCATGATCCGATGAATCATTGGTATTCATCGGTCGGATTGGCACAACATGTTATTTTCCGCGCTTTGGGCGTACCGAACCTCAGTGAAAACATCAACAGGGTTCACTCCTTTCCAACTAGTTTATGGTTTGGAAGCAGTGCTGCCCATTGAATGCGAAATCCCGTCACTTCAAATGGTTGTCGAATTACTTCCAGCTACTTCCGAAGAGGAGAAGCGTCTATTATACTTAGCTCAATTAGATGAGACTCGACGTGACGCTGCATTGGCAATCGAGACTCACGCAAAACAGATGAAAGCTCAGTATGATCGCAACGTGACCCCTCGAAATTTTTCGGAAGGAGACCTAGTGCTATTATATGATCAAGCTAACGATAAATTAGGTGCTGGAAAATTCGTTCCTATGTGGCATGGGCCCTACATTGTCAAGCGAAAGCTAGCAAAAGGGGCCTATGAGCTGGTAGATTTTGATGGGGACTCTTTGGGTAAACCCAGAAATGGACTTTACCTAAAGAGGTATTATGCTTAAATGATGGGTATGGAGATTTAGTTAGGTTAGATTTTTCTTTCTAGCTGGTGTGTTTGTTAGTATAGACAGTGTGCTTAGCTTAGAGAGTGTGTTTTTCGTCATTATTCTGGCTTATCTTGGTTTTACTCTTGATATTGCAGATGTCGACGCCTCTCCAAACGTACATTGGATTCGCTGATGGTGCTTGTCGTAGTACACGGAATATCTCTTCCGCAGCTTGGGTTATCTATTCGCCCTCTGACGAGTTAGTTTCTATGCATGGGGTGAGCCTCGGTCAAACAACAAACAACATTGCAGAATACAGTGCAGTGATTGAATTATTGTCTGAATCTATTTCATTTGGGATTCGGAGTTTGATAGTGAGGTTAGATTCTGAACTCGTTGTATTACAGCTTAATAGGGTATATGCCATTAGAAATCCAGTGTTATTAAGGTTATTTTTGAGAGTGCGCCTCTTGGAACGTGAATTTGATTACATTGAATATCAGCATATTCCAAGGTCTTTAAATACATTAGCAGATACAATTGCTTCTCGAATGTTAGACAGACATTTGCGATAATCATACATGTAAATTTAAAAACATTTCATCACACATGTTTAACAAGATAAGTCGGTAATAATGATATATATAGATAGGAGTGTGTCAAAAAATACATCGTCTTCGATCATAGGTTGAAAAACACCTTATGATCGGCAAAAATGATAAGTAGAAAAAACCAAAATGTCACATGTGTCTACAAAAGTGACCATCCAATCACTGGTGGTGCTCTCTATACGACACCACTGCACGGGTTACCCTACACAATAACCTCCTAAAAGGTCCTGGGACTGCGACCACATAGCGCTGAAGTCTGATAGGGATATCATCTATAGTCGTCTCTGGTATGTCTACCGTAAGACGCTCTAGGTCTTGTTCCAACTCAGCTAAGGTCTCTGCGGCCGCATCCTGTGGGGCCGGTGTCGGTGCAACTGGTACTCTCCTCTCGAAAGGCTGGAGATTGGCCAGACGCTGTGGGCCTACATCTGCATTTTAAAAATTGTACTGTCAGTTTTGAGACGATATAAAAAAAAAAAAATAGATAATTTAAAAACTTGTGAAAAATGAAGTACCTGTGTCATCCCACTGTTCTCCCGGTGGAAGAATCATGTCCGGATCTCTGCGAAAATCAACTCCGGCATACGGAAAATCCTGTATCGAGAAGACCTGGTTCTCTAACAAGTGAAAATACTCCAGTCTAAATCGGACAACCTCCGTGCCCTCGTTAGGATGACGGGCCATCACCGCAACCCATCACATCAACTTAGGCTCTCGGGGAAGCCCAGCCTCAACAGTGAGCTGCTGCGGGATCAGCATCGAAACCCTCTCTAGAGAAAAACTCACAACTAAAGGCCCATAACCAAAAGTCTTCAGTTGCCCGTTTTTTTCCCTAGTCAGTTGGCCCTTTAAATTGGCCAACACAGCATCACACCAGTTGAAAATGGTGCCTCGATAGCAATCAATCGCCATCCGCATTTGGGACCCGGTGGCAATATGCAAAGCGGCAGCACCGCAAAGTCTGGTAACTGTAAAGGAAATTACCATAAGTTCAGGTTGGGATATCTTTTTGATCTCTATCCCCTTCTCCTGGTTCTGATTATTGCACCACTCTAGTCGGAGACTAGCAATGGACTGGCCACCCGGCCTAGTCCCGGACAGAGTCAATTTTTCACCCCTCTTGGGCAAACCAGTGAGAAAGTAAATATCTGAGGGCTCTATCTCGAGCTGGTGCCCTCCAATGTAGAAACACTAATCCTGAACGTTCCACCTTTCAACCAGCCACTCTAGAAAGCGCACCTGGGCCCTCATGCCGGGTATGGCCCAGTATTTGTAAAGACCGCATGCCTTCAAAGCATCAATGGAAGGTTGGTGATTAATCGCGGCCAAATCAACATCTTCATGCTCTCTCTCGCGCCAATCAAGCATGGTGGGAAATATACACACCATAAAACATCTGTTAGAGTCCATAAAATTGAAATTTTTTGGTTCATTTTGGAGAAATTGGAGTATAAAAATCCACTCCGCGGTGTACGCAGCCCGCCTTTAGAGACAGGGCGTATGTACGCAGGTTCTCTTAAGGCAAGCTGCGTACGCCTGACATTTTCCCAACTGAGAAAATGTCGGGGTATGCAGGTCACCCATGGGGCACCTGCGTACCCCGAAAAGCGGACCTTGAAACCCCCAAGACCTCCAAAAAATAAAACTAAAGCTTAAAAACAAATTCTAAACGGATGGAAATGCAAGGGAGGATGTTGTAGAATACTTGATGAGACGGCGTTCGGTTTCGACGGTCGGATTCTCCGCAACGTCCACGGGAAGTTTCTTGCCAAAAGCCCTTTTTCTCTCCTCAATAGTAAAATGGTAAAAATGAAATGGTAAAAGCCCTTTTTATAGGTTTTTTGAGTAAATGAATGTCAAATTTTTTTATTTTCCACCATGAAAAGGTATTTTTCAAGTATTTTTATCTATTTTTAAACAGGTATGAGTAATGTGTTGGTTTTTGCGCAGGATAAAAAGGATTTTCAGGGAAAATGTCATTTTTCACATACAAAAACATCAGAGTCATATTTTAAGCCCTTTTCTGACTCCTAAAACATGAAAAGATTGCCGAGCGTTTCTTTTACACTCGTTAAAACGGAATTAAAAGACGGTCCCCTTATAGCCCTTTTTCTAACCGTAAAAACAGGAAAAGATTGCCGGATTTTTGTCGTTTCAAATTCGATATTGGAAATAAAACGACGTGTCCTTGATCGATTTTTACTTTTCAGGTCAAAGACACTAATCATGAAAGTACTCCTTGGTCGCAAGATCAAGCGGTTCTCTCAAGTATTATTTTATACTTTTTCAGGCTTGGGAGATACAACTTTACGAAAAATTTCAACCCTGGAGTCTTCTTAAGTTTTTCAAACTCTCTAAAATTGAAAAATGCCGAGTTTCTCCTATACTGGACTCGTTAAAATTTCACAGTAAAGGACCTGTTCGATTACAAACAGGAACGGACCACTCCTTCTTAGGGTTTGAATCAAAACTAAGTTGGACTCATCCGAAGGATGAGCTTATAATCAAGCATATGTTATCCTCCTCAAGCTTGTAAAAAATAAAGAGGTACTTGCCAGAAATGGTGGGGGAAAAGAGAGAAAAATGAGCCTATTTGTTATCCTTTGTCTCAGAAGAAGCCTTATCACCGCTCTTGAACACGACACTTTTCATTCACCTGGGTTGGGTAATCCTTTGCCTCACAGTTGATCAAACCACATTGAAAGTCTTCACTTTGGGTCAAATGTCACCAAGCCATCTGTTGTGTCGTTATGTGTTGAAGAGGTCTCTACAAATAAACCATTCATCTGCAAAATACCCGTCATCCATCTCGACCATCCCTGAGTCAGTCCTTACAGCTACATTTCTTCAACTTGATCTATGATTTCGTGTTGTAGCTTTGCCTGCAACGGGTCGCTTTCTACCGACATCAGCACATTATCTAGAAACATGACTTAGAAATCGTCAGTACCTTGAAATCTGCATGCATCAATGGCAGGTTTCTCGCCTTTGACGACGGTGTACATCATTGACTTTCGATCGAAGGATTCCGTGAAATGTTCGACATCAACTCATTCATTCACATCTCATGGATTGTACTGGGTACTTTGAGAACCATTGACATCACTGGTGGTCTCTCTCACACTTGTTAACAGTTTACATCATTGATTGGTAATCAAGTGGTTTCTACCATGCTCGACATCAACTCATTTATTCGCATGGATAGAATCGTACTATTTCGGGAAGTAGAAATGAAGACCCTGGATCTAGTTTCCACCATCCAGGCTGCGAGGAGTTTTGTATTCATTGTATAGTAGACCAACTATAAACAAGATGGCTGCGTCCATACTGTGTCTACACAAGTCTATGATTATGATGTACTGCAAAATCATTCCTGTATCAGAGCAGTAGTTAGTTTTTTAGTTAAAGTTTTCAATCTGAGTATGGGAATTCCTACCTCAACGATGATATGATCTTATATATGTATTTTGTGTTGAATACTTGCAGGTTCCAACTGGGCTCTCCACAAGATAATCCTTGAAATGATAAAGTACTTCACCCTTCCTAGATGATATGAAACCCTAATCTACTACAGGCTTCGCACTTTAGGGGGCAATCTGTTACACTAAAATTTGTCACCATGACTATTTGCAGTTAGTATGGCTCCATCAACTGTCATACTATCCTCCTTGGCAAGTCTCATACCTCTGCTCTCCATGTCAAACTCCAAGAAAGAGAGAAAGTCTTTAAAAATCTATATATCTCTGGGTACGCAGTTTCTCTTAGCCTTACCTGCGTGTACGCACTCCAAGTTCACAATACCTGCGTACTTGTACGCTCTGTTTGTAAAGGGCTGGGTGCGTACTCCTGTAAAGGTCAAAAGGCGCAAGTTTCACTCCAAAAAAGTTACTTGTGGTCATTTCTAGAGCATTCTAGAAGCTTGTTTGACGTGTATTGAGCGCCTCCAGATGGTTCATGTATCCCTATGAAAGAGGAACTTATCCCATCAAGAGGGGAGCTATCCCATTCAAAGAGGGGCTTATCCCATTGATGGTGGACCTGATTAACTTTCTCTAGAGCACTATAAATACAGGCATTGAGCCAGAAGGAGGGGAGGTTGAAAGCTGAACATTCCTAAGGGTAGATGTTGCTGGAATTAGGACTCCCTTATAGAGCTTGAGAGGAGAGATTCCCATCCTTTCCTAGCCTTATTTGGAAGTGGGTGAGCTGATCAAAGTAAAGGAAAACTCTTGCTGGACCCTAGGAGGGACCTGCACAACACCAAGGCTCAGGTTGTAATGGTTTCTTTTGTTTCCACTTAATACAAATGAACTCATTTTTCTCAATAGATTGTTATTCATGATTTGTTTCATATACTCCTTGGTCTGTATGATGGATATGTGTTATTTTATAAGTTTATCAGGTGCTATTTAATCTTTTGGCTTGTTAGTGAATGCAGGTTTCGAAGAGAAGGAGGAGCTCATTCGGATCAGCGAGGCCAGACTACTACAAAGCGTTGGACTAAAGGTATGTTATAATCACCTGATTACTTGTATTCTAAGTGCATGTTTAGAGAAAGGTAGTGTTTATTTGTCTTGTTTTCACTAGAAAGCCTTAGCTTCTAGGGAGGTCAGTTTTGTCCGCAATATTGACTCTTTCCGCATGACATTATGCTTTCCAATATTTTAGACTATGTGCGGTTCTTCTACTGTGGTCGTAGCACATCTATTGATAAGTTCTTGTAACCCTTTCATAGCCTTGTTGTCACGCAGTAACTTCATAGAAGTTTCTAGGAAATTTGTGAGCATAGAGGGGTCCATCTTCGGCTCAGAATTATCCTTGATTCCCAAAGTGAAGGCCTTAATGAAGCTCTTCTTATCTTCCATGAATTCTTCCTGAGCACGCTCCAAGTCAAACTCAACCTCTTTTTTCGGGGCCTTGCGAACCCATCTACTGTCTTCTGACTATTTCCCCTTGTCATCTCCCATCGCGATTCCACTCTGCAGCACTATATTTACGTTCAAATCTTCCTTGCGCGGCTTAGACCTCATCATCTATAGGTTCTGAGTCAAGGGAGGTGGTAGCGCTCCTTTGTCATGTATCCTAGCTATCAGCGTAGGGCAGTCTTCTGTTTCATGATCAAATAGTGTGCAATAATTGCACGATGGACGCGTTGTATTAGTGCAATCGTGGGCATAGTGTCCTGGTCCTCCACAATTGTAGCAAATCAACTATCATCGACCTCTACGAGGTCCTCCTCTATCTTGGCCTCATCTGCGCCCCTGAAATCCTATCTGAGGCATCCATGCATTCTGGTCAAAGGGCCGCATTTCGGCCTGAACCCTGTAGGCGAGAATTCCGTCCATCATCAATTCATAGCTCCTACAAGTATGCTCATCATGTCCTACCGACCTACAAAATTTGGAGAACAACTGTTGTGGTGCTTGCACATACTTCTATAGAAATTCACAGTTATCCATGGCATGTTTTCCGGCTACCTAACAGATAGCACACCATAAAGCAGGCGCCACACAAGGTCCTGCTTGAGCTTCCGGCCTTAAAGGCATCAGTCCTCCTCCTGCAAGGTAATTTGTGAAGACCAGGAAGTGGTATTTGTCATGACCCTGACTCTTGCATTTCAAACACCATACCTCTTCGCATACCTTTGGTCGAACCATCCTATCCTGCTTCAAACTTTGCATCTCAAGGCACAGATTTTTTAGCTACGCATGAATCTGCTGGACTCCTAAATTAGGATCATGAATTATAGTCTTATGTAGTCTCATGGAAATATCCAAGGCCTCTTCCTGAGTTGTTATCTTCTGCTACGACAACGTACTCCTTAAGTGTGGTAGTAGATAAGCCACAAACCACTCATGATGTTGTCCATCTATCAAATTCATGTTGGCCTCACGAATTGTACATTTCAGCCTATGATTCAGTTCCCAAGGCATCTCACCTGGCTGCATCACGATCTCTTTGAATCCCCCAATCGACTGCGCTTCAAATTTAGGCCTGCTAAACTCCTTATTTAGTGCTGCTTGGATGTCTGCTACTCTAGCATGCGGGTTATCGTTGAAGTACTTAATATACCAGGTTAGCGCATGATCCTGCGGAGTGCTAACTAGTGTCACTTTCTTTATATGGTCATCTGTAACACCTTGATCTTCCCATACAGCCCTCACAATGAACCAAAATTGATCCGGATACTCATTTCCCAAGCCTTTGAACAAAGGCAACTTCACTGTGTTTTCCATACTGAATCGCGGTGGAGGTGGAGGTGGTATGGGTGAAGTTGGAGGTGATGGTGGTGAAGCCGATTGTGGTGTGGGCAGAGGTGATATTCACGGGAATCCTTGTTCTATGAACTGAATAGAACTTCGTAGAGAGACCTTCGTAATCCCTTCTTCGCCCCCTCGTGGAGGTGAAATCAAGGGGCTATGATCTATACCCTTATTTCCATCATTTCTTGTTGGCTTATTGGGCCCTGACCCAGGTTCAAAAGAGTTTTTTAGGCAAACAAATCCTATACTACCGGCCCTTTTGGCAACAATCCACAGAGCGTGGACTGAGGTCTCACCCGAGGCAGAATGGGAGGGTGTTGGAACTAGGTTTCCGCACCCTAGGGATGTCTTGATTAGATCTGTTGGGCTCACAACTCAATCTATGTGCTTACGACTTTCGCACTGTGGTCTAGCCTTTGCGAAGGGGAGTTTCTTAGATCCTTAGTCTTATTACAGTTAATATAGATATGATTTATTCTTCAAGGTCTTTTAAGCAAACATTTAATAGTTTAACCTAGTGCACGCAATCATAAATCTTTAAAAGTATTCATATAATCATAACATAAACATAAGCATTCAGATTTGCAATTAGATACACAGCAATTTCAGAAAACACTTATCTTTATTAATCTGCCTCTGAGTACAATACAATTCCTCCTTACGTGCTCAGCTGCAGGGGTCTGCGCACACAGCTGCGGACTCTACCAGGCCTCTCCACACACAGCTACAGAGCCTCTTCTACCCTCTACTACCCTCGACTCGGACTAACAGACTTAGAGCACTTCCGCTTTCACCACCCATACATCAAAGCTATCATCCTCCAAAAACTGTCTTCTAATCCTAGATCCTTGCTCTATTTATACATTCCCATGGTCCGCGGACCATGGGAAAGCCGACACATTCTAGATTAATCTATAACATTTTAGGGTGGACTACCCTTGGACTTAACCCATTACAATTCACGCTCCGTGCACTTCGCAGAACCTTTTACCATACTTTTACCAAAAATTTTAGACTTTGAGCCCCAAAACAGTTACGGGGGGTCTACTACCCAACAGGCCCCCAACACAATCATCGTGACTTGTCCCAAGTCACTCGTCGATGAATCTAGATGCACTGTCAAGACTTCACGGTTCACCATCCCTGTGAGTGACATACTGCACCTCATCGTTCCATCCTTGCTTCCTGCATGCTTCTTCAAGCTCCTACTCCATTTCTCCTACGAGTTCCCTGAACCGATGATGCTCATTCTGCTCTGCTCGGTTAACACAAAGTGGATCCTTCTAGGATTTTAGCTCTAGCTAAGATGCTAGAGCAACAAACTCTTCACGCAAGTATAGAAAGTTTGCACTGTCTGGTCCAGTATACTCAATATCTACTACACCTTGTGTTGCAATTTTACAAGAAAGATGTTGTTGTCCGCAAGATCCCAATCTTCAAGGCTTGTCAGACATGAGCTTGCAAGCATAATTCCATCATTTGTCTTAGAATCCATCGTCTTTCCCATAGCTTTTGTAGATTGTTTTTCAATTCGTGGTTTATGGAGCGGCATCCGGACTAGTCCTGCTACTTGTCCGAAATTTTCTGGTACATATCCCACCGTCGGCATTGAGTGCAACATGGCACCCCCAGCTTGCGACCTTGCACTGTTTAGAAAGTCCTTCATCTCTACTCAGCTCGGTCTTGCACCGTCAAGGTTTTTGGGTTCCATATCTAGCCTCCAGATACTATAATTTATGCCGTAGGTGTCCCACTGCATTATATATCCTTGTCGAAATTCAAATTCTTCCATTCCCTCCTTTTCTGGCCTATTAATGTTAGATCAACCGTAGATTACTCATACTTCATAAATTAATTGCCCACCACCCGCTCCTTTTTGTCATAACCCGAACATCTTGTCATGAACAGTGATGGCAACAGTCACTTCCTTGCTTGTCCACACAATAGCGCATCCCCTTGTGCGCAACCGCGACCCTTGTGGTATACTGGTTCTACGTGTACCCCTATTGTCGCGCAGCTTCCTCACAAACTGCTTTATCGTCCTGCGCTCTCTTTCAATTGTTTGGAGTGGTGAGACTATGCCTTGGGAGGTTAGTCAGGCCATCGGCATGCCCGTGTAGAGCTTCAAGTGACTACCATTTACTCTTCCAGGGAAGGGCTCTCCATTAAGCTTGCTGAGCTAGACCACGCCTCCATCTGTAACTTATTTGACAACATATGGTCCTAACCAATGCATCCGGAGTTTGCCAAGGAATTTATCAAACTTGCTATCATAGAGTAGTACTAAATCATTTTCTTTGAATGTGTGCAACTTGATATGGCAATCATGCCAAGCCTTTTCGCACTGCTTTTGTACTTGCTGATGGAATCCCGCCAGAAACCGTTCCTCCTCTAGTTCTTCCAATTGCACGAGCCTTTCTTCCAATGCTCCATAGTTGGCCATGCATTTTATTACTGCGATTCTCAAACTAGGTACATATATTCCATCGGCATGACGGCTTCCATGCCGTAGACTAACCGGAAAGGTGTCTAACTCATCAATTTCTTGCAAGTGGTTTGGTATTCCCATAGCACAGCAGGTACGCGCAAATCCCAATCGTTGTGCTTCGCGTTACAGATCTTGGTCAACACAGTCTCTAAAATCTTATTGAACACTTCCACTATCCCATTTGCTTGTGGATGATACGGCATACAGTGTTGATGATATACCTGGAATTCCTCAGTGAGTGCGCTGATAGTTTCGTTTAGGAGGTGGGTCCCGCGGTTGCTCATTAGAATTTTCAGGCATCCAAACCGTGTCAACACATTCTTGAACAAGAATTCTGTAGCTGTAGTGGTCACGCAGTCCTTAATCAGTTGCGCTTCTACCCATCGAGTCAAATATTTGGTCACGGTGATAATATAGCGCGCACCCATATTCCCTTGAGGCGTGATGGGCCCCACAAAGTCAATCGCTCATTTTTCAAACGGTTGCAGTGTCATCTGTGGATTGAGCGGAATTTCGTCACTTCACGATGGTTTCCTAGTTTGTTGACATATGTCACAAGCCCGACAGTATGCTTTTGAATCTTGATGTAGAGTCGGCCACCATAGTCTGGTGCAAAGAATCTTCTACGCTATCGCCCATATTGCGTAATGTCCTCCTGCAACCCCTCCGTGTGCTTCCGTGAAGATCTGTTGCCATTCAAATTTAGGTACATATCTTCTTAATATTTCGTCATTTCCCATTTTGTAGAGGTGCCCTGCGATAACAGTGAAATCCGTCACATGTATCACTAACTCTTTCTTCTCCTAAACTGAATACACCTGTGGCGCAGTCCCTGTGGTTAAGAAGTGGATTATATCTTCAAAGTGACCATCCACAACGTGTACTGCATAGAGCTTTGCATCAGGTAGTTATTCCTCTAAATTTGTTGGCTTCTCACCGTTCTCAATTTGGGACATGTGATCTGGACCTGCGTTTAGGTGTCCTGGCTTTATAACGACCTCGAATTCATATTCTTTGAACAATAATAGCCATCGACTGATACACCCCCCCAACATAGGCTTTTTCACCAGGTATTTTACTGCGGAGTGATCAGTATGCATTTTAAAATGCCCACCGAGTAGATAGTGGCGGTATTTCTGGAGCGCATATACCATCGCCAATCCCTCACGCTCACTGGTGGAGTAATTCTTTTCTACTTTTGACAGTCGCCGACTCGTAAACGCGATCGAGTGATCAATGCCTTCCACTCCTTCCTGCGTGAGTACGACACCCAACGTGATACATGACACATCCACATGTACATGAAATTCGATGTCCCATTTCGGGAAAACCAAAATGGGGGTAGAGGTCATTTTTTCCTTTAGAATCTCCAAACTATTCTTACAATCCTCATTCCAACAATATGTAGCATCCTTTTTTAACAACTGTTCCATTGGAGCCGTGATTTGTACGTACCCTTAATAAACTTTTGGTAGTACCTAGTGTGTCCCAATGTGGTGCAGAGTTGTTTGACACTGCACGGTGCTTGCAGATTGAGTATGACAACAATTTTCACAGGGTCCACCATCAAGCCCTGTCTACAGACCACATGGCCGAGAAAATTTCCGAAAGGAACAAGGAAGGTACACTTCTTAAGATTTAGTGCAATCTGGTGTCGTTGACACGTATCCAACATCAATCGTAAGCTTTCCACATGTTTCTTGACTAGCCCAAATACAGTCCAATCATCAAAATAAACCTCCAAAAACTGATGAATGAATTCCTTGAATGCAGCCACTACTACGTGTGAAAATATAGCGGGTGCGTTCTTCAATCCAAAGGTCATCATAGTGTACTGAAAACATCCTCATTCAGTCACGAAGGTGGTCTTACTCCTATCTTCTGGTGCTATCTTGATCTGGTGATATCCTAAGAACCCATACATGAATGAGTACGCTTCCTCTCCACAAAAATTCTCCAAGACTTCATCCGTAAACGGGGTTGGGAATGGGTCATGAACGCAGGAATCATTTAGTTTTCGGAGATCCACGCAGATTCGAATTTCGCCCTTCTGTTTCTTCTCTTGTACTATCATAGGAATCACCTAGTCATATTCTTCGAAAGGTTCAATAATTCCTACTGCAAGCATCTTGTCCAATTCTTCGTGGACTTTTTCCTTATACTTTGGATTCAAACAGTAGGGGCATTGCTTGATCAGCTTCGCGTCCACCTTCAAAGTTATCTTCATCACCCCTAGGTCACTGAGAATCCCCTTCAGTTCTGTCAGTTTGGTCAAGAATAAGTCTTGATACTCGCGCAGTAACTCGACGACTTTATCCACCATGGCATCATCCCAATAGTCCCCCAGAGTAGCGTACTTCGGCTCCTCCTCTGTACCAATTTTCACCTGTTTTGTTTTCAGTGGCATTGTGATATCAGGATCCTCGATCTTCGGTCCTCGAACTTTGTGGCTCCCTTCTATTTCCAGAATGTTAATATTTCGGGGATCATCATCATCATCCTCTGCTTATAGGTTGTAACATTCTAAGGCATGGCTTAACTGATGTGTCCATTATGGTTAAACGATTTCTTCTAGTTCCTGCGGTAATTTGAAGATAGCGGCTTTGACAAATTGCGGTGCATCGTCAATGGTATCCATCCATTGGTCTTCAAATAAGAATGTTAATAAAAACCCTTCGTGCAATATATCCCATTCACCCGTACCATGTTGGAGATCTGTTTTAGTATACCAGTTTCTGGGGATGACATCTAAGGTATGATAAAATAAATGTACCCATTCAGGCTGGGACTCTTCTCCATAGGCTTTTGTCCATTTTGTGAGGTTCCTGCGTGAGTCATCGCGTCCATCATATTTCTCAGTTATTCGTAGTTCTAGCTTCCCAAATCTTAGCTGCATCATATTTTTGCAGCCTTTCCAGCTTTTAAAGTTCCCTTCATGTGTTCCCCACCAACGTGCAGGATTCACGCGCAGCACCCATTTTAATGCATCAAACCTCTGGTCTTCTGGCACTACACTCTCATATTGGTGCAAGAATTCTTCCACCCCTGTTAGTCCATCATGGGTTGGTAGATCCCGCGCCTGGGCGGTTATGCAATGCAGGGATTTGGTCATCATATTACAATCTAGCGTCGTCACTTCCCTCAACCAATTGCACCACTGCTCATCATCTTCATCAGCCTCCGACAGGTAGGATTCTACAATCCTCCACGGGGCCCTTTCATCGACAGTTGGGTGCAGCCAATCCTAGTTGCACGCAGTTATTTTGTAGATACAATCTAGCTCTTCATCACTTCCATCGTCATGCACCGGCTGTGTGTAACGTTGTCCTTCAGCAAGGTCCAATGGTACGATCATACATAGGGACTTTGTCTCAAAAATCATCTTTCGCTTCTTTAAATTAATAACTCCATTCATATCTGTTGCAAAGTCTATTCCAAGTAATTCAGGGTAGGGGTTACTGTCATCCACAATTTCTATTACCTGGAAATTTTTCTATGTGCTCGCACCATCAATATCCACTGTTACTCTTGATAATCTTCCCCTGGGCAAGATCTTTTGTTGGTTCACCATTCATTATTGGATGGGAGACCATTGTAGCGCGGGCCTACCCATGCGCTCCCAAGTCTACTTCCGTAGTACATTCGCATCTGACCGCAAGTCTAAAATTACTTGATCCATATCGTATTCACCAATTTGTGTGGTCAACCTCATTTCTCATCTGGTGTGTAGGGCATGCTACCCCATTTTTCAGACTACGCGTGGCTCCCTGGACCCTGCACATCTAGTGATCAATTCTTGTAGCCCTTTGACTGCCTTGTTGTTGCGTAGCAGTTTCATACATGTCTCTAAAAAGGTGGTTAGCAGTGAGGGGTCTAGATCCATCTCTGGTTGATCCCTACTACCTGAGGTAGACACCTCTGTGAAGCTCTTCTTGGCTTCCATAAACGTTTCTTTTGCATGATTTAAATCAAATTCAGGTTCCTTTATAGGAGTCTTACATACCCAGGTGTCTTCTTCAAGCTTCTTCTCCCATGGTTGCACCACTCCTGAGCATCATATTCACATTAGGGTCCTCTTCGCGTGGTTCGGATCTCACCATCTGGATGTTTTGCATTGGAGTGGGCAGAAACACCCCTTTTTCACGCATTTTTGTGATCAGTGTCAGACAGTTTATCATTTCATGATCAAATTCTTCACAGTATGGGCAAATTATTTTGGTTGGATTCGTATAGTCACATGCATAGTGCCCGTGTCCTCCACAGTTGTAGCAGATTAACTATCCGCATCATCGCCATGGTCCCATCCCTCCTCGTCCTCGACCTCGCCCTTGGAAGCCACCCCGTTCTATTGCTGTAGCTGGATCGGGTCCTCGCATTTCCATCTACACTCAATAGGCTGGAGTTCTATCCATCATTATTCCATAACTTCTACATGTTTGCTCATCATGACCCACTGATCTACAGAAATTACAGTACAGGTGCTACGGAGTCTAGGTATATTTCTGCAATAGGTGACATTTATCCATCGCATGCTTTCCTCCTATTTGAAAAATGCCACTAGAGAGCGGTGGACTCACTTAGACCGGTCGGTGCCTCTAGTCTCTGTGGCATCGGTGCCCCTCCTGTCGAATAGTTTACAAATACGGGATAGTGATCCTTATCGTGACCCTGGCCCTTACATTTTATACACCACACCTCTTCACATACTTCCAGTCGTGGCACACTATCCTTCTTCAAACTCTACATCTCTAAACATAGATTTTGTAGTTGTGCGTGGATTTGTTGGACTCCCAACCCAGGATCTTGTATTGGCATTTCATGCAACCTCATCGCTATCTCTAATGCTTCATCCTGGGTCAAGATATTCTATTGTGACAGTGTCATCCTGAGGTGCGGTGTCAGCAATGCCACAAACCAAGCGCAGTGTTGCACATCTGAAAGCGTCATATTTGCCTCACAAATCATACTTTTCAAGCATTGATCCAAATGCCACGGTGTCTCACCTAGAAGTATCGAAATTTCCTTAAATCCTATGATCGACTGAGTTTTTGATTTTGGTCGGCTAAACTCTTTGTTCAACGCATCCTGGATCTCTACTATTCTGGCATTCGAATGATTGCTGGAGTGCTTAATATACCACGTCAACGCACGGTCCTGCAATGCTCTCACCAATGTAGCCTTTTTAATGTTATCATCTGTAACCCCATGTACTTCCATACTGCTTTCACTACGAAACAAAATTGATCGGGGTCTTCGTTTCCGACTCCTTTGAATACAGGCAACTTGATTTCATTTGCCATACTAAACCGCACTCCTTGTATGCTCCCCTTCCCTCGTGGTGGTAAAATTAACCCTTTGATCCTTTTGAAGCTTCTTCTTCTCATGATTCTTTTGAGAAAACTTCTTTGTGGCTTCGTTGTTGCTAACAGTTGCATCTATCATGAGTTCAGTGATAAACTCTCTGATCCATCAATCTTTAGCTTCTTTCTTTGTATGGTTCCAGTGTTTCAACACCAGACATCCCTTTAGGCAGATCCCAGTCCCAGCAATGGAACCATTTGTTGGCTTATTGGGCCCTGACCCAGGGTCAGAAGAATTTTTTAGCCAAACAAATCTCGTACTACTGTCCCTTTCGGCAACAATCCGCGGAGCGCGGACTGAGGTCTCACCCGAGGCAGTATGGGAGGGTGCTAGAACCATGTTTCCTAGGGATGTCTTGATGAGGTCTGGTGGGCTTGTAACTTGATCTACGCACTTACGACTTTCACACTACAGTTTGGCCTTTGCGAAGGGGAGTTTCTTAGATCCTTAGTCTTATTGCAGTTAATATAGATCTGATTTATTCTTTAAGGTCTTTTAAGCAGCATTTAACAGTTTAACCCAGTGTGCGCAATCATAAATCTTTAAAAGTATTCATAAAATCATAACATAAGAATAAACATTCAGATCTACGATTAGATACATAGCAATTTCATAAAACACTTATCTTTATTAATCTGCCTCTCAGTACAATACAATTCCTCCCTGTGCACTCAGCTGCAGGGGCCCACGCACACAGTTGTGGACTCTACCAGGCCTCTGCGGACACAGCTACAGAGCCTCTTCTACCCTCTACTACCCTCAACTCAAAGTTACAAACTCAAAGCACTTCCGCTTTCACCACCCATACATCAAAGCTATCATCCTCCAAAAAATATCTTCTAATCCTAGATCCTTGCTCTATTTATACATTACCATGGTTCGCAAACCATGGGCAAGCTGATACATTCTAGATTAATCTATAACATTTTAGGGTGGACTACCCTTGGACTTAACCCATTACAATTCGCGCTCCCTGCAATTCGCAGAACCTTTTAACATACTTTTACCCAAAATTTCGGACTTTAAGCCCCAAAACTGTTACGGGGGGTCCGCTACCCAACATTTCCATAAAATCTTCTACTTCGCGTAGTCTTGAACATCAAGGTAGTTGCATAACCCATTTTTCGCACAACAGCATCTTAATCCAAGTATTCAAAGATTTTACGTACTTACCTTACGGTCCTTTGAAAAAGTGTCACTCTGCCTTGCTATAGCTGTCTGAGGAGTCGACCACGAATTCAGACACAAATCCTCATATGATGCGATCAAGCCAATGATCAATAGGGCAAGCGATCTTATCCTCTGATGCTTCCAACCTTTGCACTAGCTCTGGGGTCCACATAATAGGATCGTTAAGTTTCCAACTTCCTTGGCTATCTGCTAGCTTTGCGATCCACTCATATAGCTTAGTAGGAAAGGAGGCAAAAAATATTTCATGGATCTCTGTATATAGGTACCTGTTCAGCCACTATTATTTTGACAGTCGCAGGTTTCTATTTTCCTGTGCCGCGAACTCGTGGATCCTCCTGTCCAACCAGCCTTCAATTTCTTTCTTAGTTGGATTCTAGTGATACGACATCACACATCTCTTATGCAGATTCCAGTCCCAGCAATAGAACCATTAGTTGTCTTGAGGGGACTTGACCTAGGTTCAGCATTAGTTAGCCAAACAAATCCCTACACTATTGGCCCTTTTGGCATCAACCTGCGGAGCACGGACTAAAGTCTCACCCGAAGCAATATGGGGGGATGCTGGAACTAAGTTTCCGCACCCTTGAGATGGTTTTCATGTTGGGTTATCTCGGCTATACCTGCCTACGCACAGGTTGCTTAGCCTTCTATTCCACCCTTCAGTACTTCCACGAAAGGATATAATCATCTTTTGCGCAGCCCTAATGTGGGGCTGATATACTTTCGCACTGCTAAGGCAGCAAACTAAGATATCTCCCAAATTAGGCTAACTGTCTTACTTATCTTATTAACCGATCTTAGTTAGCTTCGCGTAAACAGATGTTCTTAATTGCATTCACTTAACCAACACATTTACATAGATTCGTGCATCATATAAGCATTATAAGTGAAATTCATACCCAATATAATAGATGCATAAATAGGAAATAAAGATGCAGAAATTATAGAATCCTTCTCTTTATAGATAATTCCGGACAATTATAGACTCGACCCACCTACTACGTACTTCTAGGCCTCTGCGCACCCAACTGTAGAGCCTCTACCTACGATACAACCCAAACTTAGACTTCTACTTCAGAGTTATCTCTCATACATGTCAATGCTTTCTTCATTCATTGCCTCTAACTACTTAGAGCTTAGCTCTATTTATACAATCCCATGGTCTGTGGACCATGGGTAGATCTTTTACAGCCGACATTACATTTCCAAACTAAGGGCAGACAACCCTATGACTCTTTAACACCTACGCACTCTGCGACCACAAAATGTGGAGTCCGTATGTTTGGATTACAAAATTGGACCAAAATATGGGCTTTTAACCCCAAAAATTCCCTTGGGGGATCACATGCCCAACCAGGTAGCCTCTACCTCCTCCATCTCTGAGTTATAAGCTACAACCTAGACCTCCAGTGAAAGGTGTGATTTTGGTGATACCCCCATTTTCTACTTATGTGGCTCTTCTACCCATATCTGGGAGGGCTCCATGGAATCGGATGAATAATCTACTAGCTCCTCATCCATGAAAACAACATTCGTTTGTACACCATTTTACTCTCCCTATGTTATTGTGCTTATCACCCTTCGACAAAAACTGGTCCATCTCAACTATTCTGCCTTCCTCCACCATTTTATTCCCAAACAGTTGACCCCGATTTCCTATAGGTCTGGTAACTGCCAAAAAATGTTGAAGGTAAATACCTTTAACCCTGCAGTTGTTAAATCACTTAATCCTCCCTGTTACCAAGTCTTGTGCTAGTGTGTAAGGTTAAAAACCCCCATATTCACACCATGGTAAACTAGGTTCCTTCCCATTCGCCATTTCTCACTGGAGTCCTCAAGTGTGTGGTAGCTTTCAGATCTATCATCAAGATGGTGCCTAGTCTCAGAGCAGAAGACAAGTTGGATGGTGCTACAAATTTAATATCTTGGAAGACCAACATACTCTTTGTCATGGATGAAAATGAGATTTTTAATCATGTGAAGGAAATTGTCCCAGAACCAGTTCATGTTCAACTTCATATCTAGGTAGACCCTTTACATATTGCATGGAATATTGGGCTGGAACTGGAACTTGTATCCAAATTATGTGTTATTAGAGAACATCTAAGAGAACTTTTTATCTACACATTTAATTTGATCACAGATTAATTATCACGGGACTCGGTTTCTTATGTTTGTAGTCATTTTACTGATGTGAAGGTTGACACAGAGATAGAGTTCAGATCCCCAATATTTACGATTTTATTTCAATTGTTGGTAGACTGCAAGATTAGTGTTTGTAGAAGTTAGGAGTTAATTTCTAATGGATGCCTTTAATTATAGGATTAGAATAGGGGATTGGTTAGTGTTTGTAGTAACTCAAAGTGTGAGTAGATGGTTTCCAAATATAGAATAGGGTTTGGTTTTGTAGGTCTCTAAAATAATTCTCTGGCATTTCCAGTGTTGAATCTCAAAGTCCATGGACGCTAGATTGAAATTAAATGTTTCACAATTGACCTAACATATATACCACCCAACAACCTTTTTTAAAAAAATTGGAAAGAGATTTGTCATTAATATGAATATATACATTTGGTGATGTAAATTAATACTACCAAAAAGTTTTAGTGGTCCCTTCCTAGTGGTATCCAACAAGTAATATTCGTGGGGATAGTCTTATATTATATCATGTATAGAAGTGTGTTATGAGGCTATATATATGAGAATCCTCCATAATTTTAAAGGTAAATATAAAATCATGCAAGTGGATGGAGAAGCAATTTTATTTATTAGGCATTTATGTAGTAATTTCATGAGATATAGAGGTAAGGGTACATGAGAGGACTTAGTCTCTTTTGATAAATATTCTCTATCAGGAGACATGAGTGAATTGAGAGTGTTATCAAGATGATATCTGCAAAATTCTAGTGGCTAAAGAAACCTATTACCTTAGTTAGAGCGATGGTAATATTTTAGAGGATGGTAATCTGTAAACCCAGGAACACTAGAGAAAAAGGATGGATGCTAGGCTAGGGTGTGCTATAAATGAAATATAATATCCAATATTGAATGTCATGATCTAGTAAGGGAATGATTTCCAGCAAAATAGAACTAAAGAAAACTAAATTATTGACCTATAACCATGTTAAGGGATATTTGGATGAGAGGGTTATGCTAAAAGTAGTGTCTTTGTTGATGTCTTCCTACTACAACATGGAATACACTTCAATATTGGATAAGGTGGGGTGATTATTAAAAATCAAGTGGTAACGTAAGTTTATGTAAATCTAAGCTTTTTATATTCAGAGTTGAGAATTATAGATGGAGTATTAAGCATAGAAACCTAATATTAAAGAATGATAAAGCCCAAATTGATGCTTTCATACCAAGTGATGTAGATCCAAGCATTTAAACTAAAATATCCTAGCTAAGAGGTGAAGTACACAATCTTGAAGCAATAATTAACCCAAGAAAAAAAGCCACAACAATAACCACAATAAATATGCGAAAGCCTAAAGGAAAAGGGGCTTCAGTTTTTATGCTAGATAACCATCAGATATATAAGAATATAATACGTCCACTCAAGATGCATACACCCCAAGGGTTGAGGAAAAAATAATAAAAAAACCTTTACACATAGCTAAAAATATAGAAATATGAAATTACAGGCGTATTCTTACACAATAAGATATATACAATAAATAAGGATTTGGAAATGAGGAATGTTCCCCTTTAGTGTTAGACAGAGTTGGATCGTTAAGTGCATCCTTGTTGGGGAGGACACCTTGGAAATATACCTCCTTGACTACATTATTATGAGGTTTATTGTGTGTTTATAGGTAATTTTACATTTGTAAGAGAATGTATGATATGTACTTGACCACCCTTTTGATTATAGAGATGGTGGGGTACATGGAACATGGGATATTCCTCTCAACAATAGGAATTGTTGCATTAATTGATTCTGCAATAGGACACCACTTAGATTAGGCTATGAGTCACAAGGATGAAAGGGCTCCTATGGATGGCTATAGTCCACTCACATAGCCTAACTCCCAAATCATTCATAGAAAAATGACTACTACAACTATTCCAACCACTCATCTCTCTCCTGAATTAAGATACACAAGTTAAGGAATGGTATCTCCTTCTTGAATACACAATTCCTCAAGAAATCCTCATTCTCTTTATGGTTTCAACATCAATTTTTTTAGAATATCAATGCTAGGAGTTCTACTAAATTTATATATAAATGGAATTTTCAGTAGTAGCATCCACGCATGGTATTAGGAAAATTACCAATAGAATTCACATAATTGCTATGATGTCCCAGGCCTCTACTAAGTTCTTGATACATTGATGGGTTAACTTCATTCAATGATATTCTATAAGAATGACGAGAAATGTTCAATAAAATGGTCAATATATAATTCAAACATTATAGCATGAAATAGAATAATTGACAGTGAATTATAATGGTGTGGAATGGTGCTTGAATTCTATTGTTCTTAATCTTATATAATTAATCACTACAAATGCATTCTCAATAAAAGAAAAAAGGATGGAACGGCACACACAAACATTTTACCTTAGAATATCAAAATAGGAAACCCAAAAAAATATTTTAATATGATGATGAAAGCTTCTGGAGCACTGTGTTATGTCGTTGAGGTGTCAACGAGATCACACAGTGCTCCAAAATATTTCAACATCAGTTCTTAAATGTGAAAATATACACACTAAAAAACTTTTTTAGTATATAAAAACATCCAATATAATAACCATGGATTAGAATACAATCATAATTTATTGATTGGAATTACATTACAATGGAAGAAAAAAACATTTTCCATGAAACCACCAAAAGGTGAAAATAATACCAAGAAAAACCGTAGATAAAAAAATATGCATTGCTTTTCATTGAATGACCCCCTTAAGTGTCCCACAATGGACTATTTATGGCTGTATAATGGGACCATCACCCCAAAACAACCCCCTATATGGCTCCCTTATCGTGCTTGATAAAATGAATCATGCACGGGGCTAGTCATGCAAGGAATATAACACATACCTAACATCCGCCTACTCATTGTTTTCTTTTCATATTGGGGAACACATGATTTCCATTGTTTCTCTACACCAATAAAACTTCTTAGTTTTCATAAACTATTGATGGGTGCTCAATTTCACATCTTTTTCCAGCTATCCAACATCTTTTTTCCTCATTTTTTCGTAATTATCCCCTATTTCCTCACTTTCCACTCACAAACACATGTTCTTTGAAAAGGTATGAGTATCACCTTGATAAGCCATTTATATGATTATTCTTATGAATTATTAGGAAATTGTTATCTTTTTGTACTAGCCATTGTGAATAAGAAATAAGAGAGTACAAGCACACATCAATAATTGTTGTAATTCACAACTGTTGTTGCAACTCTGGACATGTTGTAATCATAACTTCAACTCATAGCTGATGTTGCAACTTTTGTTCATACCATTGTTGCAATTTTTTCCCTACCTCGTTGTTGCAACTCCTAGTCTATCTTATTCCATCAACTCTTACTCTGACTCATCTTTGCATCTCCCACTTGCATTTGTGCCTGTCACTCCAAGACTATGCCCGAAATTGTAGTTCCATATTAATGATGCCACAACTCCACTATATTTGTGCCAACTTGATAGTAAAATAAATATTTGTTATATGTGGATTGGTCATATACATAAAAAACAATTTTATCATGAATGAAAGAGGAAAATAATCAGTAGGGAGGATGACTCACTTTCCACCTATCGTATAGCTTATTAAGTTATCATTTACCCTATTTCTTGCTATCTGTGGGAAAGTGATGTATCAAGATGGAATAACTTGATTTTCATGGATTTCCATCATTCTTAATCACATAACTTATATATATTATTTAAAAGGGAGCAAATAATAACAAGCTATCACACACAGAAAACAGATTACATTGAGCTATTAGTAATAAAGAGTTGTGGTAACTCCATTTCTATTATAATTTGAAGTTCCATTTTCTTCCTGAATAGTGTGTTGAGCATTTGAATCTACCTACTTTCTTAACTCAATGCGAGTCTAACGAGGTAGGGCCCCTCCTTAGAAAAGTGTTATTGATATTAGTAGATAGCAATAATTTTAAATTAATTTCTTTATGTTGTTGTGATTTGATTAGTTTATGTTGCTACAATTTGATTAGTTCATGTTGTTGCAATTCCATTTGTTTACGTTGCTGCAATTCCTGTAGATTATATTTTGCTACATGATGGAATTCCATTTGATCGTCTTTATCACAATTTCATTATTTTTACTTTACTATAGCTCATGGGTTTGTATTGCTACAATTTGTACTAACTTTTGATACTCTATTTCCATGATTCAATGAGATTGTTTATGGTAACATCTGAGCTATTTTTTTTTCATAAGAAAAGGAGTGAATTACAAGTTTATATTCATTTCATTTTATCATCACTACAATTGATACTATATTACAGCCAACATGATTACTTTATCATTCACCAAGTCATGTTTTTGTTTATGTGTGATTTATTTTCTAGAAAGAGTGAATTTACATTTCTACAAGTTAGGTTAGAAATGTGACCTCTATATTTCTAGAAAATATGGATTGGAATTGTAATATTTGTGTGAAATTAGTTGGTGACTTGACGATACATTATAAATCTTGAAATATGACAAACATATAAATTACTACAACTACATCTACACAAACATAATGGTACTAGGCATATATGGTTCATGGAAGTTTATAAGTTCAATATGAATTACAAATTGACAATTAAACGAATAACCCTTTTATTTTCTAACAAGTAATTTGAGAATAATAGAAAGGCTCCTCATTTTGTTGTCATTGTCGAGGAACTATGATTAGCACAATCACCATTGTGTTCTTTTCCTTGTCTTTCTAGATGAATTATCTTTCTTTTATCTATTTGAAGGGTGATCTATTAAATATCAAGAAGTAAGGGTCACTTGCATATATTTATTATAAATTAAAAATACCCCCTTAAAACTAATACTGTAGGAACATATCAAGAAGGAAATAAGTGTTTTCGACCACAAAATTAACACTTGCTACCAACTCCCTTACTAAGAAGAAAGGGAAAAAAATTCCCTGGAGTTAGAGACTATATAAGGTCCTCAGAAACTAGAAATGTTGTTCCATCAGCATTTGACCATAGAATAGTATTATTCTAGAGGAGTTCTCTTTCTTGAATCGCCAAAGGAACTTTCAAAATAAGAGGACAAGAAAATGGAAAACTAGGAGGTTAAAGTGGAGAATTCTACTTTTAGACTCCCCATACTATAGATTGATGCAAAGACCAAAATGAAGGGCATCCCTCACTCTGCTCTCCGTAATCTCCATGGTCTATCACCAAAATATCATGGTGCCTTCTTCTTCAAGTTAAATGTACTATTATGCAGTTATGATTGCATAATTGATGCTTAGATAGCCAAATTACTCCCTTCCACGCTCAAGAATGCAGCTCTATGTTGGTTTATGAGCCTTGCTAAAGGCAACATCAGATCATGGCATCAAATTAGGCGTAATTTTTTGGAAAATTATTGGGACTATTGCAAAGATAAGGAAATGGGGGAAGAAGTCTTCAACATGGTTTAGAATGAGAAAAAAATCCTTCAAGAATATGTGGAAAGGTTCAAATACAACCTGAATATATCAAAGTAAGAAAGCCTAGCCCTTAAATCATTGTGTTTTATTACTGAGAGGAATCTGGGATGAATGCATGGAAATCCTCAATATGATGGGTGGAAGAGGTGTATATTAGCATTGGTATGATGTTATTTGCAAAATATATTCATGTCAGACAATAAATCCCATGAGATGTATCTCTAAGGATTGGTACGACTATTGGGAACAAAATTACTAGAGACGAAATAGGAAACAAGGTATAGGACTTTAAAATAGACATACTAAGTTCCCCAAGCTCCTTGTTAGATAATATTCATATGAATAAAAATGAGTAATAGGAAAATATATCCTCAACTATCTTTTCCCAAAATATATAAGGAAACACTCGTTGAAGAAGTTCCCCTTAGACCAAGTCAAGATTTATGGAATATGTAGTAATGACCATATTACTAGTTGTTTTCCTTCTCTGCCATGCTTACAATATGTATAAATAAAGAAGATGAAAAAACTATATATTTGTGCTTTGTTACACAAAAATCACCATGTTAGTAGAAACCTCAACGCCTCATGAATCTAGCTAAAATTTAGGGACATAGTAAGGGAGGAAATGAAAAAACTTACTTGTACCAAAAACTAATAAAAGGTGATAATTTTTTAGGACTATAGAGATCTCAACAAAGCCACACACAACGACCATTTCCCATTTGCATTTACTAGCCAAGTCTTAGATACCTTAACAGGAAAGACATCACAATGGATAAAGTCGTTATAACAGGATCCAAATTACACTTGAGGATGAAGAGAAGGCCACATTCACTTCTCCATGCAGAATTTTTATGCACTTTGTTCTACCATTCATATTTTGCAATGCTCCAACCACCTTTCAAAGTGCATTCATAGGTATATTTTATTATTTGACTCATGATAATGTGGAAATATATATGGATCATTTTAAAATGTATGGTAATGAATTGGACAAATAATTAGCTAACTTGGACAAGAAATTGATAAGATGTAGGGAAACTAATGTTTCTCTCAATAAAATTAAATGTGCAATGATGTTAAGTAATGGCATTGTTTTGGGGCATTGTATATATACTAATTCTATTCAACTGGATCTAGAAAAAATAGATGTAATATTAAATTTACCCACTCGACACTCACAAAATGAGATATGAGTATTCGTGGAATATTCTTTGGAAATGTTAGTTATTATAGAAATTTCATTAAAAAAAATTCACAAATTTCTCATCCACTGTTCACTTAACAAAATTGTTGAGTTTGTACGGACAAGTGATTTCCAATGCGCATTTGAAGAACTAAAGTCTAAATTGTCTCAAGATCCAATTTTGAGAAGGCCCAATTTCTCCCTCCCTTTTCACATCTCTACAAACAAATTGGATACCGTCGTTGGAGCTATTCTATCGAAATTAGAAGGAAATGATCCATATAAAATTTATTTCATAAAAAAGACCTCCCCTCGATGAAATTGAACTATACTATAACTAAAACTGAATTTTGTGCCATGATTCATGTAGTAAACAAATTCCAACATTATGATATAGTGTATCCAGTAGTTTTACATATTGACCATGCTTGTATAAATTATTTTTAAATAAACCAATTACTAATGGAAAATTCAGTAGATGGTTGTTGTTATTGCTAGAATTCAATATTAATATCTTGAAAAAACCACAGAACGACAATTTGGTCTCAAATTTTTTCTCTGGGCTAACATCTAATGATGATGAACCACTTGTAAAAGATACCATTCCTAATGAATATATCATTGCATTATATACTAGCTCTTTATGGTTTGCAAATATTGCAAATTACTTGGCTATAGGAAAGTTTCCCTAAAAATTAACTCCAAAGAAATGTAAGAAAATTGTGAAATAGAGTTGGATATTCTCATGAATATATGGTTCTAGTTTCTGCACTTTCATACACCTAATCATCAAAATATGTGTGGGGGAGGATGATATTCATGAGATACTAAAATCTTTCCAAGTAAATATGTACAAGGTGCTCCATCATGGGTACTACTCGCTCACAATATCAAGGATTCCAAGAGGTATGAGAAGAGATGAAATAGCTAACAGTGCATGGAAAGGCCTATACAATAAGATGAGATGTCATTATAGCCACAATTGGTGTTAGAGCCCTTAGAAAAAGGGGTCATTAATTTTGTGAGACTAATTAATCCTACTTCTAGTCAAAACTCCTACATTATTGTCTGTAAAATCTATGTCACAATGTGGATTGAGGCTAAGACACTTTCAACAGTGACTAAGAAATCAATAGTTGAATTTCTCCATAAGGAAATATTCACAATGTTTGGAATACCTTGGGAGATACTAACTACTCAGTTCACTTCATGGCTTGTAAAATAATTAAATGACACATAAAAAATCCAACATAAGGTGATGACACCATACCACCTCCAGAAATAATAGATAGGTGGAAAGGAATAATAATATCCTTAAGAAATCATCACTAAAAATAATAAGTTTTGCTTTAAGGATTAGGCCAATTGACCCCTTAAAGCTCTATAGGCCTATAGAACAACATGATGGACTACTACCAGATGCACCTTTAATTAATTAGTGTATGGGAAGATAGTGTTTTTTCCAATAGAAATAGAGATCTAGGTGCTAGGAACGATGGTACATCTTGTACTAGATTTAACAGAAGCACAAAATAAAAGGATCCTCCATATTAATGAGTTAGATGAACTTCAACAATATTCCTTGTATCTTACTATAGATATACAACACTAAAGTGCTAGGTGGCATGAAAATATCATAAAGAAAAATAAGATTAATACTGGAGATTTGGACCTATTATTCAACTCCAAGTATAAAGACTCTTGAAGGAAATTTGACACACGACGGGTTGGACCATACAATATCAACACAATATATGAAAATTGAGCTATCAAGTTGTTCACCATTGATGAAGCTAGGACTCATCTTATGGAAAATGGATACAGACTTCAACTATATCATATAAATATATCTAAGGAAGCTTTCTAAGATCATCACTTGATGGCTTGGTAGCAATTTTGAATTTTTTCATAAGGAAGCATTCCCTCCTAGATAATTCATTATCTCATTTTCTTCCTATAAATTTAAAAAAAAAAAGAGAGAGAAAAGGAACACATTAAAAAAATGAAACAAAAGGACACTTCACAGTTTCATCAAGATCCTTCTACTCACAATTTTGTAGTTGTTCTTCTCTCTAATAAAGTATTTTTTTTAATATGTGTAAGAAGAAATTGTTGGTCTTTTGAGTCATATTAGTACAAATCCTATTGTTGTAGCCCCTGCTTGTTCCATTCCCATTGTTACAACTCACATTTCTACCACTCTCTTTGTTGCAAATCCCATTTCTACAACTCCTATTGTTTCCATTTCTATTGCCTCCACTTGAAATATCATTGTTGAAAATCCTTTTGTCATAATCAAATGATGATGTTGCAACTCTATCTAAAACCAATTCTATAACTCCATCTGATGAAATTTCATAACTTTGTTTGAGGATGATTTTGGAACTTTCTTTGGTGAAATGGATTTTTTTGTCTGAGGCTAATACTGCAACTCCATATGATGTTGATGTTATATCTCCATGCTTAGTCTATGAATCCATGAGAAACATAGGATTGAGTTGTCCTATTGGACCAACATGCTACTGCAGAAAAAAAGGTACAAGCACCACAATACTTAAGGTAAAACATAAGGTACATTCCCATCAATCACATAATGAATGATAAAGAATGGAATTTCTTGTTTATTTGACCCCCGCTATATCCACTTACCTCATTTGTTGTTTCAAAAACCCAATGACATGACTATCTGAATCATTTGTTCCAAAATTAGAAATTTTCAAGATCCCACCCATTCATTCCCCATGCGGAAACAATTATATGAGCTTTGAAAGAGGAAATGCAAACATGGGAGGTTCATTGATCTGTATAGATCCCATAGAGCACTTGTTTTTGCAGGCCTACTAGAATCATTTCTAACAATGAGGTTTCTTTGGTTACATACAAATAATATAGGGGTACAATGATGATTTCACCCTTGAATTTTCCATGAATTTTAGGGAAAACAGGTCAATGCTGGCTACAAAACTAGTGGAAGTGACAAAGGAGAGAGTGGCCAACTTCCAAGGTTTCCTCAAAATGGTGAATGGTGGTATTGTCATAGAATGTATAAGATTGAAGTATTGGAATATTTCCTTGAGCTAGGGGAGGCCCTAGTCAAGAAAGGGATGGGGCTTGAGAGGTTGTCATCACTAGCTCCATGGGAAGACATCACCTTATTCATATTGAAATATATCACTTATAAGGGCCATTATGGAGTCATCTACCTGCAACAATTCAAGTTGCTTGACTATTTGCACCATGGAAGACATATGAACCTATGATTCTTTCCCTTGAAGACTTTTTAGGCCATGGCATCATAGGTACAAAAATATATATGGACCAACAATTACCGAACTCACCATGGCCTAATCAAAATCTTGGTGAAAAATTCATTACAGAGAGTCAACAGAGCTTGTGAAAACATTGTAAAAGCACTAGCAAGAATTGCAATTGTTGCAACTCCACTACAAGACCACAATGGTGTAACTCCAAAAGATATATAAGATAGATTTTTAGGATCTACAAGAAAATATTTTATTGTCGCGATCTTGTACACTATGGAATGTTTACCTAAGAAATACTTACCCTAGGGTTCAACTGAAACTCCACCAAAGGGCAAGAAAAACCATAATAGTGACATGTAAATCATATGGATTAAACCTCTAACCAAGATGCAAGGCTTTCCATTTTTCACATACACAAGAAGAAGAGGATAAGGTATATGGATACAACTTATTAAATCTAAGAATAACCCCTACTACCCCACAAGTACTAGTTGGAGTCGAACAAGAAAGATCCCTTATTGCCCAATAAGAACTAGTATAAGTATAGAAAGAAGAAATCTCCCCTATTTCCCTACAAGAACTAGTGGGGGTGGAATAAGAAGAGGAATCCCATACTACTCCATAATAACAAGCACGTGAAACTGAACCAAAAGTCTTTGATGCTCCACAATAACTAATAGATGTAAATGAGATGCTATTAAGGTATTTTGGGAGATATTTCAAGTTGACTACTGTGATTTCTTGGTTGCCTGTTGTGCACCCTTGGCCTCTTCTTGACGGTTCCTTCCTCCTCCCCTATCCTCTTCCCCATGTTCCCTCTATTCCTTCTCCCCTCTGAGTTTAGAGTTTTTTCTTTTGATTGGTTAGACAACCCAGATGATTGTGTGGGCCCAAGGTGGCTCTCTGGCTCCTGAAATTGTTGCCTTTTGTAGAAAATCTATGATAGGTTAACCCGATAATGCAATATAAATCAAAGAAGAATACTATAACCTACTTCTACTATCAATTTGTGGAAGCTTAAAGATCAAGTTGAACAATATAACCAAAAGAAGAAGAATCAATGGCACTATACAAATGAAAATACTTTTGGGAAAGCCTTAGCTAAAAACCCCACGCTGTTGTATTATCATACATGGTGGAAATACATAGGAATTGTACAAAGCCTTAGCTGTCATAGCTAACAATCTCTCAGTACAATCCTCACAGATGCTCATAAGCAATCTTGGCTTCTCTCCAGCCTTCCTCTCTACCCTCCAAGCTCCTATTTCCTCATGTTGTTCCTTATGGATGATTTTCCTATTACCAAGTGGAAAACCAAGCCTTAAAAACTGTGCAATCATAAAGGATGAATCCTTGACTTCATGCATGAGTTTTATCCATGAGAAAACACATGCAACTAATAGTACACTATCCTTGAATGTTTATCTTAACTGGGTCTTTCTCAGAATAGACATGCATGAGTTTCTGATGAGGGAATCTTTAGTTAACTGGAGTAGCACTAGTTGAGTGCATTAACGCATCAACTAACTGTTAACTCACTATTAGTTCCTCAAACAATTTGCAACTAATTTAACTCGACTTAACTCAGTAAACTAAGTTAACTAATTAAAACTTAAATATAACTCAATATTATCTCCTTAATTTAAGGGATAACTCTAGCATGACTTCAGAAATATTTCTAACTTGAATTTCTCCAACTAATTAATTTAAAATTAAATAATTAATTATTTCCAAGTAGTTGTTAAGAATAAATTCGATTTTAATTCACAATTTAATTCAAGTACAAATTAAATTGGAATATTCTTGTTGTCATATTTCAACACTCCCTCTCAACAAGAAAGGGATTATCTGCCACCCCGATCCTATCTCTATGCAACTTGAATTTACACTTTGACAATGCCTTTGTCAAAATGTCAACATCTTTCTCCTCTGTCAAAATATACTGCAACAACATGATCCTCCTCGCTACACAGTCTCTAAGATGATGATACCAGATGTCGATGTGCTTGGAAAAATCATGAAATACTGGATTCTCAGAGAGTTTGATACAACTCTGATTATCACAATAGATCACAGTTGGATCCATCCTCTGATCAAGCAAACCAACTAGGTTTTTCCGCATCCAAATGGCCTCACATGCTGGCTAACTTGCAGCCATGTATTCTGCCTCTATTGAGCTAAGTGCAACCGACCTTTGTTTCCTACTGTACTATGAAAATATCACTGACCCAAGGTTGAAAATCCCTCCTGATGTGCTCTTCTGACCTAATGGACTCCCTGCCCAATCTACATCAGTGAAGCCCTATAGCTTCACTCCCTCTGTCCATCTATACCATAATCCATATTGAGATGTGCCTCTGAGGTATCTTAATACATGCTTTGCCACCTTCCAAAACACCTTGGTAGGTTGAACCATCGCTTGACTCAGATGGTTCACCGCATAGCAAAAATTTGGTCGTGTGTTCACTAAGTACATCAGTGAAACCACAAGCTGCCTGTACACAGTAGCCTCTACCACTTCTCTTGAAGTAGCAACCTCCTTCCTCTAGTTATCTACTAGAGGATTCTGCATGGGCTTGCACTTCTCCATGTGGAATCTCTTGAGTATCTCGTTGGCGTAATTTCGCTGAGACACAAACAACTCCCCATCCTTCTGCCACACTTCCATGCCAAGGAAGTAATGCATGAGAATTCATCTTGAATTCTCTTGCAAGGTTCTCCTTGCAAGACACAATAAACTGATCATCACCAGTCAATATGAGATCATCAACATAAAGTACGATGATCAACAACTTACCTTTCACCACAATGTGGTACAGGTTTGCATCCGCTTCACTCTTTGTGAAGCCCAACCCGGTGAAGTAGTTGTTTATCCTGGTATACCAAGCACGAAGTGCTTGCTTCAACCCATACAACACTCTCCTGAGTCGGAACACATGTGACTCATGATCGAAGGTCTCAAAACCTTCCGGTTGCTCTATCTACACCTCTTCCTCAAACTGGCCATTGAGGAATGTAGACTTCACATCCATCTGATGGATCTTCCAACCCATCTGTTTTGATAGTGCTAACATAGATTTGATAGATGAGTACCTTGTGATAGGAGAAAAAGTCTCATCATAGTCAATCCTCTCAACTTGTGAAAAGACACGGGAAACAAATCCTGCCTTATGCTTCTCCACACTACCATTAGCAGCTTGCTTTACCTTGTAAATCCAACGAGAATTCACAACTAACTTGTTCTCCGGTCTTGGAACCACGTCCCAAACACTATTACGAACTATGGAGTCATACTCCTCCACCATAGCATCAACCCAAAATGGCTGTTGCACTGCTTCCTCAAAGGAAGATGGCTCGGTCTCAACACATTCCCTAGCAAGGACCATGTATCTAGTTTACCTCTCAGGTGACCTCATATGTCTGCACTGAGAAGATGGTGCTCCCACGTTGTCTCATGCATCCTCCAACAATCTTTCATCTTCTCTTATGTGCTTCCGTCCATATATGGAAGACTCTGCTTGAGTGGATGTCTCCACTCGTAGAACCTCTGCATGTGGCTACTCCACATCAGTCTGAGGCTCCTCCTCCTTAGGAATCAATAGTTCCTTCATATCCTGTAGTTAGAGCTCCCTCTCAAGGGAAACTTGCATGGCCTTCTGCTCATCAAACTTGAGATCTCTACAAACCACACTCCTCCAACTGGTAGGCAACTACACCTGATAGTTGTGAGGTGTATCAGTGTACCCCAAAAATATCCCCACCTCTGCTATTGGCTCAAGCTTCTTCCATGCATCCTTTGTCACATGGCAATATACTGATGAGACAAAGATATTGAAGTGACCCACATCTGGTCTCTTACCGGAGAAAGCTTCCTCTAGTGTCTTCATCCCCAGTATGTGATGTGGGCTTCTATTTTGCAAATAGACCGTTTTGTTGCATGCCTCATCCCACAAGTGAAGTGGTAGGCCTTGGTCATGCAGCATTGCCCATGATGCCCCTACAATAGTTCTTTTTTTCCTCTCAACCACCCCATTCTGTTGTGGATTATGAGGTTCCTTCAACTCTCATTTAATTCCTTCCGCTACACAAAAGTCCTTAAACTCTTGAGAGAAATATTATCCACCATTGTCGCTTCTCAAGGCCTTGATCTTCTTCCCTGACTCTTTCTCGACCAAAGTTTTGAACTCACAAAAATTTGTGAAAGTTTGGTCCTTCTTCTACATGAAATAAATCCAACATTTACAAGAATAATCGTCAATGAAAATCACATAATACCTTTTCTTCGCTGTGGATGCCTTCGAGAATGGTCCACACAAATCAGTATGAACTCGCTCTAAGATAACCTCTACTTGACTGTCTCGATCATGAAAGGAAGGCTTGGTGTACTTTCCCAAGGTGCAACCTTTGCATGTGTCAAGTTGCTCAAGTTTACCTTTGGGAAATCCTATAGATATTTGTTGCATTATCTTCAACGCCCCATGATGCAAATGGACCAACTGCCTGTGCCACAACTCACCAATGTGTTGGCTTTGAACCAATTCTACTTTCATACTCAATGATTCACAACCATCTGCCTCTAGTTTATAGAGATCCTTCACCCGAAACCCTATCCTCTTAGTCTAACCCATGGTTGTGTGTCTTAGGAATGCCTTTCCTTTTTTGAAGACAACATCGTAGCCTTTGTCCTCCAACATCACAACCGATACCAAGTTCTTCTTCAGTCAAGGCACATACATCACATCTGTCAAGGTGAGAGGAGCTCCATGCTCCCTCTGAAAAGCAATCATGCCCACTCCTAAAACACTATACCTTACGTCGTCACCCATATCAATACACATCTTGAGGTCTTTCTCCTCCAAGGCAATGAATAAATTCTTTTCACTGGTCATGTGGAATGAGGCTCTCCACTGTCAAGATACCAGACACAACCCATCATTGATGACACCATGCATGTGATGAGGGTAAAGTCCATTTTGAATTGAGAGGCTAATGCCTCACCTTCTGATCCTTCCGAGGATCACTTCTTGGACTTCTTTGATGGGAAATTAGTCACATAATGTCCCATCTTATGAAAATTAAAGCATCTTAGTTTAGACATGTCACCCTTCTTCCCTTCATGAGAAGAATTCAATTTGGAATGGGAAGCCTTCCCCTTCCCTTTCCTTGCCTTACTTGCTAAGGCCAGATTTTCTTCATCATCATTCTTGGATGAAGAACCATCTCGTGCGCTCCTCCTGATCTCCTCCTGCATAACATCCGACCACAGTCGTTCCTAATATGGCAGTTTCTTCCTTCCATTCACAGATTCCTTGTAACTATTCCAACTCTTTGGAAGGCCAAGGAGGGTGAGGCTCATCATATCATCACCGGCAGTAGTTATTCCCACACTACCAAGCTCATCTCTGTAGGTGGTGAGCTTTTTCAGATATGTGGAAATAATATCGCCCTTCTCCATCTTGATTCTTCAAATCTTATCCTTGATCGCCAATTTCCTCTGGTCGCTACTGTTCTGGTAGAGGTCCTTCAATGTCTTCCACATTGAAAATGGAGTATCCTTCCCATGGAGACTCGAGACAATATGGTCTCAAACTCCCTCAAGGATGATGCGTATCTCCTTTGCCACACACTTCTTCCACTCAGCCAACTCTTGTGCATTAGTTGAAGATGGCTTTGGTATTTCTTGATCAATGAATTCCTTCAGGCCATTGTCTTCTAATATAGCCTCCATTCTATCTTTCCATGCTATGTAATTCAAGATACCTTCCAAGGCATACTCGAGTCTCAAGCCATAGAATGCCATCTGCCAACCTTGAAGTATGATATGAATTCGATTTGCACTTGCAACCCTGAGCTTCAAACTTCGAATTATCTTCTCATTATATTGTTCATAGCCCCGACATCATGTAGAAAATCTATGATAGGTTAACCTAATAATGCAATATAAATCAAAGTAGAATACCATAACCTACTTCTACTATCAATTTGTGGAAGTTTAAAGATTGAGCTCAACAATATAACCAGAAGAAGAAGAATCAATGGCACTATACACATGAAAATACTTTGGGGTAAGCCTCAGCTAAAAACCCCACACTATTGTATTATCATACATGGTGGAAATACATATAAATTGTACAAATCCTTAGCTCTCACAGCTAGCCAACTCTCAGTACAATCCTCACAGATGCTCACAGGAAATCTTGGCTTCTCTCCAGTCTTCTTCTCTGCCCTCCTGTTATAGACATTTTTGTGCCTTACAGCATTGAGCATGAAATGTCCATAATCTAAGGGATCCAAAGTCCCTAAAACATGTTGTTCCTACCCCTAGAGGAACAAGGCTAACAAACCACAGCAATTCACAGAAGTTCTCCACCTGAAACTGCTCAAAAACAAGTCAATTCAGGATCATTTCAGTGGCTACACTAGCTGTTTGCGCTGAATGTCAAAGCCAACACTGGCTACCTGCGTTGAATGTCAACTGGAACAAAGGCTACCTACGCTGAACAAGAGTGGACAAGTGGCAGGCTCATTTCTCAAGGTGTCAAGACCCAGGAAGCTTCCAAAATGACACTTGCCTCAGGGAATTCGACTGGTGATGAGTAAGAGGTTCCAAATCTCCAAGTGGAAGAAAGAACCTCCAAGTGGACTCAAGAACTGACAGAGGGAGAGGACACTAGTCAGATCTCAAGCTGACTCATCCTCTCTCCAAACATCTATATATGGATCTCTCCTCCATGAGATCTAGAGGCTGGAATTTTGTTATTGCAAAGAATTGTTGTTGGTTTGTGACTAGAATCATTGGGTGCTTAATGCTTTGAAAGGGGGAAAAGAGAGGAATTCCATTTGCTGGGAAGGAGATGCTGGATTGGAGCCCTCTGGGTTGTATCTCTTCCTGAACCTTGTTATTCATCAATAAAGCTATCTTGGTTTCTCCTATGTGCTGATGTATTTTGATGTATGAATGTATTAGTGTATTTGGTTTATTTCTAATCCTAAACTAGTTATGAATGTGAACATCTGTCTTTGTGTAGTGTTCTTCTCTTGTCTCAAGTAGTTGTTCTCTTGTCGCAAGTAGCTGTTCTCTTGTGATCTTGCAGGAAGTTGTAGCTGGATAAGCAAGAAGGCAAGTAGCTGTGAACACCCAAAGAGAAGGGAGATTGGATCGAGGAAAAAACGGAAGACACCGGTAAGTCTATTGATCTCTCTTCTTTCACATTTCATAAAGGAAGAAACCAGTATAGCTGTACTCGTTTGTTGCTAAGGCACTGTCACACCTTAGGTGGGTAGGATCGTCCTGCATAGGCATTTTTCCCCACAACAAATTGGCGACTCCGCTGGGGAAATTTGTTTAGTCATTTTATTTGATTTTCTATTATTGTTTGCATCATAGACTTGACAGGAACAATCGAACTGCATCTTTACCGGATGCAAAGTAGAAAGTTGTTGCTTTGATCCAATTGCTGGACTTGTCTATGATCTGAACAATGGATTCACAAATGATTTGATGATCCTTGTGATAGATCTTAGTAGCCTCTCAAAGCATCCCTTTGATTACACCTTGCTTGTTGCTTTTATTTGGCCTAAAACAGTGAATTAAAGAGCAATTTGTGACCCAGAACCTAAGGGAAACGAGAGTTTCTCCTTCAGCGCAGACCCAGTGAAGGGATTCTGCATTTCAACGCAGGTCCCTTGAAGGCTACCTGCGCTGAATGTCAAAACCCCTGTGTTGAGGTTGCGCTGAACCAGTTTGCTCTTGTGCAGCTGGGGTTCTGTGCTCTGTTTTGCCTTGTTTTCATCTCTAATTTTTGCAGCCTGTAACCAGCATAGGTACCAGTCTAATAACCCCTTTTCTCTGCTTACATTCCGCCTCCTTTTGTACAAAAAGACTGTGAGTGTTTTTATGTGTTTGTGGCATCATTTATAGTTTTCCTTTGCATGAGTGAAATAGTCATCCTGTAGCCCTTGATTCAGATCTGTTGATTGTGATCTTAGAAGAGAGTTCATTGGCTGTTTGCAGATTGATTATATATTTACTTTTGCTTATTGGTTTGAATTTGTCTCTTTTAAGTGTCGAAACAAGTCTTTATTTCGAAAATCGTTAAGTGTTGTAATCTCTTCTATCTTCTCTGATTTCGGAAAAGTAAACTTGTTTGTATTGATCATTTAAAAGCAAATTCAAAGTTGTACAAAAAGCTTTCTTTGTAGGCATCAATACTAAGAAAGCGGAAAACAAACACCTGCATTGTGCATTTTGCATTTGATAGTTTGCATGTTGGATTTAGGATAAGTGCATTAGAGTGTGCTGATTGCTGTTTGAGAAAGGATGGTGTCTTTCTTTTCCCTTAGTAGCTAGGATTTTCAAAGTTGAAAAGATATAAAGCTTGCTTATCATCTTTAGACTGCATTTAGGAATTTGTATCATACATCTCGTGGTGAACCTTGAAAGGCAAACTTTAAAAAGATCAACCTAAAATAAATTGAATTAACTTAACAACGCTTTGCAACATAACGCACAACATAGAGGTCTAGGCTAGAGACGTGTTCCGGCGTCGTTAAGCCTGGTGACTGTCGATCTCGTGGATGGTGGGTGATTCCTCCTGAGGGACGATAGCGCCAGTACGGATTGTGCTCCCACGTACCGTCGCGTATATATTGGGAGACCCCTATAGGCATAAAACCTTTATCCTTAGGAAGCTGTGTCGGCCGCCCTACTGATCGCAATGCACTGAACACAGCATTCAGGAAGATCGACCGCCCGTACCCTAAAAAGTATTCTGCGGTTTTGCGAAAAGTTTGGCACACCCTCTGCCTAGAACTCCAGAGCAGTTCCTTTTGGCCTTTTTCAGACTTTATAACAGAAAAAGTCCATCCGAGCATTTGTCACTTCGGGCTCGTTAAAACATCGAAGGAGACTAGAGTCATCTTTAGCTTTTTCTCGACTCTTTAAAAGTGAAAAAGCAAGTTGTGTCTAAAAGCGTCTAAAAAATTCATTTAATTCGGAAACACACTTTCCCCTTTTGTATTTTGGTTGATCGAGTAATCCGCAATCGTGGAAGAAAGTCAATTGAAACCCCGTCGTTCGCGGAGGCTTACGAGTCAACCGTCTTTGTCTCCGGAATCGAAAATAGTACAAACAAAGCGAACTCGTTTAACCAGTTCAAAATCTCCTATCAAAGTTAGAACAAGTGTTCCAACCGCATCTGAGATTCCGGTTACTCCAAACATTTCTAGAAACCCTGCCTCTATAGAAGAAGTTCAACAGCCACAGAGGGACAGTAACACTGATCCTAGTCTGGGAGCAAATACTTGCATTACTGAACCAGTTCCAACTGTAACCGGTTTAGAGAGTCTTGCTCCTCAAACAACTGTCGCTGTCAATTCAACCCCTTTTCGGCACCAGAAATATTTTACGGACCTGACGGTCTTCCTCTTCCACCTGGTTTGATTGCGATAGAGGAAATTGTAGAGGATCCGCAAGCAAGTACTCCAACCCATTTTGGAGTCGGGGTCACTCTGTTTCCTTCATCAGAAGTTAGTCCACCACAAGTGGAAGTTCCTGTAGAATCACTAGGCAATCTATTGGATAGACTCAAAATGTCTGAACAACCGTCAACATCCAGGACTATGTCAAATGACACAGCGACAGCAGAAACCCCTGCCGTCACTCCGACAATGTTTGCCGGCATACCATCTGTCCGGACTAGCTCACAACCGCTAGAAGGAGTCCACTAAGGGACTATTTCGACAGTGTGGTCTGTTCCAGTTTTTTCATCCGGAATAATATCCGGCAACTATTATGTTGAGACTCGCCAGATTGATCCCTTTGGAGGTCAATTTGGGCAATCCAGTCCACAAGGACAAACAATCCCCTTGAGCTCCGGATTGCTACCGTATGGGGGGTAGTATGCCCTTTCATTACCCCCTCCGGGAGGGTATCCATACGGGAGTTCACAACAGTATTCAGGTTATACTGGAATTACATCAAGTGGCTGGGTACCTATGCTACCTCAACAACCAAGGGTTATATATTCTATGCAACAGTGTGTACCTATGTCGAACATCCCGACCACACCGGCTATTGTAACAGTGTCACAAGTTCAAGCGATGCCTGTTGTATGTCAACCTCAGATCTCTCAGGTTGTAATGCAACAGCCCCTTGACCCTGAGACACAACCACAATCGCCAATTGGTGGGGCGACACAGGTCCAAACGAGTACAATTACCCCACACCTTGGTCCAACAGTTAGTATAGCGCAACAAAACATGGCTTCACAACCGTGGCTGGTGCAGTACCAACAACCACAGTTCCAGCAAGTGTACCAAGGTTCTGAGCAGCAGATCTTTGCGAACAGTGGACAACCGTATATTCAAAACGGTCAAAACTAACCGCTTTACAGTGGTCAAGTCCACCAACCGTATCAGTCATACCAACATCAATTACATTATGCTGGTATGCAAAGGCCCACTGCTCAGGCGATTCCATCGTACCCTAGGTACGCTTCACCTAACCTGAATGAACAGTTACCATTCGTGGCAACTTTAGAGTTACCTGATTTACACCGGTTAACAAACGATCCGATTGCTTACGCCCCTTGGTGGCCAGCGATTCCTCACAAACTTCCATCTGACATTCCTAAATTCAATGGAAATCCAGGTGAAGACCCATCGAATCACGTGATGACTTTTCATCTGTGGTGTTCATCAAACACCCTGAATGATGATTCGATAAGGCTTCGCCTTTTCCAGAGGATGTTAACGGGTCCAACGGAAAAATGGTATATTGAATTACCTAGAGCCTCATTCGACAATTTTAGCTCCCTAGCCACGACTTTCTTAACCCATTTTCAATTACCGATAAGGTATGAAACGGGAACAGAAATATTAACCAACTTCAAGCAGACAACTGCCACTCATATATCCGATCATATACATGAGTGGCGTCGTCGTCGTAGGATGGTGAAAACATACGTTCCCGATCAGCTATTAGCTGAATGGTTTATAAAGTCGTTACTTCCTGCTATAACGGAAGATGTGGAAAAGGGGGGAGTCGTAACAGAGGAGCAAGTTATTGCTCGTGCACAATATCTAGACTTAGTTTATACTCAGTCTGGCACGCTCTATGACAAAATACCTGATGCCCCTAGACCAGAATTCTCAATTCCTCCTCCTCCTAAATCAAATAGTGACTCTCATGCCGGCAATGGCGTGATTGGCACGACAAACGCGAAATCGACAAAGGCTTCGTCTAAGAAAGCCCGTAAGAATTCAGATCAAAATGCAAAAGATGAAATTCTTGCTTCGGAAGTAAATGCCGTATCAGCAGATAAAGGCAAAGAAACCAATCAACCAGGAAGAAAGAAGAAGCAAAACAAAGGGAAGAAGAAGAAAAAGAGTGAGTCATCTCCTGGAAAAACTTCTTCAAATCCTCCTGGAAATAGGAAATATCCATGTCAGATATGTGATGAGGATCATCGGACATATGATTATCCATACAAAGCTGAGCTTAAAAGGTTCTTCAAAAGTTCGCAAACCTCAGCTGTATTAACTGATCCATTTCCCAATCCAGGTCAAAATCTGGTTGATAGTGGAAATGCTTCCCCGTCGGAAGTGCTCATGTTGTCGGTTTCAAAACAGCAGAATGATGCTTTGATTTCGACAAGGAACAAAGATTACGGGAATCTGCAGCTGTCGAACGACAAAGGTAAAGATCAACCAAGTAGTTCGACAACAACTTCGACAGAAGTTGTACCGCCCATCATTCCTGAATTAACAATAAAACCGCCAAAGGGAGTAGTACACAAGTCGACATTTAATCCTCGTGCCAGAGCGGCGCAGCATTATAACATAGTGGAAGATTTGGCCCAATCGCCATCCGCTATGTCGACTCTTGAAGTACTACAAAATTGCCCATCCCAAAGGCAGGCTTTGTTATCGGCTATTGGTGGGGTTGATCCTAAGGATTCCAATCTTGTATCCTTTGATCACAAAGGGTACGATCCTTAGTTACCAGCTCAACTAGCTTTCCTTATTCAAGTGAAAGCCCTCAACAAAACTATTCACCGAACAATTATTGATGAGGGGGCATCTACATGTATTATGTCGATGAGTTGCTGGAAAACTTTAGGATCTCCAACTTTGTCGCGATCTTCGACGACATTAAAAGCATTCGACGGAAGGACATATACCCCGTGCGGTATCCTTAATAACTTGAAAGTTTAACTGGGAGGAAAAACAGTAGAAATAGATGTTGAAGTCATCGATGGGAATCTGGACTACAACATCCTACTGGGAAGACCGTGGATATATGCCATGGCAGCTGTTGTGTCGACTTATTTTAGGAAGATCGCATTCCCTTTTCAAGGAGGGATTACGATCGTCGACCAACAAGACTTCCTCCCTAATGGTTCACAAGTTACAGGAAGCATTCCCATGATCCATGGAAGCAACCACTCGCTTCAAGACATCGGAGTAGGCCTACTGAAAGATCCCACATTAATGGGAACTTTCGCACTTCCGCCTCCATTCTATATAGGAGACGTAGCATTCGTAAGAGCCTGCAACATGATATCTTCCACGAAGATCTCAGAAGACGATGTCGAAATGGATCATGCAATGGTTTTGTCCCCAAGCCCCATTGAAATATTGTAGCAATCAATGTTTTGAGCATGGGAGGCGAACCCAAATCAACGCTCATCGAGCGTTTGGGTAGATAGGTCTAGAGAATATGGTACCTCGTTAGATCCTTGGTCGAAAGTACATGGGACTGACGAAGGAATCCTACAATCAATGTTGATTTAGGGGGCACCATGGAATGATTGCCACCATCGTTCCCTTCTTCCGGAATATGAAGAAGATACTCAGCATGACCTTTACCACCCTTCAGTTTTTGAATTCCTATCAAATACTGTAAATACGGTGGATTCCGAGCGAAACTTATCCAATATTGAAGAGACTATAGCCATAAATATCTCGACTAAAACAAACATTGTAGAGAATATTTATGTCGGCAAAGGATGTTCTCCTTCAGAACTGGAAATATATAACGCTCTTTTTCGCGAGTTCAGGGATGTCTTTGCTTGGTCATATGATGAAATGCCAGGCATTGACTCGAGTATCGTTGAACATGAAATTAAAATGTATCCTGATGTCAAACCAGTAAGACAACGGCTTCGGCAGGTGCACCCCAAGAAAGCCGCTGCCATTAAAGCAGAATTTGAAAAGCTCCTCCATGCTGGTTTCATCTACCAGATTCCTCTAACCGATTGGGTATCGAATATTGTCCCTGTTATGAAGAAACAAGGGACAATTAGAGTGTGTGTCGATTATAGGGATGTAAACCAAGCTTGTCCGAAGGACAACTACCCTACACCCTTCATTGACCAGATAATTGATGAATGCGCCGGATGTGAAATCTTTTCATTTATGGATGGATTTTCCGGGTATAATCAAATAAATATCAACCCACAGGACCAGTCAAAGACTGCATTCATCTGTCCGTGGGGCACATTCGCTTATCGAAAATTACCCTTTGGTTTAAAGAACACAGGGGCGACGTTCCAGAGGGCAATGAATTATGCCTTCCATGACATCAAGAACATCGTTCAACCTTATCTCGACGACCTTCCGACTCATTCGCGAAAGCGGACTGATCATCCGCAGCATTTGAGAGCGATATTTCTACGTTGCCGACACTACAAGATAAGACTCAATCCACACAAATGTGTGTTTTGCGTCGGTTCTGGTCGTTTACTTGGCTTTGTAGTCTCTAAGGATGGGATTCGGCTCGACCCCTGCAAGGTTCAGGCAATCATTAATTTGCCTCCACCTTCAAATTTGCTTCAGATTCAGAAACTTCAAGGGAAAGCAAACTTTCTAAGGAGGTTCATTCCAAATTACGCAGAACTTGCTAAAGGTTATACTCGTCTTTTGAAAAAAGATGTACCTTTTGTCTGGGATCAGGTGGCACAAGCTTCCTTTGATGCTCTGAAAGATTCTCTAGTAAAAGCATCATTAATGTATGCCCCAGACTATCAAAGAGATTTTAACCTGTATCTGGCTGCAGCGGATACGACCATTGCGATGGTTTTAGTTCAAGAAGTCGATGGAATTGAACATCCAATATATTATTTAAGTAAAAACTTGAATGATACAGAAATCAAATATTCTTATGTTGAAAAGCTAGCACTCGCTGCTGTTCAAGCGATACAAAGATTTCGACATTATGTCCTCTTTCGGAAAACTACCATTCTATCAGATTGCAACCCCATGACTTATATATTGTCGCGATAGTTGCTGGGGGGCAAATATTCAAAATGGATAGTGATCCTTCAAGAGTTTGATCTGGAATTTGTAAAATCCAAATCAAAGAAAGCTTTAGTTTTCGCAGAATTATTGTGCGATCTCCCATCGTTGTCCAACGATGAAACATCCGAAGATTCGATCGTGGACGAAAGTTTGTTTCTGATATCTACAAGCGATGAATGGTATGGAGATATAATAATATATCTCCAAACCCAAAAATTCAGGCCTGACACCTCTCACTCAGAACAGAAACGTATACGATACCAAGCGAAAGACTACATGATCGTCGGTGATACGCTTTACCGTCGTGGTATCGATACAGTTCTGAGGAGGTGCCTCACCCATGAAGAGGCTGAAAAAGCCCTGAATGAGTGTCATTCAGGCGCGTGTGGGGGGCATCAATCTGGATATGCTACAGCACAAAAAATCTTATGAGCAGGATACTTTTGGCCAACCATGTTCAAAGATTGCATAACCGCAGTCAGAAGTTGCCATGCTTGTCAAATTTTTGATAGAAAAACCAGAAGACCACCCACACCTTTACAGCCAATAGTTGTTGTTGGGCCTTTCGCCAAGTGGGGCATCGATTTCATGCAATGTAACCCCACCTCGACCGGGGGGCATGGGTATATTATAGTCGCTGTTGACTATTTTACCAAATGGGCCGAGGCGATGCCTACATTAGATAACACTGGTGAAACAGCTGCCCTTTTCTTTTTCAATCATGTAGTCACCAGGTTCGGCGTACCACAGGCTATAGTTACAGATCATGGGTCGCATTTTCGCAATCACATGATGGTCGAATTAGCTGCCAAGCTAGGGCTATCTCACGACAGCTCTACCCCGTATTATCCGCAAGCCAACGGATAAGTTGAAGCAATCAACAAAGTCCTGAAGTGTATGTTGCAGAGGATGATCGGGGTTCACAAAAGAAGGTGGCACCTAATCCTGTACTCAGCCTTGTGGGCTTACCGAACATCGGTAAAGAACGTGACCGGGTTCACACCTTTCCAACTGGTGTATGGCCTGGAAGCAGTCTTGCCAATCCAGTGTGAAATTTCGTCGCTTAAACTCGCAATTGATCTCCTCCCCGGAACCTCGGAAGAAGAGGCTCGTTTCTTGGAATTAATCCAATTGGATGAAACCCGTCGTGACGCCGCTTTGGCTAACGAAGCCCATAAGAAACGAGTCAAGGCGCAGTTCGACAAAAATGTCAAACCCCGTGTCTTCTCAGAAGGTGACTTGGTCTTGCTTTATGACCAAGAATCTGATAAATTGGGAGCAGGTAAATTTAATTCTTTATGGATGGGCCCCTATATTGTTAAATGAGTGTTAGCAAAAGGAGCCTACAAGTTAATGGATTATGACGGAATTCCACTGGCGCAACCCCGTAATGGGTTGTACCTCAAGCATTACTATGCTTAAATAGTAACCTGTATGCTTTTGTTGTATTTTGTTTTCGCTAAAGTATTTGTTTTGGTCGAAGTGATCCACCCTTTTTACATTTATTGCAGATGTCAAACCTTCTGGAGACATGTGTTGGATATGCCGACGGAGCGAGTCGTAGTTCGCGGAACCTGTCCTCCGCAGCCTGGGCCATTTTTTATCCAAGCGGCGAGTTAGTAAGTTTCAGAGGTGTATGTATTGGGCAATCAACGAATAACATCGCTGAGTATAGCGCGTTGATAGAACTACTCTCTGGTGCCATCACCCATGGTATACGCTGACTAATTGTCAGGCTAGACTCATAGCTCGTGATACTACAACTCAATGGTATATATTCCGTTCGAAATCCAGCTATTTATCGCATGTTCCTAAGGGTTAAGATTTTGGAAAGACAATTTGATTCAATTCAATACCAGCATATTTCCATAAACTTAAACACATTAACCGACTCATTAGCAAACTATGTGTTAGATATACATTTGTGACATTTATAAAAAGAGACACATCATCAATGTTGTACATATGGATCATATAACTCAACTAGAATAAACCTCGAAAATCAAAATATATATGTAAGTTGTTTATCGTTCATACATAATGTTCTGTAACCAAGACAAAAATCAGTCATATGACCCAAAAACTCAAAAATGCTAGGGGGCACCCTAGCCTAGTGATGCTCGTGATAGCACGTCACGGCCTGTGCAATCATGCGCAAGAGACGAGTCCATCGTCTAGGCACACCAGTAGTATGTCGCTGCAACTGTAAAGGTAACTCATCAATCCTCACATCGGGAATGCCGAGAGTAAGGCTCTCAACCTGCTCCTGCACAGCTGTAAGAGTCTCGGCTACGTCAAGGTCGCGGAGAATAACTCTCCCAGCAGTCTCCCCTGCTGGGGCAGCAACTGGCGCTCTCAGGCGAACTGCTGGACGAACAGGACCAACATCTGCATGCACACATGAGTTTGATTAAAGTCTTGATAGAATAAAGCACAAGGACATTATAAATAAGAACAGTAAACAGTAATATGGTCGAAGATTTTACCAATAGCGCCCCACTGTTCACCATCCGGCAATACCAAGTCCGGATCACCTCGGAAATCCATACCAACATATGGATACTCAGAATAGACCATCTCCTGACGCTCGAACCACCTGAAGAAGGTATCAGTGAAAGAAATCTGAGATTGACCAGCATGCCTAGACATGTGATCAACCCATCTCTGCATGCGTGGCTCGGTAGGAGAAGGCAAGTCGAGTGCGATATACTGAGGTTGCATCAGTGGTATTTTCTCCAAGGCAAAGGCAGTCAGAATAGAACCAAATCCAAAGTTCTTCAGCTTCCCATCCTTTACCTTGTTCAACTGACTTTTCATCTGAAGAAGTACTGCATCACACCAGTTGAATACTTTTGGTTGGAGACACTCCAAGGCGTGCTGCACATAAGATCTATTGGCAACATGTAGAGATGCGCTACCGGCCATCCTACCAATAGTATACAGAATGGACCTGAGAGACCTGTCAGTAATCTCACGGATAACAACCTTGCCGTCTCTGCTCGGCTGGGATCCCTCCCTGCAATACTGGTGGACATAATCTCTCACGGAATCATTCCCTCGGGTCGAACCAGACAAAGAAATGGGGGCACCCTGCCTCAACAAACCAATCAAGAAGTAAATGTCTACCACGGTCAAAGGGATGGATTTGCTCCTGATCTGAAATACTTGGTTAATAGGATCCCAAGCATCAAGCATATACTGCAGTAAAAAGATTTGTGCTCTCATACTAGAGATACGGAAGAACTTCAGCAGGCCACAGTTCCGCAGCGTGTTCACCGTGACAGGGTCATGGAGGGCAATCATGTCCTCCTCTTCATGTTCTCGTTCTCGCCATGTGAGGGTCATTTTGCTCAAAAATCCCTGCAAAACAAACAAGAGAAAGAGTAAGGTCCTGGATTTGATGAAAAACTGACAAAATTTCATCAAAAACTGTGCAATAGAACTGCTTTTCTATGACCAACGCAATTGGCTGGTGTCCTACCTGCGTTGAAGGTCAAACTGCCTTCAGGCAGCTTGACATTCAACGCAAGTTTCGAATGGACTACCTGCGCTGATGGCAGAGCGCCCTAGCAAAACCCCAGGGGCTCATGGGAACAGGAAAACAGGCACAGAATGGAAAAAGGAAACCATGAAAAGAAAGAGCTAGAGTTTAGCTCCTACCTGGTCCAGACGGCGCCAAAAATCGTCCGCAGAATCTCCCGGAATCAGCTGGTGAAAATCAAGGGGGAAGAGGCACCTCCAAAGCTCCAACAAACCAAGTTCAAATGAAATGGTAAAATGAGAGGTAAAAGCACCTTTTAATTGCTTTTTACGTAGTTCAAAGCGAAATATTAGGGTTCTAATCTCATTTTCATGCAAATATTATTCATTTCTAACTAGTTTGATGCAGCAATTGAGGATACAGTACTATCTTTGAAAAGGGCAAAGCTAGTCATGGTAAAAATCAAAGATTTGACCATATTAATTCGAGCAGTTTTAGCACAAAGTTCATGCTCGTTAAAAAATAAACACAAGATCTGAGCAGTTTTAACGCGGACTTCATGCTCGTTAAAAAATAAACATAAGCAATGAGCAAGTGTTTCCACCAGTGTTTAAGCTCATTTTAAAATAAAAAATGAACCTACCCGGTAAATAACCACTGTGAATGTAATATCATCAGCCATTAAAGCCTTGGTCGTGTTTGCACCGTCACCTCCACTTTTCATTTGGCCGATCGTTCACCTCCATATGATTGTTTACCCATTTTGAGGAACAGCTGCGAAGAGTGATTTCACCTAGCCATCCTTGTGACACAGTCGTGATTGGAAAATTCCAACCTGTACTTGGAATCAGTTGCTAACCCTGTTTATCACTCATTCCTCAAAAGACGAGTCTTCTTTAAGCTCTTTTCAATTGACTCGTAAAATATGAAAAGATTGCCGAGTTTTGGCCTTCCAGCTCGTTAAAGAGACCGGAAGAGCTATCCCTCCTCTAGATTTTAATCTTTTTGGACCTGAGGGATTATTGCATAAAAAGATCGAGCGCTTGTTTTGTTCGGCTCGTTAAAACTATCGAAAACTCATCCCTTCTGTATTGTTTTATACTTTTTCAGACTTAAGGGATTAGATGACGAAAAAGGACTTTTGGAGTTAACTTTATGTACCTTTTCAGTCTCTCTAAAAATGAAAAGGACCGAGTTATCCTTGTCGTTAGACTCGTTAAAATCATTAAATAGCGACAAACTTGTCTTTAGACGAGAACGAGTTTCACTATCGCTAGGCTCGTTAAAACATAGCGATGGGCTTGCCCGAAGGGTAGGTTATAGAACAAGCATATGTTATCCTCCTCAAGCTTGACAAAAATAAAGAGGTACTGGTCAGCAATGACTGGGGAAAAATTGGGAGAAACTAAAGAAAACTTTGATGGTAGCAAGTCGCTCTTGAACATGACACTTTTCCTCCGTACCACAATCGGGTTGGGTTGTTTCATTCACTGGTCACATCCATGGTCTCGCCATACCATCCATATTTGGGGTAATGCTACCGATCCATCGTATCAGTGTCGCCATATGTTCAAGAGAAGTCGTTCAGAAAGAGTCAACCGTGTCCCATCCACTACCATACATTATCCTTCATCCATTCATGACCGCCACCCTGAATCATATGTCACAGATCGTTTTCACCTCCATTAAAATCATTAGCTCCGTTCCGTGTCACTGATGTGGGATTCATTAAGGCCCTCCTATGACGGATCGCTTCTTGTCGACATCAGCTCATTATCCAGGAAGTTGATCTAGGAACAACCCCTTCAGTACTTTGAAGCTTGCATGCCACAATGGCAAGTTTCTCACTTCCAACGACAGGTATACATCAATGACCTTCGACCGAAAGATTTTGCGTGGTGTTCGACGCCAAGTCCTTTATTCACACCACGTGAATTGTACTGCAGTACCTTGAGGGTCATTATCATTATCGGTGATTCCTCTCGCGCTTGTTAACGGTTTACATCATTGATCGGTAATCAAGCGATGTCTTTCCATGTTCGACTTCAGAACAATTCTCACATGGATCGACTTGTACTTAGAATGAAGATTGAACGAGTTTGAAGACCCCGGATCTAGTTTCATCCATCCGGGCTGCGATATATATTCAGGAAAGATAAAGACATTGACATGTACATCATTGCAGCAGATTATCATCCTACTCAAAGGATGATAATTTCATCAAAATTATCAGTCTACCATCAGACGATTGTCTGTTCTATGTACAGAAAAATGTATTTATAAAGCTGAGCATGGGAATGCCCGCCTCAGCTAGATCATGAAAGCAGTATAAAAGATAATGTATTATATTGTATCTTATTACAGGTCTCCTCCCAGCATTGGATGAACTTCGGATCCCCCTGATAAAGCATTTCGCCCGATAAACAGCCTCATACTTTAGGGGGCAACTGTTATAGACATTTTTGTGCCTTACAGAATTGAGCATGAAATGTCCATAATCTAAGGGATCCAAAGTCCCTAAAACATGTTGTTCCTACCCCTAGAGGAACAAGGCTAACAAACCACAGCAATTCACAGAAGTTCTCCACCTGAAACTGCTCAAAAACAAGTCAATTCAGGATCATTTTAGTGGCTACACTAGATGTTTGCGCTAAATGTCAAAGCCAACACTGGCTACCTGCGTTGAATGTCAACTGGAACAAAGGCTACCTGCGATGAACGAGAGTGGACAAGTGGCAGGCTCATTTCTCAAGGTGTCAAGACCTAGGAAGCTTCCAAAATGACACTTGCCTCAGGGAATTTGACTGGTGATGAGTAAGAGGTTCCAAATCTCCAAGTGGAAGCAAGAACCTCCAAGTGGACTCAAGAACTGACAGAGGGAGAGGACACTAGTCAGATCTCAAGCTGACTCATCCTCTCTCCAAACATCTATATATGGATCTCTCCTCCATGAGATCTAGAGGCTGGAATTTTGTTATTGCAAAGAATTGCTGTTGGTTTGTGACTAGAATCATTGGGTGCTTAATGCTTTGAAAGGGGGAAAAGAGAGGAATTCCATTTGCTGGGAAGGAGATGCTAGATTGGAGCCCTCTGGGTTGTATCTCTTCCTGAACCTTGTTATTCATCAATAAAGCTATCTTGGTTTCTCCTATATGCTGATGTATTTTGATGTATGAATGTATTAGTGTATTTGGTTTATTTCTAATCCTAAACTAGTTATGAATGTGAACATCTGTCTTTGTGTAGTGTTCTTCTCTTGTCTCAAGTAGCTGTTCTCTTGTCGCAAGTAGTTGTTCTCTTGTGATCTTGCAGGAAGTTGTAGCTGGATAAGCAAGAAGGCAAGTAGCTGTGAACACCCAAAGAGAAGGGAGATTGGATCGAGGAACAAATGGAAGACACCAGTAAGTCTATTGATCTTTCTTCTTTCATATTTCATAAAGGAAGAAACCAGTATAGCTGTACTCGTTTGTTGCTAAGGCACTGTCACACCTTAGGTGGATAGGATTGTCCTACATAGGCATTTTTCCCCACAACACCTCCAAGCTCCTATTTCCTTGCATTGTTCCTTATGGATGATTTACCTATTAACAAGTGGAAAACCAAGCCTTCAAAACTACGAAATCCTCAAGGATGAATCCTTGACTACATGCATGAGTTTTATCCATGAGAAAACACATGCAACTGATAGTAAACTGTCCTTGAACATTTATCTTAACTGGGTCTTTCGCATAATAGACATGCATGAGTTTTTGATGAGGGAATCTTCAGTTAACTGGAGTAGCACTAGTTGAGTACATTAATGGATCAACTGACTATTAACTCACTATAAGTTCCTCAAACAAGTTGGAACTAATTTAACTGGACTTAACTCAGTAAATTGAGTTAACTAATTACAACTCAAATATAACTCAATCTTATCTCCTTAGTTTAAGGGATAACACTTGCATGACTTCAGAAAGACTTCTAACTTGAATTTCTCCAACTAATTAATTTAAAATAAATTGATTAATTGTTTCCAAGTAGTTGTTAAGACTAAATTCGATTTTAATTCACAAATTAATTAAAGGAAAAATTAAATTGGAATATTCTTGTTGCCATATTTCAACACCTTTAACTCCATAGGTGTTGCGGCCCCTAAATTTCATAAACAAGGTTCGTTGCACTTTGTTAAAAAGGAAGATAAGATCATTTCAGTGGTGGCTAGAAAACTAGTGGAAGTGACAAAGGAGAGAGTGGCCAACTTCCAGGGTTTCCTCCAAATGGTGAATGGTGGTATTATCATAGACTATAGAAGATTGAAGTACTGGAATATTTCCTTGAGCTAGGGGCGGCCCTAGTCAAGAAAGGGATGGGACTTGAGAGGTTGTCATCACTAGATCCATGGGAAGAAAGCACCTTATTCATATTGAAATATATCACTTATAAGGGCAATTGTGGAGTCATCTACCTGCAACAATTCAGGTTGCTTGACTATTTTCACCATGGAAGACATATGAACCTACGATTCTTTCCCTTGAAGACTTTGTAGGCCATGGCATCATAGGTACAAAAATATAGATGGACCAACAATTCCCTGACTCACCATGGCCTAATCAAACTCCTGGTGAAAAATTCATTATACAGAGTCAAAAAAGCTTGTGAAGACATTGTAGAAGCACTAGCAAGAATTGGAACTGCTGCAAATCCACTACAAGACCACAACGTTGCAACTCCAGAAGCTATATAAGATAGAGTTCTAGGATCTATAAGGAAATATTTTATTTTCGTAGTCTTGCACCCTATGGAATATTTGCCTAAGCAAGAATTGCCCTAGGGTTCAACTGCAACTCCACCAAAGGGCAAGAAAAACCATAACAATGTCATGTAAATCATATGGAGTAAACCTCCCACCATGATCCAAGGCTTTCCCTTTTTCACATCCACAAGGAAAAGAGGATAAGGTATATGGGTACAACTTATTAAATCTAATAATAAACCCCTACTACCCCACAACTACTAGTTGGAGTTGAACAAGAAAGATCCCATATTTCCCAATAAGAACTATTACAAGTATAGAAAGAAGAAATCTCCCCTATCTCCTTATAAGAAATAGTGGGGGAAGAATAACAAGAGGTCTCCCATACTATTCCATAATAACAAGCAAGGGAAACTAAACCAAAAATCTATGATGCTCCACAATAACTAATAGATGTAATTGAGATGCTAATAAGATATTTTGGCAGATATTTCAAGTCGACTGTTGTGAGTTCTTGGTCGCCTGTTGCGTGCCCTTAGCCTCTTGTTGAGTGTTCCTTCCCCCTCACCTGTCCTCTCCCTTGTGTTCCCTTTGTTACTTCTCCCCTCCGAGTTTAGATTTTTTTCTTTTGATTGATCGGACAACTCAAATGGCTGTGCCAGCCCAAGGTGGCTCTCTGGCTGCTGAAATCATTGCCTTCAACTCTCTAGTTGTTGCAGCCCCTAAATTCTAGAAATAAGATTCATTGCACTTTGTTAAAAAGGCAGTTGCGATCCCAAATATTAACATCAGTTTCCCTCAAGCTCATTCTCATGCCCTACAAATATCATACCAGGCGTTTATTAGATAGTTCATGGGCCTTTTTCTTTCTATACACATAGTTTCGTCTTGGATAGAAAAGTATTGGAAGCCACTCATTAAGGTAAAGGATTTGTCGATGCTATGTGGGAAGGGATTCTACATCTTATTTGAAAACATATTGGACAAAGATTTGGTTTTTAGGAGTGACCCTTACTTCATGGGAGCCCAGGGGCTTTATTTGGATAGGTGGATTCTATTGGGTAGGGGTCCCTTAGGTCTAATTTTTGTATGAATCATGTAAATACTCTGCATTTTGAGGAGTGGAGCGTGATTAGTGAAGGGTTATAAGAGTCAAAGGGGATTTAGGGCATATCAAGGCCCCTTATTTTGTAAAGGGATGTAATTATCTAGGGTACTTTGAGGTTCACCCATGGTTTGCGGACCATGGGATTGTAAGTGAAAAATAATATATAAAGGAATGTCTTAGCAAGTATAGAAAGGTAAGCTAAGTTGAATGCAATGTTTTCTAGTCTATGATTAGGATATATTTCTGTATTCGGGTGAAGTGGAAGGCTCCTGTAGATGTGTGTGAGGAGACCTTGGTAAGTCTACAGTTATGTGCGCATGCCCCTGCAGCTATGTGCGCAGGGTCAGAAGGATTGTATCTGTGAAGACTTCAGCTAATAGAGAATAATTTGAGACATATCTCTGTATTTGTCTTATGTTCACGTAGTTTCTATGTTTTAGCCTGTTTAGGGTTCATTTTGTAGATTTCTTCTTCAATTGCATCGTGAAGGTTCAAATATTGTTTTATATGATGAATAATATGTTTTATACTAGTTACGCACAACTCACAAATCATTTAAGTAGGAAAACTCTCTACAATTTTAACAATAAGATTGATAGTTCACAAAGGTCGGATTAAGCCCTAAACTAAAGAAACCTTATAGCCACACTGCATAACCCATCTAGATACAGAAGCCTAGTTCTAGCATCCCTCAATATTTCCTCGAGTGAGACTACAGTCTGCACTAGCAGATCATTTCCGAAAGGGTCGGTAGTATCGGGTTGTTTTGGTTAGTGCAACTAAATTTGAACCTGGGTCTAAGCCCCTCAAGAAAACAAATGGTTCTGTTGATATAATCTGGATCTATCTGAGGGATGTGTGATATGGTAACCTACTAGAAAAGAGATCCAAAATTGGGTAGATCGGAAGTTGCACGAATTTGCAGCATAAAAAAGAAGAAATCTACGCCAGCCCGCACAAAGGTGGTTACAAAGGTATATCTATATGGAACAGTATGATATCTTTTTCGCATCATTCACTAACGAGCTGCATGAGTGGTTTTCAAATCTAGTGGAAAACAAACCCTGTTGGAAACATGACAATCATATTGTGTGGACCCAGAGCTGATTAAGCGACTTAAGGATTATGAAAATAAGGTTGCAAGAGTTGTTGATCACTAGATTGATAGTATGATTGGAGGCTTCATTACTTAATTCACAACTAACACAAAAATAACCTAAAGTGAAGCTGAACGCTGACTTTTCAAAGGTCCATGAGGTAAGTATTTGAATTCCTTAAATCTCTGGATTAAGATGCTTTTATGTGAAAAGGGTGTTATGCCTATAGATTTAAGTTTAAAAGAAGCTAGACTGGATATATGCGAAGCAAAAAAATATTCAGAGTAGATCATGACAAATTTATTGGGGGCAAGTACAGTCCATTATTGGGTAAATTAGAAAGTGAAGAAGAAAGGAGCAACCCTAGTACACCTAGAGGTGCGACATAGTTAGAAACCCAAGGCACTTCTGGGATTCCTCACTCGTCCACTCCACCTCCACCTTCACCTCCACATCATAAACCTCCACCTCCACCTCTACATCCACCTCCACCTCCACCTCCATTATTCAACATGGCTAATGCAATGAAGATGCCTATCTTTAAGAGTAAGGGATCAGAGGATCTTGATCAATATTGGTTTTTTGCAGAAGATGTGTGTTATTGGGAAAACTAGTGTCCATTTAAAGCTGCTAGTCCCACTAAGATGGGTAGCTATCTTAGAAACAAACAAAATAAAGTTACTTTTGTTTTCCTTTATGAGAGATAGATGAGAGAGTAGCAGAGAGTACCAACCTCAGTCTTTCTCTAGTCTCCTTGCTTGTTTCCTCTCTCCCTTGATAGAGCTTTCGCCACTCCTTTCTCACTTGTCCTGCTTCAAAGAACACCTGTAGAGTCAAAGCAGGAAAATACCATCAAAGAATAGAGATCTATAACCATAAACAATTTAGGATCAGATGTACATTAACCACATAAATGCATATACAAATACAACATTCAGATATATACAAGCATATGGAGGAAAACTCAAATAGCTTTATTGATAGAAGTAGTAGAAGAGAGTATTACAACCAAGCTGTCTGATCCAGCATCATCCTCCTAGCATGAAAGCCTTCTTCACCTCATACAAAGCAAGATCACCCAACAATACAATGTCTTCAAAGAAAAACCAACAACACTTCCTTACAAATTACAAAATTCCAGCCTCTGGATCTCTAGGATGAGGGATCCATATATAGATGTTTGCAGGAGAGTGAGTCAACTTCTGGGATTTTGATTAGTGTCATTTCACTGATAGTTCTTGGTTCCACTTGGAGATTTCATGATCTCTTGCTCATCCCGAGGCGAATTCAGAGAGGCAAGTGTCATAGGAGTAGTTTCTAGAAGATTCTTTGAGTTTCCACCTAGCAAACTGCTTTTGCCATTTGTTTCCTCTCACTCAACACACCCTATAGAAGGGATTTTCAGTATACATCACACCCCCCGTGTGTAATAGGTGAGATGCATCACACCCTCAGCATGGAGCAGTCTGTATGGTCCAGTTTTGACCAGTTCTGAGCAGTTTTTCAAGGAGAACTTCTGGGAAATGATGTAATCAGCTGACCTTGTTCCTTTAGGGTATGAAACAACACTTTTAGGGGTTTAGAAGCCCTTGGTTTATGGAAATATGTGATTGGGTTTGCGGTGCCCAAATATGTCTATAACAATGTGTGGGAAGTGCAACAGATCAATGACGACGATATGAAGAAAGCACAACTTTTCACAGCACTGCGGGATAGAGCGTTGTCATGGTATATCAAGTATAGTATGGTGAATCCAGCTACTTCACTAGTTGTGACGAAGAACACACTGAACATAGAGTTTAAGAAGCCCAAGTCGCAATCATAGTGTATTACTGAAATACAATAAATTAAGCAAGCCGTCAATGAGACTACCTGGGATGTAAATCATAGGTTAAAATGTTTGATGGGACAAGCCAACTTCCAGATCTTTGATGAACTAAATAAAGAGAGGTATATAGCTGCGTTATTGCCATACCTCATATTACCACTATCGCAACAAAAGATTGGGATGCAGACCAAAGAATAGGAAATTAAAATGAAGTTATAATCTTTGTCAGTACAAAATACTCACATAGGGGTTCAACAGATACAGTCCTAGTTGGCAAGCTTGCATATGGAACTATAAGACTTAAAGAAAGGAAAGGAAGTTCGGTCTGAGATGCGCTCAGAAGTATGGTGTCTAAAGTGTAAAAAGGAAGGTCACTATAAGGACCAATGTCCTGTCTATCCTGATTATTTGATTAGTGGAGGTCCCAATCCTTTCAAGTCAGAGCCTAGTGCTGGACCAAGTACCGGACCAAGCGTATGCTGTAGTATTTTCCGATTTATATGCTAGCACCTGAACGATCACTGTTATTTTCTACAGAAATATGTACAGATGCCGCAGTAAGTTTTGTCGATCAATAGGACATGATGAGAGCCATTTTTTCAATTATGACTTAATGGTAGATTGAACTTTGGCATATAGGATGCAAGCTGAAGGCCACGCGCATGAAGATAATAGTTTACCTGCGGCTCGTAGAGGATTTCAAGGCTGAGGATGTGGTTGAGGTGGAGGCGTTGGATGAGATCGAGGTCAGATCATATGCTATAATTGTGGTGAAGTTGGACATTATGCGTGATATTGTTAGAATCCTACTCACCCTTCATGTCATTATTGTAGACAATTTGACCATGTGATAGAAGATTTCCCTATTTTAATGGCTAAGATGCAGGAAAAGAAGAATCAACAGCCTATGCAAAATATACAAATGATGTGATCGGAACCACGTGAGGATGATACAAGCATTAATATAATGACACTAAGTGGTGCGGCTACTAGAGAAGATAAGGCATAAGGTAAAAGTTTGTGGCATATACATGGTTTAGGAAGGTAGGAGAGAAGAATATTGGGTTTGATCTATAGAAGGAAAAGGCAACCTTCTTGGAGGCAAAGAAGAGTTTCATAGACCCAAGAGCTTCGACATCAAGGATGCAAACGCAAATAGTACCCCGAAAGAACACCCATGAAATAGGTACTGCAGCGGAGAACCCTAATTCGACTATTCTAAACCCCTTTCTGTAGATGTGTATGAAGTTTCTAAGGGACCAAAAAGCAGTGGAAGGGTTGCAAGAATTGATCGATAACTGTGCCAGTAAAAGGAAGCCATAGCCTGAACAACATGCAGTAAACAAGGTCAACAAAAATAAGAAAATAACTGGCCAATAAATGCGATTAACTGCACAAATTGGCGAAGTTGAAATGGATCAAGTAATTCTGGACTTAGGATCCAATGAAAATTTGTTGTCAAAGTAGACTTGGAGTGGATGGGGCAACCAAAGCTGCAATGGTCATCGATTCAATTGTGCATGACCAATCAGCAGAATATTATACCAATGGGTTGGCTGCAGGGCGTTATGGTGGATATTAAAGGAGAAAACGTGATGGCAGATTTTGAAGTCATTGATATTATGGACGATAGTAATTTGTATCCAACTTTACTCAGAATCCATTGGGATTTTGATATGGATGTCATAATCAATCTAAAATGGAGAAGTATGGTATTTGAAAAGAATGGTATCAAGGTCGTTGTTCCTTTAGATCCCTCTAAAGGAGCGTGCTATACAGAACTCGTCTGTGAAGAATACAGTGATGAAGATATTGACCACATATACAAGTTAACTATGCATGACAAGGATTAGATCAACCCCAATGCAGATGGACAAATAAGGTGTGAGAAGGATAGTTCATGTCATTCAGATTGAGATGAAGAATTGGAGAATTGATAGAACCAATTGCACGAATTTTCTAGTCTATGTTGTAATAGAATGACAAAATCTCTTCACTGCATATCAACTGAGGTATGTAATTTACCATATTTTGATGGAGTATGTGATGTCAATTTATTTCAGGATGAATATGAAAGCTATGTACCAGAAGAACAACGATTCCAAGCCTTGGATATAGCCTTGAGGGCTATGCTTGCGCATTGGTGGGGCACACATATGGATAATATAGGAGATTGGAGGGAGTATCGAAGGTTGTTGAGGCTCAAGCTTGTTCATACAAACACAAGGATCACATAAAAGTAAAATGGCAAGGATGATCCTCGAGATCATTTGTCTCGTTGGAGTAAGTCATGGGGCAAAGAACCTTGACCAAAATGGGTACATATATTTGTTCACACTTTGGATGTGATACCAATGAATTGGTATCTTGAAATGGAGCCATGCCATGGTACCTCTGATTGGATTGATATGAAGTAAAATTTTATATTGACCTTTAGCTTTAAAGATGGTTTTTAGTGTATAGATTATGCCCTTCAAGAAATTAGAGCAAAAATTTTCCGTACACCTAATGAGCCAATGGCTTGGGTACAACCCAACTGGAATATGTAGTTGCAACATGCACTGGAATGCTATAATATGACTATTGAGGAGGGCGATGAAGATTCGCGCAGCATTAATATTCCTAAGTCAGAAGGACAATGCAAAGTAGTAGGACCCAATGTTGAGAGACCCAATGTAATTCAGCCTATTAAGACAAGGCAGGTTAACATAGGCTCAGAGGCGGAGCCCATGTTAGTGCACATAGGATATTACTTGGATGAAGATATAGTAGGAAAGGTCGTCGAGTTACTGCGGGAGTACCAGGAGTTGTTCCCAATGAATTTCACAGAGTTAAAAGGCATCATGGGAGACTTGGGCATCATGAAAATAACTTCGAATCCAGATGTGAATCCTATAAAACAATGACTGTATAGTCTCAACCTAAAATACAAGGAGAAGGTGAAGGAGGAACTTGAGAAGATGGTCGTAGTTGGCATAATCGAACCTGTGGAAGAATATGACTAGTTGAGTCCAATGGTACTACAAGAGAAAAATACCAAGAGAGAAATAAGGATCTATGTCGATTTAAGGAAGTTGAATGACACATGTGTACATGATTCATTCCCAACACCATTCACAGATGAAGTTTTGGAAAATGTAGGAGGATGAGAGGCCTACTCCTTTACAGATGGGTTTTCCAGGTACCATTATATTAAGATAGCATCGGAAGATAGGAGTAAGACCACATTCACTATTGAATGGGGTTCCTTTCAATATATAGTCTTGTTGTTTGGGTTGAAGAATGCACCAACTATAATTTCCAAAGTTGTCATTGTAATATTTAAAGAATTCATTCACAAGTTTTTGGAGGTTTACTTTGATGACTGAAAAGTCTTTGGACTGTTAAAGAAGCATGTCTCAAGCCTGTGCCTGATGTTGGATATCTACAGGAAGTATCAAATCTCATTAAACTTGAAGAAGTGTATTTTTTGTGATCCTTATAGAATTTTACTGGGACATGTTATCTGTAAGCAAGGGTTGATATAGATCCTACAAAAATCGATGTTATTATTAATTTACATCCACCAAAGAATGTGAAGCAGCTATGTGCAACTCTTGGACACACTGGATATTATCTAAAATTCATGTAGGCATATGAATAGATAATAGGGTCGATGGAGAAATTACTAAATAAATATGCCACCTTCTGTTGGGACGATGAGTGTCAGAAGAGCCTTGACGTCTTAAAAGAGAAAATGGTCATTGTGTCGATCCTGGTGTTTCCAGATTAGAAGAAGGAGTTCCACATTTATGTGGATGCATCATGTATGGATTTGGGAGTTGTCTTAGCGTAGCCCAAAGAGGGGGATCTTGATCACCCCATTGCATTTGCGAGTCAGAAATTGTCTAAGGCGGAGAGGAATTATTTCACAACGGAGTGAGAAGGCTTGGCTATGGTGTACGCATTGTAGAAGTTCAAGCATTACTTGCTGGGTGTACACTTCAAGATGTTCATGGACCATCTGCGTTGAAATACTTGGTGAACAAGCCTATGTTGGGGTGGATATTTGCGGATGGCTATTAATGTTCCAAGAATATGATTTTGAAGTAATAGTCAAGCCAGGATGACTGAACGCCGGAACAGATCATCTGTCTAGAGTTGAGACCAATGAAGAACCAACCAACATTGAAGAAGGATTGTCTGATGCACAACTCTTCATAGTCAGGGTTGTTGATGAAAATTTTGCAAATATTATCTACTTTTTTACTACCTAAGTAGCCCTTGCAGAGAATATAATGAAGAAAGAACTAGTAGTCAGAGAAACAAAATTTTCTCTGATTATTGGGCATCTATATAAAATGGGCCTTGATGAAATATTGTGCAGATATGTCCTTAAGCATGAAAGACACAATATTTTGGTAGAATTGCATGGTGGTGTGGTGGGAGGGAACTATGCAGGGAAAGCAACAACCCAGAAAATTTTGAGGGCGGGACTATGGTAGCCTACGGTGCACAAGGATTCTAAGGACTATCGTAGTTCTTGAAATGTCTTCCAGAGGATTGGAAGACCATTGTGAAGAGATGAATTTCCACTAAATACACAAGTTAATCGTTAGCTTGATGGGCCCTGACCCAGGTTCAACGTCAATTAGCCAAGAAAATCTCTACACTATTGGCCCTTTCGGCATCAATCCACGGAGCGCAGATAAAAGTCTCACCCGAAGCAGTATGGGGGGATGCAGGAACCAATTTTCTGCACCCTGAGATAGTTGTGATGTCATTTTTATACCCTAAACCTTCCTCTGCACAAACCTATAAGCCCTTTAGGTCTTATCAATGTACTTCTATTATTCATCCTTGAACCTTCCGTGAAAGTCTCTGATCGTTCTTTGCGGACCCTAAATAGCCAATTCAAACACTTACACACCTCTGTAATTATCCTTACTTCTTTGTCTACCCTGATTAGCTTAAGTACTGGTTAACTTCTACATGCATTATGATTATCTTCACGTAAACAAATATTCTTACTTGTATTCATATGACAAAGTAAAATACATAGATTCGGGCATCAATATAGCATTAAATGATAAACCCAGTATTCAACATAACATAATCACAACATTCATAACATAAGTAAAATAACTCATATACAGATATCTCTAGAGTAATTCTCTTTATTTATGGTTCAGATCTCTAGTACAGACTCTAACTACCCTGCGCACACAGCTGTAGGGATCTGCGCACTCAGCTGTGGACTTCTACCCTAGGCCTCTGCGCACTCAGCTGCAGAGCCTCTTCCTATGCTAAGACTCTTTATTCTTAGCTCTCACAAACCCAAAAACTTACTTATAACTCAACTAACTACTACCTTAGACTCTTCTAAGACTCCCTTTTTATACATTCCCATGGCCTGCAGACCAAGGGTGGATCTCATCAAGCCGACACAAGCTATCTAAACTAAGGGAAGAAACCCTTTTTGAATGTTTACATATTCACGTTCCGCGACCACAAAATTTGGAGACTTTACATTATTTATACAAAACTTGGGCCTTTAGCCCCAAAACTTGGGCTCTTAACCCCAAAATTGACCCCAGGGGACTCGTTCCCAATAGGCCCCCGACACAAATATAGTGACTCGCCCCGAGTCACTCGACGGCTGCAGAGATCTTGTCGTGAAGACCTCCTAGCTCCACTTACACGACTGCAACCTCGGATATACACTGCGTCGCCACCTGCTTAACTTGCTCAACTAGCTGCTCCATTGCTAGCTTTGCATTGTCTGCCTGTATTTTATGTTGTGTCACCTGCATACTAGCCAATTTCCCTTCAATGGAAGTAGTGAGTACATAGGCTTCCTCTAGCCAAGGCCCCAATCTGGCCTTCAGTACTGCCTCCTTGCGCTGATATGCATCCACCTGTTCCTTTAATGCCTTCGCTTCCTGTAACTTTTCCAACCTCCATGTGAAGGCGACAGTGCACGTCATCGCTTTGACCTCATCATACTTCCACTGCAGCTCCCGTGCTTTAGATTCTAGCCTTTGTAGGTTGGGATCTTTCTGCAGATTGGTCACTACTTCGAGCGCCTACTCAAAGAGTGCAGTGAAATCCTTCACTATGGTGTCAATAGCTGCAACAACATCTTTTACAGTAGTCGTGTGCTACTCTCTGACTTATGGTAGAGTCGAGGGCTAGGCCCTCAACTCAAGTTTTGTGATCTTAAGGTTAAGTTTAAAATGAACCTTAGCCAGTTCTTTTCGTGCTTCACGCACACTTGCAACAATCTTCTGGATCCTTGCGTCGACTAGCTCATCTTCGGGGATGTTCAGCTCTGGAATAGTTTGGCATGCCTTGTCCACCATAGTTGCTATGCCCTCATTCTCTTCTGTGAACTTCTTAAGAATATCAATCGTGGATGTTTTTCGGTGAACATATGTGCATTGTTCAACTTTTGCTCGCTAATAACATTTAAATCACATTGTTCCTGAGCTCTTATTTCCGCAATCACACCAGCCGGCAGGGTGGGAAGGGCTTCACTTGGAAGCACGGCCAAGTTTAACTTGACTTGTTTGATGGCGCTGGCAATGGCCCTATCAGCCTCTACTTCTGCGGTCAATGCTCCATCCAGCAGCGCGACATCCCGGGGATCTGTTTTACAGACTATCTCTATTGTGTCTAAGGTTCCTAGCACCAAACTTCTCGATGTTGTGCTTCCCCGCCCTGCCTAGATCTGCAGCTCATGTAGACCCATTTGAATGGAAAACAAGCACTATTTCTACTACTCCTCGAACCGCTATAGCAGTTTCACGGTCGCATCCCTCACTGTATCACTGATTTCATTCAAATAACCCTCTGTCAAGGTGATTGGGTCCAAGGATCATTTGTTGGCCTTTGACTTCATTCACAGCCCTACTTTCTCCTACTCCCTTGTGTGCTTAACCCGGAATGGAATAGTCTCTAGGTCCACTCCTCCCTGCTTTGCGCGCTACTCCTCCTCATCTATCTATGGAGAAGGAAACTTTTGACTCCTATCAGAGTCGTGTTCATACTCTTCCTACTCCTCTTCTGCCTGTGTTTTGGCTTTAGCCTCAACTTCCTTCCTTCATTTTTCTACCAACTGTTTCATCTTTAACCTGACCTCTTCTTTCTTCTGCTTCGTGGCAGACTTACTAGTCCCAACTAATAAGTTTGAGGCCTTGCGCCACTCTACAGGTCAACTCTCCTAAACCATGGAAATTGCATCATTTTTCACCAGGTATGGAAGATCATACCATTTCTGTGCGGGGTCCTTCCGTGCTGTGATGGACACATACTGGAAGTTCACCTTGAACTCAACATACTCGGGCAACTACTCAAAGACAGTTGCTGAGAGTCACGACTTTCAGTTGATGGTGATGCGAATGCTTGATTCCATGAGAATCCAGAATATCTTGTTGTCTTTGATCCTTTGAGGGTCCTTCATGGCCCAGAGCGAAGCGAACTTCGCTACTTCTGGCATCTCCATGCAATCGGGGGAATCTGATTGTCCTCCGGTAAGTCCAACGCAACCAGGACAATCAACAATAGTATCCATGCATAGTGAAAATTCACGCTTTGATCTTGCGTTTCTGCAGTTCACAAGGAACTCACTGCCAAGATAGCATGCCCAGTTAAATTGTATGCCCTCCGCGCACTAGGCTGCCAAAGATACCACCAGTGCTGGCACTTCATCTGCACGACACTTCGTCATAACTTTCCCTGCCAAAATCTGAGTGGCTACTTTAACCGCAGGGTCAATTATGCTAGAGATGGAGTAGTCGCGTGGTTTCTTGGCAAGCTTGAACTTGTCCTTCATTTGTTCTGCAAGGTTGCGCTCACCTGACTTTTCGCCAAATTCCATGGTCGGATTCAAGCCTGAGTGCGGGAGAAAGGTGATCCTGTGGATCAGCATGTAAGTGATTGGGATCGGATCTCCTAACCAGAGGCACCCATCGTGCACCAAGCATAACATATTCTTGATCACTATTAAAGTTATGGGCGCGCGGTTGTAATGCGACACCCATAGCAGGTTCAACAATCCTACTTCTCCACCTATTTTAGCCACTTTCTTAGCTCCAACACAGTCACATTAGAGTCTTTATAAAAGACGCGATGCATGAATGTATCAGTCGCTAAGTGGGGAAAGTGCTCTGTATCTGCTAAATCCCATTCCTCTAGCTTCAAAAGGGGGATACGCGCCAAGCGCGGTCCTTTGAATGTGATTTTTTCCTGCAGCAACGGGGTGAGAAGTGTGAATTTATTCTGGACGATGTCCTTTGGTGATCCGAATGGAAAATGGCATCAACCCATGGTACTCATCCACCCATATTATTCATCGACCCATGGAATTTACCCATGGTATTGTAAATGGCATCTTCCCATGGTATTGTAAAATCCACCCATGGTATTCATTCACCCATGGAATTGACCCATGGTATTATAACTGAAAAATACTATAAGTAACAAGTCACATTTTGTAAAAGGACAGATTGTCCGCCACAATGTAGCCTTTACAGTTATTATCAGTTTTAATAAAAAGTTTCTTTGTGGTTTTTTTTATTGGGCATTCTCCTATTTTTCTTATGGCAATTCAAGTTTTCAGATCTTGGGGGTCTCTACCCCAAGATCCATTTCAATTTTTTTAGATCTTGGGGGCCTCCCCCCTAAGATCTGGATCATTTGGTACCTTCGCCTTGCTTCGATGCGGAGGGATATATGGTGGCAGCTTGGAGATAGGGTTTTCCCCTCAATGTCAATGTCTTTTGTCCCCATTTCAATGTCTTTTGTCCCCATTTCAATGTCTTCTACACCCACATCGACATCCTCTATGTCCTCATCAGGTTCTAGGTCTACAACCTTAGCCTTCTCCTGTGCAGTAGCCTTGTCTTTTTTCTAGTGTTTCCTTGGTGACTTATGCACCGGTTGTGTTGCTTTTCACTTATCCTTCTTCATCTTGGGACCTTCTTTGGGCAGCGTAGGCCTCAGCTTGGGAGACCATGGCGATTTGGGTACCTCTACACTCACTACCTCCGGGGCATCTCCCGCAACTGCCATTGCTTCTCCAACACTTACAGTCTCCATGAGTGCCGACTTAATACCATTTAAAAGCTCCTAAGTCTCCTTTGGCAATTTCTCAAACACTACACTTGCTACCGAAGCCTCGAAATAATCAAGGTTCATGCACGCCTCATAGCTCAACACATCAGTTCTTAAAATGCCAATTGTTTTTCGTTGGTCAGCCATCTGTAATTTATAGGCAATTTTGAATTTGAATCCGATGGTTCTCCCCAAAATCGGTTCATAAATGCTAGAGTGGCGACAGATTTTCAAAGATCTTGCTCTTAAATTCCAACTTAATTTCCACCCACCCACTCCATTTAGCCATTTTCCCACTGTCAAATCATGAACAGTGACCATAACGGTCACTTTCTGGCTGGCCTGCAGGGTCTCTCCTTCAATATCGCAACTCCCCTCATGCTTCTGTTGACACTATGACAATCCTTCATTCCACGTAGAACCCCAATGTTGCAACTCTACAACCCGGGTAGTGTAGTTTATAGTCCCGTGCCTCCTTTCAACTGCCTGGAGCGCTAAGACTGTGCTTCCACCATGTAGTCATTTGAGTGGATCCGCGGTGTATGGCTTTAATCGGCTACCATTCACCCTTCCTGGGAAGGGCTCTCCATTCAACTTGGCCAACTGAGCTGCTCCACCATTGGTAATCTCCTTGATGACATAGGGCCCCAGCCAATGCATTCGAAATTTTCCTGGAAATTTATCAAACTTGTTGTCATTTAATAACACTAAATCATTTACCTTGAAGGTTGGTAGTTTGATGCACTGATCATACCATGCCTTTTCGAATTCCTTTTGAACTTGCTGATGGAATCCAGCCAGAAACCTATCTTCTTCCAATTCTTCCAACTACACGAGCCTTTCTTCCATGGCTCCGCAATCCGCCATTGCTGTGAACATCGATATGCACAGACTAGGTACAATGTATTCCATTGGCATCATAGCATCAATGTCATAAACCAGCCTAAAAGGCGTTTGTCCAGTCAGCTTCTTACAAGTTGTTCTGTAAACCCATAGCACCGTGGGTACGCGCACATCCCATTCATTTATTTGTGTATTGCAAACCTTCGTCAACATGTTTCCCAGTATATTATTAAACGCTTCTATTGTTCCATTATCATGTGGTTGGTATGACGTGCTCTTCTGATGGTAAACCTAAAATTTCTCCATCATCGTGCTAATCGTCTCATTAATCAAATGCGTACCATGATCACTCATTAAATTTTTTGGACAACCAAACCTTGTCAGCACGTACTCAAAGATGAATTTTTCTACGTTCGCGCTTGTGCAGTCCTTCATAGGTTGCGCCTTCAACCATCTAGTTAAACACTCAGTCGCGGTGATGATGTACCCCGCACATGTTTTCTTGCCTGGAGGCTGAATTGGTCCCAAAAGTCAATTGCCCACTTCTTGAAAGGATGTAACGATATCTACAGATTTAGTGGCAACTCATCCCTTCGCGATGGCTTTCCAGTCCAATACATGCCCTACAATACACTTTTGAATCCTTATGCAGTGTCGTCCACCACAACCCAGCACGTAGAATCTTCTATGCTATTGCTTTGCCCACATAATTTCCTCCCATGGCTCCTCCATGAGCCTCAGTGAGGATGTTGTTTCATTCAAGTTTTGGCACATAACGTCATAGTATTTCATCTGATCCCATTTTATACAAGTGTCCTGCAATGACAGAAAAGTTTCTCGCGTGCAACACCAATTCCTTCTTTTGTTGGTTAGTATATCCTTCTAGATCTGTTCCCATCGTCAGGAAGTGTATAATATCTTCAAATTGACTGTTCGTGACGCGCACTGCAAAAAGCTACACGTCAAGTAGTCCTTCTTCCAAATTAGTAGGCTCCTCTCTCGTTTCAATGCGCGACAGATGATCCAGTCCAGGATTCAAGCGTCCTGGTTTCACAATAACTTCAAAATCATATTCTTGAAATAGCAACAACCATATGCATATCCCCCCCCCCAACAGAGGCTTTTTCACCAAGTATTTCAATGCAGAATGGTCTGTATACATCTTAAATTGTCTGTCTAGCAAGTAGTGCCTAAACTTCTAGAGTGCGTATACCATAGGCAGACATTCACGCTCAGTCATTGAATAATTCTTCTCAGCTTTAGATAGCTTCCTACTTGCGAATGCTATGGGGTGATCCAATTCTCCCTCACCATCTTATGTCAGTACTACTCCCAGCGCAATACATGACGTGTCCACATGCACATGAAATTCCTTCTTCCAATCTAGGAAGACTAGGATTGGCCTGGTGACCATCTTCTCTTTCAGCACATTCAAGCTCTTCTAACATTCCTCTTTCCAACAAAATGTAGCATTCTTTTTAATAGTTTCTCCATTGACGTGGTGACCTGGGCTTAACTTTTGATGAACTTTCTATAGTACCATGTATGCCCCAACGTTTCACGTAGTTGTTTCACACTTCTTTGTGCCTCCAAATTGATTATAATGTGATCTTCACGGGGTCTACCATCAAGCCTTGTCTGCATACCATGTGACCCAAAAAGATCCCAAAAGGGACACAAAACAAACATTTCTTCAGATTGAGTGTGATTTGGTACCTTCGGCATGTATCTAACATCAAGCACAAACTTGCTACATGGCACTTTACCAGTCTAAACACTGTCCAATCATCAAATTATACCTCCAGAAATTTGTGAATGAAATCCTTGAACATTGTGATGACTATGTGCGAGAAGATCACCGATGCAATCTTCATCCCAAAAGACATCACCGTATACTAGAAGCATCCCCATTCAATCACGAAGGTTGTCTTACTCCTATCCTCCGGTGCGATCTTGATCTGATGGTACTGTTAGCCCTGAGGTGCAGTGCTACTATTTTGAAGGATAAAGGAAGGAAATGGATTGTTTTGCTGTTGTGGAGAGGTTCCCAAACGGTCCATCACCCCACTTTTCTCACTCATCCACTCCCATTTTCATTCACTCATGTCCTAACCCAACCCTCACATCGTAACAAAACCCACTTTCGCCTTGGCCTTACATAAATTAACCCATTTTTCCCCGAAAACCTTACTTTTCTGCCCATATGTGCCCCTTTTCACATTTCTCGATGTCATCTTGTACCTTCGTGTCCCCCCGCCATCGATTTTCTCACCGATCTGATGGCCCACACTTCACCCAACCGACGTGATATGCTCGATCAATCATCACCATTAGATCACTTCCACCAGATCTAACGGCTATTGCGCATATCGCTCAGGCAACAAGCGAGAGGGATACCTACCCGATAAAGGTGGTTTCCTCTCTCTCCTCCACCATTACGTGGCACCCGATGAATGGAATTGTGTGGGCTCCGACCTTTACCACCTATTTCCCAATGATCGCCCAATAGAAACCATTTCCGCTTGGGTAAAACCACTCCCGGGCATTATCTTTCGAGCACCTCCTCCGCCCGATAGCCGTTCTATCTACCCATCCAAGATCTGATGGCTCAGACTTATTCCACTCTCACCACAACTTCAGGCCTTCGGCATTTGATCTCCTCCATCCATTCCTCTTGATCCAACGGCCCTCATTCACCATCACCATAGTTCACCCTCCACTGCCCGACCAACATCTTGACCGTCGATCCATCCCATCCAATGGCCCACATGCCCCTGTACCCCTCTTCCCATCAGTCACCCAGGAAGGAAAGTTGTTGGCTCTGTCAATGTTTGTGACAGTCGGACAGTTGAACTGAAATAACGGAATGCATTGCCAAAAGGGGAAAGACAACAACATGATGTAGCTGAACCAAAAGAAATGATCATGGAGCATCGCTGGCATGAGCGAGCCACCTGACAGCACAGCAAAATTACCAGAATTTTATTACCGTGTTTGTTATAAATAGAGCACTCTAAGATCATGTTTGTCTAGTTATGGCATCAAGTAGTTAGAAGACAAAGGGGATGGATTAAGACATCTCAAGCCTCAGAGCATTGTAAAAAGCCTATAAATGGCTGAAAGTTAGAAAAAACAAGGGTTCAATGTTTGGATACTATGGATACATCTGTTCCTTCCAGCGTCTCATCTTAATTCTAGTAATACAAGCTTCTTTTTCTTTTACATGTTCAATTGTCATATTCTCCTCTATTCTAAGCTTGCACTTGAATAGGTTATTCATGTTTTCTTCTGTGTCTAATGCCAGATAACTATCATCTTATCTCTACATTGATAAATTAGAATCTGCAAGCTTCATTTACTTTATGTAGCTAACCCTTCATATTTGTTTAAATATACATCTAATGGTACAGTCAGGATTCTCCACCTATTCACTGAATCTATAAACTATTGAGCATTAGTGGTCTAAAGCCTTGTCAAGCTAAGGGTGTTCTTGCATGTCTTGAGTGAAAACAGAGTTGAAACAGTCATCTGACTTGATCCAAAAACCCAATTCATTCCAATAGTTCAGAGAATGATATTGAAGATTTATATGTTACCAGGCATCTCTGAGCTACAACCTAGGAGATTTTCCTAGAGTGATAACATAATTGGCACCATTGTTGGGGAGAGGAGACTAAAGCTCAGCTTCCCTGGGGGACGACACAGCTCCAGCTTTGATGATAGAAAAAGTATGGACACTATTTGGGTTGTAATCATCTATCTGGTGACTCTACTGGAGGACGAACCTCTTGGTGACTCCACTCCATAGTTCTAGCTCATTTTGGGAGGCATACTCAGAGAAATCCTCAGAAGCCACAAGTTGACCTAGTACCTGACCCTAAAAAAATCATCAAAGAAAGAAAGGCATTGCAGAAAGGAGATTCAGGTTCAGGTAGTTCTAAAAAGTATTCTATAACTCTTCAAGAAGATCCTTTAATAGAACAAATACATGTTGAGAGTATAGCATCTAATACTAGCAGTGAAGAAAAAATCTCAGAGATCCATAGAGCTCCTTATTCTTTAGGTTCTTCTTTCATTGTAAGCCTAAAGGAAGCCTCTCCTCCTATCCATCAGACTCCTTTAGTCCTATCAGTCACTTCTCAACCCTCTGTCATTCATACTTCCAATACCCTTATAGCCACCACAGCTATGGTAGCACCTACCAAAATGGAAAGAATCATAGCTACTAGGTATGGACCCCTAGTACTACCCACTCCTTTGAATGCCATGCCTACTAGAGAATATCAGAAGTATATGCTTAAGTTCACTGGGACTGAAGGTGTTACAGCTGAGGAACATCTTGAGTCATTCTATAGCTATGCCAATAACATGGATATTAGTGAATCTGATGTATGGATGAGAGTCTTTGTCCAAAGTCTAGATGGAGAGGCTAGAAAATGGTTCAGAGAACTGACCCTAAGGTATATAGCAGATATTGAGGCTTTAGATGATATATTCCTAAAGCATTGGTGGGATAAGAAGGATCTACTCTACTACCACACCGAGTTTGGGAACTTAAAGAGGGAAAATGGTGAGTTGTTGTCTGATTTTAATAAGAGGTTTAACTGCATGTACAACAAGATACCAACTAAAGTGAAACCCACCACTACCTCTGTTAAACTCACCTATGCCAGTGCCTTTGATTTTGACTTCTGTCTACTATTGAGGGAGAGATGATGTGCTACCTTGGCTGATATGCAGGATGCAGCCTTCGAAGTAGAATCAAACATCATGGCTGCAGAGAAGCTCAAGGGGAATGTTGATAGAAGGAGACAGAGGGGCGAACCTTCATCATCTACAGATCCCAAGATAGATAAAATGACCAAGATAATAGAGTCATTAACCTCTTAAATCTCCAAATTAAAGGTTGAGTAGCACCCTGGGAAAGGAAGAGTTCCTAATACCTTTGCTCCTAGAAACTGAAATCCATATAGAAGAGCTAATGAGTAATTGCAGATTCTGCAAAGAAGCAAAGATGCCGATGAAGACCAAAGGGTGAAGACCCCTTTTCAGAATGTAGTCATGGAAGAAGAACAGTTTGAAGAAGATGATGAGATCCATTGTCTATAAGACAAAGGCAGTGCCTCCTTTTTTACCTTAGCTACCTATGATAAGTCATTATTCAATGACCAGACCAACCAAGGGTGGGATGTTGGAGTCGTTCTGCAAACTGATGATCAACACAGATATGATCTGAGGTCAAAGATGAATAATGCCAAGGAAACTCCTATTCAGAGCGTTTTTGTCCCTTTAATACGACAAGCTAATAAGCATAAACAACCAACAGTAGATCCTGTCATCCTCAAAGCTCCAGCTCACGAGGTAAGAGGCCTTGACAAGTCTCCTTCTCCTTTCAGTTTTCAATTAGAAATTCAGAAGCTAAGAATACCTATACCTCTGATTGAACTAGTGAATAATGAGTCCTTCAAGAGATCTATCCTTGAGGCTCTTGAGCCTAAAGCCATCTAAGCCTCCACTGACTATGTAGATCTGCACGATGACAAACTAGCTGTTGTTCTTAGCCCAATGATTGAAAATTATGATGACAGCTCCCCATCATTCTATGTCTCCTTGACTATCCATGACAAAATCCTTCATAACTGCCTTCTGGACATAGGAGCCAGCCATAATCTAATGCCCAAGGCTATTATGGATGAGTTGGGTCTTGACATCACCAAGCCTTATCATGACATGTTTTCTTTTGACTCTAGAAAGGTGAAATGTTTGGGATTAATCAAGGACCTAGCCATCACCTTGTCTCAGATGCCCATGAAGAGAATGATGATGGATATTGTGGTAGCAGATGTACCCCCCAAGTTTGGCATGTTGCTTTCTAGAGGTTGGATAAAGAGATTAGGTGGAACATTGCAAAATTATCTATCGTATGCTATTGTCCCAATTTTTGGAGGTGAGAGTAGGAGATTATACAAAGAAGCTCAGTTGGCTTATATCATCAGTGATGAAATGAATCCCACAAATCATCCCATCTATGCTATCAACACTGATTTTGGAGCCTGTATTCTTTAGATTGAAGAATCCCAATTGGCCTCCATGCAGCTTAGGAAACCGGTTTGCCAGATCCCAGAGGAAGAAGACCCACAAATTTGGGACTTGTTCTTTGATGGAGCTTGCTCTAAGGAAGCTGTAGGGGCAGGCGTAGTCCTTATGTCTCCCGCACAAGAATGCATTCATTTATCTTTCAAGTTACTTTTTAAGGTCACAAATAACATAGCAGAGTATGAAGCCTTGATATTCGGCTTAAACGTTGCTAAAGAAATGGGCATCAAAGGTCTGAAGGTGTTTGGGGATGCAAACCTTATCATCTAGCAGGTGAACAAAAATTTCCAAGCAAAGCATCCAAGGCTGAAAGCATACAGAGATGAGGTATGGAAGCTCAAGGGTTCTTTTAATAGTTTCAGCATTTCTTAGAGCCCTAGAATGAAGAACCATCTTGCTAATTCCCTTGTGGTGTCTACTAGCATGTTTATTCCTCCTTTGCCTCCTAAATTGACTTATGAAGTTCAAGTGAAATATAGACCATCTCTACCTAACAATGTCAAATACTAGAAAGTTTTTGAAGATGATGATGAAATTAATAGGTTTTTACAAGTCATTGATGAATTTTCTGAAACGCACATTGACCAAGAAAACGAAACCATTGAAGAATGCAACAAGTCCAAGCTAAAAGACGAGATTGGTCAAGATAGCATTGTTTAGCTGCCTAGTAACCATATACCCAAAGGATTGGTGCCCCTAGAGAAGTTGCTTGATCATAATGATGTACCTTATAGGCCTGCTAAAAAAGAAAATGAGTTTGCAATTCATAGACAAAATGTAGGGAGTCCAGCCCATCCAAAGTACATAAATCTATCCACTCACTTGTCTGCTGCCCAAAGTTTCGAGTACTGCACCCTGATGAAGCAATTTGCTGATATTTTTGCTTGGGAATATAGTTATCTTAAGACCTATGACACAAACATCATTCAACATAAGATCCCACTCGAAAAGAACACCATCCCTTTTAAGCAGAAATTAAGACCTATCAACCCTCTCTTATTGCCTTTGATTGAAAAGGAAATCAAGAAGCTATTGGATGCCAAGATCATAGTTCCCTTAAGGTATTCAAAGTGGATAGCTAACCTTGTGGTAGTGAGAAAGAAGAATGGAAAAATCAGGATTTGTGTTGACTTCAAGAATCTGAACAAATGCTCTAAAAAAGACAACTACCCCTGCCTAAGATGGAACACTTGCTGCAAAATGTTTAGGGGGCTCGAGTCATGTCTTTCTTAGATGGATTTTCAAGTTACAATCAGATTGTTGTACACCTGGAGATCAAGAAAAGACCACCTTCACTACTCCTTGGGGCACTTTCATGTACTCCAAGATGCCTTTTGGACTGATGAATGCTGGGGCTACTTTTCAGAGGGCCATGGACATAGCCTTTGTGGGAGAGAAGGACAAGTTTGTCCTTATTTACCTTGATGACATAATAGTCTTTTCCAACAGTCACAAGGACCATTTGTAGTATTTTAAGAAGGTGTTTCTAAAGTGTAGACAGTTTGGAATTTATGTGCACCCAAAGAAGTCATAGTTTTCTCTAGAAGAAGGCAAAGTTCTGGGACATATTGTTTCTATTGAAGGTGTGAAGTTTGATCCAGCAAGGGTTCAAGCAATTCAGACATTGTCCATCCCAAGGTCAAAACAAACATTCAATCTTTCCTGGGTAAGATTAACTTTGTCAGGAGGTTTATTCCAAATTTTGCAGAGCTAGTGAAGCACATCACTTCCATGTTGAAGAAAGGATCAGAAATAAAATGGACAGATGTTGCAAGAAGTTCTTTTGAAGCCATCAAACAAGCTATCATGGAAGGTCCCACTCTAGTCAGCCTAGATTACACCAGGGAGTTTTATATCTTCTCTTTTGCCTCTTATGATACACTTGTAGCAGTTCTATTGCAGAAAAATGATGAAGGTGTAGAGCACCCTGTGACCTTTTTCAGCAAAACTCTGAGGGATGCTGAACTAAGGTATGACCTTAATGAAAAACAAGCTTATGCTCTCATAAAATAAAGGCATTCTGAATTTATATCCTGCATTCTAAAGTGGTTGCATATGTACCTTCAGCCTCAATAAAATATGTCCTAAATCAGCTAGATATTGATGGAAAGAGAGCTAAATGGATTGCAAAATTCATAGAGTTCAACATAAAGGTGAAGCCCACCAAACTTGTCAAAGTCCAAGGCTTGGCTAAGCTTATGGCTGAGGAAAATTGCAGTTTGTTAGACATCAATTGCATGGGTTCAAATTTAGGTGATGAGCAGACAGAGGAAGCAGTAGAAGAGAAAGAGAAGAATCAGTCTTTCACTGAAAATATAGCCACCTATGAATGGTATTCCAGTATATTTCATTTTTTGCAAAAGCTAGAAGTCCCTCTAGGGCTTAGCTCAAGTCAAGCCCAAGCCATTAATCACAGATCAGCCAAATTCTACATTAATAAAAACCTACTTTATTGGAGAGACCCATCAGGGATCCTCTTGAGATGTCTAGACAAAGGAAATTTTGTGGAAGTCATGCACCAGTTCCATTCTAGCATTTGTGGAGGACATCCTTATTGGAAAACCATAGCCCACAAGATCCTAAGAGCTGGGTATTATTGGCCTGCTATGTTCTCTAATGTGTTTTCTTTTGTGAGATCTTGTGATAAATGTCAAAGGTTTGCAGGAAGACAACAGTTAAAATGTCTGCCTTTGAAGTCAGTACATGCCAATGGCCCCTTCCAGTAATGGGGCTTGGCCTTTATAGCTGAGATCAATCCATATTCCAGTGGCCAGCACAAATGGATCTTGGTAGCCACTGATTATTTCAGCAAATTGATTGAGGATATACCCACAAAAATTGCTGATCATCAGGTTGTCATAAAGTTCTTGAATGAGAATATTTTCACTAGATTTGGTTGCCCAACCAAACTAGTCACTGATAATGCAGCAGCTTTCATGGCAAAAGAATTGGTGGACATGTGTGAATCCATGGGCATTCAATTGGTGCATTCTACCTAATATTATCCTTAAGGCAATGGCCTAGCAGAATCATCTAACAAGAGTCTTGTAAAGATAATTAAAAAACTGTTGGACGACAACAAAAAGAGTTGGGATTCCAAGTTGAAGTTTGCACTATGGGCTGATAGGGTTACCAACAAGAAGTCCATAGGAAATTCTCCATTTAAGCTGGTTTATGACACTGATGTTGTTTTTCCTATCCAGGTGATTCTCCCTGTGGCCAGATTCTTGCAAGAAGAATAGGATGAAGAGAATGACATGGCGAGGAGAATGAGTAACTTGGTTGAATTACAGCAAATCAGAGAACAACTGGTTGAGAAGTCAAGAATTCATCAGAAGAAGATCAAAGAAACCTTTGATACAAAAGCAAATATGGACATTTTTCAGGTTCGTGACTGGGTTCTCAAATGGGATGCATTGAAGGAAAAGAAGGGCAACCATGGTAAATTTGATGCCTTATAGACATGACCATTTGTTATTTCTCAGGTTCATATGAACACTACTTTCATTCTGCACAATTTGGAGGGGGAAGGTGTTTTTGATGGCCCAGTCAATGAGCAGTTTTTGAAACTTCACTTCATATGAGGCTTTAAGGCCTTAATATTGTGATAGGTTTTTCAGTTTTTGTTTTTATGAAAATAAAATCCATGCCCAATGGAACACTAGGAGATAAGTTTTTTTTGGTTGTTACTAGAAAGGCAATAGTCTGGAGTTCTTGAAACCTCACAGGGAGGCTTTCATCCCCAAAGGGAGCCAATGTTAGCCCTAAGGTGCAGCGATGCTATTTTGAAGGCTAAAGGAAGGAAATGGTCCATTTTTCTATTGTGGAGAGGTTTCCACATGACCCGTCACCCCACTTTTCTTACTCATCCACTCCCATTTTCATTCACTCATGTCCTAACCCAACCCTCACATCATAACAAAACCTAGTTTCACCTTGGCCCTACATAAATTAACCCATTATTGCCCCAAAAACCTTACCTTTCCACCCATATGTTCCCCTTTGCACATTTCTTGATGTCATCTTGTACCTCCGTGTCCCCCCACTGTCAATCTTCTCACCGATCTGATGGCCCACACTTCACCCAACCGACGTGATATGCTCGATCAATCATCACTGTTAGATCACTTTCACCATATTTAACGGTTATCGCGCATATCGCTCGGGCAACAAGCGAGAGGGATACCTACCCGATAAAGGCAGTTTCCTCTCTCTCCTCCACCTGATGACCACCCGATAGAAACCATTTACGCTTGGGTAAAACCTCTCCCGAGCATCATCTTTCGAGCACCTCCTCCACCCAATAGCCGTTCGATCTACCCATCCAAGATCTGACAGCTCGGACTTATTCTGCTCTCACCACGACTTCAAGCCTCTGGCGTTTGATCTCCTCCGTCCATTCCTCTTGATCCAATGGCCCTCATTCACCATCACCATAGTTCACCCTCCACTGCCTGACCAACATCCTGATCGTCGATCCATCCCATCCAACGGCCCACATGCCCCCATAACCCTCTTCCCATCAGTCACCCAGGAAGGAAAGTTGTTGGCTCTGTTAGTGTTTGTGATAGTCAGACAATTGAACTGAAATAATAGAATGCATGGCTGAGAGGGGAAAAGACAATAGCATGATGTAGCCGAACCAACAGAAATGATCATGGAGCATCGCTTGCACGAGTGAGCCACTTGACAGCACGGCGAAATTACCAGAATTTGATTGCCATGTTTGTTAGAAGCAGAGCACTCTAAGCTCATGTTTGTCTAGTTATGGCATCAAGCAGTTAGAAGACAAAGGGGATGGATTAAGACATCTCGAGCCTCATAGAGCCCGAGAGCATTTTTAAAAGCCTATAAATGGTTGAAAGATAAAAAAAACAAGGGTTCAACTTTTGGAGACTGTGGATACTCTGTTCCTTCTAGTGTCTCATCTTCATTCTAGTAATACAAGCTTCTTTTGATGTTACATGTTCAATTATCATCTTCTCCTCTATTTTAAGCTTGCACTTGAATAGGTTATCCATGTTTTCTTCTGTGTATAATGCCAGATAACTGTCATCTTATCTCTGCGTTGATAAATTAGAATCCACAAGCTTCATTTACTTTCTGTAGCTAGCCCTTCATAGGTGTTTAAGTATGCATCTGATGGTATAGTTAGGATACTCCACCTATTCACTGAATCTATAAACTATTGAGCATTAGTGGTCTAAAGCCTTGTCAAGCTGATGGTGTTCATGCATGTCTTGAGTGAAAACAGAGTTGATACAGTCATCTGACTTGATCCAAAACCCCAATTCATTCCAATAGTTCAGAGAATGATATTGAAGATTTATATGTTACTAGGCATCTTCGAGCTACAACCTAGGAGTGTTTCCTGGAGTGATAACAGGTACCCTGAGAACTCGATAGTAAACAAAAATGCTTCTTGGCCACCAACATTATCTAGCACCTCATCGGTGAATGAAGTTGGGAAGGGATCATGCACATAGGCTTCATTCAACTTCCTGAGATCTACACATATCCTTATTTCATCCTTCTGTTTCTTTTCCTGAACTATTATTAGGTTCACCCAATAAGATTCTTCCATTGGTTCAATAATACTTTCTACTGTAAGAATTTTATCCAACTCTAAGTCGACCTTTTCTTTATACTTTGGATTGAGGTGGTAAGGCCATTGTTTCACAGGCTTTGTGTCTAGTTTTAGGGTGATCTTCATGACACCCAAGTCCCTTATTATCCCTTTCAAATATGAAAACTTCATGGGGAACAGATCCTTATATTCATGGAGTAGCTTGGCGACCTTATCTACTGTTGTGTCATCCAGTAATCCCCAATCCTTGCAAACTTTGGCTCTGCCTCTATGCCAATGTTCATCTATCTAGTTTTGAGTGGCTCGGTTACATCTAGGTTCTCTAGTTGTGGTCCCTCATCTTCGTGGTGACCTTCAGCCACTGGAATATTAATCTTCCTCGGGTCTTCGTCTTCTTCTTCCACTGTTACATTGTAGCACTCTAGCACGTGGGTCAACTAGGTAGTCCAATCAAGTTGAATCAAATCTAGAGAATATTAATGTATCCTGAAGATGTTTCCTTAACCTCCTGCAACACTTCGTCGATACATCCAAACCCATCCTCAAAGCTAAACGTCATCAAAACTCGTTGGCACAAAACATCGCACTCTTCAGTGCCATGGTGGAGTTCTATCTCCAAGTACCAATTCATCGGTATAACATCCAAGGTATGACAAAATAGATGGACCCACTCTGGCTGAGGCTTCGCTCCATATACTTCAGTCCATTTAGCCAAATGGTTGTGCGGATCATTCCTCCCGTCATACTTTTCTGTTATCTGCACTTGTGGGTGACCAAACCGCACTCTCATCATTTTTTTGTATACGCGGCAATCATCAAAGTTGTCCTTGTGTGTGCCCCACCATCTCATAGGTGTAGCATGCAGTGCCCAGTCCAAGGCCTGGAAGTGATGCTTCTCTGGCACTTCTCTCTCAAATGCATCCAAAAAGTGATCACCATCAATTAAACCTTCATAGTAAGGCAGATTTCTTACCTTTGATGATACACAGTGCAATGATTTGGTCATCATATTATAGCGCAGCGTAGATACTTCTTGCAGTCGATTCTGCGAGTGCTCCAGTTCTTCGTCTGAATCTGATGTGCAAGAACTTTCACAGTCCCATGAAATATGTCCATCTGATGTCAAATTCACCCAATCCTGATCTCACGTCGTTATCTTGTAAATCTAGTCCAATTTATCATCACTTTCATAATCGTGAATTGGTTTAGTATAGCACGGTTCTTCTGCAGGGTCTAGGGGCACTACTACGTGAAGCGATTTCTTCTCGAATATCATCTTACACTTCTTCATATTGATTACCCCATTCATGTCAGTGGCCTAATCAATCCCAAGGAGCACAAGGTATGGATTGTTGTCATCCACAATCTCTATCACTTCAAAATCAGCTAGTGCGCTCGCACCTTCAATATCAACTATTACCCCCTGTAACCTCCCCATTTGGATGATTTTTTATTGATTCGCCAGCCTTAAATAAATCGTATACCACTGTAGCTTAGGTCTCCCCATTCTCTCCCATTTTTTTTTTGGAAAAACATTCACGTCCGACCCCAAATCTAAAATAAATGACCTGCCCTCGACCCCTACCAGGTCCTCCTCCACCTCGGCCTCGTCCGCACCCCTAATACTCACCTCACCGCTCCTCTAGCACCTTGGTTCATAGGCTACATTTCTACCTGCACCCTATATGTAGGTGTCCTATCCATCATTAATTTGTAACTTCAATAATTGTGCTCGTCATCACCCATTGATTGATAGAAGTTGCAAAAGAGATGTTGCGGTGTCTCTACGAATATCAGCAGCAACCAGAAATTGTTTGTCACATGTTTCCCAGCTACCTAACATATAGCTAACTATAGCGTGCGCCATGTACTTGGCCCTCCTGTAGCTTTCAGCCTCAGAGGCATTGGTCCTCCTGCTGCAACATAATTTTCGAAAACTAGATAGTGATCTTTGTCATGCCCCTGGCTTTTGCACTTTAGGCACCAAACTTCTTCGCACACTCGAGCCGAGTTGTTCTATCTTTCTTCAGACTCTACATTTCAAGGAAAGGTTCTAAAACTACGTATGAATCTGGTGAACCCCCAGATTAGCATCTTGCATTGGCATCTCATGCAATCTCATCGTGATTTCCAGAGCTTCCGCCTAGGTCCTAATCTTCTATTGTGATGACGCAACCATTAGATGAGGCAGGAGTGAGGCCACAAACCATTCACGATGCTGCCCATCAGTCAAATTCATGTTGGCCTCATGGATTGTACACATTAATCTCTAATCAAAATCCCAGGGTGTCTCACCAGGCTTCATCATGATCTCTTTGAATCCCACAATTGATTGCACTTTAGACTTAGGTCTATTGAATTCCTTATTCAACACGGTTTGGATATCTGCCAACATGGACATCGGGTTATCAGTGCAGTACTTAATGTATTACATTAGTGTGCAGTCTTGCAAATCACTAACCAACGTTGCTTTCTTCATTGGATCATCTGTGATACCCTGAGCTTCCCATATAGCCTTCGTGAAGAACGAAAACTGATCTGGATCTTCATTTCCCATGCCCTTTAACATAGGTATAGTTATATAGCTTGCCATATTGAATGGTGGCGGAGGTGGCGGTGGTGTAGGCAAAGGCATATTTGATAGAGGTGAAGATGTAGGTGGTGTGGGTGGATGAGGTATTCACAGGAACCCTTGCTTTATCAACTGAACAACGCTTTGCAGAGATACCTATGTTGCTTCCTTGTCATCACTCAGAGGGAGTTCAATTAGCAGGCTATATTCAGGGATTGTTCTTCCCTTGTTCCTGAATGTCCTTCCACTCGTGTAGCCCCAAACATCAACGTAGCTACATAACCCGCTTTTCACACAAGAGCATCTTGATCAAAGTAATTAATGATTTTAAATACTTACCTCGCAACCCCTTGAAGAAGAAATTCTCTGCTTTGTTGTAACTAACCGAGGTATCGACCACGAACTCTATCACGAACCCTCCTATGATAAGATCTAATGATCGACAGTGCACATGATATTATCTTCAAAGGTTTATAATATCCGCACTAACTCCGAGGTCCAAAGTATTTGACCATCAAGCCTCCACCTTCCTTGGTCATCTACCAATTTCACAATCCATTCGTACAACTTGACCGAGAAGGAACAAAAGAAGGTCTCGTGTATTTCTATGTATAGGTATCTGTCCAACCACTATTCTTTCATCAATCGCAAATTTCGATTTTCTTGCATTGCAAATTCATGGATCTTTCTATCCAACTAGTCTTCGATCTCTTTCTTATTTGGATTCCAATGATGTGACATCACACATCTCGTTATGCATATCCTAGTCCCAGTAAAGGAACCATTTTTTGGATTGATGGGCCCTAACCCAGGTTCAATGTTAATTAGCCAAGAAAATCCCTACACTACTGGCCCTTTCGGCATCAATCTGCGAAGCGCAGATCGAAGGCTCACCGAAAGTAGTATGGGGGGATGCAGGAACCAAGTTTCTACACCTTGAGATGGTTGTGATGTCATTTTTATACCCTAACCCTTCCTTCACGTGGACCTATAAGCCCTTTATGGATTATCAATCTACTTCTTTTATTCCTCCTTGAACCGTCCGTGAAAATCTCTAATTGTTCTTCGCGGACCCTAAATAGCCAATTCAAACACTTACGCGCCTCTGTAATTATCCTTACTTCTATGTCTACCCCAATTAGCTTAAGTATTGGTTAACTTCTACATGCATTATGATTACCTTCGCGTAAACATATATTCCTACTTGCGTTCATATGACAAAGTAAAATACATAGATTCGCACATCAATATAGAATTAAATCAAAAACCTAGTATTCAACATAACATAATCGCAACATTCATAACAGAAGTAAAATAAATCATACACAAATGTCTCTAGAGTAATTCTCTTTATTAATGGTTCAGATCTCCAATACAAAATCTAACTTCCCTGCGCACACAGTTGTAGAGGTCCGCGCACTCAGCTACAGACTTCTACCCTAGGCCTCTGAGCACTCAGCCGCAGAGCCTATTCCTACGCTAAAACTTTTCATTCTTAGCTCTCACAAACCCAGAAACTTACTTAGAACTTAACTAACTATTGCCTTAGACTCTTCTAAGGCTCCCTTTTTATACATTCCCATGGGTCGCGGACCAAGGGTGGATCTCGTCAAGCCGACACAAGCTATCTAAAATAAGGGTAGAAACCCTTTTTGATTGTTTACATCTTCGTGTTCCATGACCACAAAATGTGGAGACTTTACATTCTTTATACAAAACTTGGGCCTTTATCCCAAAACTTGGGCTCTTAACCCCAAAGCTAACCCTAGGGGACCCGTTCCCAACATTACTTTTCAGGCTTTTGATAAGTGGGCAATTGATTTTTTGGGGCTAATCAATCCACCAAGCAAGAAGATCAGTGCTTGATATATGATAACTTCGATGGATTATCTAACTAGGTGGGCTGAGGCACAACCAGTAAAGGATTACAATGCAGACTCTACTACGCACTTCATCTTTGAGTATATAATGTCAAGCTTTTGGTGCCCGAAGATCCTGATGAGCAATAGAGGAATGCAATTCCTCAACAGCACTATTGAAGCATTAACATAAGAGTTTCAGGTACATCACTAGAAGATAATGCCTTATCATCCTTAGGCGAATGACATGATTGAGGATTTTAATAAAAAATTTGGCAAACGCTCTGACTAAGGTGTCTAATATCAACAAGAATGACTGGGATGTGCGCATACCCGCAATATTATGGGCATACAGGACTACTTGCAAGAAGTTGACAGAGTAGACTCCATTTAGACTGGTGTATGGAGAGGAAGTTGTAATGTTGATGGAATATATATTACCAAGTCGTAGAATCACAGTAGTCATGAATATGGTGGACAACGATCTTATGGAAGAAATATTGGAACAACTGCTTGCGCTAGAAGAAGATCACTTTCTTGCAGGATTTCACCAACAAGTACAGAAAGCCCGGGAAAAGGCATGGCATGATCGACATATTAAGCAGCAAACTTTTAAGAATGAAGACTTAGTTTTGTTGTGTGATAGTAAGTTTGCACAATTCATCTCATGAAGCTGAATGGAGAATTACTTGCTGGGTGATTAAATGGGAGTAGGTTGAAACTCTACAAGGATGATTCCATCCCTAGGGCTGTGGAATGACTATATGAATGTGGGACATTATGAATGTAGGACATTTTTTTTTGCATGTTGGTAGCAATGTCATGCTTGCAGCAATGTTCTATTTATGCACAAGGTCTCTCTTCATGTGTACAAGTTGTATTCCCTATATAAGCATCTTTCGCACTCACACACGGTGTTGTTTGCACTGTCGCGCAAGAGTCATCGTGGGCGTTCAACAATCTATCACAAGTGTCGAGCTTATCGCTCACACCGTCGATCAGTCACACTGAGTGTATGTTGTCTTGATGGATCGAGGTGTCTTGTCATAAAGTCATGTTGAGTGTGTGTTCGTGAGGTCATGCATGTATGAAGTCACTTGTTCACACACTTCATTGTTTTGTTGAAACTTTGTCAACTATACTACCCTCCAATAGCTAGACCTCCGCTAAGGTGCATTGTGTAGTTTCAGCTCTCAGTGATCATGTACTACTTCCCAGAATTGAGCAGAGCTTGAGGCTACCTCCCAGGGAGGTTGCACTGCGCAATATTGGAATCGACTCAACCGATTGTCACCAAGAATAATGCAGAAGTTTCCTAGGAAGATATCTCAATATGCGATGGCTATAAGAAAATCAACCAAGCCTCTAGCTGGTCAGCCACAGAGTTTAACTGAGTAGTGACCCTGGGCCCCACTCCTCCAAAAAATTGTGCAAAAGATACCAAGCATCCCTGCTTCCACTGACTGAAGAAACTACATAAACATGCCAGATAGACACCCTGTGTCCGTCACTGCACTACCCTAAAAAATTGAGCAGTTTTTCCAGCCATTCACCCAGTCAACCGGTCTGCTGCTCACCCAGAAAACTGTGCAGTTTTCAAGAGAAGTCTCTTGTCTTCCTAGCATCCCACTCAACTTAGAAACTACGCAGGGATGTCTAGAAGGCTAGCCTCCCATCTTTCCTCAGTTTTTACCAGTAGCCTCCCACAGCCCACTGCCATCTCCCCACAAAAATTGAGCAATTTTTGTGAGCAGCCTCCCGCAGCCCGTTGCCAGCTCCCCGGAGAAATTGCATAGTTTTTTCTTCTAGTCCCCCCTATTGCCTACACTATCTCCCTGAAAAAATTGACCAGATCTGCCCTCCAGCCGATCCAAATCCCGTAGATAGTCACTACTGATATGGATTGCCCATCTCAGCCTCGCGGTGATCTCTACACAATTTTCATGAATAGTGCCCAAAGCCCACATCCCAGCTTGAAATATTCCTTGCGCAGTTTCAAAGCCTTGTCCTCTCTCCCAGTCACATGCATCTGAAAGAAAAAAAACAATGCATCATGGTAGACTAGGAGATTTCTGGATTCGATGCCATCTTTTCATGAGTGATTGCAGATACAGGTACATGGATGAGACATGACATGACAACGAATGGGATGAACAAGGAGTGCATGTAATGAGATTGGTTTGTGAATGAACGAACAAGGAACCATGCAAGGAGACTTGTTCTTAAATAGGCGAACACATTGTTGGCTTAGTGGGGCCTGACCTAGGTTCGGAAGTGATTTAGCTAAGCAAATCCCGGTACTACTGGTGCTTTCGGCAGCAGTTGTGGAGCGCGGACTGAGGTCTCACCCGAAGTATTATGGGAGGGTGTTGGAACTAGGTTTTCGCACCCTGGGGATGTTTGATATGTGGTGATTGGTTGCAGTCCTACCTTCGTACTTATTGTGCTACGTGCACCTGTGGGCACCCTGCACCCTATGATATTGCCTTTGTGCAGTTCTAGCCGTAGCGCGACCTGTGTTATTTCCTCAAGTCTTCCTTATTTAGTCTTTGTTATCTGATTACTTGGATTAAATTCACTTATAATCAATCATACATATAATTATCAATTGCGTGCAATAAATAATAGAGTATAGTAATGCATAACATCAACATACAAATTCAAGAATAGATGCACAGAATAAAATTCTCTTTATTAGCTTTCAAATCCAAGTACAATCCATTGATAGACCCGACTCCGCCTTGCACACTCAGCTGCAGGGGTTCGCGCACTCAACTGCGAACTCTACTAGGCCTCTGCACACTCAACTGCAAAGCCTCTTCCTACTACTACAACCCAATACACTTCACCTTTCCCTCTATGCTCTGACCATGCCTTTGCATCTATTTATTACTTTCTTACTTGCCAGAAACTAACTTTACACTTAGAGCCTCACTCTATTTATATAATCTCAAGGACCACGGACCATGGGTAGGCTGACACAACTTTACATTATTTTACAATTCTTAGGGCAAACAACCCTATGACTCATCCTAAACTTTCGTGCTCTGCGTCCATACTTCGCAGAGTCTTTACATTACATTGACCAAAACTCGAGCTTTAAGCCCCAAAAACATGTTGTGGGGGGGGATCCACTGCCCAATAGGCCCCCAACACAATCATCGTGAATCGTCCCGAGTCACTTTGTTAGTGCGGTGATCTTTGCGTGAAACCCATCCAGCAGGTCTCGCGCAGCTTGGGTGTCCGCAGCACACTGTTCGGCTGTCCACTGTACTTGTTGCACACGTAGCTCTGAACCTTCATGAGCAGGGTCACATTCCTATCCAACTGCATAAAGTTCCTACATCTGTGCCAGCTTCACTTCAATGGTAGTTGTAATTGTGAATGCTTCATTGATCCATGGTTGGATGCGTGCTTTAAGCAGGGCTTCTTTTTTACGCGCGGCATCTAATTGGTCCTTCAATGCCCTTTCCTATTGTAGTCTGGTGAGTCGTTGAGTAAGGAAAACCGTCTGCAAGGTGCCCTCAACACTGTTGTACTCCTGCTGCAACTCGTGTGCCTCAGTTTCTAGGCATTGTAGATTCGAGTCTTCCTGCAGGTGCGTAGGCATGGTTAGTGCTTGCTCCAACATCCCGGTGCAATCCTGTGTTGCCTGGCCAATTTTCTCCAACCCCATCTGGATAGCGTAGGCACACTACTCTCTTACTTCTGGGGATGTGGAGGGCTATGCCTTCAATCGCAGCTCGGCGATCTGTAGGTTCAGCTCCAACTGAATATTTGTTATTTCTTCCCTGGCCTCGTGGACTACGGCCGCCAATCTATGGAACTGCTCTACTATTGGTAGCTTTGTCGGCACAACCAACTTTGGGATGCTCCTACATGCATCCTCTACCGCCTGCTCTAGTCTGCGAGCCTGCACAACCAACTCATCACGCTGGAGGTTGAGTTGGTCCATGTTGATTTTCTGCTCGTTTAGGACCTGGATCATGCGGCCTTCCCTAGCGTGAAGCTCTACGATGACCCCATCGTGTAGTTGGTATAGAATTTCACGCAGCAGGGCGGCCAAGTTCAAGCCAACGCCTTTCATGCTACTCATCGCAGCCGGTTCACCCTCTCTTACTGCGGCTAGCACGCCTTCGGGTAATATGAAAGGGTTGTCCATATGGGCACGCAGTGTTTGTTCAGCCTCGGTAGTTCCTGTTGTGATGTATTGAGCCATTGTACCTGTTTGGGGGGAATTTACCTGTAAGACTTGTAACTGCACATTGAGCACCCCCAACACAGTGTTATGCTCCATCCTCAGTTCCTGGAGCACGTCCTTCGTGACCTCGCGGATCATTTCGCTGATGTCAAATAGATCACCTTCTGTGAGCATGATCAGGTTGACGAACGTCTTTGTCACTTTTACCATCTTCCTGGGAGTTGTTTTCTCAAGGCCGCATAGCCACTTGAGTTGGGTCAATGCGGAACCAGGGTCTGCGCATTCTTCTGCCCTGTCCACTTCCCCGATCTGCTGCCCCATGGACATCTCCTGGCCCTCCTCGGGCTCTCTAGTTGGTGCTGTTGTGGTTTTTGTCATCTACGCCACTGTTGCTGCATTAGCCGCCTTCTGCTGTGTGGCTACTTCTTGTTCCTTGCGCCTCTTTTCAGCCAGCTCCGTGATGCACAGCTCAGTGTCCTTCTTTCTTTGCTAGGCTGCAGCCTTTTCCATTTCTGCCACATCCGGGGTGTGCCACTCCGAAGGCCATGACTCCATTACTGCGAAGATCACATCATCTGTTGCAATGAACGGAAGTTTCACCCATTTCTATGTGGGATCCTTACGTGCCCAGATATATAGATTATGCATATCTTCCTTGAGCCCTACCACGCTTTGCAAGTTGTTATGAACCATAGGAGACATTCACAGTTGTCAATTGATCCACATTCAGATGCTCACCTCGATGAACACCCAGAACACCTTTGTCTCGCGATTCCTTTTCACGTCTTTTGTAGCCCAGAGTGAGGTGTACCTCGTAGCTTCGGGCAGATTACCCTCAATAGTGGGAAATTGGCTGTCTTCTGGCAGCTCCCCTGCAACCAACATGATGGATAAGAGCAACCACATGTAGTGGAAGGTCTTACCTTACTCTTGGGCCTCCCTGTAGTTCGTCAAAAACTCGTCGCTGAGGAACTACACCCAGTTGAACTAGACCCCCTCTGCACACTGCTCTGCCAACACAATCACAAACGCTGGTACTTCGTCGACGCAACATTTCCTCATTAGCTTGTTGGCCAACGGCTGGGTGGCTACGCTCACCCCTTTGTCCTTAATGCTTGATATTGCATACCCTCACTTTTTCTTCTATATTTTTTACTTGGCCTTCATGGCTTCTGTGAGGACCAAGTCACTACTTTTCCCTGCTATGGCCACGGGGTCGTGTCCTTTGAATGGCAGTCGAGAAATTTGGTGAATTAGGTCGGTCGTGATGGGAATCAGCTCCTCCAGCCAGAGATACCCATCATGCACCAGGCACAGCAGCTGCCTGATGATGAAATTGGTGATGGGCGTGTGGTGGTAGTGGGGTATCCATCGCAGATGGAGTAACCCAGCCTTATCCACACCGCGCAACCATTTTTGCTTCATTAACTTCTCTACGGCTAGGTGTGGGAACTTCTCACTATCCGTGAGGTCCCAATTCTTGAACTTCATGGTAGGTATTCATCCCAACGACGGACCTTCAAACCTTATACCATGGGGGAGGAGTGGGGTTTGGAGCGCACTCTTCATGGCCTCCAGGTCCTTTGGTATCTTTGCTTTCCCCTTCCATTGGGGGACGTACGGAGGTAACTTTGTCGCAGAAGGCAATTGTGAGACATCCTCTACCTCATCATCTTGTGCCTCAATTTAAGTGATCAGAGCTTGCAAGTCTTCCTCCTCCTTGTCTATTTCAATGGTGATGACTTTTCCCTTCTCTGCCATTGACAATTTGTCAAACCGTGGATTTCTTGGGGATACATGGATTAGCCCCATAGTTTGCTTATCTTTCTACGACTGTGACATTCGTGGTGATTTTGGGACTTCTAGCATACCTACCACCTCTCCAGGCTCCTCATGTGTCATATGGGGCTCCGCGGTATCCTCGGTGAATCGAACTCTTGTTATAGCAGCAGTCATCGTATCTATAGTCAAAGGTGGTAAGAGTATGTGGCACTCACTGCTCTGTAACTTCTCAATTCTCACAAAACAAAGTGTTCCTTCAAGGCTAGCCCCAGGGATTTTATAGTATCATTTGAATTTCAATTTGACCATTCCCCCCACTTCTGAGCCATCAATGCCTTCTTGGTGGCAGATTGTCCGAAATCTAGCTCTTAATTCGTGTCTTAATTGCCCACCACCCGCTCCTTTTTTCCTTAAGTTGAACCTCTTGTCATGAACAATGACACCAACAGTCACTTCCCAATCGGTTCGGACTGCTGGTATGTGCAGGTCCCAATCGGTTCGGCCCGCCTGGTGTACCCTGTCCAGGATTTCACATACCTTCTTGAATGCTTCTACGTGGAACATTTGTGGTGTGCATCACTTTTCCTGTTGTTGCATCATGTTCTGATTTTCGATCCTTAGTTCGGGGTGTGTTTGTGTGGACTGCACAGCACATGTCTGTACCCATTGACATAGGTGGGTGCGCAAGCTACTCTGTCATGGCTACCCGACTCTCATTTGAAACTGGAGGCTGCCAAAATGTAGGCACATCATCCTTCTACATCCACACCAATCCTCAAAATTTCCTTGATGTGTACCCCACCATCGTGCGGGTGTTGCGCGTAATGCCCACTTCAACACATTGAACCGTTGTTGTTCTAGTACTGCGCTTTCAAATTTGCTCAGGAATTCATCCACCACTGTCAGTCCATCATATGTCAGCAGCTCTCATGCCTCTATTGTCATGCACCGCAGTGATCTAACCATCATGTTGCAATTCATCGTTGTCACTTTGTGCAACCAATTCTGTTAGCGCTCTACTTCTTTGTCTGAATCCGAAGTGCAAGAGCTTTCACGCTCCCACGAGATTCTCCCATCTATAGTCGGATTCACCCAAACCTGACCCCATGTAGTTATCTTGTAAATACAATCTAGCTTATCATCGCTTTCATCGTCACACACTGGTTCAGTGTAGCGCGTTCCTTCAGCTAGGTCTAGCGGGACTACTACCCGTAGTGACTTTTTCTCAAATATCATTTTGCACTTCTTCAGATTGATGACTTTGCTCATATCAATGTCCTAGTCGATTCCTAATAGCATAGGATAGGGATTGTTGTCATCGAAAATATTTATCACTTCAAAATCCATCTGTGTGCTCACGCCTTCATTATCAACTGTTACCCCTTGCAACCTTCCCATGGGCAAAATCTTTTGTTGGTTCGCCATTCGTAATTGAATAGGGGACCACTGTAACGCGGGCCTGCCCATACATTCCCATGTTTTCTTTGGTAATACATTCATGTCTGAACCCAGATCTAGGATTACATGATCCATTTTTTACTCACCAATCTACGCCTTCAATCTCATCTCCCTTCTAGTGTGCAAGGCATGCTTTCCCAATTTTTGGACTACACACAGTTCCCCTGACCCCGTGCATCTGGTGATCATTTCCTGTAGCCTTTAACCACCTTGTTGTCATGCAGTAGTTTCATGCATGTCTCCAGGAAGGTAGTAAACATTGAAGGACCCATTCCTGGCTCTGGTTGATCCTTACTACCAGAAGTGGAGGCCTCCGCAAAGCTCTTCTTAGCTTCCATGAACGTCTCCTTTGTGCGTTCTAAGTCAAACTCAAGTTCCTTTGTTGGAGCCTTGCGAACCCATGTATCTTCCTCGGGCTGCTTCCCGTTATCCTCCCCCATGGTCACACCGCTTCTGAGCATCATGTTCACATTCGAGTCTTCATCACGTGGTTCAGACCTCACCATTTGTATATTCTGAGTCGGGGGAGGCTGGAGTACTCCCTTTTCACACATTTGTGTGATCAATGTAGGACAATCTATTGTTTCATGATCAAACTGAGCACAGTATGAACAGGATATCCTCATTGGGTTGGTACAATCACGAGCATAGTGCCCTGGTCCTCCACAATTGTAACATATTAACTGTCCGCAGCCCCTTCCTGGTCCCATTCCTCCTCGTCCCCGACCTCGCCCCTGAAATCCAGCGTGCGCCATCCCCACAGTTGTCGAGGGCTCATGTTTCTGTTTGCATTCTATAAGATGGGGTCTTATCCATCATTAACTTGTAGCTACGATAAGTGTGCTCATTATGGCCTACTGACCTACAGAAATTACAAAACAACTGTTGGGGAGTCTGTGTATTCTTCTGCAACAAATGACAATTATTCGTCATGTTTTTTCCTCCTATCTAATAGATCGCACACCATAACGCGAGTGTCACACTCTGCCTTGCTTGTTCCTCTGGTCTCAACGGCATTGGCCCCCTTCCTGCCAAGTAGTTCGCGAACACTGGGTAGTGATCCTTGTCATGGCCCTGGCCATTGCATTTTATGCACCACACTTCCTCGCGCACCTCTGGCCGCGGTGTTGTATCTTGCTTAAAACTTTGCATTTCTAAGCATAGATTCTGTATTTGTGCGTGGATTTTTTGAACTCCCAACCCAGGTCCTGTATTAGGGTCTCATGTAATCTCATCACCATCTCCAATGCTTCGGCCTGGGTAGAAAGTTTCTGCTGTGATAGTGTTGTCCTCAAGTGTGGTGTCGAAAATGCTACAAACCATGCATGATGTTGTGCATCCGTTAGCATCATATTGGTCTCGCAGATCATACTCTTCAGTCTTTGGTCTAGATCCCAAGGAGTCTCGCCTGGAAGCATCGCAATCTCTTTAAACCTGATGATTGACTGCGTCTTGGATTTAGGCCTGCTAAATTCTCTATTCAACGCATTCTAGATCTCTGTTATCCCTACATTTGGGTGGTCGTTAGAGTGCTTGATGTACCACGTCAATGTGCAATCCTGCAGTGCACTCACCAATGTAGCCTTCTTAATATTGTCATCCGTGACACCTTGTGCTTCCCATACTGCTCTTACCATGAACCAGAATTGGTCCGGATCCTCATTCCCTACTCTTATGAATACCAGTAGTTTGATCGCTCACCATACCGAACTATGGAGGCGGTGGAGGTGAAGTGGGCGGGGATGGAGGTGAGGGAGGTGAAGCAGGTGGCGAGGTGGGTGGAGGTAACCATAAAATCTATCGCCTTATCAAACTGACCGCGCTTCTCGGAGAAACTTTCACGAGCTCATCCTCACTCTCCCATGAGGGTGAAATCAAGGGATTGTTTTCTAATTCTTCACTACTTCTGCTTCTGTAGATTCTTCCGCTCCACGTAGTCCCAAACATTAATTTATTCGCATGACCTGTTTTTCACATAAGAGCATCTTAATCTAGGTCTTCAAAAGATTTAATATACTTACCTCGCAGTCCCTTGAGAAAACATCATTCTGCCTCGCTGTAACTGACAGTCGTGTCCATCACAAACTCAGTGATAAATCCTCCTATTATTCGGTCAAGCCAGTGGTTCACAGCTCGCGTTATCTTATCCTCTGTGGCTTCTAGTCTGTGCACTAGCTCCAGAGTCCACACTATCGGTTGGTCGAGACTACACCTCCCCTAGCTATCTTCTAACCTCGTGATCCACTCATTTAGCTCAGACGGAAAGGATGCAAAGAAAATCTCGTTGATTTCTGTATACACGTAGCGATCCAGTCACCTTTTCTTAGATACTTGTGGAGTTCTGTTTTCCTGTGTCGTGAACTCATGAATCCTCTTATCCAACCACTCTTCAATTTCCTTCTTTGTTGGGTTCCAATGGCACAACATTAGACATCCCTTATGTAGATCTTAGTCCCGGCAACGGAACCATTTGTTGGCTTAGTGGGGCCTGATCCAGGTTCGGAAGTGATTTAGCCAAGCAAATCCTGGTACTACTAACCCTTTCGGCAACAGTCCGTGGAGCGCAGGCTAAGGTCTCACCCAAAGTAGTATTGCAGGGTGTTGGAACCAGGTTTTCACACCCTGGGGATGTCTGATATGTGGTGATTGGTACGCGGTCCCACCTTTGCACTCACTGTGCTATGCACACCTGCGGACACCTCGCGCCCTATGATACTGCCTTCGCTCAGTTCTATCCATAGCGCAACCCGTGTTATTTACTAAAGTCTTCCTGATTTAGTCTCCGTTAGCCGATTAATTAGATTAAATTCTCTTATAAGCAATCATACATGTAATTATCAATTACGCGCAGTAAATAAAAGAGTACAGTAACGCATAACATCAACATACATATTCGAGAATAGATGCACAAAATAAACTTCTCTTTATTAGCTTTCAAATCCAAGTACAATCCACTGACAGACCTGACTCTGCCCTATGCACTCAGCTGCAAGGGTTCGCGCACTCAGCTACGGACTCTACTAGGCCTCTGCACACTCAGCTGCAGAGCCTCTTCCCACTACTATGACCCAATACACTTCACCTTTCCCTCTATGCTCTGACCATGCCTTTGCATCTGTTTATTACTTTCTTAATTTCCAAAAACTAACTTTACACTTAGAGCCTCGCTCTATTTATATAATCCCATGGTCCGCGGACCATGGGTAGGCCGACACAACTTTACATTATTTTACAATTCTTAGGGTGGACAACCCTATGACTCATCCTAAACTTTCGCACTCCGCGTTGTTATCGACATATTTGGGTACTGCAACCCCAATCATATATGTCCATAAACCAAGGGCTTCTAAGCCCCTAAAAGTGTTGTTTCATACCCTAAAGGAGCAAGGTCAGCTGATTACATCATCTCCTAGAAGTTCTCCATGAAAAACTACTCAGAACTGGTCAAAGCAGGACCATACAGACTGCCCAGTGCTAAGGGTGCGATGCATCTCACCTGCCACATGAAAAAAGTGTGATGCATACTAGAAAGCCCTTCTATAGGATGCGATGAACGAGAGAAGACAAATGGCACAAGCAGTTTGCTAGGTGGAGACCCTGAGAATCTTCTAGAAGCTTCTCGTTTGACACTTTCCTCTCTGAATTCGTCCAAGGATGAGTAAGAGATCATGAAATCTCTAAGTGGAACCAAGAACTATCAGAGAGATGACACTAATAAAAATCCTAGAATCTTACTCATCCCCCTGCAAACATCTATATATGAATCCCTCATCCCAAAGATCCAAAGGCTGGGATTTTCTAATTTTCAAGGAAGTGCTATTGGTTTCTCTTTGAAGACATTGTTGGGTGATTTTGTTTTGTATGAGGTGAAGAGGGATTTCATGCTGGGAGGATGGTGCTGGGTTAGACCAAGTGGTTGTAATTCTCTCTTCTACTACTTCTATCAATAAAGCTATTTGAGTTTTCCTCCATATTCTTGTGTATCTCTGAATATTGTGTTGATATATGCACTTGTATGGTTAATATATATCTGATAATATATTGTTTATAGTGATAGATCTATATGCTTTGATGGTATTATGTTGCTTTGACTCTACAGGTGCTCTTTGAAGCGGGACAAGTAAGGAAGTAGTGGCGAGATTCTATCAAAGGGGAAAGGAAACAAGCAAGGAGCCAAACGAAAGACTGAGGTTGGTACTCTCTGCTTCTTTCTCATCTATCTCTCGTAAAGGAAAACACAAGTGACTTTAGTTTGTTTGTTTCTAAGATAGCTACCTGTCTTAGTGGGACTAGTAGCTCTGAATAGACACTAGTTTTCCTGATAACAAAATGGTGACTTTGCTAGGGAGCGAATAGTTTGATTGCTTGTCTCTATTTGTTTTCTTCATAAATTACAGACGGAGCCTAAAGTTAAGCCAGCTAGCCTTTGAACTACATTTTCTATGCAAATTCAAATTAGATCAACGCTGCTTCAGTCAATCTCTGGGTTTGTTTATGAACTAAACAACTAACTTGCAAACATCATAAGTGCCCTAGAGGTAGCTCAAGTAAGCTCATTAGATCAGCCCCTATTACTTTGTATTTACTGACTTTCATTAGCTCAGCCTAAATCCCTGAACTAAGCTACAAACTGTGACCAAACACCAAGTTAAAGTCTCGTCCCTAGACCATCACATTGTCTCCTTTTGGTAGACTGGATGCATCGCACCTCCCATGTGCAGTAGTTGGGATGCATCCCTGTTTCCCTGTGTTACAGGTGCGATGATCAGACAACATTGTTTATGCCTCCAGATTTTGGTTTTTTCTTCACTGTCTTCAGCTTTATTCAGGAGTTTTGTTGTCTGTGATCAGTATACCACTGTTGAAACTCCCTTCCTTTGCATTATTCAGCCTCCATTGTACAAAGAATTGTGAATGTTTTATGTATTTTTCGCCATTTACGGTTCTCCTTTACAAAATAGTAACTTAATCGAACTATCGTCTTTTGATGTGAAAGTGTCGCAAGTGTCTTTTTCATTCAAAGAAAAGAATCCTTCTCTTTTTTATATTCAATTACATTGTTAATCTTGTATTTGATCTGAATTAATAGTATTTGAAGTGTCGAAAGTAGTTTTCAATTCAAAATCGCAAAGTGTCATCTTGTCTTCCTTTCGTTTTTTTTTTTAAAGAAAATCGTTAGTACTGTCGCTTTGAAAGAAGAAATAATTCAGATTTGTATTTAGCATTCTTTTTGTCATTCACACATTAAAAAAGCGGAAAACAAATACATGCATGTGCATTTGCATTTAGACTACTTGTTGATTTTGATTTAGGACAGCGCATCTAGTGTGTGCTCTCTGCTCTGTGTTGAAAGGATTTCACTTCTCTTTCCTTAGTAGCTAGGATTTTCATTGCAAAAAGAAGAGTAAACGACTGTTTATCATCTTAGATTGCATATTTAGGAGTTGTATATCTACATCACGCAGTGAACCTTAAAGGAAAACTTCTTAAGAAAGATCAACTGTAAAATAAATTCAATGAACATAAAAACGCTTTGGAACCTAACGCACAACATCTAGAAGTCTAGGCTAGAGACGTATTCCGGCGTCATAAAGCCTAGTAACTGTCACTTTCATTGTAGGTTCGGTGATTCCTCCTCTTTGAGACGACAAGTGCCAGTACAGACTTGTTCTCCCATGTACCATCGAGTATATATTGGGAGACCACAATAGGCTATATCCTTTATCCTTAGGAAGTTGTGTCTGCCGCCCTATCGATCGCAATGCACTGAACACAGCATTCGGGAAGATTGACTGTCGTACCATAAAAATTATTCTGTAGTTCTGTGATTGGTTTGGTAATCCCTCTATCTAGATTTCCAGAGTAGTCTCTTTTATTCCTTTTCATACTCCTTAAAAGAAAAGGTCCATCTGAGCACTTGTCACTTCAGGCTCATTAAAAATTGAAGGCGACTAGAGTCATCTTTAGCATTTTCTCGACTCTTAAAAATTGAAAAAGAAAGTTGTGTCAAAGCGTCTAAAATTAATTTTAATCGGAATAACATCATTGTTCCCTCGTTGATATTAGGTTGAGAAAATGGATTCCACCAATCAAGGATTTCCCCTTGGAGGAAATCCTAGTCCTTTCTCTTCTTGGGGAGATGTTGGTGCACCACATATGGCCACATTGTCCCTTCCAAGATTGACAATTGGCCTACCAATATGGCTTTTCTCGACCTCTATCATTCAAAGCACCGTGATTCCTAAGCAATCGAATCAGCAACTAGATGATACTAGAGTTGCCCCCCAACCTTCTACTTCATTTGTTTCTCCCTCTCCTTCTTCCTCTTTGCTTGGTGAAGATAGTAAAACTAAAAACCAAGTAACTGAGAAGAAGAAGAAAGGGAAGGAGAAGAAGAAGAAGAAGAAGCCAATGGCAAAAAGGGGCAACCGTACATCGTCTAGTGAAAATCAACACACTGCACCATCCAAACCTAAATCTCCATGTGTCATCTGCAAAGGGGACCACTATCATCAAGATTGTCCTTGCATCCCATGGATCTTAAGGGATTGGTCTCCCCACTTGCACAATCCGGTGTCGTCAACCTATGAAAATCATGTTGAGAGTACACCGTCAACTAGTGAAAACGAAGTCACCGGACAAAAAGGAAGATCTAAATTTCCTTGCAGACTGTTTGAAGGCGATCATGCCCTCCACCATTGTCCCTTCCTCGATGAAGCTAAAAGAGTCTTGGATAACCGTCCTGCTTCACTGTAGTGACTTCCTCCTAGATACAAGAAGCTCTTGCCAAGTCCATTGCTAGTTGAAAATTCGACTGACACACCTTTTTTGTCGGTCGAAGCACCTATCATTGAAGGTAAACCCTCTGAGTCCACATCAGACCAAAGTCAACAGGTCAAGACAGTAGTCGACCCCATCTTGTCTTCAGAGGATTTACCTTCAGATGATACAGTCACCAAAGAGGATGAGAATGACACCGTTCAAATTCTTTTTGTAAACACAGACTCCGATGAACATGGGGGAAATATGCCCATTCCTTTACCGTAGGAAGGAAGTTCGTCAAAGGTGTATCTGGCCATTTATTCAGTCCCACCTCCAAGCAACCTAGTCGTCTCCTTTGATTGGAATCTACTAGGCAGACCCCTTCTACCATCTAATGTACCATTCCGAATCATAGTGCAAACTTACAAAATGGTCATGGTTGGTACCATCATAGATGAAGGGGCTTCTGTGAATATCCTTTCCTCAACTGCTTGGAAAGCGCTTGGTTCGCCATCGCTTTTGCCTGAGATGCGAAATCTAATAAGCTTCGATAAAGGAACTAGTCGACCGTTAGGGATCCTTCCAAATTTGCCTATACCTTTGAGAAGGAAAACTGTTTATCTGAACGTAATGGTAGTCCAGCGACCTTTAGATTACAATCTACTCCTTGGGCATGACTACATTTATAACATAGGAGCTATTGTTTCCTCACTTTTTGGAGTGATGTGTTTTCCGCATGAAGGCAGAATGGTCCAGCTCGTAGACCAACTTTCATTCCCCGGTTCACACATAGCTAATAGTCAAATACCATCCCTAACAGGTCTTTTTGTGCAAAGAATGTCTCATCAATCTCCAGTCCGTCCACCTGATGAGCGCGAGTGATTCGGTGGTTGTGACTAAAACCCAGGTGTTGGGCCGTGAATACGACCACTTTTTAAACACTTATTTTATCCATTTTTACTCTTCTTTATCATGTCATTTATTATAATTTATTATATAAATCCAATTTATAATGATTTATACTCTTATGAATGAATATTATTTATTCTCCTTTATTTCTAATAAATTGATGATTATGCATGATTTTATCAACGATAGTTTTAATAAATTGGTTGTAACATTATTCACCATTTTTAGCCTCCAATACAATTTCCAGATTGAAGATTTGATCATTAAATATTCCAACTCAGAAATTCGCTGGAATAAGAAATGACAGTTTTTCGGTTGAAATTTTGGGCAAATGAAGAAGAATATAGAACATCTGGAACATGGGTTTTGTCCAGAACGGACCAAATTAACTTTAGCAAAGAACAGTTTGCCCAAATTGGGCTTTTATTGAGAGAAACACAGGGTTCTTTGAGCACGATTTTCTCAGATTTACTATGTGGCCGTTTTCCAAATCTCAGCTGCAAAGCGAAATTCGCCTTGCTCTTGTTGAAAGATAGATGGAAATATATTTTCTTGTTGATCAATTGGTTATAAGCAATCCAATTTTGTAATAGAAATCATGTTGTAATTATCTATGTTGTAACTGCTCTCTGATCTCTCTATTTAAATGAAAACAGAGATCAGAGAGAGGCATGGAAAAAATGATGGAATTGAGGACTCAGAATTAGAGATTCAAGAGAGATGATGGATTACTCATGATGGAATAGGATAGGATAGGGGGAGAGGGAGATGGAACGAGTATTATTCTAAACTGTAATTTTATTTGCAGACTCTCGCTGTTGAGAAGACAAAACTCACTGTAATGTTGTTCGATTTGATGATTAATATATAAGTAGAGTTATTATTCCTTCGCATCTTCTGAAGCACTATCGGCAGTGATCACTGGTGGTTAAGGGCCCAACCCAGTGGATTCACTTGTCGTTCCTATACCATTATTTCATGATCTTTACTGTGTGATGGTTTGATTTTATTTGTATTTATTGTAATCATGTTACTTTACTGCTTGGTATTTCCAGACTGAATGAATTGATCTGTTTTATATATTGTACTTAAATTGCATTTCTGTTCATTTCCTTCTTAACAGAGATCACTGCTTTTCGCCAGCATGTTGTTGTGCTGTTCATTTCATCTTCAAAGCTGCGCTGATCACTCTAGTAATTTAACAGTTTTTTGTTCATTACAGTTATATAATTTTGGCTGCTCATTTCTAATACTTAGCATTGTTGTTCATTTACTTTCTGCAATAATTTAAGCTTGCCTTTCAGCATTCTTCTAGTTAGCACAATCGTCTCATTTTCATTAAGTTGTAGTAATATGATTGATTTAATTCTTTGCACTTTCCAATTGGTTATTTAGTGTTGTGTGTGAGATCAACAACTGTAAAGGAGATTGGCTATTGCTGCCTAAGTTCTCAGATTGTGGATCTTATTTATGCTTGATTTAATTTATATCAGTTAAACAAGGATAGGTTTTGCTGTTCAATCCTATTTATAGAAGTAGATGATGTTCCATTTCCTGTCATTCGAAAATCATCATTGCTTTGGTGTGCAGAAGGTCTGAGACTGTAGTGAACATTAACATATGCTGTCTATTTCCCAGTTTGATGATCCTTCTTTTGAGTGTCTTTTTAATTGCATTAGTTTACAGAGGGAAGAGTTACTGTTACTGTACCCTCGACTGATAAATTTTTGTAGTTTTCTGAGTGAATGATTTAAGTTTCCGAGTGTTAAGTTTCTTTTAATTGTAAGTAGATTTTGTTTCAAGCATTCATTTACTTTTCGATTTTAAGCACTATACTGTAAAACATTACTCTTGAGTAAATAGCTGCCTCAGACTGAGTACACTCTTGAAATTAAAATTCGTCCCTGGGTTGACAATTAATGTGAAGGTAATTAGGAGTTAAAAAGACACCTTTTTATCGCTCGACATTTTGGCGCCATTGTCGGGGAGAGTGTAGCCATTTTTAAAGAGTAGTGTGCATCTGATGAGTGCTTTCTAGGAGAGAATTGGGTATTAAAAACAGAAGGTAAGAACCTACGTACAGAGCATGTAGAAGCCCTGCTCCCCCACCCACTTTCCAGCAGAATTGTTAATTTTTTTTTCTCTTCAAGTAGAAATAAATGTTTGAATTTTTGTGTGAATGACTAAAAAAAAATAAAAATAGAAATTTGAAAAAAACAAATCTCATGATTTCACTCAAGTGGTGATGTAAGCACCACCCATTTCACTAACTGATTGACAGGAACATTTGAAGAAGGAGCCTCGAAGAAACACATGAAGAACATCTTTTATTATGGTAAGAAATGACTCACATTTCTACTTTTGAATTTCCTATCAAAGATCTAGGAGGAGTGACACAAATGCACATAATTCCCCCATCTTCTCTACCAAATTTTCATGGCTTGACAAATGAAGATCCAAATACATTCTTATTTGAGTTCGAAATACTTTGTAGAGGATATGATTATTGTACTGACGATCAAAGGTTGAAAGTGTTTCCTCTTACTCTAAAAGGAGCAGCTCTCCGATGGTTCATGAGCCTAGGTGGGAACTGTGTCCAAACATGGGAGGACATGAAGAACATATTCTTGAAGAAGTACCAATACTATTGCAAGGCCAATGAAGATATTTTCAATATGATACAAGGGGAAGATGAAAGCTTGGAGGACTATGTGGATCGATTTCAATACAACCTTCAAAAATCAAAGCATAAGCATTTGGAAAAAGAGATCTTGAAAACACTCTTTCTTAAAGGAATCAAAGATGAATTTTTAGAACTCTTAAATCTGATAGGAGAAGGTGATGTTTTTCAGTTATCATATGATGATGTTTGTGAATTGTGCATAAGGTATTCAAGAGGAATCTCCAAGGTTGGTAAGAATTCTAGAAATGTTTGTTCTTCCTTTTCCAAATCTGCTACAAGAATAGGAGACATAAGAGCTGAAATCAATGCTTTATTTGAAAATTTTAAAGTTGATTTTATTAGCTCTCTAAATTCAAAATTGGATGTTTTGCAGGTTCATAAAAATCAAGAATTTGATGAAGTGTTTTTCACTCATGACTGAAAGGAGCATACCATAGATGATTTTTCTTCCTTATCTAATTTGGAAGTGGCATATCAAATAGATGGGGAAGCTGCAACAAAGTCAATAGGTTTGGTTCAAAACACTTCTTTTCCATTCTCTTACTTGCATAGTCCATTATGGAATACTAATGTGTTAGGGCAGACATGTCAATCTCAATATAACCACCACCAATCTTGTCTACAAGTTTGGCATGGTTCACCTTATGATTGCATGACTACTCTCCCTCATCTTGTAGCACAAACATATTCTCCATATTTTTCACTAGCTCTTCCAAAACATCCTGCTTGCATATCAAATTCATCCACTCAACCCAACCAACCACATCATCACAATGCTCCATTCCTTACACATTTTCCTGCTCAACTAATTCCACACCCTCACCATAATAAACCAGTACAACATGCTTACAATGTTGAACTGCAAAATTTACCCACCCTTCCCACCCATTCTATCTCACATGCGCCATTAAAGAAAACTTACAATGAGATTCAAAATGTTTCAAATTCAAAAATTATAGAAGTTATGGAAAAACATGAGGTTTCTTTTAGTTTGCATCAACAAGCCGTTTTAAAAGCTCAAGAACTTCATGATATGATGGATATGGAAAATCAAGCAAGTAAAGGATATATTGAAGATTGATTTCACTCCATCATTTGTTTACAGCATCACTCCATACTTCAACAATTTTTGACACCATCTTTTCAAGGGAAGTTTGCTTCTCATACCCTAATATTCATTAATATGCATTTTTCAAATTTGGGTATGTACATATTTGAAGCCCTATTTCGAAAATTGTTCCATTGAAAGTACTCTTATACGTATTAATATTTATTTTTCAATCAAAATAGGTTAGTGTAGAAGATAAAATAAAAAAAATGACATAAATACATTTTGTTGTAAAACTAGTTTTTTTTTTGTTGCAACACGCTGTGGGAATCAACATCGGTGATAATTTTTTTTAATTCACTTGTATATGTAGACGATTTATAATAGAAATAATAGTTCTACAAACACTCATATTCACTTTTATCACCAATTTGAAAAGATGCTTGAATATCATATTTTTTTGGCTTGCGGGCTTGATGACATTTCTAAAAACACAGTCGGGACACTCATGTTTTGAGGAACAAAAAGGGAATATTTTTAAAACATGTTTCTATCCTAGGTAGCCCTTGATTTCTACTTTCCAACCCAATTTTAATCACTCAATTTGGATTTGAAACAGAAAAGTTAGAACTGAAACATTGACAGGGTGTCTAGAGGGCAGCTCAGGAACAGAGTTGGGACAGTCTGTTTTTGGAGGCCTAAATGATCATATTTTGAAAACATGTTTTTATGGTAGATTCCCCTATGAATCTAGTTTAAATTTCAGTTTGAATCACTCATTTTCGATATCGTATGGGGAAGTTATGATCAAAATACTGACTGTCTATCGTAAATCAGCGCTCTTAAAACTCCGTCTTTCCAGATGTTCCTTATAGTATTTGACCTATCAATTCTTCTTGTGTTCAAAACCTGTTTCTATTGGAGATAAGTAAATGAATCTAATTTAATTTCCAATTTGAATCATTCGAATCCGACATCAAACGGAAAATTTATGCTTGAAATATCAACTGTTGGTCTAAGCTGGGTAATCGAAAATGACTTTGTTATGCAGGTTGTTCTAACTAAAATTGACATATCATATCATTGAATCTTTAAAACCTATTTCTAATGGATATAAAACTTTGAATTAGCTCTCATTTGGCTTTGGAATCACTCAATTTCAACGAAAAACAAAGAAGTTGTGATTAAAACACTGCTGGTTAGTATGGTCGACCACTGCTCTCCCGCAGATGACAAATAACTTTTACTTTGTTATTTTCTCAGTGGATTTGTTATACAGAGTAACTACTTGTTTTTTTTTGCATAATTCTTGGATTAGGAAAGCCTGATCACCTCTCTTTCTCCATGATTTAATGTTTTATTGCAGGTAGACACTCGTTTTTTGCAGGTCTTGGGAAAATAAAGAAGGTCAATTTATGGACAAGTGATTTTTGAAAGAAATTTTATGAAACAAAGGAATTTCATCCAACTCATTACCCAACGGATTCATAATAGAACAAATGAAGAATTGATTTCAATTTGAAGATTCATGTCTTATCACTGCTGCCAAAACATTTTTCAAAGAGATCATTTTTTTTTACATAATATCATAGCTGTTGTAACTTAATTTATTTATTTACATACTATTTTTGTTGTTTCTTTTCTAATTTCTCTTATATTTTGTGTTTCAGGTGTTGCTTCATTCAAAGTGTAACTCATCCTTAGCATCAATGCCATGAACAACTAATTTTTTTTTTTGCATGCTTTCATTTTATGATTGTCCATTTTGCTGTTCCTTTTTCACGTTTTGTTGTTCCTTTTCGAAATGGAACAACACTTATGCACTTTCACGTTTTGCTGTTCCTTTTCGAATGGAACAACACTTTTGCACTTTCACGTTTTGCTATTCCTTTTCGAATGGAACAACACTTCTGCACTTTCACGTTTTGCTGTTCCTTTTCGAATGGAACAACACTTCTGCACTTTCACGTTTTGTTGTTCCTTTTCGAATGGAACAACACTTCTGCACTTTCACGTTTTGTTGTTCCTTTTCAAAATGGAACAACACTTCTCCACTTTCATGTTTTGCTGTTCCTTTTCGAACGAAACAACACTTCTGCACTTTCACGTTTTGCTATTCTTTTTCGAAATGGAACAGCACTTCTGCACTTTCACATTTTTGTTGTTCCTTTCCGAAGGATAAACACTTTTACATTTTTGTTGTTCATTTTCAAAGGAACAACATTTTCACATTTTTTTGTTTCTCTTAAGGAACAACACTTTTTCACATGCATTTTTTTGCTATTCCCTATAGGGAACAACACTTTTTTGTGTGTATTTTTGCTTTTTGGTGTGAATTTCCTTTGTTATTTCCTTTAAGGAACAACATTTTTTGAGTGTTTTTGTTGTTCCTTCAAAAAAACAACACTTTGGGAATATTTTCGAGAGCAATCCTTTCTTCCTTTTGTGGGATTATTCCTAGTTCATCTCAACCACATTTTACTGATTCTCTTTCATGGCATGAAGTACACTACTTTTATGAAGACAAGAATTATGGATTCTTTTGAAGCGAGTTAATATCATTCATGTTATGATCTTTAACAGGACAGCTCCTTGATGATAGCTTATTTTCAAAAGGGACACAATTATTTATATACTACTTTACTGCATTGTTTTATGTTGTACATGATATTGATTGATCATCTTAATATCATGCTGGTTCCACCCTTCCTGGTTATAATCTTCTCTGTCTATAATAAATGAGATCATGGGTATATTTTTTTTTTCTATTGACATGTTCAACTTCTTCCACCATCCCTACTCTTAAGGAGTACTGAGCCTCCCTCTTTTTATCATAAAAATGTGTAATAAAAACAAAATTTTGTTCGCAGATGGAGGGTAGGGGGCCTCATTACGAGCCAACCTACCATGTTCATAAGGCTGTAACAAAGTGACATTCCCATTATGGCCACCACACCAGGGTTATGATCCATTGGATAGCCATATTATCCTTGGAACAGGAGGTCTCATCACAAGCTGGCCTAATCACTTTTGCTACATCCCAGTGAATGGCAGTGTGGTTATCTGGTTACCACGCCAGCACACTGATCTCTTCTGTAGAACAACACTGGAACTCTCCATTTATAACTTGAGGATCCTGGCTCATATGGGTTAAAAAGCAACCTTGTCGAGGCTATGGACGCCTGCTGGCAGCAGAGGCTCTGCTTATGCTATTGAAGTTATATCTTATCATCAATTATTACTATAATACCCTTTTCTTGTTTTCTTCTTTTTATCGGAGAAATTATTTCCTTAATTTTTTCCCTGTTTTGAACCTTTATGCATGAGAAATTGTTTTATGATCAATCACATCATTTTCAGCTAGAATATTGTCAGTAAAGAATCTTTTTGGCATCTTGTCGTCCTTTTTCTCTTTCAATCCAAAGCGTCCTATCTCTTATTCATAACTATCTTTACACACTCTGCTCTCATTATAACCATAACTCTCGCCGTACTATCATTAATATGTGTACTCTGCTTCATTTACTGCTATATTGTTCATTCCCTAGCCTTGTCGTCAGCATAACACCTCCATACGCTTTATGGTCATGGAATTCATTTTCTAATTAGAGGAGGGAATGTATGCATTATGGGATAGCATGCGATATGATTACTGCACTCTGCCATAACTTGTTGATTTGACAAAAGTTTTTTTGATTGAAAGTTTTGCATGCATCTTATCTATTTCTATTCAAACTTAACACTATGGATTCAAGAACATTGTATGAAAAATAGTGCTTTGTTTACAGGAGAACAACAAGTATGGGCAGAACTTTATTCGCAGCATGACGACACTATTGCAACTAACAGAAGAGGCTCAAGCAACTCGCGAACGTGAAAAATTCTTTAGACATGATGTGCTTGCCTGGATTCCACCTTTTGCATCACTTTCAATGCCAACTCTGCCTACATCAATTTCAACAAATGTCAGTACATATATGTCATTCCACATTTTTTTTTAGAGGTAAAACTTGAGGTAAAATAGCATAATTTTCTGATTTATTACAAATTTAGGAGAACTTCATAAAAATCCATTTTGAGCATTATTTATCATCCTTCAGTCCACATCTGTACCGCTTCCCATTTTTCAACGACATATCATATTTCAGTTGGGGGCATGTTGCTTTCATTCATTTATTTCTTATGACCATGTCATTCATATTCTTTATCATCCATTGCTATTCTTATTCATTCTCAACACCTCCCTTATTCCATGTTGCTTTACACCAAGCATAGACTTCAACAGATGGTAGCAACCACCTCACTTTTTTTCTAGCATCGCATGAGGGCATACTAATTCTTCAGAGAGGGGGAGGAATTGCTATGCATGATGGATGTTTTCTACTTTCTTTCTCATTTAAGGCATACAATTTCAGTGCAGAAATTGATTTCCATAATACTTTTAAAAACTATGAACTCAATTCTTGTGATCTCTAGAAAACACAGACGTATTATTAAAATACACATACCCAGATAATTTCAAGATAAATTGGTTCATAAAATTTCGGAAATCATGCACTCTCACCTACAGCCATTTTGTTTATATCTCATGATCCGTGCATCAAAACGATCTGATTCTTGGATCATAGAGGCATTCATATATTACAAATTTACTTGCAATGTTTCAACAAAAGCTGGTTTGTAGTTTTTGGGAAAATGGTTAATGAAGGTTGCTGTCACTTATATCATATTTTGTTGCAACTTCATTGTTATGCCTTCATCAAAATCGCTAAGTTTGAATATTCATTAATTAAGGAAGAATTCATTTGTTCTATCCATTTCATGAGCTGAGAAGAACAAATTTTTTATTGCTTGGTTAACACATGGGTTTTGTCTTTGGGTTGCATGAGGACATGCAATATATTCAATTTTTTGTTGCATGAGGACATGCAATATATTCGGTGTGGGGGTATGTTGGGCCGTGAATATGACCACTTTTTAAACACTTATTTTATCCATTTTTACTCTTCTTTATCATGTCATTTATTATAATTTATTATATAAATCCAATTTATAATGATTTATGCTCTTATGAATGAATATTATTTATTCTCCTTTATTTCTAATAAATTGATGATTATGCATGATTTTATCAATGATAGTTTTAATAAATTGGTTGTAACATTATTCACCATTTTTAGCCTCCAATACAATTTCCAGATTGAAGATTTGATCATTAAATATTCCAACTCAGAAATTCGCTGGAATAAGAAGTGACATTTTTGCAGTTGAGATTTTGGGAAAATGAAGAAGAATATAGAAAATCCAGAACATGGGTTTTGTCCAGAACGGACCAAGTTAACTTTTGTAAAAAATGGTTTGCCCAAATTCGGCTTGTATTGAGAGAAACACAGGGTTCTTTGAGCATGATTTTCTCAGATTTACTATGTGGCCGTTTTCCAAATCTCAGCTGCAAAGTGAAATTCGCCTTGCTCTTGTTGAAAGATAGATGGAAATATATTTTCTTGTTGATCAATTGGTTAGAAGCAATCCAATTTTGTAATGGAAATCATGTTGTAATTGTCTCTATTGTAACTGCTATCTGATCTCTCTATTTAAATGAAAACAGAGATCAGAGAGGGGGATGGAAAAAATGATGGAATTGAGGACTTAGAATTAGAGATTCAAGAGTGATGATAGATTACTCATGATGGAATAGGATAGGATAGGGGGAGAGGGAGATGGAACGAGTATTATTCTGAACTGTAATTTTATTTGCAGACTCTCGCTGCTGAGAAGACACAACTCACTGTAATGTTGTTCGATTTGATGATTAATATATAAGTAGAGTTATTATTCCTTCGCATCTTTTGAAGCACTATCGGCAGTGATCACTGGTGGTTAAGGGCCCAACCCCGATGGATTCACTTGCCATTCCTATACCATTATTTCATGATCTCTACCATGTGATGGTTTGATTTTATTTGTATTTATTGTAATCATGTTACTTTACTGCTTGGTATTTCCAGACTAAATGAATTGATCTGTTTTATATACTGTACTTAAATTGCGTTGCTGTTCATTTCCTTCTTAACAGAGATCACTGCTTTTCGCCAGCATGTTGTTGTGTTGTTCATTTCATCTTCAAAGCTGCGCTGATCACTCCAGTAATTTAACAGTTTTCTGTTCATTACAGTTATATAAGTTTGGCTGCTCATTTCTAATACTTAGCACTGTTGTTCATTTACTTTCTGCAATTATTTAAGCTTGCCTTTCAGCATTCTTCTAGTTAGCACAATTGTCTCATTTTCATTAAGTTGTAGTAATACGATTGATTTAATTCTTTGCACTTTCCAATTGGTTATTTAGTGTTGTGTGTGAGATCAACAACTGTAAAGGACATTGGCTATCGCTACCTAAGTTCTCAGATTGTGGATCTTATTTATGCTTGATTTAATTTATATCAGTTAAACAAGGATAGAGTTTTGCTGTTCAATCCTATTTATAGAAGTAGATGATGTTCCATTTCTTGTCATTCGAAAATCATCATTGCTTTGGTGTGCAGAAGGTCTGAGACTGTAGTGAACATTGACATATGTTGTCTATTTCCTAGTTTGATGATCCTTGTTTTGAGTGCCTTTTTAATTGCATCAGTTTACAGAGGAAAGAGTTACTGTTACTGTACCCTCGACTGATAAATTGTTGTAGTTTTCTGAGTGAATGATTTAAGTTTCAGAGTGTTAAGTTTCTTTTAATTGTAAGTAGAATTTGTTTCAAGCATTCATTTACTTTTGGATTTTAAGCACTATACTGCAAAACATTACTCTTGAGTAAATAGCCGCCTCAGACTGAGTACACTCTTGAAATAAAAAGTTGTCCCTAGGTTGACAATTAATGTGAAGGTAATTAGGAGTTAAAAAGACACCTTTTTATCGCTTGACACCAGGGGGCATGCACCCTGGTCTGCTTCAGCAGGAAAACTTCAGGTATAGGGTAGGTTTCCGCGGAGGATATATGACTAGTCTGACACACTCGTCCATTTAGGAAAATGGGATTAGAATGGAATAAGATACCTCCATCAGAAGGTATGCCTTTCTCGACGGAACAAATGTTTTGCTTGCAAATTGAAGGGTAACCTGGAAACTCTACTTCGCTATACTTGGGGGCATACAAACCCTTTTACATGAAAGTGAAAAGCAACCATTTATTTTCTTAGTTTGTAGATTCTTAACCGTTTAAACTCATAGGATTGGTCATTCCTTGCTTACATAATAAAGGGAGTCGGAGCAAAATTTCGAATGGTGCAAGCTCCCTAGAAAATGAACCTATCGATGAGACATCCTTATTATATGACTGGCACAAGCAGTTTTACGCAAAGTTTAAGCTCGTTAAAAATTAAACCTGGCAATGAGCATATTTTCCACTAGAGTTTAAGCTCATTAAAAAATGAACCCACCTCCGGTAAGTAACCATTGCGAACGCATTATCGTCATCTTTTGAGCCTTGGTTGTGTTCTTACTATCACCTCCACTCTTTTTTTAGCCGATCATATGCCTCCATTTGATTGTTTACCCTTTTGAGGAACAGCTACGATGAGTGATCCCATTAGCCACCTTCTTTACACTGTCGTGATTGAAAAGTTCCAAACCTTACCTGGAACCAGCTGATGTCCGAGAAGATCACTCGTTCCTCAAAAAAGGAGTCTCCTTTAAGCTCTTTTCATTTGACTCGTAAAATATGAAAAGATTGCCGAGCAATTGGCCTCTCCAGCTCGTTAAAGTGATTGGAAGTGCCATCCCTCCTCTAGATTTTAATATTTTTGGACCTAAGGGATTATTACACAAACATATTGAGCATTTTTCTTGTTTGGTTCATTAAAACTATCGAAAGTCGTCCCTTTCGCATTGTTTTATACATTTTTAGACTTAAGGGATTATATTACGAAAAAGGAATATTGGAGTTTCCTTTCCGTCTCTTTTCAGACTCTCTAAAATTGAAAAGAACCGAGTTATCCTTGTCATTAAACTTGTTAAAACAATAGCGACAAACTTGTCCATTCAGACAAGAGCGAGTCTCACTGTCACTAGACTCGTTAAAACATAGCGATGGGTTTGCCCGAAGGGAAAATTATAGAACAAGCATATGTTATCCTCCTCAAGCTTAAAAAAAATAAAGAGGTACTGGTCAGAAATGACTGGGGAAAATTGGGAAGAAAACTTGAAGAAACTTTATTGGTAGCAGGTCGCTCTTGAACATGAAACTTTCACTCCATCACCATGATTGAGTTGGGTTGGGTTATTCCGTTCACCGGTCATATCACCATTGGTCCACCGTACCATCCACTTTTGGGGTTAACGCTACCAATGCATTTCAATGTCGCTGATATGTTCAAGAGAATTCGCTCAGAGAATTCACCTATCCAGCTTGTGTCTCATCCACTGCAATACCTTTATGCTTCATTCTTTCATGACCACCACACTGAACCTTGTATCATCAGATCGTTTTCACCTCCACAAAATCATTTGCTCTGTTTCGTGTCATAGATGAGGGATTCATTAAGGCCCTCCTATGACGGGTCACTTCTTGTCGACATCAGCTCATTATCTAAGAAGTCAACCTAGGAACAACCCTTTCAGTACTTTGAAGCTTGCATGCCTCAATGGCAAGTTTCTGACTTTCGGCGATAGGTTTATATTAATGGCCTTCGACTAAAAGATTTTGCGTGGTTTTCGACATCGACTCATGTATTCACACCACATGAATTGTACTGCAGTCGCTTGAGGGTCACCATCATCATCGGTGATTCCTCTCGTGCCTGTTAATAGCTTAATCATTGGCTGGTAATTAGGCGATGTCTTTCCATGTTCGACATTAGAACATCTTTTCACATGGACCGACTTGTACTTTCGGGCGAAGATTAAATGAGTTTTGAAGACCCCGGATCTAGTTTCGTCCATCCGGGCTGTGATATATTCAGGAAAATAAAGACATCAAATGTACATCATTGCTTCACAGATGATCATCCAAACTAAGGGATGATGGCTCTACCAGAATCATCAATCTGCACACAGACGGTTGTCTGTCCTATGTACATGAAAATGAATTTATAAAGCTAAGCATGGGAATGCCTGCCTCAGCTAGATCATGAAAATATTATGAAGATAATGTATTGTATTGTATCTTATTACATGTCACCTTCTAGTTCGAAAAACCTCGGATCCTCATTATAAAGCATTTCACCCGACATCAAAAGATTTACGACCTCATGCTTTGGGGGCAACTGTTATCGACATATTCGGACACTGCAACCCCAATCATATATGTCCATAAACCAAGGGCTTCTAAACCCCTAAAAGTGTTGTTTCATACCCTAAAGGAGCAAGGTCAGCTGATTACATCCTCTCCCAGAATTTCTCCATCAAAAACTACTCAGAACTGGTCAAAGCGGGACCATACAGACTGCCCAGTGCTAAGGGTGTGATGCATCTCACCTGCCACATGAAAAAAGTGCGATGCATACTGGAAAGCCCTTCTGTAGGATGCGATGAACGAGAGCAGACAAATGGCACAAGCAGTTTGCTAGGTGGAGACCCTGAGAATCTTCTAGAAGCTGCTCATTTGACACTTGCCTCTCTGAATTCGCCCAAGGATGAGTAAGAGATCATGAAATTTCCAAGTGGAACCAAGAACTATCAGAGAGATGACACTAATCAAAATCCCAGAAGCTGACTCATCCCCCTGCAAACATCTATATATGGATCCCTCATCCAAGAGATCCAAAGGCTGGAATTTTGTAATTTTCAAGGAAGTGTTGTTGGTTTCTCTTTGAAGACATTGTTGGGTGATTTTGCTTTGTATGAGGTGAAAAGGGCTTTCATGCTGGGAGGATGGCGCTGGGTCAGACCAAGTGGTTGTAATTCTCTCTTCTACTACTTCTATCAACAAAGTTATTTGAGTTTTCCTCCATATTCTTGTGTATCTCTAAATATTGTGTTGATATATGCATTTGTATGGTTAATATATATCTGATCTTATATTGTTTACAGTGATAGATCTCTATGCTTTAATGGTATTATGATGCTTTGACTCTACAGGTGCTCTTTGAAGTGGGACAAGTAAGGAAGGAGTGGCGAGATTCTGTCAAAGGGGAAAGGAAACAAGCAAGGAGCCAAACAAAAGACTGAGGTTGGTACTCTCTGCTTCTTTCTCATCTATCTCTCGTAAAGGAAAACACAAGTGACTTTAGTTTGTTTGTTTCTAAGATAGCTACCCGTCTTAGTGGGACTAGCAGCTCTGAATAGACACTAGTTTTCCCGATAACATGTGTCCATACTTCGCGGAGTGCTTACAATACATTGACCAAGACTCGGGCTTTAAGTGCCAAAAACATGCTATGGGGGGGATCTGCTGCCCAACAGGATTGTTGGCTTAATGGGGTCTGACCCAGGTTCATAAGTGATTTAGCTAAGCAAATCGTTGTACCACTGGTCCTTTCGGCAACAGTCCACAGAGCACGGACTGAGGTCTCACCCGAAGTAGTATGGGAGGGTGTTGGAACCAAGTTTCCGCGCAGTAGGGATGTCTGATATGTGGTGGTTGGTACGTGGTCCCACCTTCGCACTTACCATGCTACGCATACCTGTGGGCACCCCACGCCCTGTGATACTATCTTCACGTAGTTCTAGCCGCAGTGCGACCTGTGTTATTTACTCAAGTCTTCCTTATTTAGTCTCTGTTAGCCAATTACTTAGATTAAATTCACTTATAAGCAATCATACATGTAATTATCAATTGCGCGCAGTAAATAACAGAGTACAGTAATGCATAACATCAACATACAGATTCGAGAATAGATGCATAGAATAAACTTCTCTTTATGGGATTTCAAATCCAAGTACAATCCACCGACAGACCCGACTCCGCCCTGCGCACTCAGCTGTAGGGGTCTATGCACGCAGTTGCGGACTCTACTAGGCCTCTGCGCACTCAGCTGCAGAGCCTCTCCCTACTACTAGAACCCAATACAGTTCACCTTTCCCTCTATACTCTAACCATTCCTTTCCATCTATCTATTACTTTCTTACTTGCCAAAAACTAACTTTACACTTAGAGCCTCACTCTATTTATATAATCCGATGGTCTGCGGACCATGGGTAGGCTGACACAACTTTACATTATTTTACACTTCATAGGGTGGACAATGCTATGACTCATCCTAAACTTTCACACTCTGCGTCCGTACTTTGCGGAGTCTTTACATTACATTGACCAAAACTCGGGCTTTAAGCCCCAAAAACATGTAATGGGGGGATCCGCTGCCCAACACACAAGAAGCATGCCAAAGTACAAGCGAAGGAGCAACATGCACATGCAACATCAAGCAAGCACCAAGATAATCGAAGAATTTGCACACCTTGCCATGTGGAGGTGAAGCTATGATACACCAAGAGAAAATCCATCGCTCAGAAGCACTGCAACTTGAAATCCACACCACCACTAGCATGAGCACACCAACTCTATCATGTCGAGTCATTTCATGAGTGATCTTGGAGACATCACTACTGTGGGTGACACTATTGTAATCAATGTAATGTAACATGGAAGTCCGAGAGACCCACATGTAAATCTGAAGATTCATGTAAAGTTGAAGATTCATGTAATTCAAATAGTCATGAGGGAAGTCGAATAGTCACAAGGGTTGGTTTTACCCTTTGTTGGTTTGTTGGGGCCTGACCTAGGTTCAAAAGTGATTTAGCTAAACAAATCCTGAAACTACCGGCCCTTTTAGCAACAGTCCGTGGAGCGTGGACTGAGGTCTCACCCGAGGTAGTATGGGAGGGTGCTAGAACCAGGCTTCTGCACCCTAGTGATGTCTTGATGAAGCCTGGGAAGTTCATGAACCGATCATGCGTGCTTGCACTGCTCTGCGTAGCCGTCTAAGCTTCACGTAGCTCTGTAAAGAGCGCGAAGAGGCGCTGTCTAGATCCTTTATCCTTAATGTGTTATTATTATAGATCTTAACTTAATTATGTGGGCCCAATATTCTCATCAATCATTCAACATTCATAACAAGGGCGCACAATCATAAACTATAAAGAGATTCATATATATAACAGAAGCATAAACATAGAATGTTCCAAAATCAACTTATCTTTTATTAATCCTCAGTTCAGATACAATCCCAACTCTGCCCTGGGCACTCAGCTGCAGGGGTCCGCGCACACAGCTACGGACTCTACCAGGCCTCTGCACACTAAGCTGCAAAGCCTATTCCTACTACTACCACCCAAGACTCGGACTTACAGACTCAGAGCAAATCCAGTATACAAAATCCATATTATATCTCTACGCTAAGACTAAGACTGAATTTTACACTTAGATCCTCACTCTATTTATACAATCCCATGGTCCGCGGACCATGGGTAGGCCAACACACTTCTATATTAAATTACATTATTTTAGGATGGACAACCCTAGACTCTCACACTCTGCACCCACATTTTGTGGGGTCTTTACATTGCATTGACCAAAACTTGGGCTACGAGCCCCAAAAACCCGCTATGGGGGAATCCGCTGCCCAACAGGCCCCCAACACAATCATCGTGACTCATCCTGAGTCACTCAGCTAGTGTGGCGATTGTTGCGCAAAGTCCATCCAACTGTGCATGCGTGGCATGAAGGTCTGCAACTCACCATGTTGTCGTTGTCTAGATTTGATCCCTTTCTGCTTCGAAATCATCTGCATCTGACTTGATTTTCTACTGTGATGTCGACTTGTAGTACCTGTGTTTATAGTCTTACACCTCTATCTGGCTCCTCAGGTCGCGAAGACTGTACTTCAGTCAATTAGTCAGACAACTGGCCCACCCGTGTAGGGCTTCAGGTGACTGCCATTTACTCTTCCTGGGAAGGGCTCTCCATTAAGTTTGACTAGCTGGACTGCACCTCCGTCTGTGACCTCCTTTACCACATATGGTCCCAACCAATGCATTCTAAATTTTCCAGGAAATTTTTCGAACTTGCTGTCATACAACAACACTAAATCATTTACCTTGAATGTGCACAACTTGATATGGTGATTGTGCCAAGATTTCTCACGTTGTTTCTGTACCTACTGATGTAATCCTGCCAGAAACCGTTCTACATCAAGTTCTTCCAATTGTGTGAGCCTCACTTCCAAGGGTTCGCGGTCTGACATGCCTGTCATCGCTGCTATCCACAAACTGGGTACGATGTATTCCATCGGCATGACTGCTTCCGTGCAATAGACTAACCTGAAAGGTGTCTAACCCATCAATTTCTTGCATGTGGTTCTGTACGCCCATAATATGGGAGGTATGCACAAGTCCCAGTCGTTTCGTTGCACATTACATACTTTGTTCAATGTAGTCTCTAGAATCTTGTTGAATGCTTCTACTGTCCCATTAGCTTGCGGATGGTATGGTGTACTTTGCTGATGATACACCTGGAACTCCTCAGTGAGTGCACTGATAGTTTCATTTAGGAAGTGCGTTCCGTGGTCACTCATTAAAATTTTCGAGCATCCAAACCATGTCAACACATTGTCAAACAAAATTTTCGCAGCTGTGGCAATCATGCAGTGCTTAACTGGCTATGCTTCTGCCCATCAATTCAGGGACTTTGTCGCGGTGATGATGTAGGGCACACCCATCTTCCCCCGAGGTTTGATTGGCCCCACAAAGTCTATTTCCCATTTTTCAAATGGTTGTAGCATCATCTGTGGATTGAGTGGCATCTCATCCCTTTGTGATGGTTTCCCAGTCCATTGGCATACGTCGCAGGCCCAACAGTATGCTTTCAAATCTTGATGTATGGTTGGCCACCATAGCCCAGTGCGAAGAATCTTCTGTGTTGTCGCTCGTCCTGCATAGTGTCCTCCTATATCCCCCCCATGTGCTTCCACGAGGATCTTTCCTCGTTCAAATTCAAGTATGTATCTTCATAATATCTCATCATTTCCCATTTTGTAGAGGTGCCCCGCGATGAGAGAAAATTCCGTTGCGTGTGCCACCAATTCTTTCTTCTGGTAGACTGAATATTCTTGCGGCATAGTTCCTGTGGTTAAGAAATGGATTATATCTTCGAAGTGGTCGTCCGCGACACACACTGCAAAGAGTTGTGCATCAAGTAGTCCTTCCTCCAAATTTGTTGGCTCCTTGCCAGTCTCAATTCGTGATAGGTGATCTGGTCCTGCATTTAGGCATCCCAGCTTTACAATGACCTCGAAGTCATATTCTTGAAATAGTAACAGCCATATGCATATGCGCCCCACTAATACAGGCTTGTTCACTAGGTATTTCAACGCGGAATGATCGGTATACATCTTGAAGTGCCCACCAAGTAAATAGTGGCAGTATTTTTGGAGCACGTATACCATTTCCAATCCTTCGTGCTCAGTAGTAGAATAGTTATTTTTGGCTTTGGACAGTCGCCGACTCACGAACACGATTAGGTGATCCACACTTTCTACGCCTTCCTACATAAGTACAGTGCCCAGTGCAATACACGACGCATCAACATGTACATGAAATTCGATGTCCCATTTTGGGAAAACCAAGATGGGAGCGGATGCCATTTTTTCCTTGAGAACATCCAAACTTTTCTTACAATCATCATTCCAACAATATGTAGCATCCTTTTTCAATAACTGTTCCATTGGCACTATTATTTGTGCATAGCTCTTAATAAACTTTCTATAGTAACCAGTGTGCCCCAAAGTGGCACGTAGTTGTTTGACACTTCACAGTGCTTCCAGATTGAGAATAATGGAAATCTTCGCAGGGCCCACCATTAGGCCTCGTTTGCAAACCACATGGCCGAGCAGATTTCCAAAGGGGACAAGTAAGGTGCACTTTTTAAGATTCAGTGCAATCTGGTGTCGTCGGCAAGTATCCATCATCAACCATAAGTTTGTTATATGGTGTTTAACTAACCCAAATACAGTCTAATCATCCAAATAGACCTCCAAGAACTTGTGGATGTATTCCTTGAACGCGGCCACCACTACGCGCAAAAATATCACTAACGCGTTCTTGAGTCCAAAGGGCATAACATTGTATTGAAAATAGCCCCATTCGGTTGCGAAGGTTTTCTTGCTCCTATCTTTCGATGCGATCTTGATCTAATGGTACCCTGAGAAGCCATCCGTGAATAAATAAGCTTCTTGTCCGCCAACATTCTCTAATACTTCATTTGTAAATGGTGTCGGGAATGGATCGTGAACACAGGTGTCATTAAGCTTCCTGAGGTCCACACAGATTCTAATTTCACCATTCTGTTTTTTTCTCCTGTACTACCTCTAATTTCGCCCTTCTGTTTTTTTCTCCTGTACTACCTCTAATTTCGCCCTTCTGTTTTTTCTCCTATACTACCATAGGACTCACCTAGTCAGATTCTTCCATTGGATCAATACTTCCGGCTACAAGTATTTTGTCTAATTCTTCACAAACCTTTTCTTTATACTTCGGATTCAAACGGTAAGGTCGCTACTTAACTGGCTTCGCATCCGGTTTCAGAGTGATCTTCATCATCCCTAAGTCGCCAATGATCCCCTTTAAGTTCGTGATTTTGGTCAGGAACAAATATTGATATTCGCGGAGTAACTCGGTGACCTTATCTACCGTAGCATCATCCCAATAGTCCCCAAGCGTTGCGTACTTCGGCTTCGCATCTGTACCGATGTTTACCTGCTTTGTTTTTAGCGGCGCAATGATGTTGGGATCCTCAATTGATGGTCCTCGAACATTGCGACACCCTTCAGTTTCTAGAATATTAATATTTCGGGGGTCATCATCATCCTCCTCTACTTGTATGTTATAATATTCTAGGGCACTGCTTAACTGGGTTTCCCATGCTGGTTGAACTACTTCCCGTGGTTCCTGTGGTATTTTGAAGATGGTGACTTTTACAGCTTGCAGCGCATCATCAACAGTATTCGACCATCGGTCTTCAAATGTGAATGTTAACAAAAATCCCTCGCACAAGACATCCCATTCGCCTGTACCATGTTGGAGTTTTGTTTCGATATACCAATTCATGGGTATGACATCCAAGGTATGGTAGAATAAGTGTACCCATTCAGGCTGAGGTTCTTCTCCATAGGCCTTGGTCCATTTTGCGAGGTGTGTGCGCAGGTCATCGTGTCCATCGTATTTATCTGCTATCCGTATTTCTGGTTTCCCGAATCATAGTCACATCATCCTCTTATAGCCGCGCCAATTTTCAAAATTTCCTTGATGTGTTCCACACCAACGTGCAAGTGTTGCATGCAGTGCCCACTTCAATGCATCGAACTATTGTTGTTCCGGTACTACGCTCTCAAACTTGCTCAAGAATTCATCCACCGTTGTCAATCCATCATAAGTTGTTAGATCTTGGGCCTGGGTTGTTACACAACGTAGTGATCTAGTCATCATGTTGCAATTCAACACTGTCACTTTGTTCAACCAATTGTGCTAGAATTTGTCTTCTTCGTCTGAATCCGAGGTGCAGGAACCTACGTGCTCCCATGAGATCCTTCCATCTGCAGTTTAATTGACCCAATCCTGATCGCACACAGTTATCTTGTAGATACAATCTAGCTCATCGCCGCTTCCATCGTCGCGCATGGGTTCAGTGTAGTGCGCTCCTTTGGCTAGGTCTAGTGGAACTACAATGCGTAGGGACTTTTTTTCAAATATCATCTTCCACTTCTTCATATTGATGACTCCATTCATATCGATGGCCCAGTCTATTCCTAGCAACACGAGATAAGGATTGTTGGCATCAACAATCTCTATTACTTCAAAGTCCATCTGTGTGCTCATGCCTTCGATATCAAGTGTTACCCCTTGCAATCTCCCCATGGTCAAAATCTTTTGTTGGTTCACCATTCATAATTGAATAGGGGACCACTGTAACACGGGCCTACCCATGCGTTCCCATGTGTGCTTTGGTAACACATTCGCGTCCAAACCCAGGTCTAGGATTACCTGATCCATTTTGTACTCACCAATCTGCGCCGTCAATCTCATTTCCCTCCCGGTGCGTAATGCATGCTTCCCCAGTTTCCGGGACTACGCACGGTTCCCTTAATCCTGCGCACCTAGTTATCAACTCCTGTAGTCCTTTAACTGCCTTATTTTCACGTAGAAGTTTCATGCATGTCTCCAGAACGGTAGTAAGCATAGAAGGATCCATTCCTGTCTCTGGTTTATCCTTAATACCTAAAGTAGAGGCCTCCACGAAGATCTTCATAGCTTCCATGAGAATCTCCTTTGTGCGTTCCAAGTCAAACTCAGGGTCCTTTGTAGTACCCTTGTGAACCCATGTATCTTCTTTAGGATACTTCCCCTTATCTTCCCCTATGGTCGCACCACTTCTGAGCACTATATTCACATTTGGGTCCTCCTCACGCAGTTCAACCCTCATCATTTCAATATTTTGAGTCAGAGTAGACTGGAGTACCCCTTTCTCACACATCTCTATGATTAGTGTAGGACAATCTATCATTTCATGATCAAAATGATCACAGTATGAATAGGATACTCTTGCCGGGTTGGGAAAATCATGTGTAGTGACCTAGTCCTCTGCAATTGTAACAGATTAACTGTCCGCAACCCCTTCTTGGTCCCATTCCTCCTCGTCCTCGACCTCAGCCCTGAAATCCAGCATGCACCATCCCTACGGCTCAGTCGAGGCCTCGCGTTTCTATCTGCATTCTATATGTTGGGGTCCGCTCCATCATTAACTTGTAGTTTCGACAAGTACGCTCGTCATGGCCCACCGATCTACAAAAATTACAAAATATTTGTTGGGGAGTCTGTGTATACTTCTATAATAGATGACAATTGTCCATCGTATGCTTTCCTCCTATCTGATAGATTGCGCACCATAGTTCAAGTGCCGCACTTGGCCCTACCTGTGCCTCTGGTCTCAACGGCATTGGTCCACCTCCTACCAAGTAGTTCACGAATATTGGACAGTGGTCTTTATCATGGCCCTGGCCTTTACATTTTATGCACCACACTTCTTTGCACACCTCTGGCCATGGCGCCCTATGCTGTTTCAAACTCTGCATCTCCAAGCATAGATTCTGTAGTTACGCATGGATTTTTTGGACTCCCAATCCCGGATCTTGTATCGGTGTTTCATGCAACCTCATTGCCATTTTCAATGCTTTGGCCTGGGTTGAAAACTTCTACTGTGACAGTGTTGTCCTTAGGTGAGGTGTCAAAGACGCCACAAACCATGTGCGGTGTTGCGCATCTGTCAGCGTCATATTAGCCTCGCGGATCGTACTCTTCAGCCTCTGATCTAGATCCCAAGGGGTCTCGCCTGGAAGCATTGCAATTTCTTTAAATCTGATGATTGACTAGGTCTCTGATTTCGACCAGCTAAATTCTTTGTTCAGCGCATTTTGGATCTTTGCTATCCCTGCATTTGGGTGATCATTAGAGTGCTTGATATACCATGTCAGTGTGTGATCCTGCAGCGCGCTCACTAATGTGGCCTTCTTAATGTTGTCATCCATGACTCCTTGTGCTTCCCACATTGCTCCTACCATGAACCAAAACTGGTCCAGATCCTCATTCCCTACTCCTCTAAATATGGGTAGCTTGATCTCGCTCGCCATGCTGAACTTTAGGGGTGGTAGAGGTGGGGTGGGTGAAGATGGAGGTGAAGTAGGTGAAGCGGGTGATGGTGTAAGTGGAGGTGATAACTGTGGAATGCGTTGCCTTATCAAACTGACCGCACTTCTCGGAGAAACCCAGGTGTGCTCTTCCTCACTCTCTCACGAAGGTGAAATTAAGGGATTGTTTCCTAATCCTTTGGTACCATTGTAGATTTTTCTGCTCCGCGTCATTCCAAGCATTAATGTATTCACATCACCCGTTTTTCACATAACAGCATCTTAATCCAGGTATTCAGGGATTTAATGTACCTACCTCGTGGTCCCTTGAGGAAACATTGTTCTGCTTCACTATAGCTCACGATCGTGTCTACCATGAATTCAGTGATAAATCCCCCTATTAACTGGTCGAGCCAATGGTCCACAGCTTGCACGATCTTATCTTCTTATGCCTCTAGTCTGCGCACTAACTCTGGAGTTTACACTATCGGTTAATCAATCTTGTATCTTCCCTGGCTGTCGGCTAGCCTTGTGATCCACTCATACAGTTCAGAAGAGAAGGATACGAAGAACATCTCGTGGATTTTCATATATACGTAGCGATCCAGCCACCTTTTCTCGAATGTCTGCAGAGTTTTGTTTTCCTATGTCACGAACTCGTGAAGCTTCTTGTCCAACCACTCTTCAATTTCCTTCTTTATTGGGTTCCAGTGGTGTAACATCAGACATCCCTTAGGCAGATCCCGGTCCTAGCAACAAAACCATTTGTTGGCTTGTTGGAGCCTGACCCAGGTTCAGAAGTGATTTAGCCAAACAAATCCCGAAACTACTGACCCTTTCGGCAATAGTCCGCAGAGCGCAGACTGAGGTCTCACCTGAGGTAGTATGGGAGGGTGCTAGAACTAGGTTTTCGCACCCTAGGGATGTCTTGATGAAGTCTCGGACGTTTGCAAACTAATCCTGCGTGCTTGTGCTGCTCCATGCAGTCATCTGACCTTCGCGTACCTTTGTAAAGAGAGCGAAGAGGTACTGTCTAGATCCTTTATCCTTAATGTGTTATTATTATAGATCTTAACTTAATTATGTGGGCTCAATATTCTTATCAGTAATTCAACATTCATAACAAGGGCGCACAATCATAAATTGTAAAGAGATGCATATATACAACAGAAGCATAGACACAAAATATTCCAAAATCAACTTATCTTTTATTAATACTCAGTTTAGATAAAATCCCAACTCTGCCCTATGCACTCAGCTGCAGGGGTCCACACACATAGCTGTGGACTCTACCAGGCCTCTACGCACTCAGCTGCAGAGCCTCTTCCTACTACTACCACCCAAGACTCAGACTTACAGACTTAGAGCGAATTCAGTATTCAAAAACCCATATTATTTCTCCACTCTAAGACTAAGACTGACCTTTTACACTTAGAGCCTCGCTCTATTTATACAATCCCATGGTCCGCAAACCATGGGTAGGCTGAGACACTTCTATATTAAATTACATTATTTTAGGGCAGAAAACCCTAGACTCTCACGCTTTGCACTCGCATTTTGTGGGGTCTTTACATTACATTGACCAAAACTCGGGCTATGAGCCCAAAAAACCTGCTATGGAGGGATCTGTTGCCCAACACCCTTGGCTATAAATACCCCTCTTTTGTACATGCAAAATACTTTTCACCTTGGCTCCTCCAACATAGCCTTGAGAGTCTGTAGTCTTTTATTTGAGGAGCGAGCAGTGGCTCCAATGCCCCACTATCGAGGTTGATGATGTATGATGTACCGATGTGTCTTGGAACTTTCGCTTAATTCAGAAGCCTGATAACAGACCAACACATTTTTACACATGTATTGCATTTGTTTGTAAGACTATTCTTTGGACACTTGTAATGCATGTTGCTTTAACCTGTGTTAAAACAATTGAAATACTTCGGTTTTTCTAATACATATATTTACAAAAATGTGTTGTATAAGTTGTTAATGTTGTCTCGCTTGTGTTGGCTAAGCCATCGAGCACTCAACATAATCATTCCCATAAACTTGTTATAACGACCGTTGCACTCATGTGGACTACTCCGTTGGGTGTTTTACATGTTATCCATTTACTGTGTGTTTTTTAGTGCCGCATTCATGTGGACTATTCCGCTAGAAGTTGTGCATGTCGTATTGTGTTGTGTGTCTTTGACAGAATTGGGACTATTACCTTTCGACCTGAAACTCACTTCCATCCTCTCCCTCTGTGGTGAAAGAGCCTTGACACAAGTAACACTAAGCACTCAACAGGGACACGAACCTCGTTGGTCAAAGACAAAGTAGACCACTCTCATGTGCTGACAAGAAAGAGCTAAGGTAAACCTTTAAGATAATGGCAACCGGGCCAACGTACTAGATGGGACTCCTACACCAAACAGTGTGAGGTCTAGTTGAGACTTCATACCGGGGAGATCCCCTAAACGTTGGCAGGTCCAGCACCATCAACAAGAGTATAAAATATAAGCATGATATTGTTGTCTCATTTTTTATGTCTATCTATTTGAAGCATTGAGATACGGTTTTGATAGATTGTGTAGAATAAATTCAGGGGCATATATTTTCTTGATTTCTTTTTAACCCATTATATCAATTTTGTAACAAGTGGTCCCGGTTTGAAACATTGTGAAAAGTGCATCACTATATGTAAGAGGGAGTAGTTTCTTCCTCCCAGTAGCAACTGGGGAAATTTAGTGAAGGTTCGAGCCTTCTACATGTTGGAGCCTACCCATTGGAAAAATATTGCACCAGTGTAAAATTGTAAAAAATTTCTCTAATATTAATAAGGTCAAATAGAGACAATAGTGGTGGTTTTCTCCAACTTTGGATTTCCAACTAAAATCCTAGTGTCCATATGTGTTTGATGTGTTGATGTGGCCTATGGTTTGTATGTTTTTTTTGTTCCTTCTCATTATAACATTGTGATCTGCTAAATGAGGTCATGACTTAATGATGATTGTGAATTGAAAGAATAAGTTAAATGAAGTATAATTGGGAATGAAATATTGATTCAACCCCCTCCCCCTCTTAGTATTTCTAACAATTATATGAAGACTTTGGGGGAAAAAGAATCAAACTTCTAATTTTTTCAGTGTTTTTGAAGCTCCTGCATTCTAAGAGGCTTGATTAAGCTTTATACTAGATTAACTCTTTAATATATGAAGCTATATTGAGATTTTCTAGTTGATAGTCCTTGTATGCATAATTTGAGGCTTGAATGGTCCCCATTCTTTTTCTTTTGCATCATTTCTTTCTATGTACACAACTATTGTAGCTTTGTTGCTGGTATATACTCTCTTATTTCCATTGATACTTTTTGTTCATTTGTGTGAATAGATTTGTTAATACTCTGATATATATATATATATATATATATATATATATATATATATATATATATATATATATATATATATATACTAATAATTGTATATTTGTTGTGTTATAAACTTGCTAATTGTTCACTGGTCATGGATTTAATTTTAATTTATGTTCGCAATATATTCTTTTATTGTACCATTAGTTTGATTTAAATGAATGTTTTTATTTGTTTTTAAAACTTGCAAGTGATCTTTCTTGATGATAATAATGATTGAAGAGTCAATAGGGTACTACGAGACACTAGTGGATACTTGATCAACCAAGTAAATCTAAGTGAGTTCCATGCTTAGAATTTATTTCTCAACCGATAACCCACATTATTGAAACAACATTGTTGTGTGGGCCTTTCATAAAGCATATCTCACCTCACAACCTAATATTCTTCCTGTGTAGTATATTGTAATTTAGGTTGAAATGAGTAGTTACTCTTTCATTGGATTGAGTTGTTAGAGTTTTTACTTACATTACATTAGTTGAGTACAGATAGAATTGTATTAAATAAGGAAATTGTTAGCATGTACATAAATAGCATGCCATATCACAAGTTTAGGTACTCATAGATTGATATTTTTCATCCTAATTTATGCAAGTAAAATGGGACAAACACTACCATTTCTCACCTCTTTTAGCTTTTCAAAAGTGGATAAGCTTACAAATTATCCCATATTCCATGACCCATGATGGCCTCACATACCCATGTAATTACCTTCTGATATTCCAAAGTTCAATGGAAACCTGAGAGAGAACCCTATAAAACATATCACCAATTACTATTTGTGATGTGCATTTGATTATTTGGTGGATGATAATGTTTTTTTGCACCTCTTCTAGCATATCTTGACCACTAATGCCACTAAATTATATATTGAACTTGTTTGATTATCATATCATGACTATGTTTCTTTGGAAATAAAATTCTTGAACCATTTCTAATTACCCTTCTGGAAATATATTGGAACTCATGATAGCATGCATAAATTTAGGCGTAAAACCTCTACTCACATATCTGATCACATTCATTAGTGTAGGTGATGTAAAAAAATTATTCAGACTAATATTCTTGATTGATTATTGAAATATGGTTCACTCAACCTTTATTATCCCAAATTTCCAAAAGATGTTGTGATGGTAGGGTCATCTATCAAAGAGAAATCCAACTTTCACGTCCAACACCCTGCCTTAATTTATTCTCAATCAACCACCCTATATGATATAATTCCTAATGTCCTTTGGATTTCAACCAATCCTCCTTAATCAAACTCAAGACACCATGTTGATAGTATGCTTGGTTTCATATCCACTAAATATGTTAGCTAGTTAGTTATGTAATTAAGCCAAATGAGTGTTTCATCACAACCCTTAGCTACTATTCCCACCACTCAAACTACTATAGTCTAGGAGCATACCTATAAGGTGCATTCAATATAGTCCACATCATAGAATAATCTTCAATAATTTGGAGGAAAGAGGAATAAGAAAAAGAATAAATATTTGAAAAATGCACAGGGAACTACGTATTAAACCTCCAGGAGTGGGAACACTAATGATGAGAGGAAGAACAATATTCCTTGCAATATTTTTTATAGAGACCATCTTACTAATGAGTGACTGAGGATGAGGTTCATCACTAATTTGCACAATGGTCATGTAGTCAGCAACCTATTATTTTTACAAATACATTCACTATCCAACAAAAACAACAAATGGCTTCCCATTATCTTGAAAATATACACATGGAATAGTAGATAAATATTAACAAGGATACCCAACAAATGCAATTTTTTTCATGTTCCTTGAAGAAGTGAAAGGCTAAGAACTATGAGACTCTTGAGAGTGGTTCTTTTTCTAAGAACTTTATGATCACTACTCCACCCAATGGACCTCTCTCGATAAATAAAAATTTAAAAACTATGATACACCTTCTAAAGGGTGTTCTTTTATGGTAAACCCGATGCACATATTTTCCATAAATATAGTACTGTGGAGGATTTGGCCTAAGCACCATGTACCATGTTTACCTTGGAGGTTTTGAAAATTTTCCCTATGCAACACAAAGCATTGTTGAATATGATTAGAGTATTATATCCCGTAAATTCAAATCTCATTACTTTTTATATACACATAATTCAATATAGTATCTCACATCATATTTCTTTCCAAATCAAAGTATGGATACTATAAGGAACATATAATGCACACTTGTAGAAGAGGGATCTTCCAATTTCATTATGTCTAAATCATGAGCATTATTTTTGTTGCATAGCACTCATGCAATCCAACCCTATGTTACGGGTCTTTTATGGCCACACTTTATTTCCAAAGGGAGTTCTCCTAGCACTTCCTAATGAGCTTGGGGGAAGAATTGTCTTTCTTGAACTCAAAGTAGTTGATTCCATAGTCAACCATAACATGCTCCATGGTTGGATTTGGTTTGTGCTATAATGTTTTTTGTTTCCTCAATCTCTAATGTTCTTCAATTTTCACATCAAGTAAATATATTTACAATTGATCAACTTGCCTTTGGGATAATTGATAATATGACCATTTATGGCACCACTATTCCATTTTTTGGTGATACACCTTCCTACTTCTTAAATGTCAATGTTTATTGGTTTGAAAACTCATTCCTCATTGGTATATTCCTAATTCCACTGCCTCATACTTCTACTATTGTTTCTCCCATGAACATGATATCTTCTGTCACCAGTGGACCCCCTAGGAATTTTGATCTTTGGATGGTCCCTAGGGACGAAAAATCCAATGGAAACCTAATGTTGTCTCTAGTAGAAGAGATTTCCACTATACTGGTAGCAAAAGAACCCTTTTATTTTGATCAACTCCATCCCAATTTGTAATATGATCAAACTATTATGGCTACATAGGTCATCACTCCACTTATTTCACATGACTCCCTTAATATTGAGCTACCTTCATGATAGGATCTTTGAAGTCATGAATTCAATTGATAATTCAAGGGACAATATGCCTCAACATGCCTTTAATATCCCATATTTGGAAATGATGATCCTTGGCATAAAAAATATTGAACTGAGTTTGGGGCCATTTCCTATATTATCTAATGAAGTGCCACCCTTGGACCAAGCCAAGTCTTGGATTTCTAATACTAAACTTGCAACCAAATTATCCACTCCAAATTGCCCCCATTGGAAAGTGTCTTATACCTTATTCCTGTCCTGATGGACATCATCAAGGAGCTATGCTAGATCTTGACACTACTCACGCTTTATGTCCTTAGGATGTTCCTGATAATGATATAATTCAAGGCTCTCCCTAGAATCATCAACCTTTTGGAACTATAGAATTATATTACATGTTGTGTGGCCCAAAAATGGTGTGCCATATGTTACTAACAACGACCCATGATTTTATACACATCAAAATGAATATTTGGTCAATGCCTAACAATTGGCACTACATGTCATAACCTATCAAACTACATTATTGATTGCATATTATGTGTTTTAATTTTGGTTTTATGTGTGATGTGAATATTTATGATACTTATCATGGTTGTTTTTTTATTTTCATATGATGACAAGCTACCCTTGGCCCTTGTTATAGGAATACCCACGACGAGGCGAAGAGTTTGCATACATTATTCCTCTAGTTATGTTGACATTTGTCACAACAATTTACCATTAGTACAAGAATGTAAGTACATCAAAACATGTATTTCCACTCACATATGTAGAAGTGATAAATAATATCCAAATAGGCATAGAGTACATTATATCCAAAATCCCAAAAAATTATAAAATAAAATAAAAAAATACATCAACTAGATTTTAGGTACATGCTTTTGATATCAAAATATAGGGATATGGCATTTTGTATAGTCCACTTGCATTATTGACCATTTTTGCTATCATTGATGTCCCTTAGCTCTAATCCTATTAGTTTGTCACATTATCTTTTCCTTTGTTTGCATCATAATGGCATGCAAGGAGTAACCCCACATATGTGATTGATTATTGGAGTAGTCAGTTGATGAATATATACATGAGTGGAGAGACTTTGGGATTCCAATTTCAAGGTCTCTTGGTTTTCTCTATTTCATAACTGAAACTATTTACAATAATACCAATCCTTTCAAATTAGGTGACAACATCTCCTCCCCCTAATATGAACAGATGTTGGTGAGTCCAAGCATCATTTTGAATCTTTCAAACTTTTCCCTTCCAAGTGCTTTGGTGAAGATGTCTGCAATCTACTCATTTGTGGAATGATGTTGTAGGTGGATTGTCTTGGCCTCAACATGATGTCGAATAAAAAAATATTTTTTATTTATGTCCTTGGTTTGATCATGGAACTTTGAGTTATCATCCAACTTTATTATAGAAGTGTTATCAATCAAAAGAGGAGTTGAATGCACTTGTTTCTCCTGCAAATCCTCCAGAATTTTCCTGAGCAACACAATTTCCTTAGTTTCTTCAGTTGCTTCCACATATCTTGCCTCAGTTGTGGAATCGACAAGAACTGATTGTTTGTGTGACCTCTAGGAGACAAGTCATGATCCAAGATTGATAACATAACCTAAAGTAGATACTCTGGTTTCTTTATCTCCATAGAAATTTGAATAAGAGTATCTAATCAAGCTGAAATCATTCACCTATGTATACTTGAGTCAAAAGTCTTGAGTTCCCTTTGAGTACTTTAGAACTCTTTTTGCAGTAGACTAGTGACCCTCACAAGGATTTTTCATAAACTTGGAGAGGATTCCAATAGAAAATGAAATGTATGGTTTTGTAGTAGCCAAGTATTTGAGAATTCCTATGAGTTGTCTATACTCTGTTCCATCGTCAAATTCTTTTCCTTTAGTGGATGTGAGATTTGACTTCTATTCCATTGGAGTAGTCAAAGGATTACAGTTAGTCATGCCAAACATTTTCAACAGATCTCCAGTGTACTTCTTCTGATAGAGAGAATATAAGCTTTGGATGTTGTGTTACTTCAATACCAAGATAGTAGTGAACATAACCTAAATATATCATTTCAAAACCTTTCCTCAGTTATTTCTGTATGGATGTAATGTAGCTCTAATTGTTCCCCGTGATTAGAAGATCATATACATACACCACAAGGTATACAATTGTTTTGCAAACTTTCTCGATACACAAAGTTGCATCATCAAGATCATAATGTTTGAAATTGAGTTTCAGAAGATGCTCAGTTAACTTCTCGTACCGGGCTTATGGTGCTTACTTGAGACCATACAAGGATTTTAAAAGCTTGCATACTTTATGTTCCTAAACCTTCACAAAATATCCTTATGGTTGGGACATAAAAACATTCTCTTTTAGATCTCCATTCAAGAAAGCAATTTTTACATTCATTTGATTGACTTTCCAACCATTTTGTGCTTCCAAGGAAAATAGTGTCTGGATGGTAGCCCATTTTGTTGTGGGGGAAAAATTTTCCTCATAGTCAACCCCTTCCTTTTTTACAAAACCTTTTTCCACAAGCCTGGCTTTGTGCTTGTCAAGTGAGCCATCTACTTTATACTTGTTTTTGAAGACCCATTTGCATCCAGTTGGTTTGGTTCCCAATGGAGGATCAACCAGATTCCAGGTGCCATTCTTTATCAAAGAATCATATTCTTTCTGCATCATCTATTTCCATTCATCATGAAAAGCAACTTCCTTGAAGGAAGTTGGTCCAAAACCTGTAGAAAAATTCAGTTAATAATCATAAGAAACATCCATATCAATAGGTGAATCAGGACTGTCTACATCACCTCCATTATGTTTAGAAAAGCTTCTTGTTCTTGTCTTTCTAACCTGATCAAGGTGAACTCTTTCAAGTGTCTTTGTTAGCCACTTTGGAGGACCTTCCTAAGATATCCCAGGTTGCTCAATTTACTGAGATGGGGCCGCATTAAGATTTAGTCTCCCAATTCTATCAATCACAACACTCAAAGTGTCATTAGTGGCTGGAGCTTCATGTGGGGGAGAGAGCTTCCATTGTAGGGATCCCCCCTTCAAGATGTGGAATATCATTATAAAAATCTTGAAAAGACTTTGCATGTTCAAATCTATCCAAGAAATCAAGATGCTGCTCAACAACATTGTTAGTCTTGGATGATTCAAGAAATGTTACATCTCTAGATATTATAAACTTCTTATTTACTTCATCATAGAGATAGTATGCTTTGGAGGTATTTGAGTACCCCAAGAAGATACATTTGTGACTCCTTGCACCAATTTTGTTTCTTTGTTCCTTAGATATCGATGCATAACAGGTGGAACCAAAAACCATTAGATGCCTCATTGAAGGAATGTGAACATACCACATTTCATAGGGATTCTTTTTTTTTATATCATTCGGTGGAAACATATTCTTTATATACACAACACATAGAATTGCATTAGCCCAAAACATCATCTTAACATTCTTGAAAAACATTATCAAACGTACCATATTTAAAATTGTCCTATTCATTGTTTCAACTACTCCGTTCTGTTCGGGGTTATTAGGAATGGTTGTTTGATATTTGCTCCCATGTTGGTGAAGGTAGTTTTCAAATTAGTTTCCAATATGATATTTTTCATAATTTCAATCCATGCATGAAAATTCTTGAATGTTTCAAAAACTTCAGATTTTTTCTTCAATAAATAAGCCCAACACATTCTGGTGTAGTCATCAATAAATGTCACCATATATTTATTACCATTTGTAGAAGGAACGTGAATTGAGCCACATAAATCAGAATGAACGAGTTCAAGCAGTCTATGTGCTCTCGAATGAGAATCATGAAAAGACAGTTTGTTGTGCTTTCCTAACATACAAGATTCATATTTCTTACATTTCCTAGGAATTGTAGGCAAACCAGTAACACCATTTGTCTTCAACAAACAAAAGTTTCCATAGTTCAAGTGTCCAAATCTAGAATGCCATAAAAGACTTGATGGAAATGTACCTTCATCATAGTGAGAACTGTATGAAAATTATTGCGCATGAGCATAGGTTCCTTGCAGCTTCATAAATCTTTCTTGTTCTATCCCAGTAATGACAAGTGAGTGATCTGATGCTTTTCTGACCTCATCCTTGCAATCAAATATGTGAATGGAGTGTCCTTGCTGGAGGATGTGAACCAAAGACAACAAGTTTATCCTCAACTCCAGGAGGTATAGAACATCATGTAGAAGAAACTCTAGAAGTCCAGGCAACTTGAGTCTGATGGTGCCAAGCCCTAATGGCTTGAGTTTTGACTTGTCTGCAAAGTAGACTGCTCCATCAACATTGTCAGTGAATTCTTCAAAGGAATCTCTCCTGAAATTCATGTGGAAAATTGCTCCCAAATCAAGGAACCAAGCATATTTCCATGAAGCAAGCAAAGCATTGAATAAGTCTTAAATTATTCCAATGTTGTAATGTGCCACAACATAATGAGCAGACTCAGGTGCTTTACCTTTCCCTTTGTCAGTTGTTTTACCTTTTCCTTCATTTCTTTCTTGCCCAATTTTTCCAGATGGAAGCTTGCATGTGGAAGCATCATGTCCATCTCTATTGCATCATATGCAATGAAGATCAGGCCTTTATCCTTGGAAATGTCTGCCCCTCTACCTATAATATTCTTCCTTCCTTTTCATCTTCGACCACCTCTTCCTCTAGAATAATCTTGTGCATGATTATTCTCTTTTCTTGCAAGGCACACAACTTCTTCAGAAGATTGAGGAGTTGTCTTCTTCGCAAAAGCCTTCTCTCTTTCAGCAAACTTATTCTTAAGGGATTCAAATGTAATCTCCTTAAGCTTGCCACTTGCTTGCAATGACTCAAGATAATGTGAATAGGTGGAATATATTTCCTTGACATAAGCTATGAGAGGAATATCTATTTCAACACCAATGGACTTTATGTCATGCATAATGGATCTTAGTTATGATGCTAAAGAAAAAGGGTCATAATTTTTCAACTCAAGATTGAACAACTTGATCATCAATTGAACAACTTCAAGTTCAGAGTGTGAGTCGTACAATTCCTTTAACTTCTTTAAGGCTTCAAAAGAATTTGAAAATGGTGAAATATGTATACTCACCTCTTCATTTACTAATGATGCAATCAAGGCATAAGCTTTGTTGTTTTTGTTTTCCCAAATGGTAAGCTCCTTGTCTGAAGTGGATTTTTCAAGTGCATTGTCTCCTTCTCCTTCACAAACCCCTTTCCACAACTCATTGAAAATCAAGGTGTTTTTAATCTTCTGGAACCACTCGTGATAGTTCTCTTTGCCATTAAAAAGTACCCCTACAATGGAGATGAGTGAATGCACCATATAGTCTAATTTGACCTCAAAATAATTCCAATGATTACAAGAAAAAAAATGATATATTAGTAACAATGACTATATTCAAAAATACATTGATGTATCTACATCACATAAAAAAAATTATGTCATACTAACCATATATAACAATATACCACCACCTCCTTATAAAAACTTATATATATATATATATATATATATATATATATATATATATATATATATATATATATATATATATACCTCTCTTTTAAAACTCATATATATATACCATAGCCTCCTCATATATAACATACCAGAAACTTTAAGAAATACTCCATATGCTTTTACGATTTTTGGTTAAAATGGAACATAAAGTATATTATATATTAAAAAAGGGAGTCATGAAATATGCCACCACCTTTTAATATGGACATACGGCCCTCAAAAATGGAGCTCAACACACATGTTTTATGTGTCACCATACCATGTAATATATCAGACCAGCGCACATACTACATACCATTTCAAAAGCAGAATAGACATGGGCTCGCATCTGACCAAAATGACCACACCACTTTACCAAGATTACCGTTTCACTTGCAGAGTTCGGTTCACTGTTGCAGTGGTTTCGACCTCCACAGATTTAATGTAGCGTTCATCACTTCATGGTATATAGTGCCTTAATCCAATGTAGCCCTCGTAAAAATTTCAATGCAGAGATGGATAGCAGTGCACGGTGTTTTAACATCGGCTCTCGACCACGAACTGCAACATGTATGAAATGATTAAAATGTCATTTGGGATCAACACACCACTGTCTCGACAGGGGCCGAGGAAAGACTAAGTGTACAACAAATTGTAGAGTTTCTGCCAAGTCAGGGAAACAACCTACGCAGATAGGAAATGGCAAAGAAAATGGAAGAGGAGTTACGATGCAAAAACCTAAATTTAGAACCTGAGCTCTACCTCTATACCATGTTAGGTCATGAGTAACTCCACAAATGTGATTGATTATTGTATTAGTTACTTCATGCATATATACATGAGTGGACAGACTCTTGGGATTCCAATTCCAAGATCTTTTGGTTTTCTCTAATGCATAAATGAAACTATTTACAATAATTCTAATCCTTTTGGATTAGGTGTCAACACATAAGATGAATGATATTGTCTACCCTTCATGGAAACCATATAATGACACTCTCTTTCCATTTGGTGTCCATGCTATGACATTTCATAGCCCCAAGAATCCTCCTATAAACCCACCATGACACGAAGTTGAGCCTCATTCTTCTCTCTCTTCATCTAGCTTCTAGCCATATCCTGGAAAGGATCTTGGAATTTTTTATGTTTCTTTATGCTTGTTGATGCTTGTGCTACTAATGTCTCAATGCCTACACTACACTACGATTTTCCCTCACTTCGCTTACCACCACTACCATCACACTTTCCCTCTTACTATTTGCACTACTTTTTCCTCCATTTTGTAAAACCATACCCTTGCTAGAGAGATTGTTGTGATGACAAGATTAATGTTGCTAGCCTCGATGTTTTCCTCTACTTAGAGTAGTTCCACCAACTTGAGCATAGATGATTGCCCACTTATGCCACTTATTTCTATAGGAAAATATTCCTTTTCATCCCATTGATGCTTGCTAAACCATGAAACAAAATGAGTTCACTCTTCTCCATCTCTTATATTTGTAAAAATGTGAGAACAATACTAAGCATACTTTTATTTATTTTTTAGGCTTGTTAAAACCTTGTCAAAATACACTATGTTAAGCATACTTTTACCTCTGTTTTAGGTAAAAAAGCATGAAAAAGACATTGTATCAAGTAAAATTTTAATTCTTCTTTGGTCTCATTAAAATTGAATGAAGAAGACAATATCGAGCTTACTTGTATTCTCTTTCATGCTCAATAATCTATGAAGGAGATATTAAAAAGGTGGTTTCTGGCGTGGGGGCATAATTGATATCTCTAATAGGGAGTTATAGCATCAATTGTGTTTCTCATGAGCATGGCACTTATTTCTGCCATTATCTTAAATTTTTGTTAAAGTTTTCCTGGGAGATATACCGTTAAATATGGATCATATACTCCTTTTAATGGTTACTCTTCTAGTCGTTATGGATCATGAATCAATGCCTCATGCACTGTTGCATGACAACATGTAGTGTTCATGAGTTAATGCTACATGGTCACTATTATGTTGGTCCAACTATGTTCAAGGGAAGCTTAAGCTTCAGTCAACCATCTACAGTCTTGATGTCATATTGAAGAGATATATTTTCATTCTTTAATAAAAAAAAGTATGGTGGGAGGAATTTATGACCACCCTATTAGATTTTCTTTTATGTGACCATTGAGTTTAAGTTAACCATAATATTTAGATTTGTGACTAGTGTAACACTACAAGAGAAAAATGAAATATAGAGCTAATAGATAGTGTTGTGTTTGGAATGTTCCTTATTCAATCAATATGTAAATCATTGTGTTATGTTTCACTCATACATGATCTCTTGAAGAATTCATGAATATGTCATAAATATGCGGTCTTTAGTACATTCTAAGAACTTACAGCTCTTATGGAAAAGAAAACAAAGAAAAATATATAAGGGTTAAGGAGATATAATAGTGGAGAGATATATGAAAATGAATTTGGTAGCTTCATAATCATTGTGGTACAGAAAGGAAAAGGACTATCCCATACACAACTTAATAAAATGGAGTTGTAGAAAGAATAATAGAGACATCGATGGAAAACGAATAAAGTAAGCTTAATGGTTTAGGATCACTATAATTATTTTAGGAAAATATAGTGGGTACAACAAGGAACCCTACAAATATATCATCTTCATTAGTGTTGCTTGATAAGAGAATGCATCTGATATGATATTTTAAGAAAACCTCTCTTACGCATCTTAGAGTTTTTGGTTGTGCTGATTATGTTTATGTTCCTAAGAAAAAAAAGGTAACCTAGGAATAAAGAGAAAAAAAAGTATCTTTATTGGTTATAAAGGTCATGTAAAAGGATATAAATTTGAAAAAGAAATCCATTTATAATCGAGACATAATCTATAAGGAAAGAAGAGTTGCTTCAACTAGGAGGAATTTCTAATAAAAATAAAAACTAGATAAAATACATTTCAATTAGATAATATAAAATCTAACTCAACAAAATAAAATGAACTAAATGAGGAAGAACATTAGACCTTAGTCTTGATGAGATCGGTGTAGAAAAAAGACAACCAAAAAACATAACCCTATTGATTTTCGATCTTCTTTTGTTTTATCTTCTCTATATGAAGGTAGTTGATTAGGAGAACAATAAATATTAAAGGAGGCCATGGTTGAATATCAAGAGGCCTTGGACAACATTGAGTCATGATATTTGATCAAATAGTTTATTCTGAAGAAGAATCACAAAGCCATATAACCATATGCACAACAAATTAACACACAAAAATTAAACTGGCGGAAAAGGCAGAACCATCATGTGGTCTCTCTGCTCATGTAATTCACCTTATTCAAAAAATTTAATAATACATTTAAATACATGAGTAAGTGGTCTTAAGATAGTGCAACTATCTTAGACTCACTTGGTTGAGACAATTTCTCAACTTACACGCCAATTTTAGGAGAGCTAGTTGGAGAGAATCTCTCATCCAAGCTAGACTTCTTAGTTTGAGGAAGTCTCATGATTTTATTTATTTAATTTAATAATTGGATTTATTATTGATTTTTAAGAGAGTGAGGCTAACATTCCCCCCCTCAATGACAAATCCAAAACAAACAAGGAACCATCTTCCAAGTTCTCAAGTTGATCCTCAAAAAAAATTTGCCTGAAAAACCGCCAAAGCTGGATGTTGAAGAAACTACAATATGAAGAGACCATGAGTCAGTTGCATGACTAATTCATCTCTGAATGTCGCTTGACAACTCCATCATGTGCCAAGCCACAAAAGGATCCAACTGTCCTTTTCTTGAAAACAACATTCGGTGTCCACTAACACAATTTGATGAATACCCACTGGCGTATTTGCTGATGATGATCGCCCAATGGTGTCTTTGCTGATGATGCCCACTGGCTGCTTCATTGATGTTATTGAGACTTTCAATCTGACAACCACTTGTCAATTTCCTTGACATTTTCCCCCCTTTTTCAGCTGAAAGGAGAGGCAATATTCTCCAAAATATATCTGAACTCGCCCCCTGTAGGTGGAGTATTTCACTGGTGTACTCCTCCGTTCAACTACACGAGAGTACCATCTTCATTTGACTGTTGGCTGCAATATGTGTGAGTGAATCTAATTGTAAAACTTGGACAATCTTCTGGCTATGGATGACCATTCCCAGGGATCAATCCATGAATAATTTATCTTCAATCTAGCTGACTGTCATTGGTTGCAACATTTCTCTGATGTATGATTTGCCTTGCAGCAATGGCTACAAGGATGGAGATCAAAACATTGATTTTCTAGATGACCGATTCTTTGACAATGAGAGAATTTCGGTTTGTCTGCAACTTGAGTTTGTGTGCATTTCTGTTTGTCTATAACTTCAGTTTGTGTGCATTGATGTCGGTCTGCAAGTTGCTAAGAACTTGCTGAGGTGATTTGTTCATGTAATCCAGCTTTGACTAACTGAATGGGCTTTGAATAATCAAGGATATGTAAGTTGTCGTTATCTTTGACATATCCTAAGTCGCGTCGATTTCGATTACTTTGAATTTCTTCCCATGGCTTGATGATGGGTTTGGAAGAAAGTTGAACTAGAACAACTTCAACACTTGAAGTTGGTTGGATGAATGAAGTCAAATGATTAACTATCTCTGGATTGGTCAAAGACTTGGAAGTAATACTCTTCTCTTGCAACTCATTTCTCTATAGTTGCAACTCCAGTTGAAGGAACTCAATCTTTTCATGTGCATGTTGAATATGCACTTGAATGTCAACAAGAGTTGTTTTTCTGATGTTCACCATGTTGTTAGCTGATGATAAAATCAAATTGGTAATAATTTGGGACAGTTGAATGTGTGTCGTCGTGTTAGCTTGCTCACTTTGAATTCAGGCTCGCCGGTACTGTTGCTTATTGTTGATGTTGTAAACACTTGCTAGAGTTTTATGACTTGTTTGTTTGAACTCTTGATTTCATGCTCACTTGATGACGATTATGTTGCTTGAATGCTTCACTGACACTTTGTTAATGCTTCAATCAACTTCACACTGGCTCGTTCATTGTAGATGCTGTGCTTTGAAATTTCGCACTTGATTTTGACACGCTCACTTGCTTGGTTGTTTAATTGACACACTCACTTGCTTTGATTGTTTGAATGACACGCTCGCTTGCTTTGCTTGCACTTACTTGATTGATTACTGACACTTTGTGCTTTCTTGAATGTACTCACTGAATGTCTTGATTTTAAAAAAGAAAGGGTGTCAAACACTATTGAAAATGCACCCAAGAGACAAATGACAAGTTCAATCTTGATGACTCAGTTGAAGACTTACTTGACTTAATGTATTCACCTTAACAATTCAAATTAGGGTGTCGGTTACAACCGAGAATGCACCCTTACAATTCAACTGAATTTGACTTTGATTACAATTCAACTTACAAATTATGATTTGCAAGTTACAGTTTGTATTGAGCTTATTAAAAAATGGTGCAAGTGCAATTGCCAAAAAATTGTTGTTGAATTGCTGCAAAAAAATTGTTGATGTAGATGACAACTTGATTGGATGTTGATGCAGAAATGTCTTGACTTGAAATTCTTGATTTTGTAGCATCCTTAACTTGATTTCTTTGATTACATAATGTGAAATGTGCTTGCTTGGAAGATCATCTTATCAAGTTGATGATGTGATGCTTTATGCTTGTGTACTTTAAGCTTGATTGCAGGAGCTTCATTAAGTGTTATTATACTTAAGCTTGCTTATGTGCATCTAGTTGTTTAAGCATAACACAAAGATATAATTTGAACACAAGTCATGCACATGCATTCATTACACACGGTGTACCTAAGATCCCCTTATTCAATTTTGGGCGGATCTAGGACACAAGCACCACAAAAAATATGCCTTTTTGTTATACAGGTGACAACCAGCTCTTACACCTAAGAACAACTTTTCAATTACAATATTTTGTTTGTTTGGACCCTTTTTCAAACAACAAATTCACTTCAATGCCTGCTCCTTCACTCTCAAAATACTAAAACAATTACCTTCCCTTAAAATTCACTTATCACTCCAAATATTACAAAAGAATAATTTCACCTTATCACTCCACAAAATCACACCTTATCTCTCCAAAATAATAAAAATTAATGCACCTTTATTTCATCTAAAAAAAAATCTATGATCACTTGTGTCTCCAAAATACATAAACTCCTTAATTCTCCATTACAAATATACATAAAAATAACTTTATAATCCACCCCTTTTCTCATAAAGCTTTTTTGGAAATAGGAATTTCCAAAAGCACTTTTACAAGTCACCGAGGAAGAGCCCCAAGAGTTAGCTCAATCGGTCAATCAAGTGCCTCACTAATGGGAGGTCACAGGGTCGAAACCCAAAAGATCTTGGGGTTAGGTCAATAAATAGGCCGAGGGGTGTGACCCCATTCAGGTGGGGTCCACCCTAGCGTTGTTCGATTCTGAATGTAGCGGACCCACTGACCATGGGTATCCGTGAACCAGTAGTGAAAAAAAAAAAAAAAAGTCACCGAGGAATATAAAATATTTTATTACTTTTATAAAAAGTAATAAAATACATTTTCAAAAGCTTATGTCTTTAAAATATGTGCATTAAGTATCATTTTAAGCATACCTTGAAGGAAGTGCATCAATTCTTCATAGTTGGACTCCTTTTCATAGATGTGGACTTTCTCTTCATTTACTTTGCGGTGGCTTCTCTTTTTTTATGGGAGTTGTCTATAATGCGACTTTTTGAGATTCCGGTGACGGAATCCGGCGGAAGAAATTGAGATGAAATCATGATTTGTTGCAGTTAAAATGGTTTTTTAACTGCATATTCGGATTCAGCACCCTGAAAAACCCCTGGGACGCTTTCATTGTGCAGAAATTAGCTATCAAACTTGGATTCCAATAAATTACTGCCGGATTTTCACCGGAAAAAATCGCCGGAAAGGCTTTCAAAAAGTCGCGTTAAAGACTACTCCTTTTTTATGTAGGTCTTCCTCTTAAATTCAATGTTGATGCTTTTTCCAATGCAGGTTTACAAATATTCAATGCTCACTTTCTCCATGATGATATGTGATATGGCTAAACAATCTCATCAAATCATTGTCGTCAATAATTGAAGGAACAATTCTGAAAATTTCTTCTGTCAATTACTGTGGAACACATTTGGGCTTTCGAAAGGCCCTCTTGTTCATGATGCCACTCAAGAGAAATGCCCCAAACCTGCCAAAGACATTTCAAAGAAGCCGGATGGCATCTCACGCGAGGTGTACGCACTCACAAGCGGTTTTCCCCTCGTCGTGCCATCGTTGGACATCTCTAATTTGAAGAAGCGCCCTCCATCAGAGAATGAAACAATCTCTTGGAATGGTTTCCTTTTACATCATCAGCTCAAAAAGATAACTTGGAACTTTACCATTGGGTTAAAGTTGTAAATGGTGTTCGTCCAATAAGGGATAATGCTTTCGCAAAATATAACAAAGTTGTGGATGTTGTAAGGTACACAGATGAGGAATATACAAAGTACTTGAGTAACTCTAATTGGACTCGAGAAGAGACAAACCAGCTCTACGACTTATGTGAACAGTTTGATCTTCGATTTATTATAATTGCTGATAGATTTACTCCATCACGAAGTGCAGAGGAACTGAAGTGCTGTTACTATACAACTATTAGAGCAATCTCGCTGGCCAAAGCTCCGTCTCACGAGGAAATTGAAGACCACCCTATTGTTAAGGAGCCATATAACATCATAAGTGAGGTTGACCGAAAACTGGCATTGGTTGTAATACTCTCTCAGTCAAGGCAGCAGGAGCGTGAGGATGCCAAGGTCTTAGCTGAGGCAAAACTTATTACTGAAGCAAATAATGGAGATGCAACAGAGATACCTACCACTGGGCCTTCGATCTTGCTTCCAATGCTGAAAAGATGAAAACTCCAATCAGCTGCTCCAGGATCTATAGCAAGTTTATGAGCACAGTCTTGTGTTGTCGTATCCTTCTTATATCAACGCTACCTCTCTCTTCTCATTCCTTTCTGATAAACCATCGGGGAATTCGACCATGAATATCATTAAAACAAACTGCATAGCCGGAGGAACAACTGTAATTCGAAGCATCAAAGCGCTCCAGGTCCAGAATCTTTGAATCACCAAATGGGTCGAAAGAATATGAGTTTGTAATGGCCGTTGTGTTTCCTACAGACTCCAAACATGATTTCGTGGCAGACAGCTGTAGGCGAAGTAAAAATCTTGATAATGAAATCAATCAACTGACGGAAGAATTTAGGAACCCTGTTAGGAAGACCGTATATGGTGAAACTGCGGTTTTAGATGATAGTACTCGTCCTCCGGAGAAGGGTCTGGAGATCTCTTGGTGCACAACTCAAATAACAATGATCTTAAGGTTCCACACATTTCTTCCACGCTGCTATCGTTGACTAATAGCAGGTCTTTTAAAGTTGGTCTTGATGAACAATCTTCTCCCGGAGCAAGTAGAGGACACGAGCAAAGTTATGACAGAAATCATAACCATCACTTGAAATTACAGAGAATAAACATTAGAAATCAACAAAAATTGTAGCTCCCATATGGCATGTAGCTTAATCTCCAACGACATTTGAAAAAAACATAAATCAACCATCAGATTCACCCACTTCTCTCAAACAGATCTGGGTGTCCTTCTCAATGCCATCACATGCGAGAGATTCTCAATAAATAAAATACAGTGGCTCTTTAACACAACCGCTACAAATGCATACTTGGCTACATCGCACGCTACAGTTCCCAAGAATGGAACTATTTCGAAATTTTCGTATTAAATGCTTAAGATCCTCTTCTTCAAGATTGTGCCAAGACACCAAAATCTCAAACCTCCTTACTTTTTCTAGACACAATTCATTTCAAATGCTCTTCAAATCTCATTACTCGCACTTGCAGCTCCAAGTATCACCCAATTACAACGAACAGGTTGAACACCATATCTCAAGGGATATTCCACAAATCAAATCCATATTTATATCCATCTCAAAATGATTCGATCCAGCAATTATAACACATATACATGAACAATCATATCGATTGCAATGTTAACCTCACATACACCCAGAATCTTCGTATGCTCCGATACTACATGAAGAAGAATCACAAAGCCATATAACCATATGCACAACAAATTAACACACAAAAATTAAATTGGTGGAAAAGGCAGAGAGCTATCATGTGGTCTCTCATGCTCATGTAATGCACCTTATTCCAAAAAATTAATAATACATTTAAATACACAAGTGGGTGGTCTTAAGATAGTGCGTCTATCTTAGACTCACTTGGTTGAGACAATTTCTCAACTTACACACTAATTTTAGGAGAGCTAGTTGGAGAAAATTTATCATCCAAACTAGACTCCTTAATTTGAAAAATTCTCATGTTTTTATTTATTTACTTTAATAATTAGATTTATTCTTGATTTTTAAAAAAGTGAGGCTAATACATTCAAGAAAAATCACAAGTATCTTGTGGTTAAATTAAATTCTATTATATTGTGGTTAAAATAAATTATATTATATTTCTTTCATTTATTTTTATTCTGTTTTATTTTGAGGTAGAGAGGATATATTTCAAAAACCATTCTTACATGGAAATCTTGAAAAGGAATCAACATGAAATAGTCACAAAGTTTTATACTAAATGAAAAAGATGTGATGGTTAAAATAATTGCCATGAATGTGGTGTCATATTTTGGCCCTTATATATTAGGACTTGAATTCCCAAGAAGCAAATTCAATCACTATATGTATTCCAACTACTTGGATTTCCAAGAAGCAACTTCAATCACTATATGTATTCCAAGTGAGTTGGTAATCATTTTGCTTATGTATTATATTGTATGCTAATGATATCTTAGTGTTTCTACACGGCAAGGAAATTATTAACGATGTTATATCTTAATTTCCCCTTAATCTTGATACGAGGGACCAAATTTTATATTGGTGTGGAAATTAAAAGAAATGGTGAAAATGGGAAACTCTAATTAAATGGAAAGAATGTGTAGAGACAAGTAATTATGGAGTTTTAATATGAAGAATGTACATTGTTCAATATTTATATTTTGATAGGTGTAAACTTATTTATAAAGTAGTCGCAGTGTACAATAAGTGACAACAAAATTTTATGTTTTTTTATGTACTTTTTTATGTTCTCTATGTAAATGTCAATAGATGTTTGATGTATGCCATAGATTGTATTAGAGTAGATATTATTCATATATGATGAATTTTGAGTAGATATATTTCAAAATTAGAGAAGGAATATTAGACAATTATATAGAGGGTTTTTAGATAATTGTGTAGAAGTTTAAATTGTCCAAATTTCTATCAAAAATAACTTATTCGAAATAGAGTGATAAATTTACATGGTTTTGCTGATGCAAACTACATTGGAGATCTTGATCATAGAAAATCTACATGTAGTTATGTGTTTATCATATTTGAGTGAGAAATTAATTAGATACGTAAGGGCTAACTCATAGTTGTAGTTTCAACTAAAAAAGTTGGGTACCTGGGAACCACTCATGAAAGTAAGGAAGTTGTATAATTGATGAGAATGTGTTTAGGTATTAGTTTTATACATAAACCTTATAAATAAGGAACCTTGTTTGTAATCATAAATATAAACATATGAATACATAGTGTGATTTTGTTAGATGCATGGTTGAATGCAACACAATGTTGTTTGAAAAACTAGATTCTTTTAGGAATATTACAGATTCGTTGACAAATTCTATTAGTACTAAGAAGTTTTCTTTGGTGTAATAATCAATGACCATAAGAACTATTTGACAATAATTTTATGAATCTTTTGCTATTGTTATTTTGCAAAAAAATCAACATATAATAAAAGAGCACATATACGTAATATTTCTTACATGTAGAGTGTGCATCTTAAACTATACCCTTGACTTCCAAAAGATATTTTTAACCTAACTTCAATTCAATATTTTCTTTTTATTCTTTTGTATCTAAAGGAATAAACAACTGAACAATATTGTGTTCACGTTACATGAAATTGATTCCAACTGCTACCATTATAATCTCTAGGCACATACATACGCCCTTCCACAAACAAATGTAAATTTAGAAGAATTGAAAAAAAAACTCTTCACACATAATACTTCATTTACACAATTATCCGAAATTAAATTACCTCACCAAAACTAACTCCAACTTAATATTATTTAATCCTAATTGAAAAAATAAATTTATAATACAAATTAAAAATTAATTAATAACACACAATAACGAAATATTATATTATAAACATTTTAATTAATAGCATCATAGTGAGAAAAATGCCCGTGTGCATCATTTGATTTCCGCTTTCAATTGTAGAGCACGGTCAAACGTTATTTTTGCGAAGAATATTTTCCCAGGGTACTTTTTCTCAAGAAGAAAAAAAATTCAGAACAACAAAAGTAAATAATTTTTTAATGTAAAGCCAGCTCCCTTACGGACCACCAGCGGGTTATTTCAGGTGGCGTGGTTTTCCTTGATAACAATGATGTGTCAATTGACATTTGCGGATAGCAGCCAGAGATGCTGTCTTCACTGTTGGTTTTGACAAACTGAGTTTGATAGGTTTTTCCACCTTTTGAAAAAAAAAAAAAAAAAAGAAAAAAAAAAAGGATTTTTTTTTAGAGAATATTCTTCTGTCATAATGACGAAACATAGTTTTTCTCGAAAACAAGCAGTGTCATCATTGGAAAAATAAATATGCTTTTGGTAGTGGGGTATTTATTGAGAATAATCGTTTTATTATGCGACAATATATTTTGATTTTGATAAAATCGACCGTTCACATAATTGACTCTTCAATAATTGCAAACTCAAGTTGTTATTTTTTTATTTCTCAAGTTGTTTATGTATTTATGTATTTTAGAGATTACAATATATTTAATATTTGGTTTAAAAAATTGTGATTTTAGGGTATTTAAACTATCACAATTATTTAAAAATTTATTTTTTGTTTTATTTTTTTCTCAAGTTGTTTATGTCTTTTAAAGATGATAATATATTTAATGTTTGATTTAAAAAATTTTGACTCAAGGGTATTTAAACTGTCAAGATTATTTGGGGATTGTATCTCATGGGCCACACCAATCTTTAACATGACTAGATTTTTTCCCACAGAGTTTCGAATCGGTAATTTCACATCACATAGTGACTTAACAATACACCTCATCATTGTCTATTCTATGCCTCATGGGCTTACTTATTTCTTTTTAAATGAATCCATTATTAGTGAATTGATATTGTTTTTATCAATATTTTTATTTTCTTAGTATTTAAATATAGGATATTTTATTTTCTTAAGACTTAATTTATCTTTTGTGTTGAGTTTATTTTATTTATATAAATAATACTTAAGAGAAATATATATTATATATCATTTGAAATGGTAAATTTTTAAATTAAAAAAATAAATTCTTAAGAATTTAAATTTTTGTTTTTATTGTAAATTCCAAAACTTTGTATTAGTCGAAGAAACAGAGATACATCGATAAACTGGTGCAGGCCGAGGGAGTTCCAATAGAAAAAATAGGCCTCTTCTGCATAAACCCGACATAAACTAGTTATTGACATATTACATAGTCACTGCCTAGTTGAGCTTACAAGCTTCACACCAAATAAACGCATAGAGACCAAAAAAAATGACATTCCCAAATCGACATACGAGAGACCAAAGCCCACTCTCATAACTAGAGTATAAGGAGACACATTTCATCGGAGCCAAAAAAAAACATCAGCATAACTAAACCAAAACACACGACCATACCAAACTCTGGGTCATGACACCACACATCATTGTAATCCCTTTGGAGAAAAGCCCATACTAGGCTGGATTGGAACACTAAAAGCACCACTTGAGGAGTCAACCGCCGTCAACCAATCACATCCCTTCAATGCTAGTCCTCATCAGATGAGGAAACTTTTATCAAAGCATAAACACTAGAACCAGGCAACTCACCATGGTCATGACCTTCAGACTCGCAGGGAGAACATGGATTTCAACATGTCTCAAGGGGGTGTCAATTCCATCCGCTGTAAAACACAGGTTCCTTAACATTCTCTTAACATCATCCAAGGATGCAAAGAGGTATTTCTCAACTTATTTGTCTTTGAGAACTAAGCCCAATATTATCTTCATTTTCCAATGAAGGGCCGCTGAACTTAAGAATTGTTTTTTTATGTCTCTAGTGTGTCTTATATCTAGAACCCATCCACCCAAATCTTCTAGCAGTTCTGAATCAAACAACGACTTCCTTTGTTTCACCCACCTTCACCTCCAATTATCTTATTTCCAGACGCACACTTGGAGGGACAACTTTGAAATAGAATGTCATTGATTCTTGGGAAAAAAATCTCATGCCCCTCTGACCAGGCCAAGCAACGCTTTTGCCACCCCTTCTTCTTCTTTGACATTTCCTTGGAGGCATGTCGAATTCAAAGAGGGGTTGATTGAAATCTTTATAGGTATTGTTATCACTCCAAGAAACTCTCCTGGGTTGCAAATCAGAGATGCCTGGTAACATATAATCTTCAATATTGTTCTCTGAACTATTGGAATAAATGATGGTTTGGATCAAGCCAGATAACCATTTCAACTATGTTTTTACTCAAGACATGCATGAACACCCTCAGCTTACAAGGCTTTAGACCACTAATGCTCAATAGTTTGTAGATTCAATGAATGGATGGAGAATACTGACCATACTGGCAGATGCATACATAAACATAAATGAATGGCTAGCTACAAGCAGCAAAAGAGAATACTGACTGTACCAACAGATGAATATATGACCACATATGAATGGCTAGCTATAGGCAACAAAGAAGCTTGCAACTCTAATTTATGAACACAGAGATAAGATGATAGTTATCTGGCATTAGATACAAAAGAAACATGACTAAACTATCCAAGTGCAAGCTTAGAATAGAAGAGAAATGAACATTGAACATATAACAACAAAATAAGCTTGTATTACTAATGAATGCAGATGAGAAGTTTGAGTAGCAAAGTCTCTACAATCTCCAGAAGTTTGAACCTGTATTACATCTTAGTTTCAGCTATTTATAGCTTGTTTACAATGCTCCTGAGCTCTAAGAGGCTCGGAGTCTTAATCTTGTCTGAACTGTCCCTTAAGTGTTTGATTCCCTCTATTGGCAAGCATGGCTCGGGGGTTTTCCCATTCTGACAAAGGAATAACCACCTTCAGATATTTTGGATAGCTTGTTGCGCTGTCTGGGGGCTCTCTCGTGCCAAAGATGCCCCATAATGTTTGTTTTGATGAGTTGTGCTAGGCTATTGATGCGTTGTGCTGCTTCTTGGCCTCTATGTCGGTTTAAGGAGGAGCTGCACACGTTGTGGCCCTTTCAATGGTTTAACCATGCATGCTTTCTGTTAAAACAGAACAATGTTGCCCTATTGTGGACCTCTGTTGAAAATAATGAATATTTATGTTTTAAGCAGAAAACACAGCAACGTTAAGAATTCTTGCCCCTCTCTATCCTTTTCGGGCTTCAAAAAGTCCTTAAACATGGATTTGTATTTTATCGGGTCCGCCCTTGTCGCCATCGCAAATCGCAAAAATCCTGCTCCTGTGTATTTTCCTTATATTTGGAAATACGTGAAAAACACTGAAATACCCTTTCGAGTCCGGGCTTCATCGCAATCGGTGCTACCCCAAGGTTCCTTTGTATTTCGTTATATAACAAAATATACAAAAATGCATTAAAACAAGGCTTTGGTGTGAACTTCAAATATTATAAAACATGTTATATAATGTCGTTGGGTCCGGCTATCAGGTCGCACCATATGTATATGCAAAATGCCTCGCCACATGGTTTCTGCCGATAGCGATCCGGCGATGTAACATCGGCCATCGATCTATGCGCACGATCGATGGTCCATGTTTAATCGCTGATCGCAATTGCTCCTTCCCCCTGGTCTATGCCGATAATGCTGACTCGCCTTTGCCAATTGCAACCTGTTGATCCGATCATCGGCAATCGCTGATCGGCGGTGTCGAGCACCGATTGCCACTGCCTGCGATCGCTGATTTGAGATTTTCCGCTTAGATATGGGTCGTTGATAAGCCAGATCTAACGGTTGTTATGCATTCTTGAGTTTTAAGCCTGCGATAAGGGTTTTTGACTATTTAAATGCGTTTTTTGCCTCCCGATAGTGCATTTATGCCCTTCCAAGGGCTCTCCTCCCTTGCTTGTTTCGATCTTTGGATGATCTTAAGCACTTTTGAAGACTTAGGGAGTGCTTTGGAGCATATTTGGATCCATTTGCATGATTTTAAGCAAACTTTGGAGACTTTGGGAGTGTTTTGGATCCATTTTTGGGCCAAACGCCAACAAAGCTAACATTGGCTCTTTCTGGGGATGAAAGCCTCCCTGTGAGGTTTCAAGAACTACAGAACAATGCATTTCCTGTAAAAAACAGATCAAATCTTCCTCCTAGTGTTGCATTGGGCATGGAGTCTATTTAGCATGAAATAAAAACTTGAAAACAACATATTTATAATACCAAGGCTTGAAAGCCTTAACTGAAATAAAGTTTGAAGAATAGCCCATTGAATGGGCCATCAAAAACATCTCCTCCTTCCTTTGAAGCATTCCTTTTGAGAAAACAGTCACCAAACTGAAAATTGACCCTTTTTACCTTTCTATGAAAGATTTATTTCTCTTGGTCAATGTGCATATCAGCCAATTCATTAAAGACTTGCAAAAGCCTATTGATTTAATCCTCTACTTCAAAAACTTTCCAGCATTTGGTATTATCAGGCAGAGATGGTCTATATTTCACCTCATCTTTGTATGCTTTCAGCCTTGTATGTTTTTCTTGGAAGGTTTTGTACACCTGCTGAATGATAAGGTCTGCTTCATACTCTGTTGTGTCATTTGTGACCTGAAAAGTTAATATGAAGGATGAATCAATGCATTCTTGTGTGGGGGACACAAGGACTTGACCTGTTTCTTCAGCTTCCTTAGAGTAAACCCCATCAAAGAACATGTCCCAAATCCGTGGGCCTTCTTCCTCTGTGATCTAGCAAACTGGTTTCTTAAGCTGCGTAGAGGCCAAATGATAAGGCTTGGTACTATCAAGACCGAGATTATCCATGATAGCCTTGGGCATTGGATGATGGCTGGCTCCAGTGTCTAGAGAAATTGTGAAGGATTTTATCATGAATAGACAGAGAAACATAGAATGATGGGGAGCTATCTTCACAATTTTCAATCATTGGACTGAGAATAACAGCTGGTTGGTCATCTTGCAGATTTACATAGTCAGTGGAAGCTTGGGTGACATTAGGCTCAAGAGCCTCAAGGATGGATGCTTTGAAGGACTCATTCTTCACTAGTTCAATCAAAGGCATAGATATTCTTGGCTTCTGAATTTCTAATTAAAAACTAAAAGAAGAAGGGGACTTGTCAAGGCCTCTTACCTCTATGGCTGGAGCATTGAGGATGATAGGATCAACTGTTGGTTGCTTTTTCTTATTAGCTTGTCTTTTTGCAGGGACAACAGCTTTATGAACATAAGTTTCTTTGACATTATTCATCATAGACCTCAGATTATATTGGTGTTGATCTTCAGTTTGTAGAATAGCTTCATCATCCCATTCTTGGCTGATCTGGTCATTGAATAATGACTTCTCATAGGCAGCTTTGGTTAAAAAGGTGGCACTACCTTTGTCTTCCATACAATGGATCTCATCATCCTCTTCAAAGTGCTCTTCCTCCATGACCACATTTTGAAGAGGGGTCTTCACCCTTTGGTATTCATTGGCATCTTTGTTTCTTTGCAAAATATGCAATTGCTCATTTTCGCTTCTATATGGATTTGGATTTGGAGGAGCAAAGGTATTAGGAACCCTTCCTTTCCCAGAATGCTACTCAACCTTTAATTTGGAAACTTCAGAGGCCAATGACTCTATCATATTGGCCATTTTATCGATCTTGGGATCTGAAGATGATGAAGGCTCACCCCTCTGTCTCCTTCTATCAGCATTACCTTTGAGCTTTTCTGCAGCCATGATGTTTGATTCTACTTCCAGGGCTGCATCTTGCATATCAGCCAAAGAAGCACATCGCCTTTCCCTCAATAGTAAATAGAAGTCAGAATCAAAGGCACTGGCATAGATGAGTCTAGAAGAGGTAGTGGTGGGTTTTACTTCAGCTAGTATCTTGATGTACATGTGGTTAAATATCTTATTAGAATCAAATAGCAGCTCACCATTTTCCCTTTGTAAGTTCCCAAACTTAGTGTGGTAGTAAAGGAGATCCTTTTTATACCCCCAATGCTTTATGGATGCATCATCTAAGGCCTCAATATCTGCTATAGATATTGGGGTTAGTTCTCTGAACCATTTTCTAGCCTCTCCATCTAGGCTTTGAACAAATACTCTCATCTAGACATCATCTTCACTAATGTCTAGGTTCTCATCATAGCTATAGAATGACTCGAGATGTTCTCTAGCTGAAACACCTTCAGTCCTAGTGAACTTAGGCATATACTTCTGATACTCTCTAGTAGGCATAGTATTCAAAGGAGTGGGCAGTATTAGAGGTCCATACCTAGCAACTATGATTCTTTCCATTTTCGTGGGTGCTTGTGGACCTGCCATAGGTGTGCTGGCTAAAAGAGTACTGGCAGTCTGAATGATAGAGGGCTTAGGAGTGACTGACAGGACTAAAGGAGTATGATGGATAGGGGGTGAGGTTTCATTTGGGCATACACCAAAAGGAAAACCTAAAGAATAAGGAGCTTTAAGAATCTCTAAGAGTTTTTCTTCGCTGCTAGTATTAGAAGCTATACTCTCAACATGTATGTTATAGATCCAATCCAAAAATATAAGATAATGCAATTATACCCAAAAATAACAAGATAGAAATAAATAGAAATGATTCACTTTATTGATCAAACCCTTAAGGTAGGGCAACACCATACATTCACTCCTTAAGGAAGGAGAACACTCCACAAACCATATGTCTATTCATACAATATTCCTTGACCATCTCTCAATGGGGAGTCTCTAGCCTCTATATAGGCCTCATACATACCATACCATGGGTCAATACCATGGTTCCCTCAATACCATCTATTTAGTACCATGGGCCCCTTACATTATTACTAACTACTTGTGGTCCCTTACATGATACGGGTTAACCACTATATTTATTACTATGGCCCATCCCATTATTACATTATTCCATTGGGTACCTCCCTTTGTACCTCATATTATCCCCCTAAGTATATTACATTCCACCCCCCTTAACATGTTTTGTCCCCGAAACATGGGAAGAACACAAATAATAAGATCTACTCAAAAGAGTAGTCCACTGGTATCGTGCACGTGCATCTAGCCATCCAAGAGAAAGGTGAACCCTCGATCTCACTGGTGCCTCGCTCACTTGAGATGGAAGTTGATTGTGGCAGCTCTTCTGTGTTGATGTGTAGTAGGTGGATCTTCGCTTCTCTCTATCTGTCATGCGGGGGTTGTTGTCCTTGTGGCTAATTGGTTGCCATCTTGTTGGTTGTTGTCTTGCGGGGTGATGTGGGTGATGATATGTTGAAGTTTTAACCCACGGTGTCTTTTTCTTTAATTCACCCCTTACTGGAGCCTAACTGTTATCTTGTGCATGTTGTGGTGCCTACTATGGTGTCTTATCTTCCAATATTACTTCAACCATTGAGCCCTCATCTGATGTATCAACACCTGTAACCTTTTCTGCTTCAGCCTCTGTTTTTGTTTGATTGCCGATCATCAATGGCTCATCATCTGATATGTCAGTCCCTGGAACATCTTCCGCTTCAGCCTCCATGGACTCTACCTGTTTATTGATGGAAATATCCTATAATGTAATTTTCTTCTTTTTATACCAGAGCTTTAGGAATTTCTTCTGCACGTTAATATTTATAGTACCCACCGATTCCATCCACAAGTATCCCAAAACAACATCCTCATTAGCCATATCTAAAGCATAAAAATCAGAATGAAATACATACTTGTCCATAGAAATCTTCAAATCTTTATAAACTTGCACCTGCTCATTATTAACCTGTGTGTGCTCCATGTGGTTCATTGGCACCTGTAGTTTTTTTTACCAAATTAACATTCATAAAATTATGCTTGCAACTAGGATTTATAGATATAACAATTTTCTCCTTCTGAATCAATCCATGAACCTGCAATAAGGAGACACCAATAGAAAATAACCCCTTATGTGTCTCATTCTCCTTTTTTCTAGCACGAGACCATTTGTCTAAAAGAATTCTTTCAAATTCTGCATCTGAAAGTTCGGTCAACTGTTTGTTGTCAAGTGAGAAATACCATTTGTAAGCCTCATCTTTGAAACCAAGCCACACTGAATCCTTCCAATTTTTTGCCCATACTGACTTTTTTGTTTTATGTATTCTTCAATACTAGAACCATTATTTTTTCCTGTAAAACATAGAACCACCATGCAGAGAGTTTTGAAAAAAATTCACTTACTTAGCGAAAATTTAAAGTGGCCACAGTTTAGTCAATATTGCTCAGAATCCCTATTATGTGTTATATACCGAGGAGGGATAATATGGGGTACAAAGGGAGGTACCCAAGGGAATAATGTAATAATGGGATGGGCCATAGTAATAAATAAGGTGGTTAACCCGTATCATGTAAATGACCACAAGTAGTTAGTAATAATATAATGGGCCCATGGTATTAGATAGATGGTATTGAGGGAACCATGGTAATGACCCATGGTATTGTATGTATGAGGCCTACATAGAGGCTAGAGACTCCACATTGAGAGGTGTCAAAGAATATTGTATGAATAGACATATGGCTTGTGGAGTGTTCTCCTTCCTTAAGGAGTGAATGTATGGTGTTGCCCTACCTTAAGGGTTTGATCAATAAAGTGAAGTATTTCTCTCTACATTCATATCTTGTTATTTATTGGGTTTATTTGTATTCGCATATTATTGAGGGAACCATGGTAATGACCCATGGTATTGTATGTATGAGACTTATATAGAGGCTAGAGACTCCACATTGAGAGGTGTCAAGGAATATTGTATGAACAGGCATATGGCTTGTGGAGTGCTCTCCTTCCTTAAGGAGTAAATGTATGGTGTTGCCCTACCTTAAGGGTTTGATCAATAAAGAAACATTTCTATTTATATCAAATCTTGTTGTTTTGGTGATTATTCTTGGGTATATTATTACTATCATATATTTTCATATCAGACATATAACATTATGACCTGTTTTTGGAAATGGAATGACCATTATGCATCTTCCCATGTGATAAAAATCTCGATTTAGGCACTAGAATTTCAAATCCACGCTGCAACTCTCCCGCCATCACCAAAAATTCTAAAAAAGAGCTGATTTTAAATCAGCGATATCTCCCTCATCTGGACTCCAATTTGGCCGATTTTTTTTTTGAACTTGGGTGTTTTTCCACAAACAATCCAGATTTGCAATTAGATTCTTCATATTTTCCCCCAAAACATACATATTTGATCTACAAATTCGCCGCTCCGAAAAATGTCTACAACACCACTGATTTTTAGATTAGTGATATCTCCTTCATCCGGACTCTGATACCACTTGTTATAGATCTAACCCAAAAATATATGATAATAGAAATAACCCAATAAATAACAAGATCTGAATATAGAAATGATTCACTTTATTGATCAAACCCTTAAGGTAGGGCAACACCATACATTCACTCCTTAAGGAAGGAGAACACTCCACAAGCCATATGCTTGTTCATACAATATTCCTTGACCATCCCTCAATGGGGAGTCTCTAGCCTCTATATAGGCCTCATACATACCATACCATGGGTCAATACCATGGTTCCCTCAATACCATCTATCTAATACCATGAGCCCCTTACATTATTACTAACTACTTGTGGTCCCTTACATGATACGAGTCAACCACCATATTTATTACTATGGCCCATCCCATTATTACATTATTCCATTGGGTACCTCCCTTTATACCCCATATTATCCCCCTTAGCTATATTACAATGTATTTGTTCTATTACAGGCCTTTTTTGAAGAGATATAGGAGATTGTTTAGGTTTACCTGAACATGATCCTTTATCCAATACCTTTCTTTCTTTGATGATCTTTTCAGGGTCAGGTATTGGGTCAGCTTGTGACTTCTGAGCATTTCTCTGAGTATGCCTCACAAACTGAGCAAAAACTATGATATGGATTCACTAAGAGGTTCGGCCTCCAGTAAAGTCGCCAGATAGATGATTACAACAAAAAATGTGCCTAGATTTTATCTATCATCAAAGCTAGATCTGTGTCGTTTCCTAGGGAAGCTAAGCTTCAGTTTCCTCTCCCCGGCAACGACCCCAATTATGTTATCACTCCAGGAAGCTCTCCTAAGTTGTAGATCGGAGATGCCCAGTAACATATAATCTTCAATATTGTTCTCTGAACTATTGGAATAAATGATGGTTTGGATCAAGCCAGATAACCATTTCAACTATGTTTTTACTCAAGACATGCATGAAAACCATAAGCTTACAAGGCTTTAGACCACTAATGCTCAATAGTTTGTAGATTCAATGAATGGATGGAGAATACTGACCATACCAGCAAAAGCATACATAAACATAAATGAATGGCTAGCTACAGGCAGCAAAAGAGAATACTGACTGTACCAGCAGATGCATATATGACCACATATGAATGGTTAGCTATAGGCAACAAAGAAGCTTGCAAATCTAATTTATGAATGTAGAGATAAGATGACAGTTATCTGGCATTAGATACAAAAGAAACATGAATAAACTATCCAAGTGCAAGCTTAGAACAGAAGAGAAATGAACATTGAACATATAATAGCAAAAGAAGCTTGTATTACTAATGAATGCAGATGAGAAGCTTGAGTGGCAAAGTCTCTACAGTCTCTAGAAGTTTGAACATGTATTATATCTTACTTTCAACGATATATAGCCTATTTACAATGCTCCTGAGCTCTAAGAGGCTCAGAGTCTTAATCTTGTCTGATCTGTCCCTTAACTGTTTTATTCCCTCTATGGGCAAGCATGGCTTGGAGGTTTTCACCTTCTGACAGAGGAATAACCACCTTCAGATATTTTGGATATTTTGTTGCGCTGTCTAGGGGCTCTCCCATGTCAGAGATACCCCATAATGTTTGTTTTGATGAGCTGTGCTGGGCTATTGATGCGCTATGCTGCTTCTCAACCTCTATGTTGGTTTAGAGAGGAGTTGCATGTGCTGTGTCTCTTTCAATGGTTTAACCATGCATGCTTTCTGTTAAAACAGAACAACGCTGCCCTATTGTGGACCTTTGTTGAAAATAATGAATATTTATGTTTTAAATAGAAAACACAGCAACGCTGAGAATTCCCGCCCCTCTCTATCCTTTTCGGAATTCAAAAATTCCTTAAACATGGCTTTGTGTTCTATCGGGTCTGCCCTTATCGCCATTGCAAATCGCAAAAAGCCTGCTCCTGTGTATTTTCCTTATATTTGGAAATACGTGAAAAACACTGAAAACCATGAAAAATCGGCCTTGGCGGACTTAAAAAATTATGTATTTCCCTTTCGAAACCCTTTTGGGTCCGGGCTTCATCACAATCGACATTGCCCCAAGGTTCCTTTGTATTTCATTATATAACAAAATATACGAAAAATGCATTAAAACAAGGCTTTGGCATGGACTTCAAATATTATAAAACATGCTATATAATGTTGTCGGGTGCGGCTATTGGGTCACACCATATGTATATGCAAAAGGCCTCGCCCCATGGTTTCCGCTGATAGCGATCCGGTGATGTAACGTGGGCCATCGATATGTGTGCACGATCGATGGTCCATGTTTAATCGCCGATCGCAATTGCTCCTTCCCCCTGGTCTATGTCGATAATGCTGACTCACCTCCGCCGATTGCGACCCGCCAATCCAATCATCAACGATCGCTGATCGGCGGTGTCCAACACCGATTGCCACTGCCTGCGACTGCCGATTTGCGATTTTCCGCTTAGATCTGGGCCGTTGATAGGGCAGATCTAACGGTTGTTGTGCATTCTTGGATTTTAAGACTGCGATAAGGGTTTTTGATTATTTAAATGTGTTTTTTGCCTCCCGATAGTGTATTTCTACCCTTCCAAGGGCTCTCCTCCCCTGCTTGTTTCGATCTTTGGATGATCTTAAGCACCTTTGAAGACTTAGGGAGTGATTTGGAGCATATTTGGATCCATTTGCATAATTTTAAGCAAACTTTGGAGACTTTGGGAGTGTTTGGATCCATTTTTTGGCCAAATGCCAACAAATCTAACAGGTATTTCCCCTACCTGCAAAAGGAAAGACAGACCAAAATTTATCTTCGACCAGGTCAGGGCAGCAACACATTGTGTCATCATGGTAGGCCAAATAAAATTACTATACTTAGAGAGCATACCATCAGTACAAACAGGAGGTGACACAAAATCCACTATAGACTCATAATCCTCCACCATTTAACCCATACAACACCCCTTCCTAGCACCAGACCATTCAGAGACCCAAAACCAAAGGGAAACAACACAACTCTTAGACCCAAGCACGATATTACGGGAACCTAGTGCATCTCTCTGTAAAATACCACCCACACCAACCACCCACGACGTGACACAAAAAAAAACCTACTGCACAAATAATCATGATGCAATAGAGATAGAGCCAATTAACAAAACATCAAGCCCAAGACCATGCAAATGAAAGGCCTTCAATATTAAGACTATAAACAAACGAGACAAAAACAAATGCACCTTAAGAAACAAAAAAAAGAAAAAAGAAAAAGAAGTAAACGAAAAGAAACCAATTCCCAAGACCTAGAGTGAGAACAAGGAACTAAAACTTACAATCCCAATTCACTAAACCACTAAGAGGAGCTCGCCACTCTATCACTGAGAAAAAACCCTGCATCTAGAACATCGTTTTCAAAAACCACCGGAGGGAAAATATGAGATTCTCCCTCCCACACATGAAAATATCTCAAAGAAAACACGCTAGAAGAGCCTCCATTAACCGAGGCTGAGAAATACACCTCAGCACTCATAGACTCCTTCTTGTTACACGCCATCAATCATAACCAACTCCAACAGTTTACAACATGCTCATGCATGTGAGGGAGATACTAGGTACTCCAATATTAAATGAGCATGTGAGTGACCAAAAGTGGTGAACACATAAAACCAATCTCCATCCTATCAGCATTAACAACCATTGGGGGATCTTTTCGGGGGATCTTTTCTCTTTTGTCATCATTAATTATAAATATTAATAGTAATTTTTTAAATTAAAAAAAAAAAAATCTAAAAATTTTCAAATTTTTCCCTTTTGTCATTATTAATTATTATTAATATTGAATAAATGATATTAGTTAAAGTTGTATCTTTGAATTATGTCATTGAAATAGTTAAAGTTGTAACTTTGAGTTAATAAAAATGATATTTCTAATTTTAACACTTTTACATATTTTGTTTGAAAAATAAAATATTTAGATTATTTCATTATTTTTCTATCATTTAATTTAAATATATAAATTAAAAATATTAATTAACTTAAAAATTTATAAGTATTAAATTAAATTTATGGATATTAAAAACAATATTTGTTTTTTATTAAGGAATTTTGTAAAGTATTGAAATAAGTCTTTAATCCAAAAAGTCTTTGAATGTTCATACTAACAAAAGGGTTAAAAAAAATTAAAGATTAAAAATAGCAAAAGGATATAGAGACCAAAAATAATATTTTATATTTTATATTGTAAACAAAATAATTATAAGTCTCGTTCTAAAAGAAACTAATGTATAAAGTGAAAAAAATAGTTTGTAGAAAGGTTGAAAATCTCGAAGTTAATGTTTTATACATGATTTTACTCAATAAACCTTTGTTGTATCATGTGTGTTTATGGCATACTAAACAATACCTTTAATTTGAGGATATATTGGAAAATCCCTTTAAAAATAACATTATTTAAACCCCTACCAATACGAACCCAATACACCTTCCCAATTTAAAAAACCCTACTTTCACTAGATATTGTAGGTATCCATGTTTCATTAACATTTTTTATACCCCGTCATATTTTTTCATTAATTTTGAGCTCCATTTTTTATACCTGCCAATATAAAAACCCTCTACCCCCTATTATATGCTCAATATATAATGTCATTTTTTCCACAATATATATCCCCAGTATGAATACACGTGGTATGATATTTCTCCCCCGAGGAAGCCCCCGTGATGTTTTAGAGAAGAACTTAAAGGTAAAAGTGGATAGGACCTTGCTAAGTAGAGGCAAGTAGCCTATAGTTGATGGATTTAAGGTGCAGTTCAAATTTGTCCAACTATAGGAGAATATCATCCTTGGCCTCATCATGATTAACGAGTAATCTCCCAACAAGTGTTTGAGGGTGCCAATAGAAGGCAACCTTCTTCCAGTATTTTGTATCATAAGACCTTGAAATTCTTGTGTTGGAGATCTAATTGCCCAACTCTACATCAATATCATAGTCATGAATGGTGCGTCACTCCTCTCATATTTTAGTCTCCACCAGAGTATGTGAAGGAACATGGTCCTAAAAAGCATTGGTTGCCTCATGATCCTAGAGCTTAACACAAGAGGTGAAATAACTTTCCTAGAGTCCACGGGAACCGGTTAAGCCTAGCCCGCCCTAACAATCCAAACACAAATATTTGCCCCAAGGCCACATGGTCACACAAACAAAGATAGATTGTAGCCATGATAGATAAGCCACAAATAATAAGTTGGAAGGAGTGCATACAACAAGAAAAAAGGAATTATGGTGCAGAATGCAAGTAACTGCTCTAAGAATAAAACCTCTTTCATTTGACGAAAAACCTATAAACCAATTAATACATACCTTCTACTTTGCACCATCAAAACCAAGGCCTCTAATGAATACTTACCTAATGATTCTATATAAATGAATGATAATAGACATGGTTTTAGAGAATTATTTTGCTAGTAAAATAAACTAAATATGAATAAATATTGTTTCCATAAATTCCTTAAACTCTACCTACAACTAACCATTAATCACATAAAATTTGCATGAAACAAAAAAGTTTCAATTATCACACCACATATTATGTGATCATGTCCTAAATAACTCCTCCCATCCCTAAACCACTCCTCCCTTCTCACACCATTTCATGGTGAAAACAGTGCTTAACATAATAATAAATATAAATAAAATTTAATATATTTAAATATTAATATTTTACATTTATAAATATTATTAGGAAAAAAATTATTCTTTTAAAATTATTCAATCAATCTAATAATTTATATCTATATATATATATATATATAAATTTTATAAATTAATAATTTTAATTCACAACAATATCGCCCTCTGTGAGAACATTCAGAATAGATATAAATATCAAATTAAACATAAAATTTCCTCATTATAAATAACTTGTACGCTTTAAATCTATCATTTCAAAAAATTTAATTCTAATTTTCCCCTTATTATTTTAAACCTTGAAAAAGGCATTTACATTATTTTTAATTTCACATAAGTTTTTAAATAACTTGTACGCTTTAGATTTATAATTTCAAAAAATTTAATTCTAATTTTTCCCCTTATTCTTTTAAACCTTTTCAAGGCATTTACATTATTTTATATCAGTTTTTAACTCTAGATGATTGAATGACTTAAGAATCATTAACGTTTTTACTATTTAATTACCATTAAACGTCAAAAAAAACCGGATGCGCATTTCAATGGGCGCCCACAATTTGAAGCATAAGAAAAACAAAAACTAAGGACCAAAACTTTCTGGATATTTTGTGGATGTAATGTCATCACCCATAAAATTAAATATAATCGTTTCATTTCATCCATTCTTGACCAGGCGCAACTGGAGCATGTGCGCACCATTAAAGACTCACCGAATCTACATTTAAGTAAAGTTGTTGGCTCACGCCATATCCAGTGATGGTTTTCTATGGATGGATGGGCATACTGAGCTGCACGCCTCCAACTATAATTTCGACGACGACTAAGAAGTCCAAGTTGGAGATTTTATAGAGATTCGATGGAGATTTGAGGCATCCCATTTGCTGTCTCATCCTCAAATTTCGCTCTTTGACTTTTGTGGAGTCTGCGAGATCGAAGACTTGCAACTCGACCCAAACCCTTAAATTTATGCAGTAGACAGTATTGTTTCGGCGCGCTACAGGTCTAGGACTAGGACTAGGATTCGCTTTGTTTGTTTGTATGAACCTTGAGAGAAACCCATTTGTTTGTATGAAATTCAGAGAGATCTCGTTGAGTTTGATTAGGAATTTAGGGAGATTTCGTTGGGTTTGATTAGGGATTTGAATTTTAAATTTTATAGTTTATCTAATAGTTATGGTGGCAATTAATTTGATTAAAAATCTGAACCATAACTAATTTGATCAATCTTAAATCTCATAGTTTACCTAATAGTTATTATCACTGGTAAAGTGAATTGGGCTGCCCCATGGAGACTTAGAAATAGAATTAAAGGCTTACCCGCAATAATGAAGTTTTAATCTCTGTCTCACGAGATGTGGAGGTCATCGGGGGATTTGATCTTGCTACGCCCTGAAAAGGAGGAGCCGAGCTCCATATTGTCAGGCGGGTCGAAGGAAATCGATAGGCTTTGTGCCGTAAATTACTTGCAGGAAGGAGGAGGATTTGGGGAGTGGCTGCAGGAGATGGTCGGGCGATACCATTCGAATGGTGGAGAAAACGAGGTGAGGTGCTCATCTGTGGTTGTGCAGCACGTGGAGGCACCGGTGAGCGTTGTCTGGTCACTGGTTCGGAGATTCGACAAGCCTCAACTCTATAAGAACTTCGTCCGCACCTGTTGCATTCGGGGTGAGGCCGATTCGAAGGTCAAGGTCGGCTGCCTCAGGGAGGTTGAAGTTGTGTCTGGTCTTCCTGCGGCCACGAGCATCGAGCGACTGGATATTCTGGACGAGGAGCAGCATATTCTGAGCTTCAGCATCGTGGGAGGCGAGCACAGGCTCAACAATTATCGATCCATCACAACTCTGCATGAGAGGCTTATAAATGGAAAACCCGGAACCATTGTGATCGAATCGTACGTGGTGGATGTGCCACAAGGGAATACAAAGGAGGAGGCGTGTTTATTCGTAGAGACCATCATTAAAAGCAATTTGCAGTCTTTGGCTCATGTCTCCAAGCACTTCATTAGTACACCCGGCTGCTTATAGTCTTGCGGCCCGCACTGGTTTTGCAAGATTGGTTTATTTTGATTTTTCAAGATTGGTGTAGTTTCGGGGTATTTGTGGTTATTTTTATTTATTTTTGGATGGTAGTTTTTAAGAATATTTAGAATTTTAGGGGATCAGCTTTATTTATTTTTACATTATAGATTTTAAGAATATTTGGAACTTTGGGCAAAGTTATTGTGCATTTAATTTCAGGATATTACTAAGTTATAGATAATGAATTCAATAGTTTTGTGAGTTTTACGAACTTTAATGGCAAGCAAGATTATCATATCCAATATATCATCTCTATAAGAAAGAAATTAAACAGATGAATTCATATCAAAAAAATACCTTAACAGATCACCACTATCCAAAACAAGTAAATAAATTTTATTCATATTTTCCTATTCTGAATTTATCTCTATTTCTATTTCTGGAAACCAATAGACAGACCAGAGGGAGGTTTATACACATGACCTTCTTTCTGTGAGTTGGATAATGCCTACGTATTTGTAAAACATGAATAAATTTTGGGGTGTTCTATTCAGCGATAGGTATTTCTGAAAACGTGAGGTTACCAGAATATACTAAATTTTCGAAAAAGAGGTTCACGTTCTAACGATGATTGACTTGTCCAGAATAACTGCCTGTAAAATCTTGAACATGCATCATGCATCTTTCTGTTTCCATATCTCCTTACAGTGTAGATCTCAGTGCATAAGCGCTGTCTCCTAGGAGAAAGTCTATGGACCTCTATACTCAACCAATTTTGTAATTTTTTCCCTTTCTGTTGATGTGCATTTCCTAAGAGTAGGAGTCATTTAGTTTTTTTTTTTCTTTCAATTTATGATAAGCCCAATAAATATTTCTGTGTAGATCGATCTTACTTTCCTACAGCAAGCTTTGAGATTTCGTTGGATGCAATGCCGCTTGGGAGACGAATCCATTAGTTTTACTTGTGAAACGCACGTAACAGAATCAGGTTGCATACGTTAATATGTCTGTTCTGTTATACTCGAAGCCCTAAAAACAACAAAATTAGAAGAGTCGAACCCAAAGCAATGCTACACAGTGGTTAGAATTCTTTAGAGACGATTATTGGAGAAGATTATCTCCAATACAAGGCGTTGAACTTATCTTGATTTGATTATCTTGATTGTAGATTGCAGATTTTAAAAATATTTCAGAATACTGCAGTGACAGATTCCAAATTATTTCTCAAATCTGCAATCCCATCACATTCCAAATTATTTATAGAAACTGCAATCCTAAAACAGAATAATCAGCAAGGCATAGCTTAAAAAAATTTCACCCTTATTTCGTAAAATTTAATGTTTACTGAACTTATATGGATAACAGATTTCAAGGATAATTGAAAATCAGATTTCAAGAATTGTTCAATATCTGGCTAACAACCAGGTACTATCAGATCTAGAAATAGTCTCAATATCTGCGATCAATCCAAATAAGAATGACGCCGATTTATTTGTTTGATGCAATAACCTTCTCCTGCGTGCGCATTCTATATAGAATCCATTTTGCAGGATTATCACCATATTCTTGTTATGGGATTTGAACTTAGGTGGGGAGGTTATCATTAAACTCTCCCAACCACCTAGGCTATGCATCATTGAGATCCATTTTGTTAATTTGCAATTTGAATATAACCAGAATAGATTTGTTAATTTGCAATTTGAATATTACTAGAATAGATTTATTTTGAATATAGATATAACATAATTTTAGAAAGAATAAATAACAATTTTTTTCAATTTTAATTTTTTTAGAATGCAAAATTTAATGTTATTTTTCATTGTTTAAATTGTATTTTTAATATAAGACTAAATAAAAAATTTAACTATATATAGAGATATAAATTAGTTATCGTAGATTTTTAAATAGTTTATTTAAATCTTATGTTAAAATATTTTTAAAAATTATAAGATTTAAACATTTGATTCACTTTTTTTTATTTCTAATTAATTTATAGCATATTCATCTTTTTTTAATTATAGCAAACATTATTTTTCTATTTAGAACATAATTAAAATTTTTAATTCTATTTTAAAGGGGCAAAAAAAAAAGGACAAACTTACACATCCCTTCATATTGGGCTGTCCTCATAGAATATCGTTATTGGAAGTGGAATTGAAATAGAACAATTTCATATCTCTGTTTTCTATTTTTATATCTAATATTTCCAAAAATTTGCATGAATTTTATGTATGAGATTTGATGAAGGTAAGATGCAGTAGTTTGTTTATTTTTAAATGTGTTTTAGCACTTTGGATATTTTGTTTCCAAAAAATTTTGAAATATATTTAATACAGAATATTAACAAAAATATATATGAAAAATGATATTTTTTCTTTCTTTTGTAAATGACTTATAGAATTATATCTTCATCACTTTCAACTAAAAATTAAACTTGTAATTTCGCATCAAGAAATATCTTAACAAAACACTTCTATTCAAAACCCATAAACATATAAATAAAAATAATATTAAAAAATATAATTTTATAAAAAAATTTAATAATTTTTTTATTATAATTTAATTTCAAACATAATAATTATTAATAATAATTATGTAAATGAATACAAGCTGATTCATTATCATTATTAAAAAAAAAAACCAGTTGGAAAGACCTTTTCATTCCTACCCTGATCTTAACCCTTTAACCTATTTTTTAAGTATAATTCTTAACTAAAACACAAAATTACATCACGTTCCAAAACCAAATAAGTAATGAAATTACACTTTTAAAAAGGAAAAACCATTCAACAACCCTACATTTATAGATGTTACACCTTTGATTTTCCTACCTAAAGGCCGAGCTTCTCTATGAGAGGGGACTGACGTTAGCACAACGGGATAAACAGTGTACTGTGATTAAATAAGTTTTCGATTTATCCACATTTTGGATGTGGAAGTGTATATGGTTTATAACCTAAAATATTTTATTCTGAACACTAGTTGTATATTAATTGTAATAATGTTAATATGCGGAAAAAATTATCAAATTTTGTAATTTAATGATATAAAAATTTTAATATGCGTGGAAAAATAGGTTCTCAAAGAAAAGTTCAATTAAAAATTGAATATTAATAAAAACGGAACAAAACCTAATATAAATGAAAATTTCCCTTCTTAAGTCACTGGAATGTTTTAAACATATCACTATTCTGTACCATGTGTAACTTATATGGATTGTAGATTAAAAAATATTTAGGATTTGTTTTTTATATCACTACATATTTAATTTTGGGCCTGAGAAATCAGGACCATGGCATTTAAGTAGTGAAAATTGTCCTATTTTATTTGAAAAATAGCATCATTCTGTACTATGGGTTGAATTTATATAAATTGTAGAAATATTTAGGTTTTTTTTTTACTAAGTTGTGTGAGTTTTGATATAATTGTTTCTTTAATTTTTGGTTTGAAAAATTATTTAGAGATTGGGCTAGGCCTGGTACATAATTGGCTTTTTAGATTAATCCACACAGGGTCTTAACATAACTGATTAAATTTTTCTAACCATAAAATTTTTGACCTATAACCTTTAGGTCACAAATTTTTATTCGGAGTATTGATTCAAAATTCTTTAACAATATTTCCCATCACCATTTATTGTATGCCAACAACATTTTAAATTATTTGATCTTGATCTTGCTGTGATTAAGATTCAGGAATATTTGTCGTCGGAATAAAGATGACCTGCACCATAAGTCAACTTTTTTGCGGCACAAGACTCTACTGCGATTTTACATGTCTATAATATTGGAGCTCGATATAATAGCTGAAGATTCTTTGTTGTTCCTTCTCTGACATGGATATTGCCCCTGAGCCGGCAGTCGGATTGGCTTCGTGTGGTGTTTCTGCATATTTTTTTGAAGGCGGCCATGAGGGTCCATTATTGCACATTATTAGAGAGCTAGAGTTTTGGTTTGGGGTTTTCCGGTTTCCAATGATTCTGTCGAAAAGAGAATAAGAAAATAAATAAATAAATAAGAGCACTTCAGAACAGAATGGGGCAGCGGAGAGGGGCGCGGCGTCCAGGGCGAGATACCCCAAATAAAAGGAGTTGTCTATAATGCGATTTTTTGAGATTCCGGTGACGGAATCCGGCGGAAGAAATTGAGATGAAATCATGATTTGTTGCAGTTAAAATGGTTTTTTAACTGCATATTCGGATTCAGCACCCTGAAAAACCCTGGGACGGTTTCATTGTGCAGAAATTAGCTATCAAACTTGGATTCCGATAAATTACTGCCGGATTTTCACCGGAAAAAATCGCCGGAAAAGCTTTCAAAAAGTCGCGTTAAAGACTACTGCCCAAATAAAATAGATTTCTGGTACATGCTGATAAATAATATGCACATCTCAGTAGTGGATTAGATAATCGTTAGGTTTAATGGTATATATTTCAACCTTGGCTAGCTACATATGGTTTATTGTACTTGTTTGAATAGCTTTTCTTCAGATTTTTTAATATTATTTTGTTCGGTTAAGATGGGGTTTAGTAGTTTTTATTAATTAAGGAATAGTTATTTATTATGGTTTTTTTTTGAAGGAAAAGAATTATACTAGCACAATTATATTTCATTAATTAAATGTAGTTGATATATTTTGAATACTTCATTTATAATAATAAATATTAATAATTATTATTATTATTAAATTACTAATTATTATTATTTAATTAATAATTAATATAATTAAGTAATTAATTAATAATAATAAATTTATATTTAATCACAAGTCATTAATAAATATATAGATAGTGACAGAGTTGGAGGATGTAGAGAGTGTGTATGATGGGTGGAGAGACGAAGGGAAGTCGGAGAAAGGAAGAGAGAGGAAGGAAAAAGAGAGAGGAGAGAGAGATAGAGTTGGAAGGGGAAGAAAGACATAGAGAGAGAAAGGTGGAGAGGGAGTGACAAGGGAGATATGGAGAGTTAATGAGGGGGGATAGAGAGAGAGAGAGGGAAAGGAAGAGGGAGAGATAGATATATAGATAGATAGATATGGGGAGAGAGAGAGAGAGCATGACATATGTTTAGAGAGTGTGTATGTATAATGGATGTAGTGACAGAGTTGGAGGGTGCAGAGAGAGTGTGTGTATGATGGGTGGAGAGACGGAGGGAGGTCGGAGAGAAAGGGAGAGAGAGGAAGGAAAAAGAGAGAGGACTTGAGAGAGAGGAGAGATAGATAGAGTTGGAAGGGGAAGAAAGACATAGAGAGAGAAAGGTGGAGAGGGAGTGACAAGGGAGATATGGAGAGTCAGTGAGGGGGGGGAGAGAGAGAGCGTGACATATGTTTAGGGGGTTGAGATAGATAGACAAATAAGGAGAGATGGAGGGAGTTATAAATATAGATAGCAGGGGGAGAGTGGGAAGAAGAGAAAGATAGAGAAAGTTAGGGAGAGGCAGATAGAATGAGACAGGGGAGAGGGAGGGGAAGAGAGAAAAGGAGAGGGGGATGGAAGTAAACACATAATGGAAGGTGGAGAGAGAGGGAAGAAGAAAGAGTCTCACAAAGACAAATACAGACATAGAAGTTAGATCTAGAAAGTCATGAATATTTAAGATTTTCAATGTGGTTGTTGATTTCTAATCCTATTTGATCACATGCACTATATGCATTGATTTCAGTGTAGATGTCGATTTATAATTCTATATAATACCTTACACTAGATGCATTGATTTCAGTGTCGATGTTGATTTCTACTCCTATTTGATTGCTTGCACAAGATGCATTGGTTTTAGTGTAGATATTGATTTCTAATCCTATTTGATCGCTTGCACTAGATGCATTTATTTCAGTTTATATGTTGATTTCTAATCATATTTAATACCTTACACTAGATGCATTGATTTCAATGTAGATGTTGATTTCTACTCATATTTGATTGCTTGCATTAGATGCATTGGTTTCAGTGTAGATATTGATTTCTAATCCTATTTGATTTCTTCCACTAGATGCATTGATTTCAATATAGATGTTGATTTCTAATCCTATTTTTTTGTTTGCACTAGATGCATTGATTTTAGTGTAGATGTTGATTTCTAATTTGATGCAACAAGATGTGTGATGTACATTAATTTCAAAGTAATTAGATTAATAGTGTGCATTGATTTCAGTGTAAGCACATCTCTACCTCCTCCATCTATATCTCTATCTCCCATTGTCTCTCCTTCTTTATCTCTCTATCTCAGCCCCTAAACATACACACTCTCTCTCCATATCTATCTATCTCTCTCTCTCTCCCTCCCTTTCCCCTTGCGCTCTCTCTCTCTTCCCCTTCTCTCTCTCTAACATTTCTCTCTCCATATCTATATCTCTTCCTCCCTCCATGTCTTTGCCTCTCTCTTCTTCCCTCTCCGCCCGTTCCCCCCCATCTATATCTCTATCTCCCCTTGTCTCTCCTTCTCACCCCCAAAACATACACACTCTCTCTCAGTGTAAGCACATAAAAAATATTCAACCATAAATACAATACTTGAATTTTCATCCTAAATAAAATGTTTGCTTACCCCAAATGTTTGCTTCTTGAAACTATAAACTATTTATAATTGCATACATTCTTATTATTCCCATTTTCCATCATTCAACATTGTTAATTACTTTGCATTTAAACACGGTAATAGAAAATAACTACCATTGAAAATTTTTTGGGGTTTAACACTCCATAAGTCACAATGATTGAATTTCGAGAAAACTACTATTAATATTGGAGAGAAACAGAGACAAGGTATGTTGTTTACTACAGTAGCTCAAGTTAAATATTTGAATGGTCTATGATTCCAACTACTATTTCATATGACTGTTATGATAAAATGGAAAAACTAATAGGTGTGACAATAGGAACAATAGCAGTAGTTTCAGATTGGTTGCAATGAAGATTGTTTGTAATTGACTATATTCTTAGTATTCACATTTTCTATATATCAAAATTGTTACATTGACACTTTCCACTCAAAATTTGTATTTCATCCTTTTTCATCATTCAAGTTACTAACAGTCTCTCTCATCTCAACAAACTGAGGTAACTGGGCAAATTTTTAAATTAAATTGACCAAATTAATCTTAGACATATTTATCATATTTAAAATGATCAAAATAATTAGATGTTTAGCAAATTTTGTATGACCGCACATGAAACCAGCCTAGATCGATCTTAATACCGGATCTATCAAGTGCCGAGAGGGATCAAATCTCTCGAGGTGCAAACCTTAAGGAAAGGTTTGCACCTCAAGAGATTTGATCCCTCTCAACACTTGATAGATCCGGTGTTAAGATGGATCTAGACTGGTTAATAATACTTATTATTGATAATTAATAATAATAAATATTTATAATAACTAAATAATTGTTAATATGAATTTATTATAAATAACTTATTATTAATAATTAATTAATAGTTATTATTAATTACTTAAAAAATAATTATTATTAATTGATTATTAGTTATTTATAATTTTTATAATATTATTGATTATTATTTCTTAAATTTTATTTATTTAATAATACTAATATTATTTATTATAATTATAATAATTAATAAATAAATAAATAAATAATAATAATAATAATAAACTATATTACTTGGCTTGAAATGTCAACCAAATAATAATGACGTGATTAATCCGAAGGCATTCTTATTTAAAATATGGATCACAAAAGCTTAAGATCTAAAACTATTAGATAATAATAACGAAAAAAATAACTAATAAATGGTAATAAACCTTAATAATAATTAATAAACAAATAAATAATAAATAAATAATAAATAATAACTAATTAAATAATAATAAATAATATAAATAATAATCTTAAAAATTAAATAATTTATTAATAATAAATAATGAATATTAAACACTATAATAAATATGGTTGACTATGGTTGATTTTCATATTGAGACAATTTTTCTCATAATGCGACATTGGACCATGATTGACAATAGATGACGACGTTTGTCACAATGTGACATTTGACCAAGGGATTGATAGACCCAAGGGATATGAATGCTTCGATTCATAAACCCAAGGGATTGATAGTATAAACCCAAGGTATTAATTCTAAAAACCTAAGGTATTATAAACCCAAAAGATTAATATTATAAACAAAAGGTATATAAACCCTAAGATATATATATAAACCCAAGGGATTAATATTAAAAACCAAAGAAATTATAAACCCGAGGGAATAATATTAAACCCAACGGATAAATATTATAAACCCAAGGTATATAAACCCTAAGATAAATATTATAAACCATAAAATAAGCATGGTTGACCATGGTTGAGCAGAAATTATTTTCATATTGACACAATCTTTGTCACAATGTAAGATTGGACAATGGTTGACCATGCTTGACCATCATTGATTTTCATATTGAGACAATCTTTGTCACAATGTGACATTGCACCATGGTTGACCATGGATGATCATGGTTGTCACAATGTGACGTTGGACCAAGAGACAATCTTTGTCACAATGTGACCATGGTTATTGACCATGATTAACCATGCTTGACCATGATTAATTGTAATGTTGAGACAATATTTGTCACGATGCAATGTTGGACCATGGTTGATTTTCATATTGAGACAATCTTTGTCACAATGCAACATTGGACTATGATTTGACCATGATTGATTTTCATATTGAAAAAAACCTATTATAAACCCAATGTATATAAACCCTAAGATAAATATTATAAACCCTAAAATAAACATGGTTTTCAATGGTTGACCATGTATGATTTTCATATTGACACAATTTGTCACAATGCAACGTTGCACTATGGTTGACGATGATTGATTTTCATATTGAGACAACCATTGACATAATGCAATGTTTGACAATGGTTGACCGTGGTTGAAGATGGTTGATTTTTATATTGATACAATCTTTGTTACAATCCGATGTTGGACTATGGTTGACCATGGATGACCATGGTTTTCCCAATGCGACATTGGACAAAGAGGCAATCTTTGTCACAATGTGACCATAAACCCTATAATAAACATGGTTGACCATGTTTGATTATGGTTGTTTTTCATATTGAGACAATATTTCTCACAATGCGACGTTGGACCATGGTTGACCATGGATGACCATGGTTATCACAATGTGACATTCAACTAAGGGATTCATAACCCTAAGGGATATGAACACTCTGATTGATAAACCCAATGATTTAATAGTATACATCCAAGGGTTTAATTCTAAAACCCCCAATGTATTATAAATCCAAGGGGTTAATTTTAAAACCCAAAGGTATTGTAAATCCAAAGGAATAATATTAAACCCAAGGGATTAATATTATAAACCCAAGTCATATAAACGCTAAAATAAATACTATAAACCCAAGTGATTAATATTAAAAACCCAAGAGAGTAATATTAAATTCAAGAGATAAATATTATAACCCAAGGTATATAAACCCTAAGATAAATAATTTAAACCCTAAAATAAATAATTTAAACCCTAAAATAAACATGGCTCACCATGGTTGACCACAGATGATGTTCATATTGCCACAATATTTTTCACAGTGTGACATTGGACTATGGTTGACCATGATTGATTTTCATATTGAGACAACCTTTGGCACAATGTGACGTTGGACAATGGTTGGCCATGGTCGACGATTGTTGATTTTCATATTGAGAGAATCTTTGGCACTATGTGACATTGGACCAAAAGATAATATTTGTCACAATGTGACCACGATTATTGAAAATGGTTGACCATGATTGATTTTAATGTTGATACAATCTTTGTCACAATTTGACATTGGACCATGGTTGATCATTGTTGATTTTCATATTGAGACAATCTTTGTCACAATGCAAAATTGGACCATGGTTGACCATGATCGATTTTCATATTGAGAAAAAACTATTATAAACCCAAGGTATATAAACACTAAGATAAATATTATAAACCCTAAAATAAACATGGTTGACCATGGTTGATCATAGATGATTTTCATATTGACACAATCTTTCTCACAATGCAACATTGGACTATGGTTGACCATGATTAATTTTCATATTGAGACAACCTTTGGCACAATACGATGTTGGACAATGGGTGGCCATGGTTGACCATGGTTGATTTTCATATTGAGACAATCTTTGTCACAATGCGACGTTGGACCATGGTTGTCACAATGTGGCGTTGGACCAAGAGACAATCTTTGTCACAATGTAACCATTGGTTTTTGACCATGGCTGACTGTGATTGATCATGGTTGACCATGATTTATTGTAATGTCGAGATAATATTTGTCACAATGTGATGTTGGACCGTGGTTAATCATGGTTGATTTTCATATTGAGGCAATCTTTGTCACAATGTGACATTGCACCATGGTTAACCATGGTTGACCATGATTGATTTTCATATTGGAAAAGTTTTATGATAAACCCTAAGATAAATATTATAAACCAAGGTATATAAACCCTATGATAAATATTATAAGCGCTAAAATAAGCATGGTTGACCATGGTCGATTTACATTTTGAAACAATCTTTGTCACAATACTATGATGAACCATGGTTCACCATGGTTTACCATTATTGGTTTTCATATTGAGACAATATTTATGACAATGCAAAGTTGGACCATAGTCAACTATAGTTGACAATGATTGACATTGACTAACCATGGTTGACCATAGTTGTCCATGCCATAATGTGGCATTGGACCACAATTTTTTTAGATTATTTTTTTTTTGTTTTGTTTCATTTCATTTTGTTTTGTTTTTATACATTTTGAATTTATTTGTTTGTTTTATTTAAAATTAAAAACTAATTGAAATTATAAAATTTTATTATTTCAAAAAAAATATTTAAATTTTTTTTTTTTTTTTTTATATGAGTTGTTTATATATATATTATTTGAAATTTAAAATTAATTGAAACTATAAAATTGATTTATATACTTTGTAAATTTTATTGTTTAAAAAAGTTTAAAATTAAATTCTAGGATCTCTTCTCTTTTATTTGTTTTGATTTTATTTTATTGTTTTCTTTATCGGTTTTATTATTAATATTATTATTATATAATTTTTCTCCTCCTATTAGATAGATATAATTTTTAATCAATCATTATTTATAATTAATATAATTTTAATTGATAGAATTTTTGAACCTTAATTATATAATAAAATATTAGAAATTGTTAGAGTCATATAATAATTCCTAAATAATAAAAATAGAAATTAAAATTAAATTCAAAAATAACTAATAAATAAATTGTTCTATCCCTTAACGTATCTTTTCATTTGTATTTTTTTTTTACTATTGAAAATTTATCGTTGTATCTTTGATATAAATTAGTGGTCTGTTGATCTTGCTCTTCATCCTTGTCCCAATGATGAACCTAGATAAAAATTTGAAAAGCATCGACCCAAAATTTTCTATGTGATTTCTTAAAAAAATCTTAACTTATATCATAAATCGCAAAAACATGCCATCTTAGACAGATAAAAATTTAGAAATCATGTAACCCAAGTTCCAACCAAAACATCAATTAATTCAAGTATGACCATAAATCTTATAAATATCAAACCTTTATATACTTGTTTGTTTCTTAAATGATTGCGCTTGGCTCCACGGGTCATAACCCATATGTTGAAGATATAAGTTGACTGTGATTTTTCTTAGGTAATATCATATGCCATGCGATTTTTCGTAATAATATGCTATTATCTAAAAGCATACCACGTGTTATAATTTTATTGTTTGTGCACATGAATAAGAGAATGTGACGTTTTATAATATACAACGTACGTAGACTTATGACATGTCCGCTGCATTTGCCGTTGAGCAAACTCTGCCACTGGAGAGTTTTATAATATACAACGTATATAAACTTATCACATGTCCGCTGCACTTTCCGTTGAGCAAACTCTTCCACTATCTCAAATGTGTCGCTTCAATCACATGCAGTTTCAAGACAGGTGAAGTGGCGTTGAGTTGCAGATGCCAAGTGCTATTTTTGAAACAATTACCCCCATGTGTTTATATACCGATCTATTAACTAATGCACTGCATAAAACAATTTTGGTGAAAATTTTATGTAAGAAAGTTAATCAAGGAAAAATAATAACCAAGTTTATGGAACACGTATTTTAAGTTAAATATTGGGCAAAACATCTTAGCTAGTGTTTATTTGGTTTATTATGGCTAAGGGGAATTGGCAAAGGCATTGGAAAAGGCTTTGAAAATGAAAGAGACATTAATTGGCATTTTATTTATGAAAATGATGGAAAATAGGAGAAAATGAAGGTGAAATGTCATAGGTTGCATGTGAAAAGGAAAATTAAGGAAAGTTAATGGAAATTGAAGAAAATAGAGGCCTTACTAATAAAATGGCTTGTAAGTATCAATTCACAACTTTTTTTCAGTTTAGTTTTGAAGCGTTCTCTCTCTATTCTCTCTCTCTCTCTCTTTCTCATACTCCCGGACACTTAGAGTATTCTTAGAGCATTCTAGCATTGGGGAAAAGATGGCAAAGAAATGAAAAGAAAGCAAGAGGAAGTGAGGATCAAGCAAGGAAGAGTTAGATTTAAGCGGCTTTAACATGATTACTTGCAGGTATCGAGTTCCATGTATGATTTCCTTGCTAGTTTTGGCATACATGATACATGCATATGCGTTTTTGGTTCTCTTGTTGTCATTGGCATGGGTCTTGCTAGGTGTGACAATGTATTTTAGTCTTGCCTTGCCATTTCCCGATAGCCATGGGGTGATAGAGTTCTCTTATTTTTGTTCAGCTACATTTTCGGATGGAGCCGAAGCTGAGTGGGGTGGTCTCAAGACAAATCACAAAGCCTAGGAATCCCTTAGTGGGATGTACGGTAAAAGCCTACTTGCGGATACCCTTGATTTGGCCTAGGAATCCCTTGACCGGTAATGGCAGGATACATGGCAATGCCTAAAGGGTGGAGACCTTGTAGGCATAGGAATCCCTTTATCAGTAATGGCAGGATACATGGTAAAGATGAGAGGTGGAGATGGAAAAATTCCTCACTGTTTAGGTGGAGAGATCCAAAGGCATCCATACTTGCTCAGGGCCTAGTGATCCAGTGGGTTTGTGGTAAATTTTGGTTGTATTGATAAGGGTTTCGAGCCTAGGAATCCCTTGGTGGATGTACGATAAAGCCCGAGGAAGCTTTGATTGGTTCTGTTGTGAGTCTCACATTCATGCTTGAAATATGGCACGAGGGTGATTGGATTAAATAAAGATTTGTTTCAACCCAATCTATGGTCAGGTGGTTTGTGAAAGTTCATGACTTGGTTGTCTTATGCATACATTAATAAGAACTTCTTTTCCTTTGGTATTTCATATGTAAATGTACTTGTTAATATGTGGTTTTAATGGCTATTCTACTCTTGTTATTTTGTTGGTTATATGCTAGTTATAAGAATGGTTCATGACAGACTTTGGTTATGGCTCTCATCATGATTTGATTATTACAAGAAATGTGAGTGAATACATGACATGATAGATGATAATGTAACTATCGTGATAAAGCATCAACATTTCTTGATGATTCTTAGATAAGTATGAGACCTCTATGCTCATATATGTGGTTTTGACCTATAGATTACATGTTTGTGATATGTTTGACGAAATTCATGTCATGGCTAGTAGGGGTGAAGTCAAGTCCTTGTACCAATGTTTACATTAGTCACTTTAATTTATTATTATTTATCATTCTTGAAAGCTTCATGAAGTTTTGGGTAGAGGCCTGAGACTTAGCCCTGAAAAAGTAGCACAAAATTCAGGGTCGCTGGCTCAAAACTGCCTGAAAAAGGTCACAGTCACATGCATGCCTTATTGTGGGAGCGATTGTAGGATCTTAGTCACATGCATGGCTTGTCATGGGAGCGACTCGGGGTATAGCTTAGAAAAATGACTGTAGAAATTCCTGGTAGATTTAAACTGTAGATTGTAATATGCTAAAACAATTGACTCGAATCTACTCTACTCATTAGCGAAAACAATAAACGATTGATGAAATCAAGAAGCATGAAAGAGAAAGAATTCAATCACACATAACAAAATAATTTTCTGGGGAAATCCACAACTAAAAACCTATGCTATCTATATATTGCATTAATTCTAAAATATGAGAATATTACAATGCTTTGCTCAAGACTGAGCAACTTCTACATAATCTCAATCTATCTCACTACTTTGCAAACCAACTCAAGCCAATATTTAGTGAAATCTACTGTCTTCCAAGATCCTATTTCCTTGTTCAATTTCATAAGGAATTAGCCCATATTTAATTTGGAAATTCCTCATCCATAACTACACAAACCATCATAGGCCTTCCTATGATTGCATGCACCACCTGTACAATTCAAATGATTATACAATTGATAATACATTGTCCATGAACTCCAATCTCAACTGGGTCTTTCTCTGATCTGACATGCATGAGTTAATTATGAGTGAATCTTCAATTTGCTAGTTGAGCAGTGCTCGTTACACCCCACTACTGAAACTTCCACTAATTCCTCCATCAGTTGGAACTAGTTTAATTGAATTTAACTCAGTTAAACTGAGTTAGATAATTACAACCCAAAAGAACTCAACATGGGCCCCTAAAATATAGGAACCACTCTACATGACTCTAGATACACTCCCAACTCAAATTAATTGATCCAACTAAGTCAAATTAACTTAGTTAACTATTACAAGTTTCTATGAGAATTAGAATTACAATTTAATTTCTAATTTAATTCAAGTACAAATTAAATTAAAATTTTCTTGTTGCTATTTTCAACACTCTCTCTCAACAAGAAAGGGATTGTTTTCTACCCTGATCCTACCTCTGTGAAACTCGAATTTTCATCTTAACAATGCCTTTGTCAAAATATCTTCATCCTACTCCTCAATTGGAATATATTCCAGTAACATGATTCTCCTCTGCATACAATCTTGTAGATGGTGATACCAGATGTCAATATGCTTGGAATGATCATGAAAAATGGATTCTCAGAGAGTTTTATACAACTATGATTGTTACAGTAAATCACTGTAGGATCCATCTGCTGACCAAATAAACCAACAAGGATCTTCCTCATCCACATAGCCTCACAAGCTGCTTGACTAGAAACCATGTACTCTGCTTCTGTTGAACTGAGTGCAACTAATATTTGTTTCCTCTTGTACCAAGAAAATGTTGCTGACCTAATACCAAAGATTCCCCCTGATGTGCTCTTCTTGTCAGATGGAATCCCTGCCCAATCTGCATCTGTGAAGCCTTAAAGCTTCACTCTCTTTGTTCGTCTGTACCAAAGACCAAACTGACTGGTTCCTCTAAGGTATATCAACACATGTTTAGTTGTCTTACAATAGAGTTTCATTGGCTTAATCATGGCTTGACTAAGTTGGTTAACTACAAAACACATGTTCAGTCATGTGTTCCCCAAAAACATAAGTGAACCCACAAGTTGTCTATAAATAGTAGCCTCCACTACTTCACTTTAAGTATCATCCTCCTTCCTCTAGTTACCTACTAGAGGAGTCTCCATGGGTTTGTTGCTCCCCATATGGAATTAATTGAATATCTTGTTGGCATACTTTCCCTCGCTTCCATACCAAGAAAGTAATGCATAAGCTCGAGGTCCTTCATCTCGAATTCTCTTGCAATATCCTCTTTACAATATTTTATTAGCTTCTCATCCCCTATTAGAATCAATTCATTGACTTATAATGATACAACAAAAAATTTACCTTCAACCAAAATATGGTAAAGGTTCACATCTACTTCACTTTTGGTGAAACCCAATCGGTGAAATAACTGTCAATTTTTGTGTACCAAGCATAGGGTGCTTGTTTTAGTCCATACAACACTCACTTGAGTCTGCACACATGCGACTCTCTATTGAAGGTCTCAAACCCTTTTGGCTGCTCAATATACACCTCTTCCTTAATCATAAAATTGAGGAATCTTGTCTTCAAATTCATCTTATGTATCTTCCATACCATCTATGCTGATAGTGCTAGAATAGATCTAATTGATGAGTACCTTGATACTATAGAAAATGTCTCCATGTAATCAATTCCCTCCATCTGAGATAACCCTCTGGCCATAAATTTAGCCTTTTGTTTCTCCACACTCCCATATGATGCTTACTTTACCTTGTAAAGCCAGCTAGAACTCACTACTGACTTATGTGCTGGTCTTGGGACCACTTCCTAAACATTGTTTATGATAATGGAGTCATACTCCTCAACCATCGAATTAACCCATACTGATTTTTTCACTTCTTCCTCGAATGAGGATGGCTCAATTTATACACTCTCTCTCACCAGAGCCATGTAGCTAATGTACCAATCTGGTGACCTCCTCTACCTGCATTGTGATGTGGGTGCTCCCACATTTTTCTATCATCATGAATCAATTTGTTAGCCTCTCTTGTGTGCTTCCTTCCATCTCTGGAAGTCTCTGCATGAGTGGGTTCTTCCACTCTCTACTCCTCTGCATGTGGCTTCTCCACACCATCCCAATGTTCCTCCTTTGGAGCTAAAATCTCCTCATCTACATGTAACTGAAGCTCCCTCTCAGGGGGAACATCTCATGGGCTTCTCTTCATTGAAATTCACATCTCTACGAACTATTGTCATCCTATTATATGGAAAATACACCTAACATCTCATGGGCTTCTCTTCATTGAAAATCACATCTTTATGAACTATTTTCATCCTATTATATGGCATCCTATTATAGCTGTGAGGTGTATCAGTGTACCCCACAAATATGGCCAACTCAGTTATTGGCTCTAGTTTTTTCTGTACATCCTTGGTAACATGAGAGTAGACTGATGAACGAAAGATCCTGAAGTGTGCCACATCTAGTTTCTTACCTAAAAAATATTCTTCTGGTGTACTCATCCCGAGAATTCAATGAGGGCTTCTGTTATGGAAATAAACAGTTGTGTTGCATGCTTCAATCCACAAGTGCAATGGTAGGCCCTAATCATGTAACATCATCTGTGCTGCTACCACAATACTTCTATTCTTCCTTTCAGCCACCCCATTCTGCTGTGTTTTATGAGTTGCTATTAACTCATGTCCAATGCCTTCTAATGCATAGAAGTTCTTGAATTCATTCGACACATATTGTCCACCATTACTGCTTCCGAGAGCTATAAGTTTCATGCTAATATCTTTCTCAACAATTGCTTTAAATTCAAAAATTTTAGTGAGCGTCTGATCTTTGTTCCACATGAAGAAACTCCAACACTTACTAGAAAAATCATCAACAAATATTACCTAATACCTGTTCTTGGCCATGGATGCTGTCAGGAATGCTCCACACACATCAGAGTGAACTCTATCAATGATCACTTGCACTCGACTATATTTATCATGAAAGGAAGCTTTGGTGTACTTCCCAACTATACACCCTGTTCATGTGTCTCTCTACTCTTTTGTACCCTTGGGATGTCCTGTAGAAATGTTCTGTATGATCTTCAAAGCTCCGTGGTGTAAGTGACCTAATCATTGGTGTCTCAGCTTTGCACCTTCTCTGCTTTAGTGTTCAAAGAAGTGCATTCTTCTACATCCAATTTTTAGAGGTTATTCACCCGAAACCTAATCCTCTTCACCTATCTAGAGGCTATGTGAAAAATGAAATCCTTTCCTTGCTAAATATCACACTGTATCCACAGTCTTCTAACATGGCAACTAAAACCAAATTCTTCTTCAAACCTGTAACATGCATGACATCTTTTAATGTGATAGGAGAACTAGAATCCCTTTGAAAGGTAATGATATCAATGTTGGTTGCACTATACCTCCCATCATCTCCCATCTTGATAAGCATATGGAGGTCCTTCTCCTCCAAGTCATTGAATAATATTTTGTTTTTGGTCATATGGAATGTGTTAGGTCCGTATACTACTAGTGTAACCCCTTATTGTTATTAGTGCAACCCCCTTATTATATTTTTGTGCCCATGTAGTCCCCATATTGTTATTATTTTGTCCCATAGAAGCCCACTATTGTTATTGTTGTTCCCTTTATTATTATTGTTATGTTGGCTCTATTTATATTATGACCCCTTATACTCCTATATATAGAAAGGAGGTCTTGTCATTTGTATCATCCAAGACTTATTCATTTGTGTAATGTAAAGGAGGTTGCCCCCTCAAAGAGGCTTATTTTTAAGGTGTTGATCTCTCTTTTCTATCTTTTTGTGAGTTGGTTACATAAAATTTGGTATCAGAGATTTGGATTCTAAGATTTCGCTACTCTAAACAGTTCATCATGGAATTTTCACTATAACCTTCTTTCTGCGATGTTTTAGAAGCTAAAAAAAACCCATTTGAGACGAAATATCGCTGAACCTTGTGTCTGAATTTAAGATCTTTTCTCGCTATATTTTTGGAGATCTGATCTGAGGAAATTAGGGTTTTTGCAAGCTCCATAATTTCATCTCAAATAGGCCATCGTGGAATTTTTTTTATAATTGTTTTTCTATGAAGTTTTAGACTCTGAAATTAAAACCCATTTGAGCTGAAAACTCATTGAATCTCGGGCCTGAATTTCAATTTTTTTCGTTATATTTTGGTAGATATAGTCCAAGACATTTAGGGTTTCTGTAGGCTCCCGAATTACATCCCAAACATGTGACCTTGGGAAAATCATCATAAATTTCCTTCTGAGCATCAGATTGAAGTTTTGTAAGAAGTTACAGAAAGAGGACAACCTATAGAATTTGTGTATTAGTTTGCGGTCCAAAGGTTGAAATAATGACACGTGGAACTTTGTACAAGTTCACTCTTCTGAAAATGTATATAATTAGGTCATCTTGGTAGATTGTGCATAAATATTTCTTGGAGAATCCAAGTTTGATCAGATTGGTGCCATTGGAAAGAGGATGCAGAGGGCTACTGTAGGTCATAATTTCAGAACTTGGAGATCCGAAATTAAAGAGTTACAATCATTTCAAGACCGAGTTCCTAAAATCAAGAAAAGGCGATATGAGGAAGTTTGATGGTAAGGAGCCAGTATATTGGATACTATAGATGGAGAAATATTTTTATCTACATGAGATGAAATTGTTACAAAAGGTACGCATTTCATCTTTATATTTAGAACCAGATCAATTTTTATGGTATGAAGCGATTTCTTCTCATAAACCACTTGTCATGTGGTCAATTTTCACGGAGGAAATGATAGCTCATTATGAGGATACAAAGAGAAAAACCTTCTTTAGCCAATTGATAAATCTCAAACAAAAGGGTTCAATGGCAAAACACATTTAGGACTTTCAAAAATTGAATATAAGGGCAAATGATATTCCAGAGAAGCGAAGGATTGATGTCTTCATAGGGACTTTAAAGGATAACATTCAACATGAGGTTCGTCTTTGGGAACCTGATTCATTAGAGAAGGAATGCAGGTTGGCAAGAAAAATTGAAAGCAAAATTATGGAAAAAAGGAATCCCACCACTCACAACTATAAATATGGAAGTGTTTTTTCTCCTAGCTTTCCACAACCTACAAGGCTTACACCACAACAATTGGAAGAAAAAAGAGAAAAAGGGCTTTGTTACATTTGTGATAGAAAATACACTAAAGGTCATAAGTGTGCTAAGAAGAAATTATTTTACATAAATTGTGAAGAGGAAGAAGAAAAGGATCAAGAAACATCAAAATAAGAGGATATACACCATGAACCAACCTCGGAGAAAGAAGAAATGAATCTGACCACATCTTGTAAATCATTGGCAAGAATTACCACTCCTCAAACTCTCAAGATAGAATGACATATCAAGAAGAAAAAGGTTCAAGAAGTGAAAGATCACATTGAGAAAGAAGAAATGAATCTGACCATATCATGTAATGCATTGGACAGAATTACCACTCCTCAAACTATCAAGATAGAAAGACATATCAAGAAGAAAAAGGTAATAGTGTTTATTAATTCGGGTAGTACTCATAATTTTATTCATTGTAAGATAGCCAAGGAATTGAATTTCTTCCTATATCCACCACCTGAGTGTCAAGTGATGGTTGCAAGTGGAGGAACCATAAATTTCTCTGGAAAGTGCCATAATATCAAGCTATCCATGAGAGGATATGTATTGAATAGCTCAATGCTTTCCATTCCAATGGGTGCTGTTGATGTTGTACTAGGAGTCCAATGGCTACAACCCTTGGGTATAGTAGCTTTTAATTTTCAAGAAATTTTCATGAATTTTTTATTTTTATTTTTTATTTTTTATTTTTATTTTTTATTTTTACTTTTATTTTTATTTTTTTTCTTTTCAGAAGGAAAGGAAGTTAGATTAAGGGGTATCACAGGGAAACCGGAAATGATAATCAACTCTGACAAAATGACAAATCTTCTAAAGAAAGAAAAACGAGGTGTAATTACACAATTATGTTCGCTAGAGGTTCCCACATTGAAATTGTCTATTTCTCTAGATCTCCAGAAAGTCTTGGACAATCATTCCAAGGTATTTGAGACTCCCAAAGGCATCCCACCTATTATTGATCATGATCATGCTATTCATTTGATTCTAGGAAGTGTTCCTCCAAACATCAGGCCTTGCAGATATCCATATGCCCAAAGGAGTGAAATTGAACGTATGGTTGTCGAAATGCTAGAGTATGATATCATTATCCAACCAAATTCGATAAATGAAGCAAGGGATGAATGGAATAATGAAAAATCAGGGTGGGAAATCATTCAGAAGTTGCAGAAGATCTCTATTCAAAAAATATTGCCAGAACTTGACAAGGAGGGAAAAATCATATTGGAATCTGAAGCAGTCACATAACCAAGAAATCGACAGCTACGAAATCAATCAATTTCAGAGTATCTCATCAAGTGGAAGAACTTACCCGCTAAAGATTCCACATGGAAGGATGATAATTTTATATAGAAGCATCCAGAACTACTTAAGCATTGAGGACAACATTTTTTTAAGGAGAGGGGGCATGTCAGGTCCCTATACTACTAGTGTAATCCCTTATTTTTATTATTGCAACCCCCTTAATATATGGTTGTGCCCATGTAGTCCCCATATTGTTATTATTGTGCCCCATAGAAGCCCACTATTGTTATTGTTGTGCCCTTACATTATTATTGTTATGTCGAATCTGATTATATTATGACCCCTTAGACTCCTATATATAGAAAGGAGGTCTTGTCATTTGTATCATCCAAGAATTATTCATTTGTGAAATGTAAAGGAGGTTGCCACCTCAAAGAGGCTTATTTTGAAGGCGTTGATCTCTCTTTTATATCTTTTTGTGATCTGCTTTCATAACAGAATGAGACTCAACTATCCAAGTACCACACACTACCCATCACCAATGTCACCATGCAAGCGATGAGGGTGAAATCCAATTTGAATTATGAAGCAAGAGATTCACCTGCCGCTCCTCCTGAGGGAGTCTTACTGGCCTTCTTATGTGGACACTTTGTGGCATAGTGTCCCAGCGCGTGACAATGAAAAAATTTAATCTTCGACATCTCCTTCTTCTTTCCGCCTTGACTAGAATCTGATTTGGAATGGGATGACTTCCCCTTCCCTTTCTTCACCTTTCTAGCTAAGGCACATTTCTCCTCATCATCATGTTTGGATGAGCATCCACCTCTGGTGTTCCGCCGAATCTCTTATTGTACCAAGTCGGACCACAACCGCTCCCACTCTAGTAGCGTCTCCCTCCCATTAACTGAGTCTTGGTAGTTGTTCCAGCTCTTGGGAAGTCCTAGAAGTGCTAGGCTCAGTAGATCATTTTTAGTAACTATAACACTGACACTTCCAAGATCATCATGACATTGGCTGATCTTGGTCAAGTACTTTGGGAATGTGTCGCCCTTCTCCATCTTGATCTTTCTGAGCTTGTCCTTTAGTGCCATCTTCCTATGGTCACTTCGATTTTGAAACAAGTCCATCAAGGCCTTCAACATTGCAAATGGAGGTTCCTTACCATGGAGGTTCTAGACCATATGATCTTGAACTCCTTCTAGGATAATCCTTCTTGCATTTTCCACACTATTTCTCCACTCTGCTAGATATTGATCATCAGTTGGATTAGGAATATCTTTGGCTATGACTTACTTAAGCCCTTCATCTTCCAATAATTCATCCATCCTGTCCTTCCAAGAAATATAGTTCGAACTACCCTCAAGGGCATATTCGAGTCTCAATCAGTAGAATGACATCCTACTGGCTTTGAAGTATGATACTACAAATTCAATTTCTCCTACAAAATAAAAACTTGTATTATCCTGTCCTATAGTCATTTCAACTCCGATACCATGTAGAAGATCGATATAGATTTAAACTGTAGATTGTAATATTCTAAAACAATTTACTTGAATCTACTCTACTCATCAGTGGAACAATAAACGATCGAAGACATCACAAAGCATAAAAGAGAAAGAATTCAATCACATATGATTTGATAATGAGATCTAAGACAATTAATAAGGTTTTATAGACTCATGTGCATGGGTTTGTCTATGTTATTTTATGCAATGGATCGACAAGATTGTGAAACACATAGACAATGAAGCAGTAAACAAAACATAATAGATAACACATAGCACAACAAATTTAATAAGGATTTCACCCAATACTCCTGGGCTACATCTCTTGGTCCAGCCTTTAGTGGTGGCCTCTCTATTATGTCTTCAAGCAGAGTTTTTAAAATAGTATGAGCTCAATTTGAGACTCAATACACAACAGGTATAATAGTAAGAGTTTGCTTGAACCTCTCAAGCTTTCTCTGAGTACACAGACTCTCTGAATCACTCTCTGTCTCTATCTTAGCTCTGTCTTGACACTACCCCCTCTGTCTTTTCTTTGTTATGACTTTAAAGCCAAAATAGCGCTCCCTGTTCGTTTCTCCTGCTCGGCTTTCTATCTCCCGGGCCTCTGTCCGCTCGAGTCCCTCTTCTAGTGTTACACAATCATTGCATAATGCCTAAAGGGGAGGTGGCCACCTATTCGCAACATAAGATTGCCTCGGCCCTTGAAATCCCTCAGAATCCCAAACGTGGTCTTTTTCTGCTAACATAAGAAAATGCATGCATAACTGTGAATTTCCGCCAAAATGCAATTCATTTCGGACTTCAAAAGTCTTTAAATATGGTCTATTCCCCTATCAGTTCTATCCTCCATCGCTATCACAAGTCACTTCAGCATTGCTCCAAGGTTCCCCTTTGGATTTTTGAAGTATGTTAAAAAATCACGAAAAATGCATTAAAATGGCCTTTCTCCGGACTTCAAACAATATATAATAGCCTTAAGGGATCCTTTTGGGTATGGCTTATCACATCAACCTCCTTCGCATTTTGTTTAATAACTGAAACTGTGAAAAATGCATTAAAATTGGCTTTTCCATGGATCTCAAATCTTATGAAATATTATTTATAATCTCGTCGGGTCCAGTTCATCAGGTCGCACATATTGGTTTCCCCGATTGCGATATCGCAATCGCTCATCGCAATAACCCACAGGCCATTGTAAGCACTCCTACAACCTCTGATAGTGATCTTGCGATGTAATATGGGTCGTCAGTCTACGCGCTTGATCGACAGTCCATATTAGCTCCGCCAATCGTCGTCGCCATACATATATGTTAAGTGCCGATATCTCTGTCTATGATTGCCGATTGCGATTACTGATCAGATCTAGACCGTTGATCAGCTAGACCTGATGGCTACTGTGCATCTACTATTCCACGCCTCCATACACTGTTTATTCGTAGTTTTCTTTGGTTTTTACCTCACGATCGTGTTTTTCAGCCCTTCTAAAGGCTCTTAGAATGCAGTTGTGTTGATCTTTGGCATGATTTTTTGAGTTCTTAAAACTTATAGAGTGTTCTTGGATCCATTTGGATCATGCCTTCCCATTGAAAAAGAATTTTGGACCACCAAAAGATGGTTTTCAAGCATCACTTAAGTGAGAGTACCGCTGCTTCACTTGCCCAATCTCTATCCATTTTGCACTGCTGGGTTTTGAACCTTTGAGTCCAGTTCTTAGGTACTCAACATCCTCTCTACACGTAGTTTTCACCTTCCTATCCATAATTGTATCTTTCTGCAACTCATTGAGATATTCAGGCAATAGATCATCAATAGAAGGAAATTGACTTTTCTCTTCACGATCTTCAATTAATGAAGGTTCAAAGAGTCTTAAATTTTCTGCATTAACTACTGAATAGATGTGCATGTATGATGGAAAATCAAGGTAGAAGGCATTCTCACCAATTTTCTCGAGTACCTTAAAAGGCTCATAACTTATTGGCTTTAGTTTCTTTCCTTCACCTTGCATTCTGTCCTTGCTAATATACAGCCAGACTTGATCACCAACTTGGAAGTTGTGCTCTACCCGATGTTTATCATTCCTTGCCTTGTACTTGGCTTGGCTATTTTCCAGCTGTTCCTACACTACCTGATGAATTTTCTAGATTTGTTTGATGAACCTGGTTGCTTTGTCCACATCACTGTGTCCAACAACTGCTATGTCTTTTTCAAAGAAAAAATCCAAGGGAGACCTTGGTATAAAACCAAAATAGGTCTCAAAAGGAGATCTCTGTGTAGAAGAATGTTTAGCACGGTTTTAAGAATGTTGCACATAACATAAATGTTCATCCCAAAGCTTGGGATGCTTGCTGCAATAACCCCTGAGCAACTGGATTACTGTCTTGTTGACTACCTCTGTTTGGCCATCGATTTGTGGGTGAAAGGTTGTGCTCTTCTTCAATCTGGTGTCCATTAATTCCCACAGACTTGACCAAAACTTCCCAACAAATCAGGAGTCTCGATCAGATATTATGGAAGTGGGTAACCAAAATGCACCCAAATATGCTGAAAGAACATCTTCACTGTTTGTTCAGCTGTAATCTGCTTATTACAAGGTATTAAAATACACATTTTGTTGAACCTATCCACAATAACATATAAATAGTCATATCCCTTTCTAGATTTTAGAAATCCCCCAACAAAGTCCATGGAAATACTTTCCCAAGGACGTGAAGGGACTGGTAGTGGAGTGTACAAGCCTAGTTTTCTATTGTTGGGCTTACTTTTAGCACACATGGTACACCCTCTTACATATCTAGAAACTGTTTCATGCATTCTTGGCCAATAACAGTATCTTTGCAGCTGTGCAACCATTTTACTTACACCAAAATGACCTGATATCAGAGAAGTATGTGCTTCCCTAATTATGTTGACTCTTTTAGTTTGTGGAATGCATAGCTTTCCCAAATGATACAAGAGTTGGTCTTTAACATAGTAATCCAATTCTTTTGCCTTTTTCCATTACTTAAAGCTGCATATACATCTTTAAAGTCTATATCTTGAGCATATTGTTCAATGTAGCTTTCATGCATGATCGAGTTATGCTTAAGTATAGTAGATGCATTTATGATTGGTTTGGACAACATATCTGAAACTTTATTGTGTATGCCCTTTTTATATTTGATGACTAAATGGAACTGCTGTAGGAAACCCATCCACCTATAGTGTCTTGATTGCTGCAATTTAGTTTGTGAGTGCAAATACTGAAGTGGTTGATGGTCAGTATGTATAATTGTTTCTTTGCCTTTTAAGTAGTGTTTCCACTTTTTCACACTCTGGACCAATGCATACAATTCTTTATGATATGTAGGATAATTAACTACTACAGAATTAAAAGTCTCAAAATGGTAGCATATGGGTTTACCATGTTGCATCAACACTGCTCCCATGGCATAGTCACTGGCATCGGTTTCGATCTCAAATGGTTGTTGAAGATTTGGCAATGCTAGTATTGGTGTTGTACTAATTTTTCTTTCAATGTGTTGAAGGCTTTCTGTTGTTTTCCTCCCCACTGAAACACCTTGTTCAATCCTGTTAAAGCATGTAAGGGAGCTGCAATTAGGGAAAAATTAGCAATAAACTTTCTCCAATACTATGTTGCTCCTAGGAAGCTTCTAACTTTTGTAGCAGATTTGGGTTTAGGCCAGTTTACAATGACTGCAACCTTAGAGGGATCTATCTTCAATTCACCACCCCCTACAATATGACCCAAATAATTCAAAGATGTTTTACCAAATTCACATTTTGATAATTTAACATAGAGATTTTCTTTCTTCAGAACATCTAGAGTCTGCTTTACATGCTTCAAATATTCTTCCCATGTTTTACTGAAAACAAGAATTTCATCCAAATATACAATCACAAAATCATCAATAAAAGCCCTAAGTACATCATTCATAACTCTCATGAAAGTGGCAGGAGCATTAGTTAAGCCAAAAGGCATATCTAGCCATTCATACAACCCTTGCTTTGTTTTGAAAGCAATCTTCCATGCATCTTGCTCTGCTACTTTGGCCTGATGGTAACCACTACGCAAGTCCAACTTGGAAAAGTAAACAGCTTCTTTCAGCTGATCCAATAGATAATCAATGTGAGGAAGGGGATAACGATTCTTGATCGTTATTTTATTCAGTGCTCTATAATCAATGCACCTCCTCCACGAACCATCCTTCTTCCTCACCAACATGATTGGAGATTTGCATGCTGATGTGCTTGGTCTTATGAACCCTTTCTCGAGTAGCTCCGGTACCTGCTTCTTGATCTCTGCATTCTCTAAAGCAGATAACCTGTACATTCCGATGTTAGGCAATAGAGAATCTTGCTACAAATTAATATCATGTACAATTTCCCTTTTTGGTGGCATACCTTTAGGTTCTTGAAATAGGATATCATATTCTGAAACAACTTTTCCTAAATAAGCTTGTTGTTTAGCATTATAGCCTTCAAATACATTGGTTTTATCAGTTTCCTTTTCCTTTACAACCATTAGTAAAAATTTCTTGCATGAATTTACAATTCTTTTCATCTGCCCTAAGTTTATGAGAGTATAATTATTCTTGAGTTTATGAGCTCTTACAATATATTCAATTCCATCTTTAACGAGTTGATACTTATTTTCAGCTCTATAGAAAATGACTTTTCTATCATACAAGTAAGGACTTCCTAAAACAATTCCACATATATCCAAAGGAACGATATCTAACTCAACTTCATCTACAAATGCTGACCCAAAAGAAAACCTAAGTTTACATTGTCTAGTCGCTTGTAGCTTTGCTTTATCACATACCCAACCTAATGGATATGGCTTCTTATGAGGTGTGGTTAGTAATCCTAGCATCTTTACAATTGCTTCAGAAATTAAGTTTACTTGTGAGCCACTATCAAACAAAGTATCAATCTTTTGATGCTTGGAAATAACTCTAATATGAAAAAGCTCATGTCTTTTCCTCTCATTTTCTTCACTATCAATAGTTTGTGCAAAATTACTAGTAGATGCTTTAGAATTTTCACCTTTTATACCTGTGGCTGCGATTGTTGTTTCATCACCTAAGTCTGACCTCAAATCTTTCTGTATAGTAGCATAAGTCTTCTTCTTGTTGCCATTGAACTTCTTGGGTTTCAGCTTCGGATGCAAAGACCAACAATGTTCATCATCATGTCCATCCTTCTTGCAGTGAGTGAATGAAGGTTTGGCCTTTTATACAGCATTTGCCTTCCTCTCTTTCCATTTCTGCTTCCTCTTCTCCTTGTTCTTGCATGTAGTGGGTTTTGATGATCCCTCAATCTTTGGGTTCACATTCTTTCCTCTAGCGTCTAGATGGGTAGCCTGAACAGATACCTCATCTATGCTAGTAGGGTTAAACATGAGAATGGTATGCCTCAAATAGCTGTGTAGACCACCTATATACTTCAGCAAAGTTTCAGTGAGTCTAAAGAAATGCCTAGAATCAAAGTTCTTTTTCTAAATTATTGGGTGTAGCTTTGTACACTTTTCCCCTTTAGTTGGCGAAGGGTTTTCCAACTCATCATAGCTTGATGCATATAAGCTAGTGGATAGAATTGTTTTTTAATTGCAGAAACAAATTCACTCCAGACAGAAAGAATTTTACCATACTTCTTCAAGTCAGCTTGTGTCCTGCCTTCCCACCATACCAAGGCAATTCCTCGAAGGCGTAGGCTGGCCAGATGCATTTTACTCCTATCTGAATTAATGCTTTGCACCCTACAATACACATCAATCTGTCTAATCCAGTTATCTAGCTTCTCTGCATTTAATTCTCCATCATATATTGGCAAATCAAATTTAACATCTAATTTAATCAGAGATGTTTTCTTCTTTTTATTTTCAGGGCTGTCAGGAGGTGTGCACAAAGGAGTCTCTTTTCCTTTCCCTTTGCCTTTAGAATAGCCATCTATAAGATATTATTTTGTTCCTTTGTCTTGTTTGGAGGTTGAAGAGTCTTCACTTCAACCTTTCTTAAATTCTCGATACATTTCTTCTACCATGGCTCTCATGGTCATGAAACTATCCATGAACTGAGAGTCTGATTCCAAGGGATTTTCTTCTACCATTTCCCTCCTAGGATAGAATCTACCAATTTTTGGGTTAGCTTCAACCAGTTCTCCTTCTCCTAATTTGAGCTTTGACCTAGTTATCATTCACCAATCTAGCACAAGCATGTCTAACCTTAGTAAACCTAAAGCTCTGATACCATTTGATCTGGTAATGAGATCTAAGACAATTAATAAGGTTTTACAGACTCATGTGCATGGGTTTGTCTATGTTATTTTATGCAATGGATCGACAAGATTACGAAACAAACAAACAATGAAGCAGTAAACAAAACATAATAAACAACACATAACACAAAAATTTAATAAGGAGTTCACCCAATACTCTTGGGCTACATCTCCTGGTCCAGCCTTCAGTGGTGGCCTCTCTATTATGTCTTCAAGAAGAGTTTTTACAATAGTATGAGATCAATTTGAGGCTCAATACACAACAAGTATAACAGTAAGAGTTTGGTTGAACCTCTCAAGATTTCTCTGAGTACACAGACTCTTTGAATCACTCTCTATCTCTGTCTTAGCTCTGTCTCGACATTGCCCCCTCTGTCTTCTATTTGCTATGGCTTTAAAGCCAGAACAACACTGCTTGTTCGTTTCTCTTGCTCGTCTTTCTGTCTCCTGGGCCTCTGTCCACTCGAGTCCCTCTTCTAGTGTTACACAATCATTGCATAATGCCTAAAGGGGAGGTGGCCACCTATTCGCAATGTAAGAGTGTCTCAACCCTTGAAATCCCTCAGAATCCCAAACGCAGTCATTTTCTGCCAACACAGGAAAAATCATGCATAATTGTGAATTTCAGCCAAAACGAAATTCATTTTAGACTTCAAAAGTCCTTAAATATGGAATATTCTCCTATCGGGTCCGTCCTCCATCGCTATCGCAAGTCGCTTCGGCCTTGCTCCAAGGTTCCCCTTTGTATTTTTGAAGTATGTTAAAAAATCGCAAAAAATGCATTAAAATGGCCTTTCTCCGGACTTGAAACAATATATAATAGCCTTGAGGGAACCTTTCGGGTCCAGCTTATCACATCGGCCTTCATCCTTCGCATTTCGTTTAATAATTGAAATTGCGAAAAATGCATTAAAATTGGCTTTTCCATGGATCTCAAATCTTATGAAATATTATTTATAAGCCCATTAGGTCCGGTTCATCAGGTCGCACATAATGGTTTCCCCGATTGCGATATTGCAATAACCCCCGAGTTGTTGTAAGCGCTCCTACAACCTCTGATAGCGATCCTGCGATGTAATATGGGCTGTTGATCTACACGCTTGATCGACGGTCCATATTAACTCCGCCAATCGCCTCGCCATACATATATGTTAAGCGTGGATATCTCTGTCTGCGAGTGCTGATTACGATTGCTAATCAAATCTGGACTGTTGATCGGCCAGATCTGATAGTTACTATGCATCTACTATTCCACGCCTCCATACTCTGTTTTATTCACAGTTTTCTCTGGTTTTTACCTCTCGATAGTGTTTTTCAGCCCTTCTAAAGGCTCTTGGCATGCAATTGTGTTGATATTTGGCATGATTTTTCGAGTTTTTAAGACTTGGAGAGTGTTCTTGGATCCATTTGGATCAACATTTAACACAATAATTTTTTGGTGAAAGCCACAACTAAAAATATCTTCTATATATATTGCATTAATCAAAAAATATGCGAAGATTACTATACCTTTCTCAAGCTCTGTACAATCTCAATCTAGCTCACCGCTTCACAAACCTGCTCAAGCCAATACTTAGCCAAATGTGCTACCTACCAAGCTCTTATTTCCTTGCACAGTTTCCTAGGGAATTAGCCCATATTTAATTGGGAAATTCATCATCTGTAGCTATCAAATCCATCATAGACCTTCCTTTGATTGCACGCACCACCTATACAATTTAGATGATTATACAACTAATAGTACATTGTCCCTGAACTCCAATCTCAACTGGGTATTTCTCTAATCTGACATGCATGAGTTAATTATGAGTGAATCTTCAGTTTATTGGTTGAGCAGTGCTAGTTACACCCCACTAGTGAATCTCCCACTGATTCCTCCATCAGTTGGAACTAGTTTCACTGAATTTAACTCAGTTAAACTAAGTTAAATAATTACAATTCAAAATAACTCAAAGTGGGCCCCTAAAATTTAGGAACCGCTCTACATGACTCTAGATAAAATCCCAACTTGAATTAACTGATCCAAATAAGTCAAATGAACTTAGTTAACTATTCCAAGTTTCTATGAGAATTAGAATTAGAATTTAATTCAAGAAAAAAATAAATTAGGATTTTCTTGTTACTATTTTCAACAATGATAATTTGTCTCAGGGGTTGGGCACCTGGATGAGTTGGTTGTCTTCTGAAGGTTGTTTAGCTCCTAAGAGAAGTCAGTTTGGTTTTTTTTGTTGGTTCCACTTCCTTAACTATCCATGGGGAGTTGAATCACATTATAATAACTCTTCTTTACATGTTTACCTTAGTGGACCGGTTATATTGGGTAAATGTGGGAGGAGGATGTTACAGAGTGGTATCAGAGCATGGTTCACCCCTTGGAATGGATGGCAGGAATGTGTTTTTCATGCATACTTGTTGATTCCATATGTGTTCTTTATGCTTGTGGTCTATTTACTTGTTATGTAGGCATGGTTTGAGTTGTGTCACCATGTGAATGTTGTTGGTGTTGTTGTTGGATGTATTTGTCATGAGTGTGTGTCGTTTATGCACTTGTTATGTATGTTAGTGTTTATACGTCATTATGCATACATTGACATGGTTATAGTTGTCATGCATCAGGTCATGGTATGTGGTTCATATGGTCATGTAAGATAACTAGATAATGGTCAAATGATGTTTATGTACTAATATGATTATGTTTATACATGTACTGCACTACATTGGTTGATCTTGTAGACAAGATATCCTCCCCTAAAATACACTGAGGAAATGTGAGTGAATATATGACCTAATAGATGATAATGAAGTTATCATGATAAGGTATAAACTATTCTTGATGATTCTTAGATAAGTATGAGACCCCTATGCTCAGATCTGTGGTTATGACATGTAGATCACATGTTTATGATATGTTTAATGAAATCCTTGTCATGGCTAGTAGGGGTCAGGTCAAGTCCTTATACCAATGTTTGCATTAGTAGCTTTAATTCAATGTTATTTTTCATTTATGGAAGTTCCACGAAGTTCTGTATAGAGGCCTAAGACCTAGACTTGAAAAAGTGGCACAAAATCTAGGGTCACTAACTCAAAACTTCCTCAAAAAGGCCACAATCACATGCATGCCTTGCTGTGAGAGTGACTGGAGGGTCTTAGTTGCATGCACGTCTTGTCATGGGAGTGAACGGGGGTCTTGGTCAACAAAATGACATGATATGTTAGGTGTTGGGCACCTGGGAGTGTTGGTTGTCTCCTGAAGGTTTTGTAGCTCTTGTGAAAGGTCAGATTGGTTTTGTTTTGTTAGTTCCACTTCCTTAACTATACATGGAGAGTTAAATCACATCATAGTAACTCTTAGTCACATGTTTACCCTAGTGAATTGGTTAGCTTGGGTAAATGTAGGAGGAGGGTGTTACAGTGTGGTTATGTTAGCCATAGATAATGATTAAGGCGAAGTATATTCCCAACATATCGAATCTCCACCATTAATTAAAAAGTCAACAAGCCTCCTCCCACCAGTTGATATAATAAGCTTGTAAAAACATCCTCCCACATTTACCCAAGATAACCATTTCACTGGGGTAAACATGTGACGAAGAGTTATTATGATATGATTCAACTCCCTAAGTATATTTGAGGAAGTGGAATCGACAAACCAAAACCAAACTGTACCTTACTTAGGAGCTAGAAAACCTTTAGGAGTCAACAAACCCCTTCGAGTGTCCAACCCATGAGAGAACTTGCTTCTTGAATAAACTAGACCCCTAGTCACTCCCATGGAAAGCCTTGCATGTGACTGATACTCTCCAGTTTGTCCCACAACAAGGAATCCAGGCAATTCTGGCCTTTTCCAGGCAGTTTTGTCTGAACAACCTTGAATTTTGAGCCACTTTTTCAAGGTTAGGACTCAGGACTTTGCCTAGAACTACATGAAACTTCCAAAATGATAAATAGCATTGAGAAAATGTTACTAATACAAAACTTGAACAAGGAATTGACCTAACCCCTAACAACCATGACATACATTTCGTCAAACACATCATGAACATGTAATCTACAGGTCATATAAACACATCTAAGCATAGGGACTTCATACCTATCTAAGAATCATCAAGAAGGTATGATTCCCTCTCAAAATAATTGTATTATCACCTATTAGGTCATACATTCATTAAAATTTCATTTATGAAACAAAACAATATGAGAGCTATAAATCAAGTCTATCATAAACCATGCTTATAAACAACAAATCAACATTGACAAAAAAACCATTGTAACCACATAATAACAAACACATTTACACATAAAACACAATAGAAAGAGAGATATTGTTAACATATGCAAAATTTAAATAGATCAGGGACTTCCATGTACCACCTGGCCATAGATTGGGTTGAACTAAATCTCTCTTTTAGTTAATCACCCTCATGCCATATTCCAAGCATGAATGTGGGACTTACAACAAAGCTGCTAGGGCTTTCTCAGGATTTACCGTAATCCACCAAGGGATTCCTAGGCCAATCCTACCATATAATGGTATAGGGATCACTAGGCCTATATAAGCAAGGATGCCTTCGTATTTCTCCACCTAAACCGTGAGGAATTTTTCCATCTCCACCCTCTAGGATTTACCGTATATCCATCCATTCACCAATCAAGGATTCCTAGGCCCAATGAGGGTATACACAATTAGGCTTTACCACAATCCCACCTTCACTGGTTAAGGGATTCATAGGCCTTGTGTTTCCTCCCTGACACCACCCAACTTAGTTTTGAAACCATCTAGAAATCCAGCTTAAACAAATAAGAGAAACCCCATCAGACCATGGCTTTCCGAAAATGGAAAGGAAAGGATGAAAACCACTGTTACACCTGGAAAATCCCATTCCAATGATAGAAAGAGAACCAAAAACACTCATGCATTTACCATGCATGCCAAAACTAGTAAGGTAATCATTCATGCAACTCCATACCTACAAGTAATCCCATTGTAGCCTCTTTATACAAATCTTCCTTGCTTGCTCTTTTATTCCCTTTGCTTTCTTGCCCTTCCTTTGCCTTCCTTCTTCTAATGCTAGAGTGCTCCAAGAATAATTTGTGTATGAGAGTATGATAGAGTAGAGAGAATAGAGAGAGAGCTCCAAAACATAACTGGAAAAAATGTTGTAACCTAATCCTCATAAGCATTTTTATCAATGAGGCCTCTATTTTCTTCATTTTCCATTATTTTCCTTCATTTTCCTCCTCGCATGCAACCTATGACCTTTCTCCTTCTGTTTCTCCTAATTTCAATTATTTTCATAAATAAAATGCCAATTAATTCCACTTTTCCTTTTCAATGCCTTTGCCTTTGCCTTTTCCAATTTCCTTATAGCCATAATAAACCAAAGGAACATCCACACTAGGATGTTTTGCCCAACATTCAACTTGGAATAAGTGTCCTATGACCTTAGTCTTACAAACCCCTCCCCCTTAGGGGAGAACTGTCCTTGGTGTTCAATGCAACCTACAGTTTGCAAGACCATTGAAAAGAAAACATATTTCCCATGGAGCTTTATAACTTAGCTCGATGTAGTATTTACGATGATCAACTTGTTGAAAAGCAAACCAACATGACAAACATGACAACTTGACAACCATACCTCTTACTGGAACTTTATAACACAAATCATAATGATATTTACATCCATATACATATATACATATACCAAAAGACCATGCTAAAACATATACCAAAATACATCTTCTCAACCAAAAAATCGAGAAGAATACATAGCTCACATCTGATCATCCATCTCCCATGTAGCTTCATCGGGCCTAAACTGATTCCGCAACACTTTAACCTGATTGATTGCTCAGTTCCAAAGCATGAACATCTTTCTCTACAAAATACACCGAGGTTTTGGCTTTAATTCTCCTTATGGATCCACCTGCAATACACACCAATCAATAACATGATAAACATTCTTTACATATCTTTTAAGCAACGAAACATGGAAAACATCATGGAATTTAACTGTTGGAGGCAGCACAAGTCTTTAGGTCACTGGCCCAATCCTCTCAAGGATCTCGAAAGGCCTTGATACTCAAGGATCTCTTCTTGGGCTTGATGCGTAAGTACACATATTAACCAACCTGAAACACCTTAAACAACCTGTGCTAATCTACATTAATTTAATGCCTATCTTGTGTTTAATTTAGATTCTTCTTGATAACCTTCATTTCATATTTCATCTCTACCAACATGTCTAGACCTATCAACACCATGTTCACTATATCACTCCAATTGATGTGAGTGTTACAACTCCACCCATACAGTGCCTCAAAATAACTCATCCTCAGTGCCTCCTAATACCCATTGTTGTAAGAAACCTCAACCAACGAAAGATACTCTTCACAATTTCGATGCTCATGCATAACATACATCCTCAACATGTCCTCCAAACTGTTGTTGACCCTCTATGTCTGTCCATCTGTTTGTGGATGATAAGCTGTATCGAAGGCTGATTCTGTACCCAATATTTCAAATAAATCTTTCCAAAACCTAGAAGTGAACTTGGCATTCCCGTCTAACATAATCTTCTTCAGAACACCATGAAACCTCACTACATCACTGATGAATATCTGTGCTACAACACTATATGAATAAGTAGATTTCACTGCAATGAAGTGCGCTACCTTTGTCAACTTGTCCACCACAACCATGATGGAATCGTCTTGCCTATATGTCCTTGACAAACCTATAAATAATTCCATGGAAATGATGACCCATTTCCACTCTAGAATTAGAATTGGCTGTAGTAATATACCTGGATGCTTACACTCTGATTTTACTTGTCGACACTCCAAGCATCTAGCCACAAACTCAACCACTTCCTTCTTCAGATTTAGCCAATAATAGAACTTCTTCACCGCTTTCAATGTCTTTTCATATCTTGGGTGACCTGAATATGGTTTAGCATGAAATTATCTCAAGATAAGGTTCTTGATCTCATTGTTATCCGACAGATAGATCCTCTCCCTAAATTTGATAAAACCATATGTTGTAAGCCGATAGTCCACAACGTGTTCACTTGTACCCTACTGTAACCTATGCCTAAGATCCATGTACCTGCCACCCTGTTGTCTCGCTTATAAGATCTGATCTTATAGATCTATCCCATATGAACTCATAGCTGCAATGCGATTTACTTGTACTCTTATTCTAAGAACATATGCAAGCCTTTTCTCTTTCCCTTTAATGTACTTGATCTTGAAATCAAACTAGTTGATGGTGGCCAACCATATAGCTTGCCTGACATTTAGAACTGGTTGGTCAAACAAGTATCTCAATCCACTGTGATCATTCATCAATACAAACCTCCTGCTAAGAAGATAATGCCTCCACATTTTCAATGCATGTATGATTGTTTCCAACTCAAGATCATGTGCCACATAGTTTTTCTCATTCTCATTCAGTTTCCTTAATTTGTAACATACCATCTATCACTCTTGCATCAAGACTCCACCAAGTCCTCTCTTGCAAGCATCGATGCACACCACAATCTCTTTGTATGTATCTACAATCTTGAGAAGTGGAGAATTTTTAAACAATTGCTTCAACTGCTCAAAAATTGCTGCACATTCCTCTATCCATTAAAATTTATTACCTTTCCTTTGTAATGATGTGATAGGATAGGAAATCCATGAGAAGTTCCTGATGAAACTCCTATAGTAACCTGCTAACCCCATGAATGACATTACGTCATCCACATTCCTAGGAGCTACCCATTCCATGATAACACTTATCTTTTTCAGATCCACTGTCATGCCTTCCTTAGATACAACATGTCCCATGTAATGTACCTCTATTCGAAAGAAATTTCATTTTCTAAGCTTGGAATACAACTAATGTTCGCTTAGCGATCTCAACACTGTTGCTAAGTGTTCGACACGCTCTTCATCATTCTTAGAATATACCAATATATAATTAATGAGTATAATAAAAAACTTGTCGAGATAAGGATGCAACACACTATTCATCAAGCACATAAAAGTAGCAGGAGCATCAGTCAAAACAAATGTAACTACAACAAACTCATAATAACCACACCTAGTTCATAAAGGGGTCTTTTAGATTTCCTCTTCTTTGATGTGTACCTGATGGAATCCTGATATCAAATCAATATTTAAGAAAAATGTTACTCCAACTAATTAAACAAGACGTCAATCCTCAACAATAGATACCTATTCTTGATGGTTACCTTGCTAAAATTATTGTAATCAATGCATAACCTCATATTACCATGCTTCTTCTTCAAAAACAATATTGACATGCCCTAAGGTGACACACTTGGCCTAATGTATCCCTTTTCAAGCATTTCCTTCAGTTACAACTTCAACTTTACTAACAATGGTGTTCTCATCCTATATGGTGCCATCGATGTGGGTGCTTCCCCTGATACCAACTCAATGGAAAATTCCACTTCCCTGTGATACGACTATTAGAAATTAACTGACAGAGCAATTAAATACAAAAAATATTGTGTAAACACAAATACAAAAACATGTAAAACAAGAGAGACATAGATATACATGCTTCACCCAATTTGGGCTACGTCCATGGAGAAACAACCAATCCTTCCTTTTATATTATCTAGCAAAATGAAGAGAATAAACCTACAACACATCCATTGAAATTTTCTCTTCGTTCTCACACAATCTTTTCTCTCTTTCTCGCCCATAATAATAATACACAACCATAATATAATTCCCTCATATAATCTGAGGGTTTCCTTCTAGGGAAAAAAAAATTAAATTAACATAACTTCTACTGTTAGATCATCTGCCTAATGAATGGCCTAGAATTACTAGGGAATTATAATATTTAATAAGCCAAACTTTCATCTGTTTTTAGCTTCAAGGGTATTGTCCTAAATCCCCCACTAGGGGGGGCTCACAAAAGTCATCGTTTCCCCCCCTGGCGATGATGAAACAAGTGGATTTACCACCCCATTAGGAACAAGGATTGAACACGGCTGAAACAAAAAAACCTATAAACAATCAGGAAGATAATCAAGCTCCACACCCAACAATCTCCCACTTAGAGATTGATTATGTAAAATCCATTTTTGCTTCACTTGTTGGACAATGTCTCCACTTGGACTTTGTTGTTTCTCATCTTCACCATCATACTTGAAGATCAATTGAAATTGAACAGAATATTAATTTCTCCCTAGTTACAACTTTTGTTAACATATCTGCAGGATTCTGGCTAGTGTGTATCATTTCCAACTTCGATTGTCCATCTTGTAACACTGATCATATGAAATGGTACTTGATATGTATATGTTTAGTATTGGAATGAAATGTTGAGTTCTTTACAAGATGAATGGCACTCTGGGTATCACTGTATAACCTTCCCATCTCTTGCTTCTTGCCCAATTCATCCATAAACCTTTGTAACCAAATCATTTCTTTACTAGCCTTTGTAGCAAGAACATACTTTGCTTTCGTTGTTGAAAGTGAAACAATGTTTTGCAATTTTAAGACCCAACTGATAGTTGTTCCACATGTGTTCACCTACAATAAACACATACCATGTGGTTCTCCTCCCGTTATCTCTATTACCTACCATATCTGCATCAACATATTGTTGTAGAGCAATGTTTAAACCACCAAAGCATAATTCTTGATTTGTGGTACCTCTCAGATACCTAAGAATCCACTTTACTGCCATCCAATTCTCTTTTCTTGGATTGTTCATATGCCTCCTTACAATACCCATTGCATGTGTAATATCAAGCCTTGTGCAGATCATTGCATACATTAAGCTTCCAATTGCTGATGCATATGGAACTTTACACATGTAAACCATCTCTTCTTGAGTCTTGGGACACATCTCCTTACTTATTTTGAAATGGATAGTCAAAGGTGTACTAACTAGTTTTTCATTCTTCATATTAAATCTTTCCAACACCTTTTCTATGTACTTACTCTGACACAATGTTAATTTGCATTTTCTTGTCTCTAGTTATTCTCATACCAAGATTTGTTTTGCAGCGCCCAAATTCGTAATAGTAATTGAATTTTCCAATTTTCCTTTGAGCACATTTATTTCCTGCATGTTAGACCCTGCAACAAGCATGTCATCTACATAAAATAACAATATAATATAACTTCCATCATTTTTCCTTTTAAGATAAAAAATGGTCAGAGTTACATCTAGTATAACCTTGTTGAGGCATAAACCTGTCAAATTTTAGATATCACTGTCTTGGATCCTGTTTTAAGCCATATAATCTCTTCTTCAATTTGCACACTAATTTCTCCTTTCCTTTGACCTTATACCCTTGCGGTTGTTGCATATATATTTATTCCTCCAAATCCCCATGGAGAAAAGTTGTCTTTACATCTAATTGCTCAAGATGCAAATCTTTTGTTGCCACTAGATTTAAAATAATTATGAGTGAAGTCATTTAAACAATAGGAGAAATTTTTTCATCAAAGTATTTACCTTTCTTTTGTGAAAACCCCTTCACCATAAGTCTAGCCTTATACCTCTGTTTTCCTCCATCTTCTTCCTTCAACTTGTAAACCCATTTATTCTGCAACATTGTTTTACCTGAAGGAAAATTGACTACGTCCCAAGTCTAGTTATGCATCAAGGAGTCCATCTCCTCTTCGATGGTTGGCTCCTACTTCTTCCTAGTTTCTACCTTCATTGATTCTTCATATCTTTTTGGTTTACCGTAATCAATAAACAATACATAATATAATGAATGAGAGTATCGTTCACGGGGTTTACTTATCTTGTTAGATATTTTAACACCACTTTTAGGTGTTTGAGGTGTTGGTTACTATTTTTCTTATTGTTGTTGTTGTGGCTGCTGATCATTATGATTTTCAGGCACCTTTACTTTTTCTGTGATCTCGTCAAGCACTACATATTATTTGTTTTCTTTTTCTTATTTCTTTCCTTGCATTTGATCCTTATACAAGACCTTTCATTGAATATGACATCTCTGCTCCCAATGATTTTTTTTATTTTCATAATCATATAAATAATAACAAAAATCATTTACACCATATCTAATAAAGGTACATATCTTTGATTTTTCCTCAAGCTTTGTTATGTTTTATTTATTGATGTGGACAAAGGATTCACAACCGAAAGTCTTTAAAAATGAGTATTTTACCTTTTTACTTGTCCATGCCTCCTCTGAAATACCACCATTCAAGTAACTTGAAGGCCCTTTGTTTATTAGATAAATAGAATTATCTACAACATCAACCCAAAATTGTAAGGTAAATCTTGCATGCAATCTCATGCACCTTGCACACTCCATGATTGTCATGTTCATATTTTTTGACACACCATTTAGCTGTGGTGTTCCTAGATCTGTCTTCTCTCTATGAATTCCATCCTTTAAACAGTAGTTATCAAACTCTTTGTCGGAGTATTCACCTCCATTGTCTAATATGAGACACTTCAATCTCATTCTCAACCAAATCTTTCCATTTCTTGAAAGTATCAAATACATCAGATTTATTTCGAATACAATAAATCCAGGTTTTCATAGTTTCATCATTAATAAAAGTAACATAATAATGAGATCCACTGAAAGATGATACCTGAGTAGGTCCCCATACAACTATATGCATAAGCTCTAACTTTTTTCTCATGTTTTCCTTTCCAACTCAAATAAATATTATTGTCTTCTATTTTCCATAAACAAAATTTTCAAAGAGATCCAAATCAACATGCTTCAAACATGGAAACAAATTTCTTGAGTGAAGAATGTGCATCCCCTTCTCACTCATGTGCCCAAGATTATGATGAAAGAATGTTGTATCTGCTCCTGTAGAGCTTAAATCATTAACAAAGTTAGAAATACTATTGCATAAACACAATGTACCAACCTTTTCTCTTTTTGTTATTACCAGGGCTCCTTTAGTGACCTTCTAGGTTTTTTCTGTAAAAGTAGTTACACAACCTTCACCTCCCAACTGCCTTATTGAAATTAGATTTTTCTTCAGATTTAGAACATTCATTTATCTCCTTCAATAGCCATTGGTTTCCATTCTATTTCTTTATAAAAACCTTACCCATTCCAACAATTTTACAAGGTTTATCATCACCTAAATGAACCTATAAAAAATCTCCTTGAACATAGTCATGAAAATGTTTCCTATCAGGTGTGGCATGGAATGAGAATCCTGAATATACCACCTATGCATCAATAATATTCTCTAATGAAAGAATCAAATCATCTTGCAACACATCACATGTCACATTCACTTCATGACTTTTCTCTCACTGTCCATCTCCTTCTTTTCCCTTTCGAGATTTACAGTCTTTCTTCAAGTGTACTTTCTTCCCGCATTTTGAGCACACTATCCCTGATCTAGATTTTGATTTTCCTTTTCTTGACTTACTATGATTTCCTAGCATCGTTCCTCTTTTCATTTTTCTTCCCATAGTATGTGCAATCAAAGCATTACCTAATGTCACTAGAGCTTTTATGTCGCATTTCCTCGCTGAGGATGATACCAAAAATATCATCAAACTTTAAAGTACTAGATACACAGACATAATTATGAATAGCCATAACCATTACATTCCAAATTTCTTTCAATGAGCACAGAAATAACAGAGCCCTAACTTCATCATCAAAATTTACCCCTACAAAACTTAACTGACTGGTAACCATGTTAAATTCATTTAAATGATAAGAAATAGATCCACCTTTTTTCATCTTCATATTAAATAGACGCTTCATAAGAAATACCTTATTGAGGCTGACAAATTTTCATATAGTTTGGTTAAAGTCATCATTAAACCTTCTGTTGTCGTTTCCTTTGAAATATTAAAATTCACCGACTCTGCTAGACATAGTTGTATTGTTACTAGTGCCAATCTGCCAAGAATCTCCCATTCTACATCCATCATACTCTTTGGCTTCTTTTATTTCCCGCTCAATAGTAGGTACAAATTTTTCTAATATAGATAATATTTCATCTGCATCTTCCATAGCTAGTAGATTTTTTCGTTAAATTTCTCTACCCTAAATCTACCATCTTCGGCCATTTCTCCCACTCGAACCAAGAACCCTTCTCTCTTGTGAGTTTATCAGCCAAATAAACCTTCAACTTTGATACCAATTGTTGGAAATTAACTGTAGGAGTAATGAAATACATAAAATATTGCAGAAACACAAATAAGGAAACACATAAAACAAGAGACACACATATATACACAGTTCACCCAATTTGGGCTACATCCATGGAGAAACAACCAGTCCTTCCTTTTATATTATCCATCAAAATGAAGAGATAAAACCTACAATAGATTCATTGTAATTTCCTCTCCACTCCCACACAATCTCCTTTCTCTTTCTCACTTAGAATAATAATACACAACTACAATAAAATTCCCTCATATAAACTCAAGGTTTCCTTCTAGGGAAAAAAACCATAAATTAACATAACTTTTATCGTCAGATCATCTTCCTAATGAATGACCCAGATTGACCATCAAATTATAATATTTTACAAGGAAAATTTTCATCTATTTATAGCTTTAGGGCCACTACCACCCAACCCCTGCCAAGGGTGGGGCTCATAAAAGTCATCATCACCCCCTGCAGATTCCCCTGACAACAATTAAACAAGTGACGTTGCTGGCTCATTAGGAATAGGGATCCAACATGATTGAAACAAAAATACCTTTGAACAATAAGGAAGATAATCAGGCTCCACACCCAACAACGGAAACTCTAAAATATTTGCAAGAAATACATCCTGAAACTGCTGTAAAATCGGGTACCTACAGAATACCTCTGCATCCTCAACATCCTTACTTTTATCACTAGAAATATGCACTACAAATAACACACAATTTTTTCTGCAACTATGATTTTCCTGCATAGATATAACCATTCTAAATGATGTAGCTTTATTCTTACCCTACAATATTCTTTGTTCTCCATTGTTATCTAAGCGCTCAATATATTTTTCATAAAAATCCGCCTTGGTCCTGTGAATATATAGCCAATCCATACCCAAAAGCATACTATACAATCCCAACGGAAGCACATTAAAATGAGTTGATGTAGGCATACCATTCAACTAAAATGCAAAATATCTTACCCAGTGATGAACTCTTTTCTTTGTACATGTATCCAACTAGACTAACCAAGACTCTGCAAGCGCTTCTTTATACAAAGTAGCCTTATCCACCATGTCATGGTTAACATAAATATAATTAGATCCTTGGTTATTCAAAAAAAAAAAAAAAAACTTTATCACAAATCTCACCGTCCATCTCAATAATAGATAATATGGTGATCTTCCTTCTTATTATGCAATGTTGCATAGATCCAATGAATGCTCCGCCCAACATCCCCAACAGTTTTCGCTTCTTTTGCACTTAGATATGAGGCATACCTCCCTGATTCTGCGGATAATCCATCTTGATATGTTCCTTACCACATATCCAACACTATAATTGTCCCTTATCATCACCTTTATTCTATTGCCCCCCAGGCTGTGACCCATGTCCCTATCCAACTACATTAAACTTCTTGTAAGGTACAGCATTCTCTTTCTCACTTCCATCTAGGGGTCTTGTTCGCTTCGGCTACCATTTACATTTAGCTTTGTATTTCCCTTTCCAACCTCACTGATACTTTGTATTATGCTTTAGATTTCTCATAACGTTATTTAAACTTTCGAATGACTTATTCAAGTGACCAAGGCTCATCATACTCAATCTACTCTTTAAATGATAATGGTAATCCACTAAAAAGTCCCTAAACTTTGGATCTCATCTTTAAGATACGTTACATACCCAAAAAACTCCAGGAACTTGGTCGTATACTTATCATATGTCATTGATCCCATATTTAGCTCATAAAGCTCTTTCGCTATACTATCATATTACTTATCTGACAAATATTTCTTCCTAAAAAAGTCTCTTGAATTCATGCCAACTAAACTCTTATGTCCTGATTTCTATAACTTGCTTCACAACTTCCCACCAGATATTTGCTTTCCCTTTAAGAATGAATATAGTTATCTTAGCCTTCATGTTCTCTGTGTAATAATGAAACTTAAAGAACTTCTTCATCTTGATTAACTATGCCTCTACATCTTCCAATTTCTTCAAATCTCCATCAAAGGTAGGTGGCTTCAATTTCTTGAACTCATCTAGAAAATATCCCCTACCATTCCTCCTGTAAGGATGATAACGATGATGACCATGGTACCTGTTAGAACCAGAATTGGAATAGAACCTGTGTCCATCACCTCTCATATCAAGTGTATCCAAGAACTTTCCATCCTTGATTGTGTCATCTCTATATGACCTGTGTCCACCATGATACCTACAACCATATGCCCCATTAGTCCTATCCTCCTTCCCATGGTTGATCTTAAGCGATCCCTATCTCTACAAGTCCGACAAACACTGAAGGATAACTTAATTAACCTCTTCTTCTTTCTCCTATGCTTGAATGATCTTGTCATTGTCTGCCTTACAACTTCTTATTTCTACCTTCAAACTTCTCAAAGTTCCCGCTATATCAAGAGAGTACTTGTCAACACACTGCACATTAGATCTACAGGGAGAATCTCGTGAACTATTGTTAGGGTCCAACCCTAACCCCTTATTTATGTAATAGGGTCAAGTCATAGTTATAGTTAGTTAAAGAGTCAATAAAGCCCATATTAATAATTGTAAGTGGTTGACCCGCATTTAAAAAAGGAACCACAGTTAGTTGCAACGGGCCATAATTAATAAATAGAGTGGTTAACCCATGTTATGCAAAGGACCACTAGTCGTTAGGTTGTTGAAGGTCATTTAGCTATAAATAGTCGTAGTTAAAAGGGAAACATCATTGAGTCTTATTTTGTAATCGAGCTCTGCTCTACTAGAGGTTGCCCCCTCGAAGAGGCAATTGAACATTGCTTTTATCTCTGAATAATAAAATACTTGTTGATTTTCTCATTTTATTTTATGTTTTGGGTTGTATTTCTTCGCATATTTGGCATTCTAGAATTTCTCACAGGTCAAGATCATAACAAGTGGTATCAGAGCACTTTCCAGGGCCAGTGGTACCTCCATTTGTGGAAGACTTTTTTTTTAGGCTAGAGACATGTTTCGACGTCTTTAAACCACAAGATCTGTCGTTGAGTGTATAAACCTGTGGATTTGGGGAGGCATGAATGTAGGAAATACAAGAGGTGGTCATGCTTGTTGGACTCCCTTATAACCCCTGTGGGTACCCCTTCAAGTTGTAGCACATTAGACAGAACTGCAGACGGATTGCCTTCCACGTACCCTTTGGGTATATCGAAAGCCCCCTAGGCTCACCTAAAACCTCGCCTTAGATAAGTCATCGACCTTCTTGCTACTACAGTACACTGAGAAAAACACTCAGGGAGATTGCTCGCGCTTACTATAGGGTAGTTGAGTAGTATGACTAAGGGTACGGTTGATCCTCCATACTTAGTGCCCTGAAATATTGGGTCGAGTACTATTGTTGGACCCTTATGTATATTGCGATCTATAGCACCTGACACTCCTTTAAGACCATAGTTCCCTAGAATCTCTGAAGATCACCCATTATCTTATTTTCCAGATTAGATTCACCAGTTGGGGTCCTACCGCCATAGTATGATTTAGATCTAGTAGTTGGAGTTTTTTCACCACTGCAACAATTATATCCACTAGTTGAGGTTCTATTGCCACAGTACCATTCAGACCTAGCAGTTGGGGTTCTATCGTCGTCGCAGTCCAACTCACATTTAGTCATTGGGGTTTCGTAGGTAGATTTGACCCTTTGTGTAGTGAGGCTTGTGGCTCCTATAGTCTGAGGCCTTTCAGGACACTTACAAGAGACTTGGCCCATAAGATTCAGGATGACGAGCTGATCGTAGTGGTACCATTCACTTGTCATCTTCATTTTTCTGGTGGTCCCAAATTTGTTCGAGGTCACATCAAGTGATCGAGATATGTGTATGATAGAAACTAGAGCTCAAGTCATGGCCAATGAGAAGATCAAGTGCCTTGAACAAAGGTTTGATTCTTTCCACAAAGAACTGCAAAAAATTACATAATTCATTGACAACGCCACTAAGAGGACGTCGGGGTTGCGTCAAGAGGAACATAGTATTGATGAACACCTTAAAGGAGAATCTAGCCATCATATTCACTTCCATGGAAATAACCAACATTCCCACCCCCGACCACCCAAGCTGGACATGTATAAATTTGATGGCTCTAATCTAGTAGTATGGGTAGCACAAATGGAACAATATTTCATTCTGAATAATATCCACGATGATGAAACTAAACTACGTGTGGGAGCCCTTTACTTGGACCAAGATAGATGGCAATGGTGGTAGTGGCATTGGAAATGCTATCCCGAGAACATAACTTGGTAGGTGTTCTCAAAATCCGTTTGTGACCGCTTTGATAGAGAATCTAATCTTTTGGGTCATCTTACTAAGCTTTGACAGACAGGCACAGTAAAATACTACATTGTAGCCTTTGAGACATTGGCCATCCGAACAGAAGGTCTAGGAGATGAATTCTACTTGGAATGTTTTATAAGTGGTCTCAAAGAAGTCATCCAAGCACATGTCAAGATGCACCACCCACCTACATGGATAGATGCTTGCACAAAGGCTATCGAAGTGGAACGTGCTTTAGCTGCCCAGTCTCCTTGACCAAAGTTCATAGCTAAGGGACGCCCCACCTAGCCTTGGGGCCCTACCAAAACAATTAAGGTTCAAAAGGTGTCTCTAACAGAAATGGCTGAAAGAAGAAAACAAGGATTGTGGTACTACTATGATGAAAAATACTCCCAGGGGAATAAATGAAAGGAACCAAAATTGTTTCAAATTGATGTTACTGATCACAACTCATCTGAGGAAGCCCCACCCCTTGTGGGACCAGAGGACAAAGTTGAGGAAACCCATTAGGACAATGAACTCACAGCTACACCAGAGGAACTAGTTATCTTGCTACATGCTTTGGCAGGAATTTCTGCACCTCAAACTCTCAAAATCATAGGCTTTATTAAACATCGCCCTATAGTAGTATTGATTGATAGTGGCAACACTCATAACTTTATCCATCAACGAGTCGCCGAAGCTGTTCATTGTTTTTTAAGGAAAGTCTCTAATTTCCAGGTCTTGATTGTTAATGTGGGGACAATGAAATGTGAAGGCCGATGCAAAAATATTAAACTTCAGATGGGAGACTACCACCTAAAGACCCACATGTTTGCAATTAACATGAGTGGTTGTGACATTGTCTTGGGTGCTTAATGGCTTCGCATACTAGGCCCAATCACAATGGATTTCCAGGAGTTATATATAGCTTTAAGCAGAATGACCACATGCATACCCACCATGGACTCCCAGAAGGTGCTCCTTCTATTGTCAACTCGTATCGAATGGAAAAGTTGTTGAAAAAGGGCCATTATGGAGTTATCGCCCAATTTAATGCCATCCATGCCATAAACCCACTACTCTTCATATTCATCCCGAGATGCAACAGGTCTTTAACCGCCACCAGCAGGAATTTGACAAACCTAAAGAGCTTCCACCCTCTAGAGGGGAACATGATCATAGAATCACTTTGGTCCCAGGGGCACAACCACCAAATGTGCACCCATATTGATATCCTTTCACCCAAAATAATTAAATTGAAAAAATCATCAAGTAACTCCTTGAAGACGATGTTATTCATCCTAGCATCAGTCCTTATGCATCATCAGTGGTCATGGTGCTCAAGAAAGATGGGGAATGGTGCATGTGTCCAAACTTTTGGGACCTCAACAAGCTCACTGTCAAAGAAAAATTCCCTATCTTGGTTGTTGATGATCTGCTTGATGAACTACATGGTGCTAAGTTCTTTACTAAGCTAGATCTTCACTCTGGATATCAACAAATATGCATGAAAGAAGTAGACATTCCCAAGACTGCTTTCTGAACTCATGAAGGCCATTATGAATTCTTGGTCATGCCATTTGGTTTCTATAATTCTCCATCCACTTTTCAAAACCTCATGAATCACTTGATGAAACCATATCTCTGAAAATTTGTCCTCATTTTCTTTGATGACATTCTCATCTACAACCTAACCTGGGAAAAACATCTTCAGCATGTAAACCTGCTCTTGCAACTACTTCAGAATCATAAATTATTTGTCAAATTGTCCAAGTGCTCTTTTGGCATGGAAGAAGTTGAGTATTTGGGACACATTGTGGGTCGTGAAGGTGTTCAGGTGGATCCCAAAAAGATACAAGAAATGCAAGATTAGCCCCAACCAAAAACCTTGAAGAGTTTGAGGGAATTCTCAGGTCTCACCGGCCACTATTGCAATTTTTTCTACAATTATGGTCGCATTTCTAGACCCCTCACTAACCTTCTCAAGAAACATTCATTCCTATGGACTTATGTAGCACAATAGGCATTTATGGCTCTCAAACAGGCCATGTGTTCCACTCCAGTATTGGCACTACCAGACTTCACCAAATCTTTTGTGATTGAGTGTGATGCTTTAGGTACTGGTATTGGTGTTGTCTTAATGCAAGAAGGTTGACCCTTGGCTTTCACCAACCAACAACTGAGTGGGAAACATTTAGGACAATCTACCTATGAGAAAGATATGATGGCTATCTTACATGCGGTAGATACCTGGCAACCATACTTATTGGGGCGACATTTCCAAATCCGCATAGACCATCAAATCCTCAAATATGTTTTGGAGCAACATCTATCCTTGCCACAAAAAAATAAATGGCTAGCCAAAATGTTGGGATATGATTATGAGATAATTTACAAGAAAGAGTGTGACAATGTAGTAGCAGATGCTTTATCGCACCAATTTGAGGATGAAAGAACCCTGCTATCAATCTCTCTTCCCATACTAGTTGGATTAAAGAAGCCTACAAGGAATGGTTTTCACACCCCTCTCTCCCAACTCATTAATAACTTGAGAGAAGATCCCAATTCCTGAGTTGGCTACTCTTCGAAGGATGAGATTCTTCGCTACAAGGATAGAGTAGTTATATCACCGACATCCACACTCAAAATGCGCATTTTGGTAGAGTTGCACTCATCTCCCACTGCAGGTCATGCAGGCTTTCAGAAGACTTATGCTCACACTTGTCATTCTTTCTTTTGGATAGGCATGAAAAATGACATTCTTACTTTTGTAGGTGAATGTGATGTGTGTCAATGCCACAAAGGAGAAACAGTCAATTTACCAGGCACCTTACAACCATTACCAATCCTTGTCTCCATCTAGATGGATGTTTCTATGGATTTCATTACTGGTCTCCCAAACTCAAGAAACAAATCAGTCATCATGGTGGTCGTGGAAAAACTTTCTAAATATGCTCATCTTTTCACTCTACCCCACCCATTTACCCCCACTTTGTTGGCTCAATCTTTCATGGACCAGATCTTCAAACTACATGGAATGCCCACTTCCATTGTGTCTGATCGTGACCTGACTTTCACTAGTAACTTTTGACAAGAACTTTTCAAGCTACAAGGAAACCAACTCCAACTAAGTACTTCCTATCATCCCCAAACTAATGGTCAAACTAAAGCAGCCAACAAATGTTTGGAGACATACCTAAGGTGCTTCACTTTAGAAAAGAAACATCAATGGGTGCAGTGGCTACCTTTAGTTGAATGGTGGTATAATACTAACTATCATGAAGCCAACAAGATGAATCCATATGAAGCAGTGTATGGCCAACTACCACCTTCACCTATTTCTTATATCCCTGGATTCTCTAAGGTGCAAGAATTTGATCAACTCCTACAGAACCGTGCAACCATGCTAGCTCGTCTCAAAGATAATCTCCATCAAGCTCAGAATTGAATGAAGCAATAGGTAGACCAACATCATTCAGAGTGCACATTTCAAGAAGGGGATTAGGTATTCCTACGGCTACAACCATATAAGAAAACATCGCTCAAAGAAAAGGGCTACCAGAAATTAGCTCCAAAATTCTATGGACCTTATCAAATACTTCAGCGCATTGGAGCAGTAGCCTACAAGTTGGCCTTGCCACCAACTTCAAAAATCCATCCAGTCTTCCATGTATCATGCCTCAAGAAAGTGGTGGGGAACAATTGTAGAATTCAAACCAATCTACGTGAATTGGATGAAGAAGGTTCACTCTAGCTCCAACCTGAACAGGTCCTCGATACGCAAGAATGACATTTGTACGGATGCATAATCAAGGAAGTCCTCGTCAAGTGGAAAGATACATCTCCAGAAGATGCAACCTGGGAACCAACCACTATTCTTTAGCAGTTTCCGCAGCTTCAGACTTGAGGACAAGGCTTCTTTTCATGGTGGAGGGCATGTTAGGGTCCATCCCTAACCCCTTTATTTATGTAATAGGGTCGACTCATAGTTATAGTTAGTTAAAGAGTCAATAAAGCCCATATTAATAATTGTAAGTGGTTGAACTGCATTTAAGAAAGGGACCACAGTTAGTTACAATGGGCCATAATTAATAAATAAAGTGGTTAACCCATGTTATTTAAAGGACCACTAGTTGTTAGGTTGTTGAAGGTCCTTTAGCTATAAATAGTCGTAGTTAGAAGGGAAAGATCATTGAGTCTTATTTGTAATCGAGCTTTGCTCTGCTGGAGGTTTCCCCCTCGAAGAGGCAAGTGAACATTGCTTTTATCTCTAAATAATAAAATGCTTGTTATTTTTCTCATTTTATTGTGTGTTCTGGGTTGTATTTCTTCACATATTTGGCATTCTGGAATTTCTCGCAGGTTAAAAGCATAACAACTGTAGTGTACCATCTTGCTAGTCATCTTTCATCTTCTTTATACAAGTATACTTGTTAGCTAAACCAAAATATAAGCATCAAGAACATACCTCAGTATACTTCAGGGGATGATATCTCAACTGCAAGATCAACCAGATTAGCGCAATACATGTACAAACATAATCATATCAATACATAGACATCATTTAAACCAATATCCAGTTACCATGCATGACTCTACCATAACCACGGAAATGAATGCATAACGACATATAAACACGGACATGCATAACAAATGCATAACCGCCATGCACTCATGACGAACTAATCCAACAATAATCACCACCATCTTCTACATGGAGACACAACTGCAACAGTGAACACCACCATACATACACAAGAAGCACATAGATCACAAACATAAAGAACACAAACATAAAGAACACATTTAATTTTTATCTATTTTTTACCTAATATAACTGAATTGGACCTTGCTCCCTTAGTTAGGTAACCGTTGGTGTCTCTGCTCTAGCTATTTAAACAGGCGAAGCTGGATCTGTTTTTCAACTTGTCCTGACGATGAACCACACTAGTTGGTTCGAAACGCGTCGACAAAAGATTCGCTATGTGATTTTGCCGAAGATTATCTTACAATAAAGAACACATGCAACAATATATATATATATATATATATATATATATATATATAGATATATATATATATGCATGTTAAACACATTTCGGCCATCTAGTCCAAGGAGTGAACCATGCTCTAATACCACTCTGTAACACCCTCCTCCCACATTGATCCAAGCTAACTGGCCCATTGGGGTAAACATGTGACAAAGAGTTACCATGATATGATTTAACTCCCCAAGTATAATTAAAGAAGTGGAATCAACAAACCAAAACCAAATTGACCTTCCTCAGGAGCTATAGAACCTTTAGGAGCCAACAACCCCCTCCAGGTGTCCAACACCTAAGAGAACTTGCTTCTTAACTAAACTAGATCCCTAGTCACTTCATGACATGCCTTCCATGTGTTTGAGACCCTTTAGTCACTCCCGCAATAGGGAATCCAAGAGACTGTGGCCTTTTCCACGCAAGTCTGTGCTAGCAACCCTGAATTCTAAGCCACTTTTTCAGGGCTAGGACTCAGGCCTCTTTCCATAACTTCATGAAACTTCCAAAAATGATAAATAACATTGAGAAAAGGCTAATAATATAAAACTTAAACAAGGAATTAACTTGATACCTAATAGCCAAGATAAACATTCCGTCAAACACATCATGAACATGTAATCTACAGGTCTTATAAACAAATCCTAGCATAGGGACTTCATACTTATTTGAGAATCATCAAGAAGGTTTGATGTCCTCTCACAATAGCAGTATTATAATCTATTAGGTCATACATTCATTAAAATTTCTTTTACGAAACAATACAAGATGAGAGTCATAACTCAAGTCTATCATAAACCATGCTTACAACCAACATATAACCAACATATCAACAATGACAAAAAAACCATTATTACCACAAAATTACAAACACATTTACACATAAAACACAAGAGAAAGAGAGTTCTTATTAACATATATAAAATGCAACAAGGTCAGTGACTTCCATGTACCACCTGACCATAGATTCAGCTGAACCAAATCTCTCTCTTAGCTAATCACCTTTGTGCCATATTCCAAACATGGATGTGGGCCTTACAACAAAAAAACCAAGGCTTCCTCAGGCTTTACCGCAATTCACCAAGGGATTCCTAGGCCCAAGCCCTTATCTATACAACTAGGCTCTACCGCAATCTCATCTTCATCGGTCTAGGGATTCCTGGGCCTTGCGTTTCCTCCCTAAGACAACCCCACATAGTTTTGAAACTATATGGTAATCTAGCTCAACCAAATAATAGAAACCCCCATCACACCACGACTATCCAAAAATGGAAAGGAAACACTGAAAACCACTACCACACCTGGAAAAACCCATGCCAATGAGAACAAGAGAACCAAAAACACACATGCATGTAACATGCATGCCAAAACTAACAAGGAAATTATACATGTAACTCAATACCTGCAAGTAAGCCCGTTATAGCCGTTTGATCCAACTCTTCCTTGCTTGATTTTTGCTTCCCTTTTCTTTCTTGTCCTTCATTTGCCTTCCTTCCTCCAATGATAGAGTGCTCTAAGAATACTCTAAGTGTATGAGAGTATGGGAGAATAGAGAGAGAGATCCAAAACTAAACTAACAAGAAGGTTTTGAATTGATCCTCAAAAGCATTTTTATCAATGAGGCCTCTATTTTCTTCAATTTCTATTATTTTCCTTCATTTTCCTTCTCACATGCAACCTGTGACCTTTTACCTTCTCTTTTTCCTAATTTCCATTATTTTCATAAATAAAATTCCAATTAATGCCACTTTGCCTTTTTAATGTCTTTTCCATTACCTTTTCCAGTTTCCCTTTAGACATAATAAACCAAATGAACATCCACACGAGGATGTTTTTCCCAACATTCAGCGTGGAATAAGTGTCCCATGAACTTAGTCTTCTTTTTCCTTTATTGACTTTGTAAATGAACATCTAACCTCAGGCTATTACAAAGCTTTCAACTAATTATTTAAAATGATTTATTAATCATAAAATTTTATTTTTGGTTTGATGTTTTTGGGTCTTAGAAGTGTTAATATTTTTTTCTTATTTCATTCTAAAATAGATTTTTAGCTAATTAGATACAATTTAAGTTTTCTTCCTTTTTTTTTTAATAGTAAAACCGAAAGCTAATAAAATTTATAAGAGTGTCATATGGAAAAATGGTGTTAGATTTTAGAATTTTTTTATTACAAATATCATTTGTTTCTCCATGATTTAACATAAAATAATATTTTTCATCTTCACTATGGAATGTTGTAATTAAATTTATTTAATTACTTGTATTTCATAAATGGAGATTTGTAATCAGTTGGTATATTAGAAGGTTAGGATTTGAAGTCTTGCCAACCATGTTGTCACAATTGTATTTCTTGCTTGCATTAGCATTTTAAACCTAATATCTTTTATCAATCATTTAACTCATATAGTTAGACTAGTTTCAAATTAGAGAGAGAAACAAACAAATAGATTTGCCTTGATGTTATCCAAAACCAAATTAGAATTTGAAAACAAATTAGTCAATAAATGTTGACACTCTCAAAAACTTTATTATATGTTTTGGCCATTTTAATGAAGATTAATAATGATTATGGGCATTATTTAACTATATTTGTTCCTCAAATTCCATCCCTAAGTCCAATGAAAATATATGATCTTTAACAACATTCTTTGGTAATCTCATTCATAAATCCTAATCCTAATTAATTTTCACTTTAATTTTTTAATCAAAGAATATTATTATTATTATTAATTTAATTCAAATTCGAATAAAATAGTTAACTTCTTTACTTAGTTATAATTATGAGTGAATCCATTTTAATCATAAATCTATCTAGTGTCTAAAGGTAAAAAATCATTCTTAAAATGTAGATTTCTTAACATATAAATTTCTTTAAAAAAAAAAAAAAAACAAAAAATATAATTTACATTTAAAAAAAAATTCAATTTCTTTATATAATATTATTACAATCTCTATTTCTAAACAATAAACAAATAAAATATTAAAATATTTAACTACAAAACATAATTGACAATATTTTTTTTACTTAATTGAATTTATATTTATATATATATATATATATAAATAATTTTCTTTTAATAACCATTTTTTTATAAATTATAAAGAATTAAAAATATTATTTTTATAACTTTTATTTTTTTAATTAACTTTTTATATATATATATATATATATATATAAATAATGTTTTAATATAATGTTTTACTGCAACATTTACCCTGCCCAATATTAAGTTGTTTAGCACCTATAAACACAATCATACTTATTTAAACAATTTCTAAACAATTGCCTCAACTTCCTATACAAGATGATTAGAGTTTCATCTCTTATGCAACTCCTGTAATTTCGTTCATATATATATATATACACAAAAAGGAAGATGAAAATTCAAAGAAGTGACGATTATGTGGTGTAGGATTTTACCATGTTTATTTTGTTTTTTAATTATATAAAAAAATCATTATACTTTCTATTTAAATTGGTATTTTAAAATGGTTCTCTTATGCAACTCCTGTAATTTCGTTCATATATATATACATAAAAAGGCAGATGAAAATTCAAAGAAGTGACGATTATGTGGTGTAGGATTTTACCATGTTTATTTTGTTTTTTAATTATATAAAAAAATCATTATACTTTTTATTTAAATTGGTATTTTTAAAATGGTATTTTTTTTTATTATTATACCATATATATAAATATATAAAATACGGTTAATATACATTGATAAACTCACATTAAAATTTGAAGAATCTTTATCTCATTAAAATAAAGTTATAGAATTTTATTTTAATATTATGATATATTCTATTTATGAAATTATGTATTTTGTTTACAATAATGTATCACGTGGATTACATTTTGCTTTTCAAATATGTTTTATTTGTAATATTGAAGGTACATAATTCTCTGCATTGTATTATATTATTTGTCATGAAAAATTGGATAAATCAATTTGGAAGTACAGTTTTTTATTTATTGCTTATAATTTAGAAAATTGGGGTTCAAAATATTTTAGAAATTTTCTTTTGGAATTAAATAAATTTTTTTTGGCATAAAACTTTTGTTCATATTAGGTATAATGGCGTTATTCTACATGCAAACGTATTTCCAATGTGGTAAGAAACATATCAAGTGGAGATCACATGCAAAAGTTATGTATTTTGGAAGTTGACTTTCAGGTTTGACCACTATGGTTTGAGAGGATGCGAAATGAACCCCTACTACTCATGAATAATGGGCTACCCAAGTTTGGACTATGAAGCAGCCTCTAGAAGGATTAAATTTGTAACTCTAGTTGAGAGTTAAAGGAGTCGAACTTGACCCTTAGTTGGCTACATACTATGTTAAAACCAAAATCCACTAGTGAAGAAGGGGTTCCATTCTATTTAATTGTATCTTGTTCCATACTAGAGAAGAGAAACTGAAAGTAGGAGTGAGAGAGCATAATAGAAGGAATAAGTGTTCTATAATAGCCTAAAATGCCTCAAGTCTCGCATAATTCCATAGGGAGTTCCTTGTCATTTGCACTTTCTTTTTCATTGCAAATAGAAAAGAGAGTAGAGAAGCCTCACCTTATAGCTAGGAGAATTGATGTCTGTGTTCATTATGGATGATTTGTGATTGTATTTTTTGTTCTTTATTTTTGAGATTTATTTATTTCCCACACAAGACAAAAGTCAATAATTTACAAATGTTCAATACAAAGGAATTTAACCTTCATATCATAGATTTAAGTTGATTTTATTATACCTATTGTGAAAAGATATCCAGTGGAACTTCTATGTTAGTTTAAAATTAATATTGGTATCAAAGTAGTTTTTTTTGGAATCTCATGGGAAGTTACACGAGATCCAAGAAGATATGTAAGAATAAAGTTTCATAATCCTAACCATGGTCGATGAATCTATTCACATAAAGCTAGATCAAACAAAAAGATAGATTTTTGAGAATAAAAGAATAGTTCACTAACATTAGTTGCAATATGAACCTTCTTATGGTAGCTATGGAAAATAAGCTTGGAATTAAAGAATATGGATGTTCAAACATAGACGTAAGATCAGAGGAGAAATTGGGGGAACCTGAAGAACCAAAATAGGAGTCATGGAAATACTTTAAGTTAGAGTTCCATTACACATCTACAATCCTTGTTCAAGATGGAAGTGAAAGTCAACATAAACACATACGATGATGATATAAGTGCCTTAAAATTGAATCACTGGTTGTAACAATTATAAGTTTATTTTAGCATTCATTACACAAATTAGGGGTAGAAAATATCATTTTCTATATTGAAGTTAGAGAGCCATGCCCTAACCTAGTGGGAAAGTCATATGGAGACACTTAGGCTAGATAGTGATACCCTAGTAACTAAGCGGGATAAATTCAAAATGCTCATAAATTCCCAATTATACCTTATTAGGTATGTATAGGACCAATGGATTTGATGGCACTATGTCAAGTAGAGACAAGAGAAAAGAGTTAAGAAGTGAAAAACTGAATTCAAGAAGATGACCATCATGTTAGGTATCTCTCCCAAGATCCTAGATGTACTCCTCAAGTAGCTATAGGTAAGACACATCCATTGATGAAAGAAAGTGATATTGCTTAAGCCAAGGTTAATGGACAAGGTTTGTGTACATGCATAGTAACTATAAAACACAAACAAAAGTAAAGGGAATTCAAGCGGTTTGAAATATAAAGAGCACCAAAAAGCTTCCAAGTAATGTAATAAGAAGTGTAAAATGGAAAGAGTAAGAAAAAAATAGCCACTACAGATTAGTGCAAGGATCCTATCAATAATTGGAACAACTGTAATATTAATGGTCACAATAAGGACAAGTTTTAGAAATCGCATTTGGAGTTGAACCCAAAGAATCGTGAGAAGGATGGGAAGAAAATGGATTTTCTTCCCATAAATTCAAGAAATCAAGTGGAACATATATTTTTTATGGACAAGAAGACTATTTTCACATCAATGTAGAAGAAGGTGAATTTAAATATCCTTCATGATCAAGAAGAGAAGGATATAACCAAACTATTCCATAATGAGATGTAGGTTAGGAAGACTAAGAACAATGTCCTATTCAACTTAGGTTCACATGCTAATCTCAAACAACATGTCTCATCAACATATTTGGATTGGAGTTTCATGATAATCCTCACCCATATCCATTGGGATGGGTAAATTGTGATGTAGAAATTAGGTAACAAAATAATCTAGAAAACAATTTCACATTAGAGTTGACAATATTAATGAAATAGAAATGGATGTAGCACCAATTAATGTATGTGGAGTCAAGTTTGGGAGTCCCTACATGGATATGTGGGATGAAATGTTCATATGGAGAGCCAACCAATGCCACCACATCAAAGAAGGGATATCATTCTTCAACAATGTGCACAAAGTCAAGTCCAAGATTTTACTAATAACTGTGATCCAAATGAATAAATTGATTAGTTCTAGCAAGAAATATGTTTTACTAATCTTGAGAGAAAATTATTATAGTGAGGAGTTAATAAGGGAAAAGACATCCATTAATGGGAGTACTAAATAATAGAAACAACAACTAGAAGGGTTTTTACTAGCATACTAAAGATTGTTCAAATAACTTAAAGGGCCACCACTCAAGAGTGAAGTGGAGCTTAAAACCCAATTATTGTGAGAATATCCATTCCCAAATATTGGGTTGTACTTATAGTCTATTCTAGAAACAAAAAAAGTGAAGACTTTGTTGTAGTAGTTGTTGGAGTAGGGTGTGATATGAAAAAGTACCTCACCTTATGGGTCACCAATGATAATTGTGATGAAGAAGGATAGGACTTGGAAAATGTGCATCAATGTAACACCCTCCTCCTATATTTACCAAATTTAACCAGTCCGCTAGGGTAAACATTTGACGAGAATATACTATGTTGTGATTCAACTCCCCATGTACAGTTAAGGAAGTGGAATCGATAAAAAAACCATTATGACCTTCCACACATAAACCTTCAGGAGCCTACCAACCCTTCCAGGTGACCAAAAATTGAGACAACTTGAAATTTCACTGATATGGACCCAATGCCACCCCCATGACAAGACAAGCATGCGACTGAGGCCTTCTAGTCACTCCCACAACAAGGCATGCCAATAACTGTGGAATTTTTCATCTAGTTTTGAGCCAGTGACCCTAGATTTTGTACCACTTTTTCAGGGCCAGGACTCAGGCCACTACCCATAACTTCATGAAATCTTCGTAAATGATAAATAAAATTAAAACAAGATTAATAATGCAAAAATTCAATCAATGAATTGACTGGACCCATACTTGCCATGACATACATTTCCTCAAAGATATCACAAATATGTAATTTATAGGTCATAACAACAGATTTGAGCACAAGGGTCTCATAATTATTTGAGATTTGTAAAGAAGGATTGATGCCTTATCATAATATATGCATTATCATCTATTAGGTCATATATTCATTTTCTCATTCATTTTCTAACCATAACATGATGAGAACCATACATCAAGACTTCCATAAAACATCCTCATAGCCAACATATATTCAACAGAAATACCAAAGATATAACAACCATAAAAGCCACATATGAACAAGTATATTTACTTATAAAATACAAGAGGAGATGAGCTCTTATTAATATATGAAAAATGAAACTAGGTCTGGGACTTCCACTTACCACTTGACCATATATTGATTGAACCAAATCTTTCTTTCAACCAATCACCCTCATGTCACATTCCAAGCATGAATGTGGGATCTCATAGAAAAAATCAAACAAAACCAAAACCAGGGCTTCCAAGGGCCAAGCCACCTGAACCCTCAACCAATGATTCCACCTCATGGTCAGAAATCACTAACCATCACCATATTGGTTTCTACTCAATTTTTCCAGGGCTCTAGAGTGTTTGCTCCAACCAGGGCTTCCAGGACTAGTAACTCAACCCACCAAGGTATTCCATAGAATTTATTCAACCAAGGGTCTGAGGACTAGTAACTCAACCCAAGCTGTTACAGGACTTCGAGAGAATTTGTTCAACCAAGGCTTTGAGGAACTAGTAACTCAACCCATAGCCATAAGGAACATGAGAACCAATCATAAAACAAAAGGAAAGACACCCACTACACCATGCCTACCTAGGAAATGGTAAGGCTAGGAAAATCCACCATCAATCTAGGAAATCCTCCATGCCAATAACATATCATAACAAATATACTAAATTCATCTGCCATGCATGCCAAAATTAGCAAGGAAATCATATATGCAACTTGCTACTTGCAAGAAAAACTATCTTTAGCTATTGATCCCGATGTCCTCTTGAGATTTCTTACTCTTCCTTTTCCTTCTTGCTACAAATCCCAAGTATTCCACACTCCTCCAAGAATGCTCCAAGAAAACTCTGTGTCCAAGAGTATGAGAGAGAGAGAGAGAGAGAGCAGAAAATGAGAGCTCCAAAACTAAACTAACAAAAAGCTACAAAGTGATCCTCATAATCATTTTTATTAATGAGGCCTCTATTTTCTCCATTTTCCATTATTTTTCCTTCATTTTTCTCCTCACATTCAACCTGTGACCTTTCACCTTCCTTCTATTTTCCATTATTTTCATATATCGAATGCCAATTAATGCCACTTTTCCTTTCTGAAGCCTTTTCCATTGCCTTTGTGAATTTCCATAACCATTAATTAATCACAAGTGATCCCCATCACTATGTTTTTGCCCAAAATTCATCTTGGAATACGTGTCCCATGACCATGGTTATTATTTTTTCCTTTATTAACTTTATTACACATATTTTTGACCAGGGTTGTTACAGAACCCTCCCCATTGAGGGAACACCATCCTCGGTGTTCAATGACACCTACAACTAACAAAACTACAGAAAATAGAGACATTGCTTAGATCATTGTAGTATTTACAACGATCATCCCGCTGAGAAGCAAACTAACATGAGAAACATAAAAACATGACAACCATAATGACATGACACCCATACTGCTTATTAGAGAGTTATAACACAACTCATGGCATATTTACATCCATATACATATATACATATACCAAAAATCTCACCAAAACATATGCTAATTTTTTTTTCTCAACTAGCGAATAGAGGAGGATGCATAGCCCGCATATGATCCTCCATCTACCATGTAGCTTCATCAGGCCAAAAGTGCTTCTAATACACTTTAACCTGCTCGATTGCTCAGTTCTGGAGCATGAGAATCTTTCTTTGCAAAATGCACTAAAGTTCCGGCTGGAATTCTCCTTCTAGTTCGACCTACAATATAGGCCACTGAATCACATTATCAACATATTTAACATACTTCTTAAGAAATGACACATGGAAATTATCATAGACTTTCACTGTTGGAGGTAGTGCAAGTCGATAGGCTACTGGTCCAATCCTTTCAATAATATTGAAAGGTCCACAAAACCAAAGGTGCCAACTTGGCACATGATCCAATCCTCAAGGAGCTCTTCTTGGTCTTGATGTGCAAGTACACCTGCTCCCCAATCTGAGACTCCTTAAATAACCTATTATGATATGCATAACCCTTATGCATATCCCGTGTTGTCTTCATATTCTTCTTGATTAAGTGCATTTCCTGTTCCATCTCTACCAACATGTTTGGTCCAATCAACACCCTGTTTATTGGATCATTACAACTAATGGGAGTATTACAACTCCACCCATAGAATTCCTCAAATGGACTCATCCTTAAAGTTTCCACGTACCCATTGTTGTAAGTGAACTCAACCAGTGGAAGATAATCTTCCCACTTCCGTTGCTAATGCATCACATACATCCTCAACATATCATCCAATATCATGTTGACCCTCTCTGTCTATCCATCTCTCTGTGGATGATAAGTTATGATGAAGGCCAAATCTGTACCCAAAATGGCAAATAACTCTTTCTAGAATCTAGAAGTAAACTTTGCATCCCTGTCTAACATAATCTTCTTCAGAACACCATGCAACCTCACTACATCTCTGGTGAAGACCTGTGCTACATCATTAGCTGAATATGTAGACTTCACTGGAATGAAGTGAACTATATTTTTTAACCTGTCAAGCACAACCATAATAGAATCATGTTGTATAGATGTCCTTGGAAAACTTGTAATGAATTCCATGGAAATGACCTCCCATTTCCACTCTAGAATCATAATCGACTGTAGTAGACCACCTAGATGCTTATACTTTGCTTTTACCTGTTGATAATCCAAGCACCAAGCCACAAACTGTGCTTCTTATTTCTTCAAGTTTGAACAATAGTAGAACTTATTTTTCACTGTCAATATCTTCTAATATCCTGGGTGACCTAAATATGGCTTAGCATTAAATCCCCCCAAGATAAGCTTCTTGAGCTCACTTTTGTCTGACACATATATCCTATCCCTAAATATGACCAAGCCATCTACTCTGAGAGGATAGTCCACATCCTGATCACCTATGCCATTTTGTAACCTATGCATAAGCTCCATATACTTGTCATCCTGCTATCCTTCCTGCAAGATCTGGTCCTATAAATCTATCCTATAAGAACTCATAGATGTTATTTGATTTACCAGTATTTTCCTGCTAAGAGCATCTGCAACCATGTTCTCTTTAACTTTAATGTACTTGATTTCAAAGTCAAATTCATTGATCATGGCCAACCATCTATCTTGTATGGAATTCAGATTCAGTTGCTCAAATAGATACCTTAATCCATTGTGATCACTAATCAAGATGAACCACTTGCCAAGAAGATAGTTCCTCCACATCTTCAAAGCATGGATGATTGTTGCCAACTCAAGATCATGTGTTGGATAATTATGCTCAAGCTTATTAACTTTCCTTGATTCATAGGATACTACCTATTCTTCCTGCATAAGGACTCCACCAAGCCCTCTCTTGCAATCATCTGTACATACAACAAACTCTTTTTTTGGATCTGCAATATTTAGCACTGGAGCATTTGTCAAAAACTACTTTAACTACTCAAAACTAGATGCACATTCAAATTTCTTACCTTTCCTTTGCAATGATGTAATGGGATAGGAAATCCGAGAGAATTTTTTCAAGAACCTCCTATAATAACCTACTAATCCCATGAATGATATTACCTCATCCACATTTCTAGGAGTTTTTGATTGCATGATAGCTCTTATCTTTTCCAGATCCATGACTATGCCTTCCCTGGAAACAACATTTCCTAAGTAATGTACCTCTATTTGAAATAAGCTACATTTTCCGAGATTGGAAGACAACTAATTCTCTCTTAGCAATCTCAACATTGTTTCTAAATGTTTGGCATGTTATTCCTCATTCTTAGAATATATAAATATATCATCAATGAACATAATAACAAAATTGTCTAGATAAGGTCACAACACACTATTCATTAAGCACATAACAGTAGCTAGAGAATTAGTCAAACCAAATGGAACTACAACACACTCATAATCCCATACCTAGTTCGGAAAGTAGTCTTGTAAATATCCTCTTCTTTGATGTGTGCCTGATGGTATCCCGATCTCATATCAATCTTCAAGAACACTTCTATTCCCTTCAACTGATCGAACAATTCATTAATCCTCGACAAGGAATACATGTTCTTGATGGTCACCTTGTTCGACTGTGCGTAATCAATTCATAACCTAATAGTACCATCCTTCTTATTCAAAAACAACATTTGTGCACCCTAAGGCAATACGATTGGCCTAATTTATCCCTTATCAAGAATCTCCTTTAACTACCACTTTAACTCCACCAACTCTAGTGTGGTCATCCTATAAGGTGCCTTTTATGTTGGTGCTACCCCTATTAGCAGCTTAATAGAAAATTCCACTTCCATGTGAGGCAGAAAATCTGAAATATCTGCCGGAAACACATCCTAAAACTTCTGTAAAACCAGGTACCTGCTCAAGACATCCACATCCTCAACTTCCTTACCTTTCTCACTGGAAATATGCACTATGAATAACACACACCCTTTCCTATGGCTACACTTTACCTACATATATGTCACCATTCTAAATGATGTTTCCTTCTTCTTACCTTGCAAGACTCTTTGTTCCCCGTTTTCATCTAGGAACTCAATATCCTTGTCATAATAATCCACCTTTGTCTTATGAAGATACAACAAGTACATACCCAACAACATACTGTATGATCCCCATGGTAGTACATTCAAGTGTGCTAAAGTAGACATGTAATTCAACTCAAATGCACAAGCTCTTACACAGTGATGAACTCTCTTCTTTGTACTTATAGCCAACTACAATAACCAATATTCTACATGCAATTCTTTATTTAAAACACTCTTATCCACTAGGTCAGGATTAATATAACTATAATTATATCTAGGGTTAATCAAAATAGAAACAACTTGATCAAAAATCTTACCATCCATCTCGATAATAGACACCTGGTTATCTTCCTTCCTATTCTCTAATGATGCATAGATCCGTGGATTACTCTGTCCAACATCCCCCGTTGTCTATGCCTCCTACGCACTATAGATATGCGGTATACCACCCTAATGTTGTGGAAAATCTCTCCTACGATGCTCTCCACCACAAGTCTAACACTAAAAAGGCTTCCAACCTACATCCTCATTCTGCTCCTTAGACTGAAATCCTTGTCCTCTATCATATGCATTGAACTTCTTATGTGGTGCTGCATTCTCTTTTTTACTTGTATATTGAGGTCTTTGCATTAAATTTTCAGTTTGGCTTAGTCTCATATCCACACTTTGATTGCTCAAAACAATGCTTTATATTCCGAATGGCCTCCTCCAATGATAGAGGCTCATCAAACTCAATCATATCCTTGAACACTACCAACAACCCACTGATGAATTGTTGGATATTTCCCTTCTTCTCCTTGAGGTAAGGCACTTACCTCAATAACTCCAAGAATCTGCTAGTCTATTCCTCATCGGCCATAGATCCCATCTTCAACTCATAGAACTATTTTTCCCTGTCGTCATAGTATCTCTCTGATGGATACTTCTTCCTAAATAGTCTCTCAAACTCACTCCAAGTCAACTCCTCTTCATGAATAACTTTGACATTGTTTACATATTCCCACTAGATATCTGTTTTACCTTTAAGACTAAATGTCACTATCCTGGCCTTCATGTTTGCTGAGTAATCATGTAACCTGAAGAACTTATTCATCCCAAGCAACCATGATTCAACATCCCGTGACTTCTTCATTTCCCCATCAAATGTAGGTGGCTTTTCTTTCTTGAACTCATCCGAAGAATATCCCATCTTGGTCCTCCTATAAGGATGATAGTGATGAATACCATGATACTTGTGTGAACCAGAACTAGATTAAATCCCATGTCCACTGGCTCATCTATGTGTATCCAATAATCTTCCATCTCTGACCATGTCATCTCTATCCAACCTGTGCCCACCATGTGATCTTTCAGCAGGACTTGGTGCAGACATTTGCTCAATAATAAGCTTCTGGTTTATCTCAGGAAATTCGGCAAACACGGGGCTCGCAACTAAATATTCCCAAGATGCTCGGCTCATAGGCAACAGACAATGAAATTCACCAAAAATTATTAGAGCACAAAGTGTTTTCTGTTGGACCAACACGTGTAATTTATAGGGGGTTTTGAATTCAAATCCTACTGTTCCCCCCAATTTCTGATAATAAATGTTAGTTTGGTGGCAGATCTTCAAAGACTTTTGAGTTAATTTCTGCCACCTAGCTCCACTTAACTGTCGTTTGGTCATCAAGTCATGAATAGTAACTCCAATGGTCATTATCCTATTGCGCTGTGTAGGTACCTTCCCCCATGGCGCAACTTCCTAGGTTTCATCTTCATCATTCTTCTCGCAGCCTGCTCATTGTGTTGTTCTCCAAGATGGGTAGTGTAGTTTATAGTCACACACTCCCTTGCAACTTCCTGGAGCACTAAGACTATCTTGCTGCCATATAGTCATTGTGCAGGATCCCTTGTATACAACTTCAACCTACTCCCATTCACTCTTCTCGGGAAGGGTTCCCCATTCAACTTTGCGAGCTGAAGTACACCTCCACCTGTAATTTCTTTGACGATATATGGCCCTAACCAATGCATCTGGAATTTACATGGAAATTTAGTGAATTTATTATCATATAACAAGAGAAGATTGTTTACCTTGAATGTGTGAAGCTTGATGTGGCGATCATGCCATGATTTTTCATGTTCCTTCTGTACTTCTTGATGAAATCATGCCAAAAATTGATCTTCTTTGAGCTCCATCAGCTGCGCGAGCCATTCCTCCAAGGCCTCGCGATCTGCCAGATCCGTCCGATCTGCTATGCACAGAGTAGGCACAATATACTCCATTGACATTACGGCTTCGACCCCATATACTAATCTGAACAACGTTTGCCTTGTTAGCTTCTTATAAGTGTTGGAAATAATATTGAGAGGGGGAGGGGGGTGAATCAGTATTAGCAAATCAATAACTTTCTCATTTCAATAACCAAATTCATATACTCTACTTCAGTTAAGGGAACTCGCGTGTACGCGCAACTGTGTTTAATGCAACTAGCATATATCCAACAAAATTATGATTCAGTTAATTCATCATATGTTGATCTTTAATTAGTGCATCAGAACTTCATTAACCATATAAATAGTAACCAGCTGCAGTAAAAATAGAACAAATCATCACACACATGAACACCAAGATATAAGGTGGAAACCCAATGTGGGACAAAAACCACCTGCTGTTGTCTTCCTTTAATATAAGAAAACTTGTTTACAATCTTGTACTAGTGCAGACTCATACCAGTATGCAGGCACCCACCTGCAGAGGTCTACAACCTTCTCTCATTCTCTAGCTTCTATTGGAAGGGAGCTACAACCCCCTGGCTCTTGTACTAGCCGATATATTTACTAGTACGTAGGCCTCAGCCTACTGAAGGATAAAACCTTCACTCTTCCTCCAAGGACCACGTTTCATAAACTTTCAGACTGGATACACTTGGAACACAACACCACAATTTGAAAGGCCACGTTTCATCCAATTTTCATACTAGACCCATCAACAACATTTAAGCTCAAAATCAATCACCACTACAATACAACCATTGCATTAACCAATCATCATTCTCTGAATCACCCACAACTGAATCACTCAGTCAACAAAACACAGTCACCATAACACAAAGCAGAACCCAGATCTCTGTAACAGTAATCAGAAGCAATTGATACTTCAACCATCAAGTTCATAAGGTATATGCTACTTGTTGTGTAGAAACAGTGTGTATACACCCTTTTACAGAAGGGAACTAGCGTGAAGATCTAAAAATAATTACTTATACCTTCACTGCAATTTTCTACTTCAGACATACCCATATCATCAAATATAAAGGATAAAACACGTGTCAATATTCAGATCTGAACTATTCATGATCATACCATATAATGATAATGTGTTTTAGTCTTCATGATCCTGGTCCATCAACCTTCATTCACCACATAAGTGCATCCTTAGTAAGGCATCACAAACCCATAACCTGCATACTAGATCTCGTACTTCATTAGTTATTCAATACTTGCACACTTGGCCTATTGATCTTCTCCTCCTTTTATAGTTTTAGGCCTTTCTCAATACCATGGACGAAAACCACTTAGGACCAATACCTTGGACCAAAATTCCTGGGGTCAATGCCTCGGACTAGATATCTTGGACCAATACCATGGATCAAAATACCATGGACCAAATACCTCAGACCAAAACTTAGTTTTCCAATATATACACACCTTTCCTTCTGTGAAAGTGCATGTGTATGTTATACGCTCCTTTTGTATGTTAACCCACATGTATACACTCCCTTGTCAATATGAACCTACGTATACCTTTCTCTAATCATTAATTCTTTGCTATTGACCTGCGCACTATGATCTGACATCTGAGTGAGTTGCCATCAAGGACAACACCAGTAACATAATGCCAACAATCTCCCCCTTTGGACTTGATGGCAACAACAACACCAAGTCACTCTCCCCCTTTAACATCAAGGGCCAAGGGAAGACCAAGATATTCTCTCCCTTTGATATACATTATGTTGTCCATAACCCCCCCCCCCCCCCCGAGTACATGTTGAAATCTCTGATTGAGCTCCCCCTTTGTAAATGCTAAGATGTACCAATCCATCCATGCTCCCTCTGAGCACATGCATAGTCTGCAAAAATATTTTTCAAAAGAATAACATGAAACTACAACTCAAATAAGTGATTATGACCTTCCTATCACCAATGACTCATACATACAACCATCTCCCAACCAAGTGCGGATATACCAAGTTTGACTCATCCACCCAAACAAGTGGGGATATACCATTTGTTTATACATGTAAAAACAAGAAATATTACATCATCCATCCCATGCATAGTGGGGTTGAAAATTAGGTCTTTTCATGACCTTTACATAAAATGATATACATGACATTTATAACAAGGACAACCGACCTAAACAAGATCATGATAGTCATCAGCAACTATCATACACCAAATGATATTCACCATCAGCAACATCAAGATCAACAACTTGTATATTTCCATCATTAAAGGAGTCACCTGAATCAAAAAAACTATGTGGATATGTATCAAGATATTCTAATATAATGCCAACAATGCATTATTAGAAGCATATGCTCCCCCTAAACCTATGCCAACCAACACATACCATGGCCGAACCATATCACACTTCTTTTCCTGAGTCTGTCCTGTTGCTTTTTCTTCAGAGCACCACATACGCAACTGTGCAACATCTAACTCGCATATATACATTACTTCTCTTCATAATAGCTGCGTATCAAAATTGGAATATTGAAGGTTTACACTTTCAGCTTCTCCTGGGTCTATTATGTCTGCAAATTGAGCTATGCCACATCTTTCTGACAATAATTCTATCTTCTTCAATACCTTGGATTTTGATGATGTATGCTCCTTTTGATTTGATGTCCAAACTTTTCTCCTGCATTCCTTTACTTTATGTCCAAACTTGTTACATGCATAACATCTTACATGTTTCATATTCCTTTTATTGCAATCAATAGCTTTGTGACCAAACATATTGCAAGAAAAACAATATCCCTTAAAGTACCTGGAATGTGATGATCTTTCTGTGTGATGGTTTTGAACCATTCTACTTCTGCATCTGGCTGCAACATGTCCAAAATTATGACATATAAAACATTCAACATCATTCCTTGAAGGAAATAACTGACTATCACTTCCACAGTTAGGAGTAATAGATTTTCTTTGACTAATTTCTTTCCTTGGTTGTTGATGGGGTTGACTTTTTATTTCCTTGTGGAGCATCTCAGATTTTTCATTGGAGTTTCTTTCCTTACCTTGTGAGCTAGATTCACCTTCATGAAAACCAAGACCAGTCTTTATAATGGGCGAATGCTGAACTTTGAGGATTTCATCTAACATTTCTAATCCTTTAGCAAATCTAAGATTTAGAGTCTTTGTCTTTTCAAGTTATTTTCTTAGACTTACTACTTCACATTCTAACACTTCATTGTGTTTGTCCTTTTCAGTGAGTTGATGTGTCACTGTGTTTATGACTGTATCCTTTTCTGCCAAACTGATTTTAAGTTGACTGATTTCTTTAAGGAAATCTTCCTTTTCTGAGCCATTATTTTCATATGCCATGAGTAGTTTAATTTCTTGATCGTATTCATCACTATTTGACAAGCCATCACTATCATCATGAGTATAATAACTTCTATTACCTTCTTCAGACATCTTTCTTTTTTTATGAGGGCATTCTTTGCCTGATAAATCGATCTTGCAGACAAGGCCGATCTCGCTAGTATCAAAAGATATCTAGCAACAAGTGGGACAAGCAAATCTATCTTTCTCTAAATATATTTTGATTCATAAACAAAAACTATAGAGGTGTTTAGACCCTACCTTAAGTCCAACACTAGTTTGTAGTAGCTATACTTCAACCGTCTGAAAGAGTTTCCTTTTGAGAACTTGCAATCACAAAGAAGCACACATCAAATAACACATGCATAGCTAATATCATAAATCATGTTCATTATGGTGATCAAGGAATCCATAAAATAAACCATAAAACACAGCTTATTGAGAAAAATAAACTTATTTGTATTAAATTTGAAATAGAAGAACCTTACAACCTTTGGTGCCTTGATGTTGTACAAGCTCTTCCTAGGGTCCGAAACAGGAATCTCCTTTACTTTGACAAGCCTCACACTCTTCCAAATGAGATCAAAGAGGTATGTAATCTCTCCTCACAAAAGCTCAATTAGGAAGACTAAGTTCCAGCAGCATTTCACCTCAAAAATATTCATCTTTCCACCTCCCCAGGTTACAGGTCCACCTATGAAGGGATAGAGTCCTCCTTCAAAGGGATAAGCTCCTCACATCAAGGGGTTAGCTCCTTAAGGTATGGGATGCACGAACCTTAGAAGAGCGAACTTGCCACCTCAAGATTGCTTCCAGAAGGTTCTAGAAATGACTCAAAGTGAGTTTTTAAGAATATACTTGCACCTTTTTGACTTTTACAGGGGTTCGCACCCATAACACAGAGACAGAGCGGTCAGGTGTGCAGGGGACATTACCTATAGGTGCGAGACCACAGGTAATGCTAAGAGAAAGTGCCGAACCAGAGTTTTATAGACTTTTGAGGGCTTTCTCCTATTTTCAAGGCTTGATATGAAGAACTGAGGCTTAAGACTTGCAAAGGAGGAAAGTATGAGTGGTAATGGACTCACACAGATTGCAGAATGTCAGGGTGACAATTTTTGTGCAACAGATTACCCCCTAAAGTGCGAAGTCTGTAATAGATGAACATGAAGTCTTTCATGTATGAAGAGTGAAGTACTTTATCATTTCAAGGATCATCCTATGGACACCCCAGTCAAAACCTGTAAAAAACATTCAATGCAAAATATATATATGTGAACATATCATCGCTGAGGTAGGCATTCCCATACTTATATTAAAACTGACTAGAAAACTGATTAACTAACTAAACTATTCTGATAAAGGAATGATTTTGTAATACATCACGAGTATAGACATATGTAGACACAGTATGGGCACAACCATCTGTTTATAAATAGTCCACTGTATAATGAATAACAAAATTCCTCACAGCTTAGATGGTAGAAACTAGATCCAGGGTCTTGATTTCTGCTTCTTGAACTAGTACGATTCTATCCATGTGAATGAATGTGTCAAAGTCGAATATGGTAGAAACCACTTGATTACCAGTCAATGATGTGAACTGTTAACAAGTGTGAGAGAAACCACCAATAATGTCAATGGCTCTCAAAGTACTCAGTACAATCCATGAAATGTGAATAAATGAGTTGATGTTGAACATGTCATAGAATCCTTTGATTGAAGGTCAATGATGCAACCTGTTGTAGAAGGCGAGAAACCTGCCATTAGGGCATGCAGATTCCAAGGTACTGACGATTTCTAGATCATCTTTCTAGATAATGAGTTGAAGTTAATAGAAAGCAATCTGTTGTAGGCAAGCCCACAACACGAAATCATAGATCAATTTTTGAAGAAATATATTTGGCAAGGACTAACTCAGGGATGGTCAAAATGGATGACAGATATTTTGCAGATGAATGGTTTATTTGAACTGACCTCTTGAACACATAACGACACTGCAGATGGTTTGGTGACAATTGACCCAAAGCTAATACCCAAAAACCGGCTGAAGACTTTCAATATGGTTTGATTAACTGTTAGGCAAAGGATTTCTCAGCCCAGGCGAACAAAAATTGTCGTGTTCAAGAGTGGTTAACTGCTTTTCTAAAACACAAAGTATAACAAACAGGTTCATTTTTCTCTCTTTTCCCCCACCATTTCTGGCAAGTACCTCTTTATTTTTGACAATCTTGAGGAGTATAACATTTGCTTGTTTATAAGCTCATCCTTCAGATGAGTCCAACTTAGTTTAAAATCTGAACCCTAAGAAGGAGTGGTTCGTTCTTGTTTAAAATTGAACAGGTCCTTTACTGTTTAAATTTTAACAAGTCCAGTATAGGAAAAACTCGGTGTTTTTCAATTTTAGGGAGTCAGAAGAAAAACTTAATAAAACTCCATGGGTGTCCTTTTTCGTAAATTTGTGTCCCTCAAGCCCGAAAAACTATAAAATAATACTTGAGAGAACCGCTTGACCATTACGACCAAGGATTACTTTTCTTAATTAGTGGCTCCGATCTAAAAAATTAAAAAAGAGATCGAAGACACGTCATTTTATAACCAATATCGAACTTGAAATGACAAAATTCCGGCAATCTTTTCATGTTTATACGGTCAGAAAAGAGCTGTAAGTGGACTGCCCTTTTAATTCCGTTTAACGAGTTTAAAAAGGAAAAAACTCGGCAATCTTTTCATATTTTACGAGTCAAAAAAGAGCTTAAAGAGGACTCATCCTAAAGGAATGAATGGTATAGAGGGTAGCAATTGGTTCCGGTAATGGTGGAACTGCTCAAAACATGTAATGAGTAAGAGGCTGGCTAACAAAACCAGTCATAGCTGTGGTCCCTCAGGAAAGGAGAAACAAACAAGTGAAAGCATATGATCGGCCAAAGAGATGGTGGAAATGGAATGAAAACAACCAAGTCTTATCTAATAGAATTTAGTGGATAAAAACGATAATCACAAGATGTAAATCAGGTATAGGTTCATTTTTACACAAGCTTGAACCATAGAGAACTTTGCTTGGATTTAGTTTCATATTTTAACAAGCTTCAAACGAAAAAACTATGCTTGTTATAAGTTCGCATACCTCGGTATAATGACTCAAATCGAGGTACATGCCCCCCAAGCTTCATTGCATTCAACCAGGTGGATGGAATGAAGGTTCACTTTCGAGATCTTGGAAAGACTTGACTTGGAAAGGGAGTTGTTTCATTTTTTAATGAGGTTGACATAGGAAAAGAACTACCCTCAAAACCCTTGTTTCATTTTTTAATGAGCTTGACACAAGACAAGGAACTATGCTCATGACCCTTGTTTCATTTTTTAACGAGCTTGACACAAGACAAGGAACTATGCTCAAGACATCCAGTTTCATTTTTTAACGAGGTTGAGACAGGTACAAACTATCCTCGATGACTCCTTGTTTCATTTTTTAACAAGCTTGACACAAGACAAGGTACTATGCTCCAGACACCCAGTTTCATTTTTTAACGAGGTTGACACAGGAAAAAAACTATCCTCGAGACATCCAGTTTCATTTTTTAACGAGGTTGAGATAGGAAAAAACTATCCTCACGACATCCAGTTTCATTTTTTAATGAGGTTGACACGGGAACAAACTATCCTTGCCACTCCTTGTTTCATTTTTTAATTAGGTTGAGACAGGAACAAACTATCCTCGCCGCTCCTTGTTTCATTTTTTAACGAGGTTGAGACATGAACAAACTATCCTTGCGATAGGTTAGGAATCAGAAAATAACTGTATCGCCTCATATGCAATTTCGAAGGGACTCAAAGGCATCACGCCATCAAATGAATCCACCTCGAAATTGGAAGGTACGATCCAAGGATCATCAAAAGCAATAGTGTTTGATGAAATCATATGAATAGTTGCAATAGAAGGCGATACGTTAGGAGGAGGGACGGAAAATGTTCCTAGTAAACCAAAATCTTTAATCAAACCTACCCCAACATCCTTGTAAGGGATAGTCGTTTTATCGACATGCTAAACGCTATCAGTAGAGGTTGGGTCAGATGAGAAATAACTCAGCTGGTTTATCATAACGATCTTTCCATTATGAGGAAACTTAATAAGCCGAAAGACCGATGAAACAATAGCAGCCATAGCATTAGAGCAACTGCGACCCAAAAGAAGGTTGTAATCTAGAGGGGCATCAACCACTTCCACATATAGATTTACAGTTTTGCCTTCGACCCCTATAGGTAAATCTTCCAAAATACCAAAAGGATTGAAACCTCAGCCATCAAAAGCCTTTATAATTGTCGGAGACTAATTGAGTGTAGGAGAACCAAGCGATTTCCAACACTGGATCGACATAATACACGTAGAAGCTCCTTCATCAATCACAGTCCAAAATCAAGGTCTGTTTTTGACTAACACTGGAATCTGGTGTTATAGACATTTTTGGGCACTGCAACCCCAAGCATAAAATGTCCATAAACCAAGGGACCCTAAGTCCCTAAAAGTGTTGTTCTAACCCCTAAAGGAACAAGGTCAACTGATTACAGCTTCTCCCAGAAGTTCTCCATGGAAAACTGCTCAGAACTGGTCAAAACAGGATCATTTCACCTGCTCCATAGGCAAAGTGCGTTGCATCTCACCTAAGTACATTCTGTGGGTGTGTTGCATTTCAAAAAGCCCTTCTATGGGGTGCGATGGGTGAGAAGTGACAAATGGCAGTGTCAATCCGCGAGGTGGAGAGGCATGGAATCTTCCAGAAACTTCTCCTGTGACACTTGCCTCTCTGAATTCGACCAAGGATGAGTAAGAGATCATCAATCTCCAAGTGGAAGCAAGAAATATCAAAGGGAAGACACTAATCAAATCACAAGCTGACTCATCTCCCTTACAGATATCTATATATGGATCCCTCATCCCAGAGATCCAGAGGCTGGAACTTTGCATCTTGTAAGGAATTGCTATTAGTTTCTTGAGGCAACATCATAGTGTTGGGTGATCTAAGCTTTGTATGAGGTGAAGAAGGGCTTACTTGCTGAGAGGATGATGCTGGGTTAGAACAACTGGTTGTAACTCTCTTGGCTCTTTCTTGATTATCAATAAAAGCTATTCAAGTTTTCCTCCATACTCTTGTGTCATTTATGTTTTATGCATTTGTATGGTCAATTTACATTTGATCCTAGATTGTTTATGATAATAGATCCATGTTCTTGTATAGTGTTATGCTACTTTGATTCTATAGGTACTCTGTGAAGCTGGGTGTACAAGGAAGAAAGTGGCAAAGGACTATCAGAAGAGAGAGGAATCGAACTAGGAGCCAAGTGCAAGACAGAGGTTGGTCTCCTCTATTCTTCTCTCATCTATCTTTCATAAAGGAAAAATGAAAGTAGCTTTACTTTGTTTGTTTCTAAGGTAGCTACCACACCTTAGTGGGATAAGCAGTTCTGTATAGACACTTTTCCCTGTAACAAAATGGCGACTCCACTGGGGAGTGACTAGGTTGTTTGTTTATCTACCTTGTTGTTTACTTTATAAACTTACAGACGGAGCCTGAAGTCGAGCCAGGTAGCTTTCGAACTGCATTTGCTATGCAAATGCAAAGTAGATAAATGCTGCTTCAGTCAATCTCCGGGTTTTGTTTATGAATTAAACAACTGATTTACAAACTCTCTAATTTCCCTTGTGGTGGCTCTAGTAACCTCCTTAGATCTACCCCTGTTGTTGATTTACTGATTACCACTTGCTCGGAGAAAATCCCTGAACTGAACTGCAAACTGTGACCCGGAACCCAAACAAAGTCTCGTCCCTAGCCCAGCGCAGTCTCTGTTCTGTGAATTTGAACTTCAGCGCACTTCCCGAGTGTAGTAGGTGCGCTGATCAGACTAGACATTGTTCCTGAATGTTGGTTTTTGTTCATTCTTTTCAGTTCTATTCATGAGTTTTGCTGCCTGTAATCAGTATACCTCTGTTTGTAATCCCTTTTCTTGCTGATATTCCGCCTCCATTGTGCAAAGAACTATAAATTTTTTTGTGTATTTGTTGAGTCATTTTCAGTTCTCATTTGCAAAAAGTAACGTAATTGTACTGTCGTTTCGTGATTTGAAAGTGTCGCAAGTGTCGTTTTCAGTCATAGAAGAGAGTCTGATTGCTCTTGATAGTCGATTACCCTGTTACTATTGTATTTGATCTAAATTTGTAGTTTTTCTAGTGTCAAAAGCAAGTATTCATTTCCAAATCGCAAAGTGTTGTGATTGTCTTCATTTTTTATTTTGAAAAGAAACTTGTTAGTAATTGTCGCTTGAAAAGTAATTCAGATTTGCGCATTAGTTTTCTTTTTATCATTCACATATTAAGAAGGCTGAAAACAAATACATGCATGTGCATTTGCATTTAGACTGTTTGATTGGTTTGATTTAGGACAGTGCATATAGTGTGTGCTCTTTGCTCTTTGTTGAAAGAATTCTGTCTTTCTTTCCTTAGTAGCTAGGATTTTCATTGCACAAAGAAGATAAAAGATTGTTTATCATCTTAGATTGCATTTTAGGAATTGTACATCTACATCACGCGGTGAACCTGAAAGGCAAATTTCTTAAGCAAGATCAACTATAAAATAAATTTAATGAATCTAACAACGCTTTGGAACCTAATGCAAAACATCTATAAGTCTAGGCTAGAGACGTATTCTGGCATCGTAAAGCCTGGTAACTGTTGTTCTCATTGTTGGTTGGGTGATTCCTCCACTTTGAGACGATAAGTGCCAGTACGGACTTGTGCTCCCACGTACCGCCGAGTATATTTTGGGAGACCACAGTAGGCTTAATCCTTTATCCATAGGAAGCCGTGTCTGCCGCCCTATCGATCGCAATGCACTGAACACAGCATTCGGGAAGATTGACTGCCGTACCGTAAAAAGTATTCTGCAGTTTTGCGATTGGTTTGGTAATCCCTCTGCCTAGATTTCCAGAGCAGTCCCTTTCGTTCCTTTTCAGACTCCTTAACGGAAAAGGTCCATCTGAGCACTTGTCACTTCAGGCTCATTAAAAATCGAAGGCGACTAGAGTCATCTTTTGATTTTTCTCGACTCTTTAAAATTGAAAAAACAAGTTGTGTCAAAGCGTCTAAAATTTATTTTAAATGGAATAATCATCAACCTTTCCTACGTTGATCTTAGGTTGAGAAAATGGAATCCACCAACCAAGGAATTCCCCTTGGAGGAAATCCTAGTCCCTTCTCCTCTTGGGGAGATGTTGGTGCACCCCATATGGCCACATTGTCACTTCCAGGATTGACAATCGGCTTGCCCGTATGGCTCTTCTCAACCTCTGTCATTCAGAACACCGCAATTCCTGAACAATCGAGTTAGCAACTAGACAAATCCAGAGTTACCCCCCAACCCTCTACTTCCTCCAATTCTTCCTCTCCTCCTTCCTCTTCGCTTGATGGGGCTGGTAAAGCCAAAAATCAAGTATCTGAGAAGAAGAAGGAAAAGAAGAAGAAAGAGAAGAAGAAGAAGGAGCCAAAAGCGAAAGGGGGCAACCAAGCATCGTCTAGCGAAAATCCACACACTGCACCGACCAGGCCTAAATCGCCATGTGTCATTTGCAAAGGAGACCACTATCATAGAGATTGTCCCTGCATCCCTTGGATCTTAAGGGACTGGTCTCCTCGTTTGCACAACCTAGTGTCGTCAACCTCTGATGATCATGTTGAAAACACACTGTCGACTAGTGAAAGTGAAGCCCTAGGACAAAAAGGAAAATATAGATTTCCTTGTAAACTGTGCGAAGGCGATCATGCCGTCCACCGTTGTCCCTTCTTAGATGAGGCTAAAAGAGTTTTGGATGATCGTCCGGTTTCACCATTACGACTTCCTCCTAGATATAAAAAACTCTTGCCGAGTCCGTCACTAGTTGAAAATCTAGCTGACCCGCCTAGGTGGTCGGCTGAAGCATCTATCATTGAAGACGAACCATCTGAACCCATACTAGATGAAAGTCAAAAGGTCGAGGCGGCAGTTGACCCAGTCTTGCCTTCAGAGGTTCCATCTTCAGATGATACAGTCGTCGAAGAGAACAAGGATGACACTGTCCAAATTATTTTCGTAAGCACAGACTCCGATGAACATGGGAGCAATTTACCCATTCCTTTACCGCAGGAAGGAAGTTTGTCAGAGTCGTACCTGGTCGTCTATTCGGTCCCACCTCCAAGCAACCTAGTTGTTTCCTTCGACTGGAATCAACTAGGCAGACCCCATTTACCGGCTAGTGTACCATTCCGAATTATTGCTCAAATATATAGAATGGTTATGGCTGGTACCATCATAGATGAAGGGGATTCTGTGAGTATCCTTTCCTCGACTGCTTGGAAAGCGCTTGGTTCGCCATCGCTTTTGCCTAAGATGAGAAATCTAACAGGCTTTGACAAAGGAACCGGTCGACCGTTAGGGATCCTTCCCAATGTGCCCATAACATTGAGAGGGAAAACCGTTCACATGAACGTAATGGTAGTCCAAGGACCCATGGATTATAATCTACTCCTTGGACGAGACTATATTTATTGCATGGGAGCCATTGTCTCATCACTCTTTAGAGTAATGTGTTTTCCACATGAAGGAAGAGTGGTCAAGCTCGTAGACCAGCTTTCATTTCCCGGATCACACATAGCAAATAGTCATATACCATCCGTGAATGGTCTTTTCACACATGGAATGTCTCATCAATCCCCAGTCCGTCCACTTGATGAGCATGAGTGATTCGGGGGACATGACTGAAACCCAGGGGGCATGCACCCTGGTCTGCTTCAGCAGGAAAACTTTAGGTATAGGGTAGGTTTCCGCGGGAGATATATGACTAGTCTGTACTCCCGTCCGTGATTGGAAGAGGGGGTTAGACTGGAACAAGATTTCCTCATCAAAGTTATGTGAGTGGATTGTCTCACCTTTGTCTATTTCAGTAGACATCGCCGAAGAAGTGTTTTGTTTGCGCTGTGAATAGAACAATCTTTGGTAACCTGAAAGAGGTAGACCTTTCCTGATAAAACAAATGTTTTGTTGGTAGAATAAAAGGTGACCTTGAAGATTTATTTTATATTAGGGGGCATGCAAACCTTTTGGCGTGCAAGCGAAGTGTGACTATTTATTTTTTAAATTTGTAGGTCTTCTAACTCTTTAAACTTGTAGGATTGGTCGTTTCCTAACTTGCATAAAGAAAGGATGTGGGGAAAAACTCAAAAAATTGCTGTTTTAATATATGAGACATTCTTATTATACGACTGGATTAATCGAGCAGTTTTAGCACATAGTTGAAGCTCGTTAAAAAAAATAAACATAAGTCATGAGCAAATGTTTTCCCCGCATTTAAGCTCATTAAAAAATGAACTATTTCCCAGTAAATAACCATCGTGAATGTAGTACTTCAGCCTTTAAAGCCTTGGTCATGTTCTCATCATCACCTCCACTCTGTATTGGCCGATCATTCACCTCCATTTGATTGTTTACCCCTTTTGAGGAACAGTTGCGAAGAGTTATCCTGCTAGCCATCCTTGTAACACTGCTGTGATTGGAAAATTCCAAACCTTACCTGGAGTCAGCTGCTACCCAATTTTATCACTCGTTCCTCAAAAAACGAGTCTCCTTTAAGCTCTTTTCAACTGACTCGTAAAATATGAAAAGATTGTCGAGCCATTGGCCTATCCAGCTCGTTAAAGGGACCAGAAGTGCTATCCCTCCTTTATATTTTAATCTTTTTGGACCTGAGGGATTATTACACAAAAAGATCGAGCGCTTGTTTTGTTCGGCTCGTTAAAAGTATCGAAAATTCATCCCTTCTGTATTGTTTTATACTTTTTCGGACTTAAGGGATTAGATGACGAAAAAGGAATTTTGGAGTTTCCTTTACGTCCCTTTTCAGACTCTCTAAAATTGAAAAGGACCGAGTTATCTTTGTCGTTAAACTCGTTAAAACCTAATAGCGACAAACTTTTCCATAGCAGACAAGAACGAGTTTCACTATCGCTAGGCTCATTAAAACATAGCGATGGGTTTGCCCGAAGGGAAAATTATAGAACAAGCATATGTTATCCTCCTCAAGCTTGAAAAAAATAAAGAGGTACTAGTCATCAATGACTGGGGAAAAATTGGGAAGAAAACTTGAAGAAACTTTGTTGGTAGCAAGTCGCTCTTGAACATGACACTTTCACTCCGCATCCAAGTCGGGTTGGGTTGTTTCATTCACCGGTGACATCACCATGGTCCCATCACACCATCCACATTTAGGATTAATGCTACCAATCCATCACATCAGTGTCGCCGATATGTTCAAGAGAAGTCATTCAGAGAATTCACTTGTGTCTCACCCGTTGCAATACATTTACATTCCATTCTTTCATGACCGCCACCCTGAACCTTATATCACCAGATCGTTTTCACCTCCATTAAAATCATTTGTTCCATTCCATGTCATTGATGTGGGATTCATTAAGGCCCTCCTATGATGGATCACTTCTTGTTGACATCAGCTCATTATCCAAGAAGTCGATCTAGGAACACCCCGTTCAGTACTTTGAAGCTTGCATGCCTCAATGGCAAGTTTTTCACTTCCGGTGACAGGTTTACATCAATGGCCTTCGACCGAAAGATTTTGCGTGGTGTTCGACGCCAAGTACTTTATTCACACCATGTGAATTGTACTGCAGTACCTTGAGGGTCATTATCATTATCGGTGACTCCTCTCGCGCCTGTTAACAACTTACATCATTGGCTGGAAATCAGTCGATGTCTTTCCATGTTCGACTTCAGAACATCTCTCACATGGATCGACTTGTACTTCGAGTGAAGATCGAATGAGATTGAAGACCCCGGATCTAGTTTCATCCATCTGGGTTGCGATATATATTCAGGGAAATAAAGACATCAAATGTACATCATTGCTGCACAGATAATCATCCAATCAAAGGGATGATGACTCTACCAGAATCATCAATCTACACTCAGACGATTATCTGTCCTATGTACATGAGAATGAATTTATAAAGCTGAGCATGGGAATGCCCGCCTCAGCTAGATCATGAAAAAATTATGAAGATAATGTATCGTATTGTATCTTATTACAGGTCTCCTCCCAGCTTGAAAGAACTTCAGATCCTCATGATAAAGCATTTCACCCAACATCAAAAAGATTAACGATATCATGCTTTAGGGGGCAACTGTTATAGACATTTTTGGGCACTGCAACCACAAGCATAAAATGTCCATAAACCAAGGGCTCCTAAGTCGATAAAAGTGTTGTTCTAACCCCTAAAGGAACAAGGTCAACTAATTACAGCTTCTCCCAGAAGTTATCCATGAAAAACTGCTCAGAACTGGTCAAAACAGGATCATTTCACCTGCTCCATAGGCAAAGTGCGTTGCATCTCACCTAAGTACACTCTGTGGGTGCATTGCATTTCAAAAAGCCCTTCTATGGGGTGCGATGGGCGAGAAGTGACAAATGGCAGTGTCAATCCGCGAGGTGGAAAGGCATGGAATCTTCCAGAAACTTCTCCTGTGACACTTGCCTCTCTGAATTCGACCAAGGATGAGTAAGAGATCATCAATCTCCAAGTGGAAGCAAGAACTATCAGAGAGAAGGCACTAATCAAATCACAAGCTGACTCATCTCCCTTACAGATATCTATATATGGATCCCTCATCCCAGAGATCCAGAGGCTGGAACTTTGCATCTTGTAAGGAATTGCTGTTAGTTTCTTGAGGCAACATCATAGTGTTGGGTGATCTAAGCTTTGTATGAGGTGAAGAAGGGCTTACTTGCTAAGAGGATTATGTTGGGTCAGAACAACTGGTTGTAACTCTCTTGGCTCTTTCTTGATTATCAACAAAAGCTATTCAAGTTTTCCTCCATACTCTTGTGTCATTTATGTTTTATGCATTTGTATGGTCAATTTACATCTGATCCTAGATTTTTTATGATAATAGATCCATGTTCTTGTATAATGTTATGCTACTTTGATTCTATAGGTACTCTGTGAAGCTGGGTGTACAAGGAAGCAAGTGGCAAAGGACTATCAGAAGAGAGAGGAATCGAACTAGGAGCCAAGTGCAAGACAGAGGTTGGTCTCCTCTATTCTTCTCTCATCTATCTTTCATAAAGGAAAAACGAAAGTAGCTTTACTTTGTTTGTTTCTAAGGTAGCTACCACACCTTAGTGGGATAAGCAGTTCTGGATAGACACTTTTCCCTGTAACATCTGGAAAGCCATTTGATGAGGGCAATGTGGGGTGTAATATTCTCTAAATCGAAGATTATTAGGTTCGAATCTTGAATATCGACAGCTCCTATAGCAGACAATAGTAATTTACGCTGTGCTGGGCATGATGGCAGTACTTCCAAAACTGACATTGCTGAAGGGGAAACGGCTAAGTCTTCAATAATGTTATAATTCTAAGCAACTCTCACATGTGGATTGAAAGCTAATTTCCGAAGTATACCTTTAGTAGGTAGTTTGGTTAATAAGTCTGAGTTGGGTTTCTCAATCTGTAGTGGATCAGACCCAGGAGGAGGTGTAGTTGATGGGTTTGAATTAGAAGATTCTACTTCTTTACCATCAACAGGATTTTTACTAGCATAGTCTTGCGATCGTGTCATAATCCTAACATGAGACATCATCATAATGGGTTCTTTTGAGGTATTCGAGGAAGAAGCCACCACTTTACTATCTTCAGTAGGAGAAGGATCCTTCAAGACAGTAGGCATTTGAGAATCTTTAATAAATTTCGAAAACTCTACTCGATAGGGGCATTCTTTAGTAAAATGATCCTCGTTGCAGATGAAACAAGGATAGCAAGGTTTTCATTTTTCGTCAATAGATTCATTTTTATTTGTTTTATCTTTTTAATTTTGATTGTTTTTATTCTTCCCCTTCCCTTTACTACCGGATTTGGTCATAGATGAATCTACGACATGGATGTCAGTAGAAACTTCAGCGGAAGAATCTCCTTTCGGGGAATTAGGTAAAGTTATTGTAGGAGAAGAATTCTTTGAAGATTTCTTCTTGCTTTTAGTACTAATTGAACCAATCATACAATTAGTAGTGTGAGACCCTGAAGGAGCTGTAGTTTGTGGAATATTTGGGATTTTTTCGTGTAAAGTACCTGACTGCGTATAAACGAGGTCAAGGTACTGAGCCTGAGCAATGACTTTCTCTTCAATGACAACTCCTGCCTTAGCTACATCTTCAGTGATTTTAGGTAACAATGATTTAACGAACCATTCCGCTAAAATTTGATCTGGAATGAAAACTTTCACTAAAAACCTTCTACGTCGCCATTCATGAATATGATCAGAAATATATGTGGACATGGATTATTTTAGTGAAGTTAACAGTTCTGTGCCATTGTCGTATCTGATAGGCAACTGAAAATGAGTTAAAAAAGTAGTGGCTAGCTGACTGAATTATAAAAAGAGCCTCGTGATAACTCAATGTACCATTTGGCAGCAAGACCAATAAGAGTTCTTTGAAAAAGACACAATTGAATTGAATCATCAATAATGGAATTAGATGCACACCAGAGGTGATAAGTCATCACATGATTTGACGGATCCTCACCTGACTTACCCTCGAATTTTGGGATATCACTGGGCAAATTATTAGGCATTGGTGGCCAATACGGAAGATAGTAAATCGGATCATTCGTAAGGCACGACAAATCAGGTAAATCCAAAGTTGCAATATATGGTAACTGATGGTTAGGTTCGCGAAAACCTTGTGTAATGAGACCAGCTCCAGGAGGAGGATATCTAGGACAACATGGAATCAGATTTGCATTAGGAATGTTATTACCTCCCAGGAAACCAGGATTAACCGGACCAAAATGGGTTTGTTGAGGCTGTTGATAAGTATAGTCAGGGTACGGTTGATACTGATAAACTGGATTTTGTACAGTATGACCAGATTGATACTGTCCCTGGTATGGTTGACTCGTGGCAATTGTACTTGGACCAGCTTGTCCTGCAGGCATCTGAATGGAAGTCTGAACTATAGGTCCTGACTGGGGTACAGAGACTCGAGGAGTTTTCACTGATGCAGGGATAGTAGAAACCGGACCTACAGATACTCTAGAAACAAGTGTGGTAGGTTGAACAGAAAATGTAGTAGTTGCAGTAGCAATTCAAGGCGAAGTCTGAGGTGAGCTAGGCCTAGGCTGCTGAACTAAACTAGGTGCAAAGGTTTGAACCGTAGGTTGGATAGGTTGCTGGGTTGGACCAGAAACCAAAGGCTGTCCAGCTTGATAAGGTAACTACACATTAGGTTTCAAATTCTATTGAGTTGGAGACAAATCCCACATCATATTCATTCCGGTACCCATAAAAGGTTGTACGTATGGAGGACCATAACCTGGTTGAACATAGGGCTGATAATTAGGAGGTACATTTCCAGCTCCTTGCAAAAATGTTTGACTAGAAGGTGGTTGGAAACCTTGAGTTGGGTACTAACCTTGAGGTTGATAACCCTGAGGCACGTATTGATTTTGGGGTTGATGAGCATCTTGAGGAATATGGGGTTGACCTTGGGGTATGTACTCTCCTGAAGGTTGAAAACCTTGAGGTAGCCCTCCAAGCAGAAACTGACTACCTTGGGGTTCCCCCCCAAGTGATAACTGACTAGCTTGAGGTTTCCCCCTAGGCGGTAACTGACTACCTTGCCCCCCAGGCAGTAACTGACTACTTTGAGGTTGAGGGTCTGGAATACTACCAGACATCATAAAGATCTGTTCTACGTTCAACGTTTTAGTTCCATTATTACCAGGTGACAACTGATGTGCAGTTGGTCGAGGAGTTGCTCCTGAACAAATACCAGAAAGTGACTGGTACCCCAAAGGAACAGTAGGAACGCCATATAAAAATGTTTCTGGTGATTGGGAAAACATAGATGACTGTCTCGACATTATCGATCAAGGATAATAATCTCTGGGTGTAGGATGAAAATAATCACATGCAAACAAAGAAAAATTTCAATAAAAGCAACTAAAGTCTTTAAAAAAAAAACAAGTGAATCACATGCCTAAAAAATCTAAGAGTTCAAACCACACACAAACAGTAACTTTCCATACTAAAAACACTAGTTGGTGATGAAATCCAATGTCATAGAATTCAATACAGAAAGGGCGGTTGGAACAGTTACCTCAACAACCTGCTTAATGAAACAGACTGGCACAAGTTTCTTCACAAAACCGTCTTGAGTGAAGAGAACCCCGCAGAGAGTCCAAGTGAGTCTAGTCAACATCTGCTCCAGGTACAATGAGACTCGTCCTTCACTGTCACCTTAGGAAATAATCTTAAGTTTATGGACACTAAGGTTACCAACAGTAACAAATACAACTGGGGGAGCAGTCTACGATCCGATCTACGCGCAAGGGCAGAGTAACAAAGCTCAATCCCCTTAAAGGCTCCTCGACATGACCAATCCGAGGTTTACCAACAAGTGACCCTAGGCTCCTCGACAATGGTTAATCTGAGGTTTACCATTTATAATATGTCCAAATCTTCTATCTTTCCCAATGAGACAGACTTGATTGTCTCCAAGGTTCGGACATGATCTCGTGATTGACTCCTTTAAGATGAGCTTCCCAGATTATATCAATTACAATTGGATTTATTTCCTACCGCAAGATATAGCTACTTTTTTGTTTTAACTATCTTGGAGAGTTAATTACTCCCTACTCCAAGATACTAGCCTAAGCTATATTGGTGATAAGAGCCCTAGAAACAAAAAAGATTACTAGATCAATTTTAATTAAGCGTTACTTTTATGGGTTGTTCTTTAAGTCACTAGGTATGGAAGTGAAACTTTGATGGTGTGAAGACTCGACTCCAAAACACTAAAAAATGCACCTAAATTGATAAGCAATTCGTTTGTCCTTAAATGAATTTCTAGCTAAAAGAAAGAGTTCGAGAATGCAATTCTTCAAAAAACAAATCCTTCTTTCAACATGAAAATAAAAAGAAAATATTTTGTCTTTTTCAATAAGAACTCAAAACAAGGCTACTAATTATGCTCACAATAAATCCCTTTTCTTTTTGAAAACTCAAAACTACAAAAAACAATTTCTTTCAAAAGAGATCTAGAAGTTCTAAGAAAACACTCAAAACTACAAAAACTAATCTTGAGATCTAAAAACTTCTAAAAACCTAATTGTATAAAAGCTTCAATTCTTTTTGAGGATGTTTTACTTAGTTGTTCAGTAAACTAAGGATTCATTCGTTCAAAATAACAAATAAATCAAAAAACATCCAAATGTGTTTTCTTTTATAAAAATGAAATTCAAAACTTATAACCAAGTTCGTTCAAAGATTTGCAAAGAGAAAAGGAAATCTATTTCTCACCAAGGACAGATTTCACAAACTAGTTAGATTCATCAAGAGGATAGAAAGACACTAGGGTAATCTAAGGTTTCTTAGGCTTCTAATCTTTGAGTCAGTACAGAGACCAAGTGAAAACCATTCCAGGCATGCAAAAATTCTAGAAAATCATCTAAAACAAAAATACCAATGGAACTTACTTGCAAGATATTTTTGACAGAACACATGCAGATTTGGGTAGACACTAAAAGCTATAAATAAAACCTAAACTTAACTAGAAGAAAACATTTTAGGTTTTTCAAAACTTTGACAGGGTCCGTAGGCTTCCCGAAGAAACAGGAGTGGTATTGTTCTGTATACTAAAGGAAAAGTGCGTAGATGCCCGCACTGTCTATAAAAGGAAAGTGTGGTCCTCTGAAAACTTCAAAAAAACAAAAAATAATCCAGATCCTAAAAACTACCCAATCCCACACACATCAAGCAAAAACCAGAAACAAGAACAAGTTTCTCAAGTCAAAGAAAAAGGAAAACCAAAAATCAAATTCAGTTCCCCAGTGGAGTCGCCAATTTGTTGGCTGGATAAATCGATCTTTTGGACAAGGCCGATCTCCCTAGTATCAAAAGATATCTAGCAACAAGCAGGACAAGCAAATCTACCTTTCTCTAAACATATTGTGATTCATTAATAAAAACCATAGAGGTGTTTAGACCCTACCTTAAGTCCAACGCTAGTTTGTAGTAGCCATCCTTCAACCATCCGAAAGAGTTTCCTTTTGAGAACCTGCAATAAAAAAACAAGCACACATCAAATAACACTTGCATAGCTAATATCACAAATCATGTTCATTATGGTGATCAAGGAATCCATAAAATAAACCATAAAACACAGCTTATTGAGAAAAATAAACTTATTTGTATTAACTTTGAAATAGAAGAACCTTACAACCTTTGGTTCCTTGATGTTGTACAAGCTCTTCCCAAGGTGTGAAACAGGAATCTCCTTTACTTTGACAAGCCTCACACTCTTCCAAATGAAATCAAAGAGGTATGTAATCTTTCCTCACAAAATCTCAATTAGGAAGACTAAGTTCCAGGAGAATTTCACCTCAAAAATATTCAGCTTTCAACCTCTCTAGTAACTAGCCCAATGCTTCATTTTATAGTGCAAAGGAAGGAGGTTACAGGTCCAGCTATGAAGGGATAGAGTCCTCCTTCAAAGGAATAAGCTCCTCACATCAAGGGGTTAGCTCCTTAAGGTATGGGATGAATGAACATTAAAGGAGTGAACTTGCCACCTCAAGATTCCTTCCAGAAGCTTCTAGAAATGACTCAAAGTGAGTTTTTAAGAATATACTTGCACCTTTTTGACTTTTACAGGGGTCTGCACCCATAACACAAAGATAGAGCGGTCAGGTGTGTAGGGGATATGACCTTTAGGTGAGGGACCATAGCTATGAGTGGTTTTGTTAGCCAACCTCTTACCCATTACATGTTTTGAGTAGTTCCACCATTGTCGGAACTAGTTGCTACCCTCTATACCACTCGTTCCTCTAGGATGAGTTCTCTTTAAGCTCTTTTCTAACTCGTAGAATATGAAAATATTGCCGAGTTTTTTTCCTTTTTAAACTCGTTAAACAAAATTAAAAGGGTGGTCCACTTATAGCTTTTTTTTGACCATATAAACATGAAAAGATCGCCGAACTTTTGTCGTTTCAAGTTCGATATTGGTTATAAAACGACGTGTCTTCGATCACTTTTTTAATTTTTCAGATCGGAGCCACTAATTATGAAAAGTACTTCTTGATCGTAATGGTAAAGCGGTTCTCTCAAGTATTATTTTATACTTTTTCGGGCTTAAGCGACACAAATTTACGAAAAAGGACACCCATGGAGTTTTATTAAGTTTTTCTTCTGACTCCCTAAAATTGAAAAACACCGAGTTTTTCCTATACTGGACTCGTTAAAATTTAACAGTAAAGGACTTGTTCAATTTTAAACAGGAACGAACCACTCCTTATTAGGGTTCAAATTTTAAACTAAGTTGGACTCATCCGAAGGATGAGCTTATGAACAAGAAAATGTTATCCTCCTCAAGCTTGTCAAAAATAAAGAGGTACTTGCCAGAAATGGTGGGGGAAAAGAGAGAAAAATGAACCTGTTTGTTACACTTTGTGTTTTAGAAAAGCAGTTAACCACTCTTGAACATGACACTTTTTGTTCACCTGGGTTGGGAAATCCTTTGCCTAACAGTTAATCAAACCATATTGACAGTCTTCAGCTGGTATCTAGATAGTAGCTTTGGGTCAATTGTCACCAAACCATTTGCAGTGTTGTTATGTGTTCAAGAGGTCAGTTCAAATAAACCATTCATCTGCAAAATATCTGTCATCCATTTTGACCATCCCTGAGTTAGTCCTTGCCAAATATATTTCCTCAAAACTTGATCTATGATTTCGTGTTGTGGGCTTGCCTGCGATAGATCGCTTTCTATCAACTTCAGCTCACTATCTAGAAAGATGATCTAGAAATCGTCAATACCTTGGAATCTGCATGCCCTAATGGCAGGTTTCTTGCCTTCGATGACTGGTTGCGTCATCAACCTTCGATCAAAGGATTCTATGGCATGCTCGACATCAGCTCATTTATTCACATTTCATGGATTGTACTGAGTACTTTGAGAGCCATTAACATTATTGGTGGTTTCTCTCACACTTGTTAATAGTTCACATCATTGACTAGTTATCAAGTGGTTTCTACCATGTTTGACTTCGACACATTCATTCACATGGATAGAATAGTACTAGTTTGGGAAGCAGAAATCCAGACCCTGGATCTAGCTTCTACCATCCGGGCTGCGAGGAATTTTGTTATTCATTATACAGTGGACTATTCATAAACAGATGGTTGCACCCATATTGTGTCTATACATGTCTATACTCATGATGTATTACAAAATCATTCCTGTATCAGAGTAGTTTAGTTAGTTTTGTAGTCAGTTTTGATCTGAGCATGGGAATGCCTACCTTAGTGATGATATGCTCACATATATATATTTTTCATTGAATTTTTTTACAAGTTCCAAATGGTGTGTTCACAATATGATCCTTGAAATGATAAATTACTTCACTCTTCATACATGAAAGACTTCATCTTCATCTATTACAGACTTCGCACTTTAGGGGGCAATCTGTTGCACAAAAATTGTCACCTTGACATTCTGCAATCTGTGTGAGTCCATTACCACTCATACTTTCCTCCTTTGCAAGTCTTAAGCCTCATTTCTTCATATCAAGCCTTGAAAATAAGAGAAAGCCCTCAAAAGTCTATAAAACTCTGGTTCCGCACTTTCTCTTAGCATTACCTGCGGTCCCACACCTAAAGGTCATGTTCCCTGCGCATCTGACCACTCTATCTTTGTGTTATGGGTGCGGACCCCTGTAAAAGTAAAAAAGGCGCAAGTATATTCTTAAAAACTCACTTTGAGTCATTTCTAGAAGCTTCTGGAAGGAATCTTGAGGTGGCAAGTTCGCTTCTTTAAGGTTCATGCATCCCATACCTTAAGGAGCTAACCCCTTGATGTGAGGAGCTTATCCCTTTGAAGGAGGACTCTATCCCTTCATAGGTGGACCTGTAACCTCCTTCCTTTGCACTATTAAATGAAGCATTGGGCTGGTTACTAGAGAGGTTGAAAGCTGAATATTTTTGAGGTGAAATGCTCCTGGAACTTAGTCTTCCTAATTGAGCTTTTGTGAGGAAAGATTACGTACCTCTTTGATCTCATTTGGAAGAGTGTGAGGCTTGTAAAAATAAAGGAGATTCTTGTTTCGGACCCTGGGAAGAGCTTGTACAACATCAAGGCACCAAAGGTTGTAAGGTTCTTCTATTTCAAAGTTAATACAAATAAGTTTATTTTTCTCAATAAGTTGTGTTTTATGGTTTATTTTATGAATTCCTTGATCACCATAATGAACATGATTTATGATATTAGCTATGTAGGTGTTATTTGATGTGTGCTTGTTTCTGATTGCTGGTTCTCAAAAGGAAACTCTTTCGGATGGTTGAAGGATGGCTGCTACAAACTAGCATTAGACTTAAGGTAGGGTCTAAACACCTCTATGGTTTTTATTAATGAATCGCAATATGTTTAGAGCAAGGTAGATTTGCTTGTCCTACTTTTTGCTTGATATCTTTTGATACTAGGGAGATCGGCCTTGTCCACAAGATCGATTTATCTGGCCAAAAAGCATCTAGTAGCATAATGACCAACTCTTCCACAAGAAAAACATTTGAATGGTAGCTTACCTTTGAACCTTCCAGAACCCCATTGAAGCTTCTTGACAAAATTTACCTCATCTTCTTCTTCTGCAATGTGTCCCGATTCATAGAGTTTTTATTTTCCCTTTGTTGATGCTTTAAATGTGGCTTCTTTCATATCTAATGGTCCTCCTTTTCTCATCTCAAAGGCAGTTAAGATTCTGTGAATTTGTGTCATAGTGATATTCTGTAGATCCTATTTTTGTTCTATGGAAAACACTTTGGGTTCAAATCTAGTGGACAAGGATGATCTGAAAATGGGGTACTTAGGCTTCTTGTCTAACTTACAAGGACCTCTCCCACTTCCAAAGCTTTAAATTTTCCCAAGTCTATTTGATCAACCAATGCGGAAATAAGAAATGCTTGAAAATATGTGTGTATGCTTGTATTTTTTTTCAGTTGATTATTTACTTTAAAATCTGTTGTTTGTGCTGATATGGGAAGGTAGTTAAACTGATATATAAATGCATATAACAGTAGTTAAAGTAGCAGTAAAAACAAACACATAAGACAACAATATAATATGGATTTCGCCTTGATATCTTGGGCTACGTCTCCTTGAGCTCTAATCAACTTGATTAGGCTCTCTGGGATTATGGATTCAATTCTTTTACAAGTGCTACACTTAACTCCATTGGTTTACAACTGAACCAATGGGCTTAGAATGCCATCTTACCCGTGGCTATCCTTGTTCTGCAGACAGGTCTAGGCTTCTCTAGACTGGACTCCTTCTGTCAGTGCTCTGAGCTTCTCGAGCTTTTGGCTTCTCCAACTCCCTTAGAATTCTGCCTTTTTCTCTATAACTCCTTCTCCTATCTTTGACACACCTCAGACAACCAGCCACAACTCGATCGTTCGATCTCCTGCTGTGTTGTAACTTCACTGCAGCCTCGTGGCTCTTACAAGTCTATTAGATCTCTCTAGCTCTGCGGCTCTGCCTCCAACCTCTGGTGGCTCTACCTATTACAGTGAGCTCAGCTCTAGTTTCTCTAATTCGAGATTTGCTTATTGTTTCCTGGGCTACTCTCTCTTTCTACCCGTTTATTCTCTGTCTGTTTGTGGCTTAAAACCAATCCACTCCCTGACTGTTCGTTTCCAATTCCTAGCTCCCTGGATCTCTAGCCTCTATCCATTGGAATCCCCTACTCTGCATCATCATCACTGTAATGCTTCACAGGAAAGGTGGCCACCTGTTTCCTCATGAACTGAGTGTCAGTTCTCTTTAAACAGTCATTATTTCCATTATTTCCTAGATGCCTGTGAAACAGATCCTTCTGTCGACTCATCGATCAAATCAGACTTCAAATATTATGCACCGCAGTTTATTTCTCCCTCAGGTCTGGTCATCCATCAAGTGGAACCTCTGCTGTTGATCTGGGACCCCCAGATCCTACGGTCTTCACTTATATCGTGCGGTTGAGTTGCTAGACCGTTAGTCTGTGATGTAAGCAGTTTTTCTCTCTCCCCGTTGGACATGCATCACTCAGTGTATGGAATCACTGGGTCCTCGGCCAAACCCGCTTACCACTCGAAATGCCCCCGATATTCCATTGGTTTTGAGCACGGAACCCACCTTGTCAGTTTTAGCGCTTTCCCATGGTTTTTCTGGTTTCCCTTGTGACTGAGCGCTCGGGACTTTTCCTCTTCAAGGGTTTTTGCCCAGTGATACGCGATTAGCATGAATCGCGTATCAGAAACAACCTACGTTTATGGGTTTGAGCTTCCCAACTGCCATTTTTGTGCCATGCACAGTCTCCATAGGCCAATGGTCAAGCGCTTTGACCAAAGGTCCTCGTTGCTCCTTGCTGGCTACAAATTACCATTATTCAAAGGTTGTTTATGATAAGCTCGATATCCACAAGACTTTGAACTTCGGAATTAGTTTTTTTATAGAGTTTGGGTAACTTTTAAGAGAGTTTAAGGATCCAATTCAGATCAAAGGATCTCAAAACTTTCTCAACTAAGACAACTTCCTTAATTTCTTCTCCTAGATTATTCATACAATTGACAATCTCATCTATGTGAAGGAAGTAATTGGCTATGCTTTCAACACTATGGATCTTAAGAGTTTCATACTGAATTTTGAGAGTTTGAAGATTAGCATGTTTTACCTAAGAGTCTCCTTTATAGCTTAGAATGATTTTGTCCCATATTTCTTTCGCTTATTTGAGCAGCATGACTTTGACAAACTCTGATTTTGACAAGCTTCCCAATAAAATAGTGACAGCTTTGGCATTGGTTTCATAAACCTTTTTACCTACCGTATTTGTAGGAATCACTTTTGGAAATATATATCCTTTTTCAAAAATTTCCCAAACATCCATTCCAAGTGGTTGTAGATAGGCCGTGGTTCTTATTTTCCAGTAAACAAAATTGCTCCCATTGAAGATTGGTGGTCTAATGGATCCCATGGTCTCTTGATTATTCATTTTGATGGATATCCCTTCAAGCGATCAAGCTTCTTCTGAAGGACCTACTCTAATTCCAATTGTTGGAAATAATACTGAGAGGTGGGGGTGAATCAGTATTAGCAAATAAATAACTTTTTCATTTCCATAATCAGAGTCATATATGCTACTTTAGTTAAGGGAATTCACCTGTACATGCAACTATGTTTAATGCAACTAGCATATATCCAAAAAACTTATGATTTAGTTAATTCATCATATGTTGATCTTTAATTAGTGCATCGGAACTTCATTAACCATATAAACAATAACCAGGTGTAGTAAAAACATAATAGATCATCACACACATGAACACCAAGATATAAGGTGGAAACCTAATGCAGGACAAAAACCACCTGTTGCTTTCTTCCTTTAATATAAGAAAAACCTGTTACAATCTTGTACTGGTGCAGACTCATACCAGTATGCAGGCACCCACCTGTAGAAGGCTACAACCTTCTCTCATTCTCTAGCTTCTACTGGAAGGGAGCTACAACCCCCTGGCTCTTGTACTAGCCGATATATTTACTAGTATGTACGCGCCGGACTACTGAAGACTACAACCTTCACTCTTCCTCCAAGGACCACGTTTCATAAATTTTCAGACTGGATACAGCTGGAACACAACACCACAATCTAAAAGGCCACATTTCATCCAATTTTCATACTGGACCCATCAACAACATTTAAGCTCAAAATCAATCACCATTGCAATATGACCATTGCATTAACCAATCATCATTTTATGAATCACCCACAACTGAATCACTCAGTCAGCAAAACACAGTCGCCAGAACACATAGCAGAACCTAGATCTTTGTAACAACAATCAGAAGCAACTGATACTTCAACCATCAAGTTCATAAGGTATACGCTACTTGTTGTGTTGAAACAGTGTGTATACACCCTTTTACTGAAGGGAACTAGCGTGAAGATCTAAAAATAATTACTTATACCTTCACTGCAATTTTCTACTTCAGACATACCTATATCATCATATATAAAGGATAAAACATGCGTCAGTATTCAGATCTGAACTATTCATGATCATACCATATAATGATAATGCATTTTAGTCTTCATGATCCTGGTCCATCAACCTTCATTCGCCACATAGGTGCATCCTTAGTAAAGCATCACAAACCCATAACATGCATACTAGATCTCACACTTCATCGGCTATTCAATACTTGCACACTTGGCCTAATGATCTTCTCCTCCTTTCATAGTTTTAGGCCTTTCTCAATACCATGGATGAAAAACACTTAGGACCAATACCTTGGACCAAATACCCAGGGTCAATGCCTCGGACTAGATACCTTGAACCAATACCATGGATCAAAATACCATGGACCAAATACCTTGGACCAAAAATTAGTTTTCCAAGATATACGCCTTTCATTTTGTGAAAGTGCATGTGTATGTTATACGCTCCTTTTTGTCTATTAACCCATGTGTATATGCTCCCTTTTCAAGATGAACCTGCGTATACCTTTCTCTGATCATTAATTCGTTGCTATTTATAAGCCCATAGTACAGCAGGTATGTGCATATCCCAGTCATTCCGTTGCACGTTAAAAATATTTGTCAACGCATTCTCCAAAATATTTTTAAAAGCTTCAATAGTTCTATTTTCCTGCAGGTGGTATGGCGTACTCTTATGATGGTAGACCTAGAATTCGTCATTCAACACGCTGATTGTTTCGTTCAAAAAGTGCATACCCTTGTCACTCATCAATACTTTGGGAAACCAAATCTGGTTAAAACATACTCAAACAAGAATTTTTCTGTCGCATCCCCTGTACAATCCTTAACTGGTTGTACTTGTGCCCATCTAGTTAGATATTCCATTGCAGTGATAATATAGCACGCACTCGTTTTATTTACAAGGGGCTAAATTTTCCCAACAAAATCAATCGCCCAGTTCTCAAAGGGCTGCAACGATACTTGAGGATGTAGTGGCAACTCATCTCTTCGCGACAATCTGCTAGTTCTTTGACATGCATCGCATGCCTTACAATACGCCTTAGAATCCTTGCGTAATGTTGGCCACCATAGACCTGCGCACAAAATATTCTGCGTAGTTGCCTTTCCTGCATAATGGCCTCCCGCAGCTCCCCCATGAGCTTCAGCGAGAATGCTATCCCTTTCAAAGTCCGGCACATATCTTCACAATATTTCATCTACACCCATCTTATATAAATGTCGCGCAATGACTGAAAAATCGGCTGCGCGTACTACTAATTCCTTCTTCTGCTAAGTTGTATATCCTTCCGGTGCCATCCCCGTAGTCAAGAATTGAATAATGTATTCAAAATGGTCATCTTTTGCATGCATCGCAAAGAGCTATGCATCTGGAAACCCTTTCTCTAGATAATTAGGCTCCTCTCTTATTTTGATCTGCTATAGATGGTTAGGTCGTGCATTTAACCTACCTGGCTTCACAATGACTTCAAAGTCATACTTCTAAAATAATAGCAACCATCTGCAGATCTCCCCCCCGAACACAGGCTTGTTGACCAAGTATTTCAAGGCAGAATGATAAGTGTACATCTTGAAATGCCCTCCTAAAAAATAATGCCTAAATTTTTGCAGCGCATACACTATGGCCAATCCTTCGTGCTTAGTCGTTGAATAATTGTTCTCAGCATTCAATAACTTCCTACTTGCGAAGGCTATAGGATGGTCCATCTCCTGTTCACTAGCTTGCATTAGTACTGCACCCAACACATTGCAAGGGGCATCCACATGTACATGAAAATCCATTTTCCAATCAAGGAATATCAAGATCAGTGCAGTGACCATCTTGTCTTTCAACACATCTAAGCTGTGTCAGCATTCTTTGTCCCAACAAAATGTAGCATCCTTTAGCAGTTTCTCCATGGGTGCAGTAATTTGAGGATAAGATTTGATAAATTTTCTATAGTATCCCATATGTCCCAGTGTCGTGCGCAACTGCTTGACGTTCCTAGGGTCCTCCAAATTCACAATTACCACAATATTTGCAGGGTCCACCATCAATCCTTGCTTGCACACAACATGACCCAGCAAGATCCCGAAAGGAACACAGAATATGCATTTTTTCAAATTTAGCACAATTTGGTATCTATGACATGTATCCAACATCAAGCGTAGACTTGCTACATGGTACTTCACTAATCCAAACATTGTCCAGTCATTAAAGTATACTTCCAAAAACTTATGAATGAACTATTTTAACGCTTCTATGACTACGCGGGAAAATATCGCAGGCACATCCTTGAGTCCAAATGGCATCACAATGTAGTGAAAACAATCCCACTCCGTCGTGAAGGTCGTTTTGCTCCTATCCTCAGGCACAATCTTAATCCGATGATACCCGAAAAATCCATCAATGAAGGAATAGGCCTCCTGCCCTCCAACATTGTCTAACACTTCATCTGTAAATGACATTGGGAATGGATTGTGAACACACGCATCATTAAGCTTCTGCAGATCTAAGAAAATCCTTATTTCCCCTTTTTTTCTTCTCCTAAACCAGCATTGGGCTCACCCAATCAAATTCTTCAACAAGTTCTATGATGTCTGCCTCCAGCATCTTATCTAGCTCTTTGCGAACCTTTTCCTTTTATTTAGGATTAAGGTGATATGACCTTTGTTTAATTGGCTTCGCATCTGGCTTCAAAGCGATCTTCATAGCGCCCAAATCGTCAACTATGCCCTTCAAATCTGAAAACTTAGCGGGGAAGAGATCCTAGTATTTACGGAGCAACTCAACAACTTTATCCATTGTAGCGTCGTCCCAATAATTCCCAATTTTCGTGAACTTTGGTTCTTCTATAGTGCCAATGCTTACTTGCTTTGTCTTCTCTTATCACTCAGAAATTACTCTAGAAATTATTAGAAGAAAGAAAATGACCGAGGTAACCACAAACCAACTTTGGAGCATAGGCTCTAGCCAACCTAGGCTCAGAGAGGGCTCTCTCTATATGATTTAGCTTTGTTTGCTTGGATTTCAGGCTAGTTATGAATGTTCTGGGGGTTTTTTATTTGTATTCAAGATTGGATGGTGGGATCCTTGAAACAGATGGATAAAATGATGTCTTTAGACCATTGGGCTATGGAGTCAACAGAAGGGCAGTAGAACTAGATCAACTCACTAAAGGGAATGTTCAAAGGGCAAGCTAGCAGAGTAAAGTGCAGGTTTTTGGAACAAGGGGGTGAAATGGTTTTAATCAGGGTGAGAGAGAAATTAAGGGTTCTTAGACTGAAATATAAACGAGGAATAGAGGGTAATCGAAAGCAAAGGGAAATTAAGAATCCTTTGATCCGGATTAAAAGGAAACAACCTAAACTAAGGAGCAATTAAGAATTCCTTAACTTAGATATCAGTTGGAAACATTTATATGCATAATTGTTAAAACAGAGTGTAATTAAACAAATTCTGAGATATTGTTCAAGTTATAGCATCCAAATTCAGAAATACATTAAAGATTGTGGAAAAACTTTAAGAAAGATAACGATAACATATGAAAATACTTGTCTGCACTTCGCTCAACACATGAATCCTGTGAAATATCTTGTCTTTATTCATCAATCTAGCTTGCTGGTTCAGTCAACGATACAATAGCTTTATAGTATTTTTGATCAAAATTCTATAGAAATGTCTAAGAATCCACACCTACATACTTCGAATTGTGAAGTATTTATACAAAAATTATTACAAAATATATCAAACTAACTTGAGATTTAATCTAGGAAATAAAAATATCTTCTTGCAAGAAGATAGTGATAGCTATTGAACTTCTTTCATGCTGTCTATTTTATTTTGGTACTACTGACCTTTATGGTTTTATTTCAGCCCTTTATGCTGCTTTTTTGTTTGATCCTTTACGCTGGAAGCTTCATCTTCTTTTGGCTTTCATCTGATACACTTTGACACTGATACTCTTTGACCTTTTTGATCTATCTTCATCTTTTCACCTGGCTGTTTTACTTTCACTGTACACTAACCTTTTTACTGTATTTTTCTTACAATAAAGCAATCAATTTTTCCCACATTTTAGCATCAGGTAATTGGATTTTTAACATCCTTCTATTTATTTCATTTGTCTTAGTGTACTTGGAAAAAGTAGGCTTATTGACAAACAAGTGTTTTACCTCATGCTGGAGGTAAAACAAGTTTTCAAATATTTAGTATAGTACTTTGCCTGTTGGCAATGCCTTCATTGAAGATGTGTTCACTTGGTCTTTTGCTAGCTCTCTGAGTCTGTTGTTGTAATCTTGCTGTGTCATGATCTTGTCATTTATGACTAAGGGTCTGGGTAACCCTTTCTCTCTCAAAATTTGAAACATAGCCATAAATCTATCAATGGCTACCTGCATATTCTGATAGTTGTCCTCCAAGTTTAACATCAAGTTTCTCTTAGAAAGGACCTTCCTTACCTCCAAATTTTTTTCTGTACTATCTTCTATATCCAATTCCTGAAGCTCATATCTATTTTTACTATTAAGGAATTGGATGATTCAGGTGGCATCTTCAGGCATCTCTCCTAATTCTTCTTTTATCTTTTGGATGGCTTCTATAGCCATCTTTATTAAATCTATCTATTGAAAAATTACCCAAATAGATGACCAAATATCATTGACAGAGTCAATGATATTGGCCCATAGCAATTCCTTAGCTTGTCCAAGAGGTTCTTTCAGTGTTAGGCCCTTCTCCATGGCTTTTAATCTCTCATTCATTCTAGCAGCTTTCTACACTTCTTCTTTGTGCGTGATTTTGGCAAGCTTGTAATCAATTTCCAAGATTAACATCTTCTCTTTTAGCTTATTCATCTCTGTTTCCTGTATGGACATCTCTTCCATAGCCTTGACTAACTTTGTTGCTTCTTCTCCTGATGTACCTGCTACTGATGTAGACTGTGTTGAAACCTGTTCTGTTGTGGCCATAGGAGCTGTGGGAGCCAATGAGGCTGCCAATGTGGAAGGAACAACTGTTGAGACTGTTGGGATGGAATTTATAGATGTAGTGGCAATATCACTTTGCTTCAGTTGAATTAAAGTGTCCAATTCCTTCTCTGTTTCCCTTAACTGATCATTGAGTTTGAGGACTAAGTCCATCAACTCTTCATGCCTAGTTTGGTTTTCCAAAACTTCTTGTGTCTGGGGATGCTGCAGCTGAGGTATCTTCAATTGCTTTTTAAGTGTTGCAATGTCATCATTCTTTTTATTGATTAGTTGCTCAGTGGCTTTGATATATTTGGGATCATGTCCTAATTCAATCACTAAGTCTTCCAAAGACTTAATTCTAGTATCCTTGGCCTATGAGGGGGCCTTCTCCAACTAATACTGAGCTGAAATATTGTTAAATGAGTTATGCAACTGATGGGCAGCTATGGCTTTACCTGTAAGGGTGGAGTAAATAATTTCTCCAGACTGTTTTTGAAATTCAATTTGGCCAATGGGATGAATATCCCTTGCCAATACCTCAAAATCAATCTTTTTATAATTTGCTGATGTCCTTGGATGTTGTACAGTTGGTTTTACGAAGGACATCTGCATCTCTCCCTCCTTAATCTCAAAATCTGACATCAATCTAGTTTGGTTTGTAGGTGTAAGCTTGAGATACTGAGCATAAGACTGTGCATTCAGTTTCTCATTTCCCATTTTAATTTCTTTATACCTGTCTTTAATGTCTTTGCCTTTATCATTAGGCCTATTGAATGGGGAGGCTTCTACACTGAGTTTCCTTTCCAACATTTAAGTCTGTGATGTGGATGGCTCTTGAGTTTCTCCAGATGGAGTTGTGTGCTTGCTCATGTCAAACTCAGTGTTAGTCACTTCTGCTGAGCCTTATGTGTCTTCCTATTCTGAAACATGATTGAGCCTTGGTCTTTTACTCTGGCTACCTTCATACTACACATTGGATGTGTCCATGCCTGAAGTGGAGGCTCCCTCCCTGTTCCTCTTGGGATTCCTTTCCTCATTCTGAGGGGTCTATAAAATAGCATGGGTACCCATGGTTGCTTCTTATTATGGTACTTGTAGGAATGAGCTTTCATCAACCTGCCTCTCTAAATCAATCAAGGTATTTTCAACATCTACCTTTGTACTATCCCTATCTACAAGAGTGTTTTCCAACCACTCAGATTGATTTGCACATCTTTCTATCTCTGGTATGGAATGATGAATGTAAGGTCCCAATTTGACCTTTTGTCTAAGTTTGGTCATAAACCCTTGAGGGTCATAATTCCACATGAAACTATTTTGGAACTTCATTTGTTGCAGAATCAGATTTTCTTCTTGCCTTACTTCTCTAGAATTGCAAATGAAAGGACCTAACTGGTTTTTGACTCTGATCTGTGTTCTTTTCTTTGCTGAGAAAAACTTGACTTCATGAGAATTCATTATCTACCTATAATATTCTAGAGCAAATAACCTCATGAGGAGGTATTTGGGGAGTTTGTATGGGGCAAGGTGGCACCCATAGACTCTTATCTCAGTGTGGTTTTGGTAAAGGTACCAATCTCCCACTTTACTTTGCTTGGACAACTAGAGGACTCTTTTGATATCTTGACTTATTCTAGGTGGAGGACTTCCTGTTAGCATGGTCATGACTGGATGGACAAAAGAGTCAATGAAGTCTGTATAAGTGTATGGTGAGGAATACTTGTGGAATAATGGTGTCCAAAATATGAGAGACCTGGGCTGGCCCCTAGTATCAAGCTTCTGGAGGGTGAAGGGAAATCTCTCTGACTAATAATACAGAAACATATGGTATAGTACAGATGAGTAATTGAATACTCTCTCATTGTGCATTCTGGTAAACTTTTCATGCATCCTATCAACTATGAACTGGGCATAATTGTATATAGTAGCAAGAAGCTTTCCTAGGGTGAAAATGGACATGAAGGCCAGGATAAGCTCATCAACAAATTCATTAGTGGTACAACCCAAAACACATGATATCATAGTCACAATATGCTTGCCCCTTTCAAAGAAAATAGCAGAAACATATGGAGGGGAATCTTTAGGAATGTGCTTGTTTTCAACAATGAAAGTTTGAAATATTTAAGTCAGTCTAGATGGACTCAACTTGGTGTACAAGTCTAAAAAATCTCCAATTGAGAGTGGGGTTAGGTTTGGACCTGGTTGTAATTGTAACATCTCATTGATTGATTCAGCTGTGATGGTAAACAGGACTTTTTGGTCAGGGGACATTATAGCTCTGTGGTTGGGAATGTAATAAGCATGGCACATATGGATAATTTCAGGGAAAACATGTACTTGGGGAAATTGGTATTTGGGAAAATTGGATTCCCAAAGACCAATGTCATCAGAATGGTTTAGATATCTGTCCCTACTCAAACAATGAAGTTTGAGCAAGACCTCATATGCATTGGTATCTCTAATGTTAAGAAATTTACTGCATAACATAAATAATTACTGAGAGGAATAAATATAAAAATAACCAGCAACAACCATAAACACATAAACACAAATGTTTATCTGGGAAAACCCCAAATCCGGGGAAAAACCCAACCTAATAAAATTTCATTATCCTTGGCCAAAACCCTGGCCAATCTGGCCAAGTGAGCCTTCATCGCTCACCTCCAGGCCTTTTCATTATAATGAAGTCCTTCTAGCCTTTTATAGGCTCCATTACATATAATACCACAGGCATAATACCATGGGTGCACAATACCATGTGCCCCAAAACCATCACTGTTTACCCTGGTCAACTTTTGACTCTATCCCGAGTCAAGTTTACCTAACATTTGATTTGAAAATCCCGGTCTGCCAGGGGGAGGTGGTCTAGGTCCAAATGGGGAGTTGTGATAGGTCTGACGTCCATGGCGACAGGGGCAACCATAATTCAGTTGTTGTGGATTTGAATTTGGCAGGGTAGGGTTGTATCAGAGGGTTACAAGGAAATTCATAAACTTTGAGAAGGGCTTGGGTATGTGGCGTTAACTTGAAAGTATTTTTCAATTAATTTTATTTAATTAAAGCACTTTAAGAGTGAACATTTTCAAATTTTGAAAGGGCGTCTGGTAATTCATTCACAAATACCTAGATTTTAGGTGAATTGACTTTAAACTGGTATTCTGGATGACGACGGAAGGTTGAAAGGGCTCTGAGAGCTTTGAAGGTGGTCTCTACAGCTTATTTGAGGAATGAAATGGGATTAATTGGTAGTTTTCAGGTTTGTAGGTGTCGCACTGGTTTGCAGATGTTTTCAAAGAGCTTGAGCGAAAAGAACGAAAAAGGGCTTCTTGGCCTTTTTATTAAGAAACGGTCAGTTTTTGGCGGGAAATTTTATGAATGAATAGTAAGTGGTTTATCGGGTTGAGCGGGGAGGCGGTTTCCCAGGCCATTGCACTGCAATTGTGGAGGCGATAGTATTGAGGAGGGGTCACTTGATCTACTCTAGTGCTCGACACGTAGCAGTCAGGGGGCCAGGGAAATCCACCTTATCGGGCGGGTAAAGGTCGGCCTTCGACTGCAGCCGATATGACTGTGGACCATCAGATGAGGTAGATGGTGATTGGACGATAGTCGGGCGAGGGAGGTGCACGGGTGATAAGAGCATGGGCTTTGAAGGGGGCCCAGGGCTTTAATATTCGGCAATTTGGGATTAATTAAGACTTAATCACAAGTTTAATCAACCGGGTAGGGTTTAGTGATGGAATTTATCTATTCGTCGGGATATGGGTAAATGGTATAGTTTATATTTAAAACTAAGGGTTGGGATATTTATTTAGGGGATTTATTCAATATATAGGAAAAGGTTTGTTAGGGGATTTATATAATTAAGTTAGAAATTAATATGAAATGAGCGGAGTGAGAATACCCTTAGCATAATGTAAAATTTTCACATTTTATTCACATACATTTGATACTTAGGATAAAACACTTTTGTGGGTTTTTTGAATGAAATAGAATTTAACATGGAGTTGCTTTACTTTTCCTATGCAAATGAATTTTAACCTTAGGAAAAGGGGTTTTATTAAGGTAGTGAAGGGGGATGAATTTTATGAAGGGGATTCTAACACTTGATGTCCATAAGTCATTAAGCCGAGGTTCCGGTCCCACCAAAAGTCAGGGAAATGCTCTGAGCCTCTTTGAATTGAAGGATTCAAAGTGCTAGAACATACTTGTGGATAGGAAATTAGTAAGTAAGGGGAAATATGCATGAGTGGGAGTTAATCATGTTAACTTGCAAACCTTTCTTTTTGCTTCCATAATTGATCATACATATTGAAATATGTGTCTAAGCATGATGCATGTGTTTTGATCCAATCAACTTATACTTCAGAAACCTTTCTTCTACTTACCCATTACTTACCCTACCATTTTTTCTTCATTTTATTTAGGTGCATTTTTGTCAGATTTTATTCTCTAACTATAAACATAAAATTCAAAGCATGATATAATCAAGATTAAACAATTTGATTACCATGGATTGTGGCATGAATAACAAGCTACACACAATCATTATTATGCATAAAAGTAAATAGTAGTGGCATTTAGACTTGCACACTTTCATGGTCTCTTTTTGTTTTTTTTTGGGGTTCATATATTTTCATTTTTTGACCTTCTCTTATTCTTTTTGTCCTTTGATATTTCTTTTAGGACATGCCCTCTTTACATTTTTTAATTTTTAATATGGAAAAAATTCGCAGAAAGCAAAAGCATGTAAAATATTACAAGGCTTAACCTTAGTCATTCAAAATTATGACTCCTATTGGAATAGGAACCTAACATCTTCAAAGGTGCAGAGATATCCATGTTTTCTATTTGCAGGCCTTCGACTTTGCAATACCCTTCTGCCTCTGGAATATTAATGTTTCTTGGATCCTAATATTCCTCTTCATCGGTTACATTATAGCATTCCAATGCATGGCACATCTGGGTGCTCCAGTCTGGTTGGATCCATTCCATAGGTTCCTTCGGCATTCTAAAGATAACCGCCTTAATCTCTTGTAGTGCTTCATCAATGCTTGTGAATCCATCTACAAAGTTGAAGGTTAATAAGAACCCTTCCTTCAAATACATCCCATTCCATGGTGCCATGGCAGAGCTCCGTTTCTAGATACCAGTTCATGGGAATTGTATCCAAAGTATGGAAAAATATGTGTACCCACTCTAGCTGTGGTTTTGGTCCCCATGCTTTAGTCCATTTCGCTAGGTGATTGTGTGGATCGTCCCTTCCACTATATTTCCCAGTCATTATGGTGTTAGCACGCCCAAACCATAACCTCATCATTCTTTAGTAATCATGCCATAAAGAAAAATATCCTTATGCATACCCCACCATCGTGTAGGCGTAATGCATAGTTCCAACTCTAATTCTTGGAAGCAGTGATCCTCAGGCAGTTCATGCTCAAATTCATCCAAAAACAGATCTACGTTAGTTAAACCATCATAATAGGGTAATTTCCTTACCTCTAAGAAAACACAACGCAATGACTTCATCATCATATTTCATCGAAATGTAGACACTTCATGTAAGCGATTTTGCCAATGCTCTAATTCCTTGTCGGAATCAGAGGTGCAGGAACTCTCTCGGTACCAGGAAATCCATCCATCTACTATTGGATTGATCCAATCCCGATCCCGCACTATTATCTTGTAAATCAGATCTAGTTCATCATCACTTTCATCATAATCGTGCATTGGTTCAGTATAGCGCACCCCTTTTACACGATCCAGTGGCACTATAACCTGCAGTGATTTTCTTTCAAACGACATTGTGCTTTTCTTCAAATTAATGACCCCATTCATGTCAATAGCCCAATCAATTCCCAATAGTGTAGGGTAGGGGTTACTTTCATCAACAATTTCTATAACCTCAAAGTTAGTCATCGCACTCGCACCCTCTATGTCAACTATTACACCGTATAACCATCCCATGGGAATTATTTTCTATTGGTTCACCATCCTAAGTTGAATTGGAGACCACTACAACACATGTCTCCCCATTATTTCCCATGTTTGTTTCAGTAATACGTTCACATTGGACCCCATATCCAAAATGCCCTGGTCCATCTCATAATCACCTATATGCTTAGTAAGCCTCATCTCGTGCCCAGTTTGTGCCTTATGTTTGCCATTTTTTATGACCACCTGGTGTCCATTAGGGACTTTCTCTTTGCTAGTGCATTTATTTACTAATTCTTGTAGGCCTTCCACAACTTTCCTATTGCACATCAGTTTTATGTAGGTCTCCAAAAACATAGTGAGTATAGAGGGGTCAACCTCTTCAATTGCGCTGATTTCTTGTGTCTTGTCCTGGCTCCCTGATGTGGAGGCCTAAGCAAAGCTCTTCTTGGCTTCCATAAAAATTTTCTTAGCATGATCTAGATCAAAGCCGACTTCTTTCTCTGGCGCTTTGCGAACCCATCCTTCTTCTTTAGGCTATTTACCCTTATCAGCTCCAGTTGTCATTCCACTTATTAGCACAATGTTAACGCTTTTATCTTCTTCACAAAGCTTAGCCCTCATCACCTGTAGATTCTGTGTAGGCCACTGAGGCTTTGTTTTCTTTTCTTGCATTTTATCTATTAGCACCAGGAATTCTTCTATAGTATGGTCAAGTTGTTTGCAGTATTGACATAACGGGTGTGTAGGATTTTGGCACTCTCACTCGTAGTGCCCTAGCTGTCCGTAATTGTAACAGATAATCTAAAAACAACCTCTACCAGGTCCTCCTCCTCCTTGGCCCCATCATCGACCTTGATAACCGCTGTGCACTCCTTCGACGCTCTGATCTAGAGGTCAAATTTCTACTTGCATCCAGTATGTAGGTGTTCTTTCCATTATAAGCTCATAGCTTCAACAGTGGTTCTCATCGTGGCCCACGGATTTGTAGAAGTTACATAACAACTGCTCGGGTGTCTAGACAAACTTTTGAAGTAAATGGAAATTATCCATCACATGTTGTCTAGTAACTTGGAAAATATCACACCATAGCGCAACCCCCATGCTCGGCCTTGTTGGGCTTCTAGCTTCAGGGGAATTGGCCCCCCTCCTGTAATATAATTCGCGTATACTGGACAATGGTATTTATCGTGTCCGCGGCCCTTGCACTTCAAACACCAAACCTCTGCACGCACTACTAGTTTAGTCTCCTTGTCTTTCTTCAAAATTTGTAACTCTAGGTGTAATCTAGCTAATTGTGAGTGGATTTGTTGTACTCCCAGGTTCGTATCCTGAATAGGTGATGCATGCAACCTCATCATGATTTCCAGGGATTTTTCCTGTGTTTCTATCTTCTACTATGACAGATAAATTCTCAAGTGGGGCAAGAGTGACATTATAAACCATTCACAATGTTGGCTATTTGTGATCTGCATGTTAGCTTCTATGATCTGACACTTCAACCTTTGATCAAATTCCCAAGGTGTTTCATTGACCCTCATCATGATTTCTTTAAATCCAATTATTGACTGTGAGTCAGACTTAGGCTTACTAAACTCTTTGTTTAAAGTTGCCTTAGTCTCTGCTAGCATTTCAAGAGGATTATAAGAACAATACTTAATGTACCAGGTTAACGCGCAATCCTGCAAAGTAGTAACCAAATGTGCCTTCTTTATATTGTCATCAATAATTTATTGCACTATCCATACAAAATTTGTGACAAACCAAAACTGCTTTGCATCTTCACTTCCTATGCCTTTGAACATTGGCATCCTCATTGCATTCGCCATGTTGAATGGTGGTGGTGGAGGTGGAGGTGTGGGAGAAGGTGTATGCGGTGAAGATGGGGGTGGAGGTGGAGTGGAAGGATGATTTTCTTGAGGAATCCCTTGAGTGATTAGCTGAACAACGCTTCATGGCGTAGTCTACCCCGCCCCTTCATCTTCACTTGGAGAAGGTCCAATCAGTGGACTATACTTTGGTCTTGATCCTTCATGATTTCGAAAGAATCATCCACTTCACGTAGCTCCGAACATCAAGGTAATGGTATCACCTATTTTTCACATAACAACATTTTAATCCAAGTATTCAATGATCTTCAATACTTACCTTGCAGTCCTTTGAAAAATTGCTACTTCGCTTCACTATAGCTAACTAAGGTATCAACTACAAATTCTGTAACAAATTCTCCCAGAATCTGATCGAGCCAATAATCAACAACCCGCGCGATCTTGTTTTCCGAAGCTTCTAATTGTCACACTAATTTGAAAGCCCACGCTATAGGACTATCGAGCTTCCACCTTCCTTGACACTCTATCAATTTAGCTAACCACTCATACAATTAAATGGGGAAAGTGCAGAAGAAGATCTCGTGTATCTTCGTATAGAGATACATGTTCAACCACTCTTCCTTCGACAGGCACAAATTCCTATTTTCTTGCACCGGGAACTTGTAAATCTTCTGATCCAACCACCTTTCAATTTATTTCTTGGTTGGATTCCAATGATGTGACATGAAACATTTCTTTCAAGCAGATCCTGGTCCTGACAATAGAACCATTTGTTGGCTTAGGGGGTCCTGACCCAGGTTCACAGTTAGTTGTGCCAACCAACAAAACCCTACACTACTGGCCCTTTCGGCAACAACCCATGTAGAGTAGGCTGCAGTCTCACCCAAAGCAGTATGGGGGGATGCAAGAACCAAGATTTTGCATCGAGAGAAGAGTGTGATGTCTTTCAGCACCTTAGATCTGCCTTCGCGCATATCGATAAACTCTTAGGGCACGTTGTTGCAACTTTGTTAAAATAGCCTTCAAAACTTCATGAAGGTCTACAATCAGTCCTTGTGGACTTTTAATAGTCAATTTGTCTACTTACCTGCATCAGAGAGTAGTCCTAAATTAGTGTTCGCACATATTTGCTTAAGTCAATAGTAAACATAATAGAGATCACTAGGGTCTTTGCGAAAGTATTTAAACATACATTGCATACATTATTCAAGAAGATCACGTAACATTCAATCAATATCTCATAAAACAAGTCATTCATCAGCATCTTATAACATTAATAGAGATAAACATAAATACTGAGGAATTATTCAGAAAACTATTTTTATTTATCTTCAATTCAAGATTACAGACTCAAACTTCCCTGCACACATAGCTGCAGGGGTATGTGCACTCAACTGCGAACTCTTCCTAGGCCTCCGCGCACTCAACTGCAGAGCCTTTCTTTCCCTATCTAAGCGCAAGAAGCAGAGCCTTCTTGCCCTAGCTCCTGTTCTAGATTATTTAATCAACTCAATTCTCTATCTTTTCTCCATCTAGTTCTTCTCTACTACTTTCTAAGACACACCTATTTATAGAATTTTCATAAAATTCCATGGTCCACGGACCATGGGTGAATCTTAGAACCGACTCAAAACTTTACATAAAACAAGGGGTTAAGCCCCTTTGACTCCTATTCATCTATGCGCTCCACATCCACAAATCATAGAGACTTTACATTCTTTACAAAATTGTACCAAAATTTGGGTTATCTTAACCCAAACTAACCTAGGGGACCCCATCCCAACATGGTATAGAAGGCTACAGAAGATGTGACAAAGGCACTATTGGAGGAAGCACGCAGTGAGGACAGGCAAGTAACAGAAAATATGCAATAGTTCAAGCAGGCCTACAACAACATCGGAGCAAAAATAAGAGGCAGAGTAGCTGATTGAATCAGGACAAGTCACATGTGAGTGTTGGGGGCCTGTTGGGTACAACCGAACTTGGCCTAGATTTTGATGAAAAATCCTCATTTTGTGGAACAGAGTGCAAAGTAAAGGATGTAGCAGAGCACGAAGTGGACCGTTCAATGGAGCAGTGGCATGCCAAAGTGGACCATGTAGTGGATATACCAAGTAGTAGATGGGCTTAGGGGTGGGTCGAAGCCCCTCCTTTTTATTAAAAGAATGCAATTTCCTAAGTGATGAATGGTTTTTTACTGTAATAGCTTGTATTAATGGACCATGGTATTGCGATGATATATCCTCAATGTAATAATATTATAGAGATGAATAATAAAGAAGGAGATAGTATAAAATATGTACGAAGTAAGTTTGTTATGAAACCAGCTCAAGAAAAGATAGAAAAGATAGATCAACGCCTTAGAATTCAGCCTCTTCGAGGGGGAAACCTCCTTTACATTACATAAATGAACAATTCTTGGATGATACAAATGAAAAGACCTCCTTTCTATATATAAGAGTCTAAGGGGTCATAACATAATCAGAGCCGACATAACAATAATAATGTAAGGGCACAATAATAACAATAGTGGGATTCTATGGGGCACAATAGTAACAATATGGGCACTAAATGAGTACATCAATATAATAAGTGGGTTATACTAATAACAATAATGGGTTACACTAGTAGTATAGGGGCCTAACATGCCCCTCTCCTTCAAAAAGCATTGTCCTCAACGCTTGAGTAGTTCTTGATGCTTCTGTATAAAATTCTTGTCCTCCCATGTGGAATATTCAGTGGGTAATTTCTTCCACTTGATGAGATACTCTAAAATTGATCGATTTCGTAGCTGTCGGGTTCTTGTCTCTATGACTGCTCCAGGTTCCAATATGATTTTTCCTTCCTCTTCAATTTCTGGCAATATTGTTTGAATTGGGATCTTTTGCAACTTTTGAAGAAGTGGCCATACTTCTTCGTCCTTCTTCCATTCATCCCTTGCTTCGTTTATCCAATCTGGTTGGATAATATCAATAGCACAAAATAATGCTTCCACATCCTCATCCTTGAAGAGTCTTCCCATTCGGTAAGGTCGCCATTTTTTAAGTGCATGTAGTATTGCCAACATTTCCTTCTCATAAATAGCTTGCTTGAGATGTAGCAGTAAAAATACCCAATCACCTACATCAAAACATTTTTCACTGCGATGTTGATCTACCTGTTGTTTCGTTTGATTTTGCACCGAAGTGGTGTTATCGTTTAAAAGTTGGAGAACTTGTTGTCGATGCTCAATGTGATCTTTCACTTCTTGAACCTTTTTCTTCTTGATATGTCCTTCTATCTCTAGAGTTTGAGGAGTGGTAATTTCTTCCAATCCTTTACAAGATATGGTTGGATTCATTTCTTGATGCTCTATGTGATCTTTCACTTCTTGAACATTTTTCTTCTTTATATGTCATTCTATCTTGATAGTTTGAGGAGTGGTAATTTCAAACAATGAATTAAAAGATATGGTTGGATTCATTTCTTCTTTCTCGATGTGATCTTTCACTTCTTGCACCTTTTTCTTCTTGATATGTCCTTCTATCTTGAGAGTTTGAGGAGTGGTAGTTCTTGCCAATGCTTTACAAGATATGGTCTGATTCATGTCTTCTTTCTCTAGGGTGGGGTCCTGGCGTATATCTTCTTCTTTTGATGTTTCTTGATCCTTTTCTTCCTCTTCTTCATATTCTATGTAAAATAATTTCTTCTCAGCACTCTTATGACCTTTAGTGCATTTGCTATCACAATTGTAACAAAGCCCTTTTTCTCTTTTTTCTTCCAATTGTTGTGGTGTAACCCTTGTAGGTTGTGGAAGGCTAGGAGAAACAACACTTCCATATTTATAGTTGTGAGGGGTACGCTTCCTAGTTTCCATAATTTTGCTTTCCACTATGTCACAAAGCCCTTTTACTGTTTCCAATTGTTGTGGTGTTGCTCTAAAGAAGGTGTTGCTCTTTGTATCCTCATAATGTGCTATCATTTCCTCCGTGAAAATTGACCACGTAACAAGTTGTTTACGAGAACAAAGCCCTTCGTACCATAAAAATTGATCTGGTTCTAAATATGAAGATGCAATACATACCTTTTGTAACAGTTGTACACCATGTAGATCAAAATATTGCTCCATCTGAAGTATCCAATTTACCGGATCCTTGCCATCAAACTTCCTCATCTTGCTTTTTCTTGATTTTAGGAGCTCAACCTTGAAACGACTGTAACTCTGTACTTTCAGATCCTTAAGTTCTGAAATTGTGACCTATAGTAGCCCTCTATGGCCTCTTTCCAATGCCACTAATCTGATCCAAATTGGATTCTCTAAGAAAGAGTTATGAACAATCTCCCAAGATGACCTGATTATAGACCTTTCCAAAAGAGCGAAATTGTAAGAAGTGCCACGTGTCACTGTTTCGACCTTTGGATCTGAAAAATGCATAAAAGAAACTAAAGTCCGTCCTATTTCTGTACCTTCTTACGAAATTTCAATCCGATCCCCAGAGAGAAAGTTATGATGATTTTCCCCAGGTCACCTGTTTTGAATGTAATTCAGGAGTCTGTAAAAAGACTAACTTCCTCAGATCATATCTCCACAAATATCGCGCGAAAAGCTCTGAAATTTAGACCCAAGGTTCAATGCGATTTCTTCTCAAATGGGTTTTTTTTGCGACTTCTGAAACATCACAGAAAAAAATTTATAGTGAAAATGCCACGATGACCTGTTTGGAGCAGCAAAACCCTAGAATCCAAAGCTCTGATACCAAATGTTATGAAACCAGCTCAAGAAAAGATAAAAAAGATAGATCAACGCCTTAGAATTCAGCCTCTTCGAGGGTGAAACCTCCTTTACATTACATAAATGAACAATTCTTGGATGATACAAATGAAAAGACCTCCTTTCTATATATAGGAGTCTAAGGGGTCATAACATAATCAGAGCCGACATAACAATAATAATGTAACGGCACAATAATAACAATAGTGGGCTTCTATGGGGCACAATAGTAACAATATGGGCACTAAATGGGTACATCAATATAATAAGTGGGTTATACTAATAACAATAAGGGGTTACACTAGTAGTATAGGGGCCTAACAAAGTTCCTCAGACAGAACACCAAAGGACACCACTGACAAATAGATCAAAGATCAATACACTAGTATTGTTGACATGGTTAAAACCCTCAAAGAGGGAAACAATCCATGACCTGAGCCAACACGACCACTTCAGGCAATTTATTAATAAAAGGATTAAACTTTACATAAGCTTCTCTCATGAGCGGTTAACCTACAAATGATCCTCCATGATCTTTAAATAGATATCATGGACCAATCAAGTGTTAATCCATGGATCAAGTGTTGATAATACCAAGGAGAGAATGAACCATCAGATCAATTCATTTCTAGAACATATCGTGACTGTCGGATTGTAAGTTACAAAAGTACATAGTAAAGAAACACACTTTACCTAACTCTACACTAGACCAAGTTATACTTAACTATGTCCTATGTGTCGGAATATCCTAACAAAAGAATGACATCATGTATTGAATGGTTTTATCTTGGTGAATTGTGGTTTGGGAAATAAGGTGAGGCTCCACAGCTAAGTGTGCAGAGGCCTGATTCTGCGGCTCAGTGTGCAGGCCAAGAACTGTTTGTTATACAAATTCTACATTATAAGCAATAGTTCTTGTGGACGTAGTCCCACATTGGGATGAACCATGGTAAACTTTGTGTCTTCATGTGTTTATTTTCTTATTATCTATTGTAGTGTAGCAGTTTATTACTGTTGCATATTGTTTCAGTACAGTTAAGTTTTATGTATGTATATGATATGTGTAAAGTGATAATATGTTTAAAGGGATTATGGTGAATTAATGTATGAATGCAAAATAATTTATGTATGTTAAAGATAAAAGAACATAAAAATACCACATCACATAATCCCTCAAGGTTGCAGAAACCTGGTTTTTCATCCTCCCATAGTCACTTCAGGTGAGACTGTGATCTTCTTGCAGGTTGTTGCTAAAAGGGCTGGTGATTAAGGGTTTTGTTGGTGTGTACAATAGGTTGAACCTGGGTCAACCCAATCCATAAATAACACACTCTCATCACCACCACCATCATCACCTGAGTGGGGAAGAAAAGGATTACATTACTAAGGAATTTATGTAACCAAATCCACTGAAATTTGATGGGGAAACAAAGAAGACAAAGGAGGTAGAAGCTTGGTTGTTGGGCATGAGGAATTTTTTTAGGATTCAAGACTATTCTAAAAACATGAAAGCTAGGATTTCCACCTTCAGCTTGAAAGGAAAGGAAACCATATGGTGGGAAGATCTGAAGAATGTTAGAGAAATAAAAGAGAAGGAGTTGACCTAGACATAATTTGAGAAACACTTTAGAGAACAATACTTGTTTGAATTCTATTATGATGGAAAAGAAAAAGAGTTCTATGAACTCAAGATGGGACAACTGTCACATGATGAAATGTAACTAATTTCTTTTAATTATTGAGATATTTTCCATGTCTCATAGATGAGAAGGTCAAGATATAGAGGTTCAATAGTGGGTTGCTTATGGCATTCAGGGATGGATTTTAGTTGTTGGAACCTAAAACCATAAAGGATGCCATTAAGAAGTTAAAACATTGTTATGAAAAGGAAAAGTGAAAACCAAATATTAAAGGAAACTGACATTAAAAGAGCAACATTGGGAATAAGAAAAATTGGCCTAAGAAGAACTCAGGAAAGAGTGAAGATAAGTACCCATCCCCTGTAAACCAATTTCAATAAAAATATTATGTTATTGTGAATAAGAATGTGTAATAGCTAGTAGCAGAGAAAGTCAACTTTGAAGGCTGAGAGCCACTAAGATGTTGTACTTGTGGTGAAAACCATAGGAAAAGAGATTGCCCACATTAGCAAAATGTTGGGTAAAATATTTATAGTGCTCAAGAAGCTTGCACAGTGGGTGAGGTATTTCGGAGTGTACCTATAATTTATGCAGAAGTGGGAAACTACCAAGTAGACTACCAGGCATCGATCATTGAGATGGAAGGTAAGCTGCATGGTAAAATTATTTCCATTTTAATTGATCCATATTTTAATTATAGTTATGTCAACCCATATATTGTTGACAAATGCAATCTAGGTAGGGAAATTCATGAAGAACCGTGGTTGGTTCAATTAGCCACTCAAACAAAGAGGAAGACTAGTCATTGGGTAAGTTCGTGTGCATTTGAGCTCATTATCATGCCCACAATTGCACACTTGAATGTGTTACCAGTAGGTGCATATAGTGTATTGTTGGGCATGGGCTAATTATACATGAACAAGACTAAGGTGGACTATTTTGGGAAGGAGATTGAGTGCTTAGATGAGCAAGGATAAAGAAAAGTTCTACAGGGAAAAAGGAATCCTACATCAGTAAGGTAGATTACTTCTATGCAAGCCAAGTGCAATAGCAGAAAAGGATGTACATTTTTTGCAGTATAGATTACTAGTGATGCAATAAGCAGATGTCTTTCTAGAGGAAGTCTGTAGATTACATCCCCACAAAGAGATAGATATCTCTATTGAGTTGGTACCTGGAGGAAGATAAACATCCAAGACTTCATAAAGGATGAGTACTCCTGAGATGGTGGAGTTAAAGTTATAGCTAAAGGAAATGCTTCACGAGGGTTACATAAGGCCGAGTGTGTCTCCATGGCGAGCACCTGTACTATTTGTGAAGAGGAAGGATGAAACCATTAGGTTGTGCATTGATTATAGACAACTAAATAAGGTAACCATAAAGAATAGGTACTCATTGCAAATAATTAATGATCTTTTCAATCAACTAAGGGGAGCATTAGTCTTCTCTAAAATTGACTTAAGGTCAGGATAACATCAAGTAAGGATCAAGGAAGAGGATGTTCATAAGAATGGTTTTAGGACTAGGTATTGACATTATGAGTTTGTAGTGGCTCCTTTCAAGATCACTAATGTTGTTTCCACGTTCATGTGCTTAATGAACAATGTGTTGCATCCCTATTTGGACAAGTTTGTGATTGTATTTGTAGATGGCATATTAGTGTATTCCAAGATAGAGGAAGAGCATGCGAAGCATTTTTTTTAGTACTAATATTACTAAGGGATTAAAATCTATATGAAAAGCTTAACCAGCGTGACTACTTCTAGTTAGAGATACATTATTTGGGGCACATTGTCTTTGAGGATGGGATCTCAGATGAACCTAAAAATATTAAGGTCATAATGGAGTGGACAACGCCAAGGAATGTGGATGAGATTAGGTAATTCATGGGATTCGAAGGTTATTACAGGATATTTATTAGGAATATCTCCAAGATAGGCCACCCTATCACATTCTTGCAGAGGAAAGGAAAGATATTTGAGTGGACTACCCAATGTCCAGAACGATTTGAGCAACTAAAGTAGTTTCTCACCAATGCATAATGTTAAAAATTGAAAATCTTGATAAGGGCTTCGTTGTATGCACATGCTCCTACAAGGAGGGACTCAGAGGGGTATTAATGCGAGAAGGAAAGGTAGTATGCTATGAATCCAACAAGTTAAATGAACAAGCAGTGAACTATTTAACTCGTGACTTAGAATTAGCTTCCATCATTCATGCACTAAACATGTGGAGGCATTACCTCCTTGGAAAAAAATCCATACTTAGGATAGATCATATCAGGATTAAATATTTATTTGGACAACCCAAGTTAAACTCTGGGAAATTAAGATGGCTGGCCACACTTAGAAATTTTGATTTTGGAATTAAGTACATCAAGGGAAAAAAAATAAGGTGGTCGATGCTCTTACTAGAAGAGTTCAAGTGAGCCACTTAGCAACTGTAAGTTATTATACAACATACCTACTAGAAAGGGTCAAAAATTTTGGACTACAAGATGAACAATATCAACAAATGAAGGAAAAATTGTTGCAAGGTGGTGAGGGTAAGGAATATCACCACATAGATAACAACCTAATCAGGGTTAAAAACAAGATTTATGTGCCTAATAATCAGGAAAGGAAAATGATGATAACGAAGGAAATTATAAGAATGTTAAACCTTATTTAGGCCATATAGGGTATCAAAAGACCCTTACATCCATTAAAAGGTACTATTACTATTTGAATTTAAAAAAATAAGTGGTTGATTTTGTGACAAGATGCATGGAATGCCAATAGGTAAAAGATTAATGCAAGCACCCAACATGATTGTTATATCCTATTCCCATCCCAAAATGGAAATGGAAGGTAATTTCCATGGATTTCATTAGAGGACTACCTAAAACATCTAGGAACCATGATGAAATCATGGTACTGGTTGATAAGTTAAGCAAAGTATCTCATTTTGTGGAAATTCGGTCTACCAATTCTACTAGTGAAGTGGCACAAATCTTCGTAAAGGAGATAATTAGGATAAATTGTATCCCAAAGAGGATTATTTTAAATAGAGATGCTAAGTTCACCTCAAGATTTTGGAAGGAAACTTTTATATGTTTTGGGATAGAATTGGCATTTAGTATAGAATATCATCCAAAAATAGATGGGCAGACAGAGAGGACTAATAGAATACTTGAGGAAATGTTAAGTATGTATGTAATGCACCAACCCAAGAAGTGGTAAGAGTACCTATCACTTGTAGAATTTTCTTACAACAATGGATACCAAGATTCCATTAAGATGGGCCATTTGAGGCATTGTATGGAAGGAGTTGAAACACTCCTCTTAATTAGAGTGATTTAGTGAATAGGCTCATTATTGGACCTGATATGATCAAGGAAATGGAGCAACAGGTTCATATCATAAAACAACACTTGAAGGTGCCACAAGATAGGAAGAAAAGTTATGCAGATCAACATAGGGTGGAAAAGGAGTTTCAAGTTGGAGAACACATGTATCTAAGAATCAAACCCAAGAAGAGTTCCCTAAGGATTGGGACATGTGCCAAATTGGCACCATAATATTGTAGACCCTTTGAGATCCTTGAAAGGATCGGACCAGTGGCTTAGAAGATGGCACTACCACCATCATTTAAATTCCATGGTGTTTTCCATGTCTCTTTGCTTAAAATATATGTGCAGGATTCTAATCATGTGATTGATTGGTCTATCATACAGGTAGAACTAGAGGGAGATTTCTAGTTAGAGTTAATATGCATCCTAGACAAGAGGAGTCTCATGCTCCATAATCGAGCTATAGAACAAGGCAAAGTTAAATGGAAACACATTGGGCCAAAGGAAGCCACTAGGGAAATGGATGCCTCCATAAAGGAAACATACCATTTTTTTTTTTGATTGAGGCAAATGTGAATAAAATTTAAATATTGTATAGAGTTGTGCATATAAAGCACCTGAACATAATATGTAGTTGTATTTTATTTCGGGTGTTACATATCGGCAAGAGAATAATAAGGAAAATGTTCCCCCAAGGGGGAGGGTTGTGTGACAACCCCAACCACGGTTCTCTTGTAACATACATTATAAATACTTCATGGAAATAATATTAAATGCGTTGAGTTAAAGGGACACATATTCCGGAGATGGGTAGGTTTATTGCTTGAGATTGCTATGAGTTTCTTGTGTAAGAAATCTAAAGTATTTAGGACAAACATTAAGAGAGTTGGTTAGTGAGAATTAATGGATTTTCCATGAAATTAATATGGGTTGGAAGGATTTATGTATTCCATGCTACCTTAAGAAGCACTCCCAAGGAAAGGAGGGCAAAAATTAAGGTAGTTTGATAGTGCAAACAAAAAGGACATGGGGGTCAATCCTTGTGTAACAAAACAGGAGAAATTCGAACTTCTGGGGTAGGAAAAAAAATAAAATAGACACAATAATAGAGAGCCCAAATTCGTGTAATAATTCTAGGATACAAAGAACAATATCTAAAGAGAATAAAATAGAAGAAGACAATGAGTTGTCTTTTGTTGGCAATATTGGTGAACAGATGGCTTCCCCTTGGTGAGGAGCAATGCCTCTAGACTCCCTATAAAACCAAAGGGTGGAGATGTTCTTCTCTAGGGAAAATTTTAAGAACCCCCCCTAAATTTATAAATATAATAAATGGGCGAATCTCCATGGTATATAGGAAAAATGGAAGGCGATTTTATCAATAATATAATATGTATATATAATTTTTTGGCGAATCTCTCACCAGGCATGGCGAATATTTTACTCAATTATAAAATCTTGTAAGATCTTGGCGAGTCTTTCACTAAATAATAAAACTTTGTAAAGTCCTAGTGAATCTTAGCATAGGCTACATGCTGGTTTAATTCCCCCATTTAAATAGGCTACATTCCAGGTGAATACCATGGGTCAATACCATGTGCCATTTTTATTTTTATTAATTCTAATATTAGGGTTAATAATCGTTTTTTGCATAGTATTAATAACAATCTAGTCCATGTTATTTGTCCCATAGTATTTTGGCCATAGGTTTCACCTAAATATAACCCATTTTTTGAGTGTTCGTAAATATAAGGTGACTTATGGAGTAAATATAAAAAAATGTTTTATTTGTTTACCATACCTCTCGTTTATTTATATTTTTATTAATTTACCATACCTCTTTTACAAATATGGTATTTGGCCCATAGGATTCACTTAAATAAAACCTCTTTCTTGAGCCTTCATAAATAGAACGAGGGTTATGGACTAAATATAAAAAGAGGTTTTATTTATTTACGATACGTCTAGTTTATTTATATTTTTATTTATTTACCATACCGTTTGAGTAAGTATAAAAAAACGTTTTATTTATTTACCATACCTCCACTTTACTTATATTTTTATTTGTTTACACCGTTACATGTATATAAGGTGACTTATGGAGTAAATATAAAAAATGTTTTATTTATTTACCATACCTTTCATTTATTTATATTTTTATTAATTTACCATATCTCTTTTATAAATATGGTATTTGGCCCATAGGATTCACTTAAATAAAACCTATTCTTGAAAATGGGCGAATGGAAGGTTGTAAGTCCTAATTTCAAGAGCTAAATTTACCTTTTTTACCCTCTCCCTTAAAATAAGGTGGGCTATTTGAGGTGATTTGTAAAAATGTACTATGATACAAAATATTCGCCCACTAAAAATTTAAAACCCATTAATTTCGCCAAAGGGCGAACATTCGCCCCTAAAATTATCCTTGTTCTTCTCTATATTTCCTTAGTGGTGCCAATGGATGATTATGTCCTTGGATTCCTGGAGGGAGAACCTCTGAAACCTTTGTGTTGTTGACTAGTAGTGTGTTGTGGACTCAATTGAGTGGGTGGAACCACTGTTTGTTGGTTAAGGGTGGAGAGGTTATTCTCTAGATTCCTTTATTATTTTAGGGTGAAGGAAGTTGGGCTCTAGATTCCTTGTGTTTTCTTAACTCCTGAGAGGCTAGGGTGGAGTAGAGAGGTCCACTCGAGTCCATGTTTCACCTAGAAGTTGGTGTTACCTCTAAAGCAAGCCCTATCTAGTCAATTTAATGTCTTGAATTGCTCTACATAAATTATCAATCCGGGTATCGTAAACTGATGAAGTGTGGTGCACCATATGTGCTTAGTTAACCTTTCTCTTACTTCGTTGTTTTATAGTTTATGTTGTTTTTTTTTGGGTTTTGTTCTTGTTGGTTTTCTAAAGTGTTTAATGCAAATGGAAATCCTATTCTAAGGTCTTAAGAATACTTTTAAAGGACAAGTATGGATAAAGATTTCAAGACAAGGCCTATGTCCCTAATGGTAACTTCCAAAACTTAGCACTTCAAAAGAACTTAAAACATGTTATTGATGGAATTAGTATTTAAACAAAAGTGTAAATATACAGCTAGTTCAATCAAAATAAAATGCAATAACCAAACAATGAGCTAGTGACTATGAGACCCAGTATCCTTGCTGCTTCAACAGAAGGACAAGATGATTCTATCATGTCATTAGTCATTAAAAGGCTATGTCCATCACTAATCTACAATCAAAATAGAATGCAACAACCAAACAATGAGCTAGTGACTATGAGACCTAGTATCCTTGCTGCTTCAGCAAAAGGACAAGATGATTCTATCATGTCATTAGTCATTAAAAGGTTATGTGCATCACTAATCTACAATCAAAATAGAATGCAACAACCAAACGATGAGCTAGTGACTATGAGACCCAGTATCCTTGCTGCTTCAGCAAAAGGACAAGATGATTCTATCATGTCATTAGTCATTAAAAGGTTATGTGCATCACTAATCTACAATCAACTGGTTGAACACACTTGCATGAATTAAAATTGCATGAATGAAAAATCTAATCTATCAAACTTGAAAGCAATCAAATAACATAATGAAATCAAAGCAAAATTGAACACATTTGCATAAATTAAAATTGCATGAATGAAAAATCTAATCTATCAAACTTGAAAGCAATCAAATAACATAATGAAATCAAAGCAATATTTACAAAATGAAATCTACTCTACCTTACATTCTAATATGCTCCATGACATCTACTTCACATCTCCTTCCATGTTGAGAACATCAAAGCTTTATTCAAATTCTTCAAAAGTACAAAGTACAACAAAGTTCTCCAAAGCTTTCAAAAGCCATCAAGGAAGAACTACAAACTTAAGAACTAGGGACTAAAGACTAACAAATGAAGGAGATAGATCTCCTATTTATACAAAAAGATGAGAGCCATCTCATTAATGATAGTCCATGAATCTCTCCCTCTACCTCTAGAGTCCTAATCAAAATAGGAACTGATAAGACACATGTCTTCTTAGAGTTACAATACAATTGGGATATGTGACACATATCCTCATGATCCCATGATTCTTTCCAACCAAATTCGAATTTGGCCTTAGAGTGCCATATAAGGGTCTTCTAGAAGTCTCCTTTCAACCTACACATGTCAACAACCTCAACCCATTTGTTAGGTATAATCATATGCACATTATTTTCTAATTTTTAACCACAAATTCACTTAAAAGGCTTAGAATTAATAAAGATTGGAAAAACATAAAAGTGGCCCAATGATAATGAAAGTGAGATGAATGTGGTGACATAGTAGTGAAATGGAGGTGAAATGGAGGTGATATAATGGACATAATAGTGAAAGTGTAATGGAAATGAATGACATTTTCAAGACTCAACATAACCCCCAACTGAAGCTATTGCATGTCCTCATGCAATATATATTACATTAACTCTTTTGATCCTTGAGCTTTGGCTTAACTTTGCATGATATCATTTGATAACTTCATATTTCTGCAAAGTGTTTCACTTGAATTGCAACATGGTTGGTTCTTGTGTTACAACCATTTTTTTTTTTTTTTTTTTTGTTGTTGCCTTCTATTTTGATCTTTGAACTTTGCATAATGATATTTTGATTATTGTTGCAAAGTATATCTTTATTGGATTGCATGATGGTTGGTTCTTGTGTGACAACCATGATTTTGTTTTTATCCAATTTATCCTTTAAGCACTTTTTCAAAAGCCATTGTATGCTCATAATAACAATGTAATAATTAATATATGTTGGAAGTATGTGAGCTCCTGAATATGATATGGACATGGCAAGATATGAATATGAATGTATTCCCCCCCCCAACTGATGGTATTGGCAATTTTATGAAATGAGGAAGAGAAATGTTTTTCCAACAATTATCATTCTAGCTTTTTATGGAATTCTATGGTCAAAAGTTAAAAAATGACGTACCTTCACTTACCCTTTGGAATGGATGAGTTGTATGTGTGGTGGCTGAAAAATTCTGATCATATTCTTCTTCAAGTGTCTGAACAAGAGGAATCATGGATAGAGAGATAAGATGACTTTTTATTGCTTCTACTAAAACTTGTTGAATCTGCTCCAAAATACTGAAAATAATAGTCTTCATGTCTTCAAAACTCATTGGCACAATTCCTACTATGTGAAAAGATATTCTGATGTCGAACATAGTAGGAAATTGTTGGCTGAGTGGCCATTAATGGATGCCACTAGTCAACACAAGAACTCTCACCATTGATGATAATGAGAGTTAAGATGCCCAAACACATCTTGCTATGTACGAATGAATTTGCTGAAGTCGAGTCACCTAGAAGATCTGACGAACAAGGGACATTAATATATTCCTATTGTTTGTCAGCATGAGGACTTGCCATTAAGGCATGCAAGCCTCAAGGTGTTTTTACAAAGAACTTAGACTCAAATGACTATGGACTCAATAATTTGCATTGAAGTAGGGTTTATTTGCGGAATGAAAATGACAAAGAATGGAAAATGAAAATGGAAAATGGCAATGGAGAGCAGAAATGGCAATGGCAATAAGCATGTGAATGAGCCTCTTGCTTTTATTTGTGGGTTATGAATGGACAAAAAGAGATGGAAAGTGTATGTGAATGTAAATGGAAAATATGGAGTGAAATGAAATGAATGGTTTATTATGAAGTATGGATGTGATGGATGGATGTGATGGAGACAATAGTATCTGAAAGTTTTTCTAGTGTTTGGATCTGATTTTGCATCAGCATATTTCCTCTTTGTTGTTGATCATCCTCTTATGAAACAAATTAGTCTCTTAGAGAGACACCATTCTCTTGTAGTCATTTGTCTTTCCTCCTGGAACCTGCAAAAAAAACTAATACTTCTTCTGCAATGGAATGTAAGATTATCAAAGGAGAGAGGTGATCAATCTCTCTAGTTATGATATTTACACACAAAACTAAGAATTTGTATTAATGAAACAAGTTCTCAAAGGAAAAATCAAAAGAATTTATACCTGCTTTGGAATTGGTGCCCCAAGTTGAATGTTGCTTCCTTTCAGCAATTTATTTCATTATTTGCCATTTCAAACTCTAATGATGGTTTTCTCATTGTGTAGATCTTGTTGAGATCTTTCCAATGGTACTTAAGTCATCAAAATCTGATTTTGTATGAAAAAGTTAGGTTGATTTGAACAATGAGGTTTTTCTGGCTGCAGAATTGGAGAACAGCTGCGGAATTGGACTTTAGCTGCGGAATGTGCACGGTTCTGTAGCTAAAAATCTTGAATACAAAGTTAGCCATTCATCTTTCATCATCAGTCCAAAATTAATCAATACCTTTAGAAAAGTGAGCAAATAACTTATTCATTTCATTGATTCAAAAATTATTATTTTTTCTTGACATGCAGTGACTTAGTGTGGCGACTCAATGTGGCGACTTTGTGATAACACTCAACTTGACTTCCCTTTGACCGGGGTTGTTTACATCAAATTTGACCGAATGAATAGGACACCATCCATGTACTACCATTCCCCCAGCTACCCGTGTGGCTTGTTTTGCTTGATGACACCTGCAACATAGAGTTTAACAAAACAGCTGCGGAAAGTTGAGCCAGCTGCAGAAAGTTGGGCTAGCTGCGAAAAGTTAAGCCAGTTGCGGAAAGTTGAATCAGCTGCGGAAAGTGGCTTGTTTCCGCAGATAATGAAAACAAAGTGTAGAAAGTACTGTGAAATGGAGTGGCTGTGTACGTGGAAGAGAAAAAAAATGTGGAGGAGTGAAGGCTTATGTGAGCAAGGTGGCAATGAAGCCGTAGTCAAATTAATCACCATCCATAATCACAAATGGAGTGTGAGAATATTTCCAACCTTGAGTTAAACGTGGAGGAAAGAGGATTCATGTATTCCATCCAAAGTGATGCATGCCTTCCACCCAAGTACAGCACATGGAAATTTGAATGCAGTAATTACTCCGACTATGCCAAGAGGATTCTTAGAGGCCAAGATGCTGTGAAGAGCGGATAGAAGAACAATGCAGAGTTTTTTTTTTTTTTTTTGGCTGAAAATATGGTCAGACTGCCAAGCACGTCGTACACAAAACATGTTAATGAAGACAAGATCCCTGAGTATTAGCATTGTGCCGATATTTTAGCAAGTAAAACGCCGAGTCATAGGAATAGCTGTTGGAGAAGTGCCGTATTTAATTATCTTACTGTTAAATGGGCAGACGGGTGGCGGAAGACGTGTTCAAGCTATTTCCTATTCATTTAATAAAAATCTTTTCCTCTCACGCATTCAATGACACGGTGGGTGACCTGGCAGCCAAGGAAATCGGATCTGAGCGGATTTCTGAAAGAAATTGAAATATGGCCGCAACTGTTTAAAAAAACACTATTTTTTTCACACGCGGAAGGCAAAAAGAGGCTCCAAAGAACCGAGTATTTCTCCCAGACCGCCACAAATTTCTTCAAACGGTTTCTGGGTTATCTAATTAACCCACCTGGAAAAAAAACCCATGTTTTATTTTCTTGAAATTCGTCTCTGTTTGGGCAAATCGAACGTTTGAAGTTAGACGTTTTTCTGCTGTTCACGTTTTTCCTGAGTTAATTTTTCTTTTTATGTTGTTCTGCATTCGGCCCGTAGAATTTCGAATTAACGGTTGGATGCATTCTCATACATGTTGGGAAACACATAAGGCCACATTGCATTCTTTGGAAGACACGACAGAGGCACTTAATACCCCTTTGAAGCATGACGCTTATTCAGTGATCGAGTTTTTGTTGTATCTATAGACGATGGAGTTTGTTGTTCTTCCTCTGATTTTGTTTAATGTTAAGTAATAGCTCAAACAAAGAAACAACAGCCCCTTTTACAGCAATTTGTGAGCCCCGCAAACCCAAAATAATGGTGATTTTAATAGGGTGTTCCAGTGGCTAATTTTTCATCATCATGGCCCAATTCGTTCCCTCTAATAAAAAGCTTAATGTGCTTCTGTTTTTCTTTTGTCATGGGAGTGGACATGAGCAGGGTTCAGTGTATTTTTTTCAGTGTGAATTATTCAATTCTACAACCTAGCCCCTGTGTGCTGCTCGTAGCTTTAGATTTTTTTCTATAAAGTCCTTGCTTCAATCTAATTTTTTTCATATATATAGTGCAATTTTTTTATGTTGTAGGTTTGTTTCAGGCCAAAGCTTGATAAAGGAGGCAGATTTTTTATTGAAGCCACAGTGAAAACTAGGAATGGAGATAGCCATAGATTTCTTTTCTCTTTTTTTTCTTCTCTGAAATTGTAAAATTTTATAAAAAGGATTAATGATTTTCAATTTCAAGCAGCGAATACTTCAAGGAAAACATGCTAAAAACAGGACTTTGACTGAGGTCCTAGGCTGGTTTTTCATCGATCTGAGCTGAGTGACTAGGATAGGATCCATGTCAGGACGATTCTGGAGATGCCCATGTGGTCTATTTCTTCATTGGACGCTTGTAACCTACTAAACCTTGAAACAACTACGGAATTCTCAACTAGCTGCGGAATCAGGGCAATTTCCGCAGCTAAGTTGTAAAACCTTATTAAAACAAGATACAATGTTTTGAAGACCACTACAAAGCATAACCAGACAATTTTGGACAATTTGAACCTATCAAAGCAGTTGAGTTTCATTTTTTCATTTTTTTTTTTTTTGAATCAATTGAAATGATGAAGTTTATTTTTTGTCTCCTCCTTTTTTTTCTTTTCTTTTTTACATAACAATTCTTTTTCTGATCCTCCAGATCACACAAAGTGCAGGAGGAGAGCATACTCAAGAATTATTAATTTTTTTTTTAACTTAACAATCCTTTTTCTGATCCTCTAGATCACACGAAGTGCAGGAGGAGAGCATACTCAAGAATTGTTAATTTTTTTTAGATGTAAGAAATAAGGTCTCCTAATTACACTTCCCCGGCAACGGCACCAAAATGTCTAGTCAATTTAATGTCTTAAATTGCTCTACATAAATTATCAATCCGGATATCGTAAACTGATGAAGTGTGGTGCACCATATGTGCTTAGTTAACCTTTCTTACTTCGTTGTTTTATAGTTTATGTTGTTTTTTTTTGGGTTTTGTTCTTGTTGGTTTTTTAAAGTGTTTAATGCAAATGGAAATCCTATTCTAAGGTCTTAAGAATACTTTTAAAGGACAAGTATGGATAAAGATTTCGAGACAAGGCCTATGTCCCTAATGGTAACTTCCAAAACTTAGCACTTCAAAAAAACTTAAAACATGTTATTGATGGAATTAGTATTTAAACAAAAGTGTAAATATACAGCTAGTTCAATCAAAATAAAATGCAATAACCAAACAATGAGCTAGTGACTATGAGACCCAGTATCCTTGCTGCTTCAGCAGAAGGACAAGATGATTTTATCATGTCATTAGTCATTAAAAGGCTATGTGCATCACTAATCTACAATCAAAATAGAACGCAACAACCAAACAATGAGCTAGTGACTATGAGACCCAGTATCCTTGTTGCTTCAGCAAAAGGACAAAATGATTCTATCATGTCATTAGTCATTAAAAGGTTATGTGCATCACTAATCTACAATCAAAATAAAATGCAACAACCAAACAATGAGCTAGTGACTATGAGACCCAGTATCTTTGCTGCTTCAGCAACAGGACAAGATGATTCTATCATGTCATTAGTCATTAAAAGGTTATGTCCATCACTAATCTACAATCAACCGGTTGAACACACTTGCATGAATTAAAATTGCATGAATGAAAAATCTAATCTATCAAACTTGAAAGCAATCAAATAACATAATGAAATCAAAGCAAAATTGAACACACTTGCATAAATTAAAATTGCATGAATGAAAAATCTAATCTATCAAACTTGAAAGCAATCAAATAACATAATGAAATCAAAGCAATATTTACAAAATGAAATCTAGTCTACCTTACATTCTAATATGCTCCATGACATCTACTTCACATCTCCTTCCATGTTGAGAACATCAAAGCTTTATTCAAATTCTTCAAAAGTACAAAGTACAACAAAGTTCTCCAAAGCTTTCAAAAGCCATCAAGGAAGAACTACAAACTTAAGAACTAGGGAATAAAGACTAACAATTGAAGGAGAGAGATCTCCCATTTATACAAAATGATGAGAGCCATCTCATTAATGATAGTCCATGAATCTCTCCCTCTACCTCTAGAGTCCTAATCAAAATAGGAACTGATAAGACACATGTCTTCTTAGAGTTACAATACAATTGGGAGATGTGACACATATCCTCATGATCCCATGATTCTTTCCAACCAAATTCGAATTTGGCCTTAGAGTGCCACATAAGGGTCTTCTAGAAGTCTCCTTTCAACCTACACATGTCAACAACCTCAACCCATTTGTTAGGTATAAGCATATGCACATTATTTTCTAATTTTTAACCACAAATTCACTTAAAAGGCTTAGAATTAATAAAGATTGGAAAAACATAAAAGTGGCCCAATGATAATGAAAGTGGGATGAATGTGGTGACATAGTAGTGAAATGGAGGTGAAATGGAGGTGATATAATGGACATAATAGTGAAAGTGTAATGGAAATGAATGACATTTTCAAGACTCAACAAGCCCCTCAGTCTTTGAAATCTGGCATAGGTGTGGAAACTACAAGTAATATTGGTTGTAGTTGGCTAAGGTTAGGTGAAGAGTCCTTGTCCCATACTCAGTTGCCTAGGATATTCCAAGATAAGTGTTTCATGTATTTTTTATGTTAATGTATATATGTCTACATTTCTATATTGAAATGATTTGATATTTGTAATGTGAATGTGTTGAAAATATCAGACAAAAATAGTGTTTAAAAACGTTAGTAGAAAAGTTGTAATAAATTCTTAGAATGTAATGATTGTCATGAAATATTTGTTTGTCCTCATAACATGTGTGTTAAGTAACAATGTATAGTGTTAAACTCATAAATGTCTCAGGAGCCAGAGCTAAAAATTATAACCTTTAAGAGACAAATCCTTTATTAGAAGATGGAAGTGACAATAGAGACAACCTATTGGCAATGTCTGTGGATACAGGTCTCAGTGGATGTATGTTTATATAAGGGTTACAAATCTCTGAACCGACTTGAGGAGCGAGTGTCAATTTTGAGGATGATATCATCTTATAACCACAATAGCCTATACTTTCCTTGAGAGATGTAATAAGCATTACATTTTCAACAGTCTTGGAGGTCTTAGACAAGTCCCAAAGGGCCTTTGGTTGCATCCTCATGATATTGAATTCATGTCTTAGTCTATGGATCAATAAGGGGTGTTGATATCCTCAAGGTTGTTTTGGTATTTAACAACCCTTGTGGACTCGAGAGGATTTGTTCAGACCTAATATTAGGAGGGTAGCACCTGTCAAAACTAGAAAGTGATAAAGGCCACGTAGGGATATTGGCCTAGATCATGTTGACTGCAAAAGGTCTGCAACCAAACCTGGAAGGAGCCCATGGTCGTCAATGGTGTAATGGAGTTGCAAGAAGACCTAAATTATAACTAAATCTTATGCACTGACACTACTTGCCGGAATGAAGACCTAGACGTGGTAGGCATTGATTAGATATCTGAGATCATGACTTATCTTGATTGGGTGTGGGGAGGGCGTCTTGACTAGGACAATATATCATACTATCCCTCGTGGACCAAATTAAGGCCAACAAGGTAGAAGAAGGCCCACCAAATCCATGTTACACCCCTTCTCCAAAACGTCATCAGAATGGTTGGCATAGTTCTCCTGGACCGTCAAATCTGGAAGAGGAGATGTGGACTACTAGATTTGGGGAAAAAACCATGAGCTATAACCCTAATTAGCTTGGTCTCTGCCATGTTAACAGGTGTGTAATTCATAGAAGCGCAAACCGTAGATTAGGATGCTAAGAGAGGAGATCCATCAAATTGATGGATGTGTATTTAACCACGAGCGATGATGTGGACCATCGGGTCTTGTGGAAATATAAAAAAATAGTATTATAACAAAAAAAGACTAAAATTCAATTAATAAATTATTCAAATATAATATAAATAATGCAAAGAAAAGAAAATATATAAAAATTATATGGTAACCAGTACCCCATTCCTCTGACAGAACTAGAGCAATTGGATCTTCAGTGACACCCTATCCCACCAATAAGAGTAGTGAGATGGGGGTTGTTACAGGTATATTATGTTTTAATAGATAATATCTACCATATACCATGGTTGTGACCTAAAGACCCATTAGTAGTAAGGAAAATATTATAATGGCTCCCATATAACAATTGTGGGTCATATGTTCCTTTTATGACATTAATGTGATGCTTTGGAACCCCTTATATGCTCTACAAGCTTCAAAAGCATACCTAGGTACTAAGATGTTATTGTTACTCCAAAATATGCTTAAGGCCTCAAGACCTGTTAGTGAACAAAACCATATAATGGCACCCAATTTACACTCATAGGTTGATCTACTTTATAGCACTTGTGTGGTGGATTAGGACCTTGTGCATGGTCCAAGATCCCTAAAAACATCATATATTCCCTAAAATTTGGTTTATTATCATTAGACTATGTTCAATCACTAAATAACCATCCCCAATATGAAAAACTATTAATGTGCTCATGTGAGACCTATACGAAAATGATTCCCTCTTTAGGGCCTATATGGTGATTATAACACTTTGCAGGGTCAATGACCATATAAAACATTCTTTAGGCCTCAATATATTCATTTTCATGCTCAAACAAAGGGAAGAGATCATGACCCATGCATCATACATAAAATATCACAAAAGAACCCATATTAAAATAGTGTTCCTAATATTCCCTTTATAGGCATCTATGAAAGACCCAGGAACTATACAAGAATATTTTAGGTTCTAGAATTTCATTTCTTCTCCTCAAATAATGGCCAAGGCCTTAATCCATATATATAACATGAGACCTTGATTGAGTAGAATTTTTTAGTTTTGTAACATATCTCGAGGGTTAAGGACACAACTATATAATAGCCAACATAGTTAACGGTATCTTTTGAGAGTAGGTTTTCTTTCTATTGGTATTTCTGATCTGAACTTAAATAGGAATGCAAAAAATTATAGATATAATCATAAACACAGATATGCAACATTAAAAAACTTCATTTCATTAATAGAAAAATATCGAACTATGCTTACAAACAGAATGGAAATAAGATAGCTCGGGCGATGGTAGCTTATCTCTGAGAAGAGATGTGGTGGCTACATGCCTCTGAACTATGTTACAATGAGGCTCAAGAGCCTATTTATTATTGGAAAAAATGAGAAACCTCTAAACAACCAAAACCCTAACCCCAGGAGATGTAACACCAAGAGTTTATGGGCCACATTGGGGTTAGTTGGGCAACCAACTTCCTAGGGTCGTAACTTGGTCATATTATCTCCGTTTGGTGCATACAATACCTTGTTTGAAATGTCTCACCAAGTACTATCGGTTTTTTTTCAGGCCCCTACCAATGGCTATGGACCTACAACTAATTCCAAAAAAATTTCTTTTAGGGGGTCAAAACTGCTCCAGAAGGTGAGGACCCGAAAAACTGCTAAAAATAGTAAATGCTGGAATGAACAAGGAAACATATGAAACTGACTAGGGGGTCTATGTGGAATAGGAGGGTGGCCACTAATATCTACCTGGATCATTCCTCCCCCCGTAGTCCACATTGCATGCAGAGCCTCCATGAGGTGAGGAAATTTCTGTTGAACCTAGTCCCTAGTGAACCACTTGCCCCGGCAAAGGAGTTGGCCTGCTTTGACAAATCGATATAATTGTATCCTCTATTGGCGAGTGTTCTTGATCTATGTTTCCATGATCTGGTTAGTTGTGGCCTATTCCATGTAGTCCGGGTTGAGCTATGTTGGAGTGAGCTATTCTGCAATGTCAGATGTGTCCAATAATGGTGGAAATTATGGCCGAAGGCAATCAACATTGAATACTCGGTGCAGAATAAGGAACAGTGGAATACAAAGCTTGAAGGCATTATCAATAATGGCCTTGGTGATGGTGTATGGCCCATATCAGAGTGGGCTTGTGGTTGGGTCCAGCAAGGTGCTCCTTTTACAAATGTAGCCAAACTTTATCACCCACCTGGAACTTGTGTGGCACTCAATGCTGATCATGGCGCTACTTTTACTTAGCATTGGCTCTGTCTAATATATCATGGACCTATTTGTGGATGTGTTGAATGCATTCAATGAAGTTGTTAGCCCTTTTAGCTTTGGACTGAACATGAGCCGAATCTAACTGGCTAGATGAAAATGGTATGGCCAAATCAATGGGGCATAATGGTTGAAACCCTAGCCCTACCTGAAAGGGGCTATGGCCTGTTGAGTTGTGGAGAACTCTATTGTAGCTATGTTGGACATAGGGGAGACTTTCATCCCACATGCGTTGATGCTTCGAGTTGTACATATGCAGAATGTGTATGATCATCCTGTTGACAACCTATATTTGGCCATCAGTGTGGGGATGTAAATCTATGGACTTTGTCACACGGAATAAGTCGATCTTGCGGACAAGATAGATCTTCCTAGAATCTAAAGAAGACCTAATGACAAGCAAACCAACCAGACACTATCTTTCTCTAAATATGCTTTGATAAACAATAGCAAACAAGTGTTTTTAGGGCCTACCTTAGGTCCAACGCAAGCTTGTGGATGCCCTCGCTCCTTCGATCCAAATAAGCTCCTTTCTCGCGAATCTGCAAACACAAACAAGGCCAACAAATTAAATAGCACCTAAAAAGAAAATTGCATAAAACATATTTAACATGAAAGTCAAGGAGTCCATGAAACAAATAACATGAGATACTTGTTGAGAAAAATGAGTTTGATTGTATTAATTCAAAAGAAGAAGAACTTTACAACCTTTGCCTTGACACTGTACAAGCTCCTCCTAGGGTCCAGCAAGAAGTCTCCTCTACTTTAAAAAGTTTCACTCACTCCCCAATGAAGCCAAAAAAGGTATGTGATCTCTCCTCTTAAGCTCAACTAGGAAGTCTTGATTTCACCAGCATTTACCCTCAAAAATGTTCAGCTTCTAATCTCCTTAGCAACCAACCCAATGCCTGTATTTATAGTGCAATGGAGGGAGGTTACTAGGTCCTCCTTCAAAGGGATAAAGCCCTCCTTCAAAGGGATAGCTCCTCTCATCAAGGGATTAGCTCCTTCTCTTTTGGGATGCATGAACCACCTTCAGAGCGAACAATCCACGTCAAAATTCCTTCTAGAAACCTTTAGAATTAACCCAAAGTGAGTTTTGAAGATAAAACTTGCGCCTTTTGACTTTAATAGGGGTCCGCACCTACACCGTTAGGGACAGAGCGGGTAGGTCCGCAGCTTTTGTACACAGAAGGTGCGGGACCGCAGGTGACAGTGAGAGAAAGTGCAGAACTAGAGTTACATTGATTTTTAATGTCTTTCTCTCATTTTCAAAGCTTGACTTAAAGAGCTGAGGTCTGAGACTTGCTTAGGAGGACTGTACAAGTGATGATAAACCCATACTGACTACAAATAATCATGGTGACGATATTTTTGTGTAACAGATTGCCCCCTAAAGTGCAAAGTCTGTAGTAGATGAGGATTTCTTATCATTTAGGAAGAGTGAAGTACTTTATCATTTCGAGGATCATCTTGTGGAGAGCCCGGTTGGAACCTGTAAAAAAATTCAATGCAAGATATATATATGAGATCATATCACCGCTGAGGTAGGCATTCCCATACTCAGATCAAAACTGACTATAAAAACTAACTACTGCTCTAATATAGGAATGATCTTGTAAAACATCACAAGTAAAGACTCATGTGGACACAGTATGGATGCAGCCATCTGTTTATGAATAGTCCATTATATAATGAATACAAAATTCCTCACAGCTTGGATTGTGGAAACTAGATCCAGGGTCTTCATTTCTACTTCCCGAAACAGTACGATTCTATCCATGCGAATGAATGTGTTGATGTCAAACATGGTAGAAACCACTTGATTACCAGTCAATGATGTAAACTGTTAACAAGTGTGAGAGAAACCACCAGTGATGTCAATGGCTCTCAAAGTACCCAGTACAATCCATGAGATGCGAATAAATGTGTTGATGTCGAACATGTCGCGGAATCCTTCGATCGAAAGTCAATGATGTAAACTGTTGTCAAAGGTGAGAAACCTGCCATTGAGGCATGCAGATCTCAAGGTACTGACGATTCCTAGATCATCTTTCTAGATAATGAGCTGATGTCGATAGAAAGCGATCCATCGTAGGCAAGCCCATAACACGAAATCATAGATCAAGTCAAAGAAATTTAGTTGCAAGGAGTGACTCAGGGATGGTGAAGATGGATGACAAATATTTTACAGATGAATGGTTTATTGGCGGTGACCTCTTGAACACATAATGACACGATAGATGGCTTGGTGACAATTGACCCAAAGTTAATACCCAGAAACCGGCTGAAGACTTTCAATGTGGTTTGATCAACTGTTAGGCAAAGGATTTCCCAACCCAGGCGAATAAAAGTGTCTTTTTCAATAGTGGTTACAAAGTATGACAAACAAGCTCATTTTTCTCTCTTTTCCCCCACCATTTCTGGCAAGTACCTCTTTATTTTTGACAAGCTTAAGGAGGATAACATTTTCTTGATTATAAGCTCATCCTTCGGATGAGTCCAACTTAGTTTAAATTCGAACCCTAAGAAGGAGTGGTTCGTTCCTGTTTGTAATTGAACAGGTCCTTTACTGTGAAATTTTAACGGGTCCAGTATAGGAGAAACTCGACGTTTTTCAATTTTAGAGAGTCTGAAAAAACTTAAGAAGACTCTAGGGTTGACCTTTTTCGTAAATTTGTGTCTCCCAAGCCCGAAAAAGTATAAAATAATACTTGAGAGAACTGCTTGATCTTTTACAACCAAGGAGTACTTTTCGTCATTAGTGCCTTTGACCCGAAAAAGTAAAAAAGCAATCAATGACACGTCGTTTTATAACCGATATCGAATTTGAAATGACAAAAATCCGGTAATCTTTTCATGTTTTTACGGTCGGAAAAGAGTTGTAAGTGGACCGTCTTTTAATTCCGTTTTAACGAGTTTAAAAGAAATACTCGGCAATCTTTTCATGTTTCAGGAGTCAGAAAAGAGCTTAAAGGTGACTCTAAATGTTTTTTCGTCGAAAATGATAGATTTTGCCTGAATAATCTTTTATCCTGCACAAAAACACAAACATTACTCATACCTGTTTGAAATAGATAAAAATGTCGCAAAAATACCTTTTCAAAGTGAAACATAAACAAATTTGCAATTTATTTACTCAAAAAACTTATAAAAAGGGCCTTTGTCAATTCATTTTTACCGTTTGAGTTTGGGTGAGAAAATAGTACTTTTGCTCAGAAAACTTCCCATGAAGATTGCGGAAAATCCAACCGTCGGAATCGAACGCCGTCTTCTCCAGGTAATCCACATCATCCCACTCTTCATTTTTGACCATTTAATTTTTTGTTTTAGTCATTTATTTCATTTTTGGGAGGGTTTTTAGGCATAAAACCCGCGCGCGAGGGCCCGCAGGTTTACCACTGCTGGCCTGCGGACCCCGAATTTTTCTCCATTGGGAAAAAGCTCGGGGTCCGCACCTTCCATGTAGACAAAGTGCGGTCCCATGCACTGTGTCTAACCTGGAGGGTACGGTCCCCGTCGCAAGGGTTTTTAACCCAAAAATTCTAAAAAATGGACCAATCAAAATAATTTCTAGCAATTTAATTTATCTTTATACTTGATGCAGAGAGTACATCATGCTATATTGGCATGAACGAGAGCATGAGGACGTGGATGCTGCCGCATGGAATCATCAGCCTTCAATTGATGCTTTGAGGGCGTGCGGCTTGTACAAATTCTGGGCCATTCCTGGCCAGACGGCTCAGGTGGATTTCTTACAGTGGATGGTTGACAGATGGAGCGTACAAGACCAGTGCTTCTTCATTGGTGGCCATCAGCTCGAAATCGAGTTGGTGGACATATATTTCTTGACTGGTTTGCCTAAGAGAGGCGAAGACTTGACTCTGTTTGGGGCTAGGGCAGGTGGCCAGTCTGTCGATAGCCTCAGGCTAGAGTACTGCAACAGCCATGCTAGAGACAAAGGGATAGACATAAAGACCATATCCCGTCCTGAGCTCATGGTGATTGCGTTCACTGTCACCAGACTTTGCAGAGTTGCCGCATTACATATTGCCACCGGATCCCAGATGCATATGGCAGTTGATTGCTTTCGAGGCACCATCTTCAACTGGTGCGATGCCATGTTGGCCAATGTGAAAGGCCAACTGACCAGGGCAAGGAACGGATGACTAAAGACCTTTGGTTATGGGGCTTTGGTCGTGAGTTTTGGCCTGGAGAGGGTTCCTATGCTGATCCCACAACACCTTACCGTTGGAGCTGGGCTTCCTCAAGAGCCCAAACTAATGTGATGGGTCGCAATTATGGCCCGTCACCCGGACGAGAGGACAGAGGTTGCTCGATTCAAACCTCAGTATTTCCAATGGCTGGAAAACCAGGTCTTTTCTATTCAGGACTTCCCTTATGCTAGGATAGATTTTCGTGGTGACCTAGACATGGTTCTTCCACCAGGAGAGCAGTAGGATGAGTCAAGTAAAATCCTTTTCAACATTTTTCTATTTTATTTTTTTTGTTATTTTTCCATCGTCTCAAAACTGATAGTAAAAAATTTCAAATGTAGATGTGGGTCCACAGCGACCAGCCACTCTCCGGCCTTACGAGAGGAAGCAACCAGTTACACCCGTGCCATAGGACGAATCAGCAGAGGTTTTGGCCGAGTTGGAGGGTCATCTCGAGCGCTTGACAGGAGATATTCCTGAGACCACTATAGATGACATTCCTCGTCGACTTCAGCGCTACGTGATTGGGGTCCCGAGACCTTTTAGGAGGTTCCTTTGCAAGGTGGCCCGTGCAGTGGTTTCTTATAGAGATCATCACCAGTGATAGGATGATCGCCTATTGTGGGCACATGTGACATTTTTGTTTTTTCTACTTATCATTTTTGCCGATCATAAGGTGTTTTTCAACCTATGATCGAGGACGATGTATTTTTTGACACACTCCTATATATATATATATATATCACGATTACCGACTTATCTTGTAAATCATGTTATGGAATGGTTTTAAATTTACATGTATGATTGTTGCAAATGTCTATTTAACATTTGAGAAGCAATTGCATCTGCTAATGTATTTAAAGATCTTGGAATATGCTGATATTCAATATAATCAAATTCACGTTCCAAGAGACGCACTCTCAAAAATAATCTTAATAACACTGGATTTCTAATGGCATACACTCTATTAAGCTGTTATACAATGAGTTCAGAATCTAACCTCACTATCAAACTCCAAATCCTAAATGAAATAGATTCAGATAATAACTCAATCACTGCACTATACTCGGCAATGTTGTTCGTCGTTGGACCAAGGCTTACCCCATGCATAGATAATAACTCGTCAGAGGGCGAATAGATAACCCAAGCTGCGGAAGAGATGTTCCGTGTATGACAACAAGCACCATCAGCGAAACCAATGTATGTTTGGAGAGGCATCGACATCTGCAATATCAAGAGTAAAACCAAGATAAGCAGGAATAATGATGAAAAACACTCTCTAAGCTAAGCACACTGTTTAAACTAAAACACACCAGCTAGAAAGAAAAACTATCCTAACTAAAAATCTCCATACCCATTCTTTTAAGCATAATACCTCTTCAAGTAAAGGCCATTTCTGGGTTTACTCAAAGAGTCCCCGTCAAAGTCTACCAATTCATAGGCCCCTTTGGCTAGCTTTCACTTGACAACATAGGGACCATGCCACATAGGAACGAATTTCCAGCGCCTAATTTATCATTATCTTGATCATAAACTAAGACTAGATCTCCTTCCGAAAAATTTCGAGGGGTCACATTTCGATCATACTGAGCTTTCATTCGTTTTGCGTGAGTCTCGATCGCCAATGCAGCATCACGTCGATTCTCATCTAATTGAGCCAAGTATAACAAACGGTTTTCCTCTTCGGAAGTGGCTGGAAGTAACTCGATGGCCATTTGCAGTGACAGGATTTCGCATTCAATGGGTAACACAGCTTCCAAACCATAGACTAGTTGGAAAGGAGTGAACCCTGTTGATGTTTTTACTGAAGTTTGGTACGCCCAAAGCACTGAAAATAGCATGTTGTGCCAATTCGACCAATGAATCCAATGATTCATCGAATCATGATAACTAAAACTTTGTTGATGGATTCAACCAGACCATTCACTTGTGGATAATAAGGGGTTGAACTATCGTACGTAAACCAAGCTGGCCTGTAAGTTCGGTCATCATAACTTTTCGAAAATGACGTCCATGATCAGTGATGATTGCTTTCGGGACACCAAACCTAGAAATTATATGATTGAATACGAAAATTGCAGCTGTCTTGCCGTCTGCCTCAAATGTAGGCATCGCCTCGGCCCACTTAGTAAAATAATCTACCGCAAGGATGATATATGCATGCTCCCCGGCCGAGTGAGGGTTACATGTAATAAAATCGATACCCCATTTGGCAAAAGGACCAATGGCAATTATAGGGTGGAGAGGAGCAGGTGGAGCACGCATCTTACGATAAAAAATTTGGCAGTTGTGGCATTTTCGGACCGCCGTAATACAATCTTTAAATAAAGACGACCAGAAGTAGCCAGCGCGCAATATCTTTTGGGCTGTGGCAAACCCAGACATATGACCGCCACATGCTCCAAAGTGACAGTAATTTAGAACACTTTCAGCTTCCTCGTGTGTTAAGCAACGTCGAAAAACGAAATCCGCCCCACGGTGATAAAGAGTATCTCCAATAATCCTAAATTGTTGGGACTGGAATCGAATTTTTCGATGTTCTGACCTTGAAATTTCTGGCCGAAAGGATTGGGTCTGGAGATAAACGATGATATCCACATACCACGGATCTAAAGTGCTGATTAGAAACAAGGATTCGTCCACAATGGGCTCCTCCGCCACAGTTTCCGTGTCAGCACGCGGGAAGTCACACATTAACTCCGCAAAAACTAAAGATTTCTTAGACTTAGATTTCTCAAATTCCAAGTCGAACTCCTGCAGGATAATGATCCATTTAGAGTACTTGCCCCCTAGCAATTTCTTGGTCAAAATGTAGATCATAGGGTTGCAATCCGAAATTACCGTAGTTTTACGTAGTAGAATGTAGTGACGAAAACGTTGGACAGCTTGAACAGCTGCCAATGCCAATTTCTCCACATGTGAGTATTTTAGCTCAGATGGATTTAAAGTTCGACTAAGGTAATATATCACATGTTCAGTTCCGAATTCATCTTCCTGAACTAAGACCATTCCAATAGTGGAATGAGAGGCTGCGAGATACAAGAAGTAATCTTGGTTGTAGTTGGGAGGATGCAACAACGGTGCATGGGTCAACGCGTGTTTAAGTGCATCAAAAGATTTCTGAGCTATCTCATCCCAATAAAATGGAGTATTTTGCTTCAACAACTGGGTGAAACCCTTTGTAACCTCGGCGTAGTTAGGAATGAATCGTCGTAAAATTTTTTCTTTCCCTTGCAAACTTTGGAGTTGGCAAAGACTCGAAGGAGGAGGCAATTTGATGATAGCTTCGACCTTCGAGGGATCAACGCGAATGCTAGCTTTCGAAACTACAAACCCCAGCAATCGACCCATTTCTATACAGAAGACACATTTGTGTGGGTTCAACCGAATACGATAAATCCTACACCTCATAAAGATTGCTCGTAAATGGACGAGGTGATCAGCTCGATGTAATGAATGAGCTGGCAAGTCATCGAGATAGGGTTGCACAATGTGCTTGATGTCATGAAACGCATAAGACATCGCCCTTTGAAAAGTTTCTCCGGCATTCTTAAGCCCAAAAGGTAACTTGCAATAAGCAAATGTCCCCCATGGACAAATGAAAGCCGTTTTTGGTTGATCGACAGGTAGAATATTGATTTGATTGTATCCGGAAAAACCGTCCATGAAGGAGAATATTTCACTGCCGGCACAATCATCAATGATTTGATCGATATAGGGAGTTGGGTAATTGTCCTTTGGACAGGCTCGATTAATGTCCCTATAGTCGATGCATATTCTTATTGTTCCCTACATTTTGTTAACCGGAACAATATTCGATACCCAATCCATTAACGGGATCGGATAAATGAAACCTGTTTTCAATAATTTTTCAACTTCTGCTTTAATTGCAGCAGCTTTTCGTGGGTGAATCTGACGCAAACGTTGCTGGACGGGTTTAGCATCCGGGTAAGTCTTGATCTCATGAACAACAATCGTGGGATCAATTCCTGGCATTTCCTCATAGGACCAAGCAAACACGTTGCGGAATTCTTGAAATAGGGCCTTATATAGCTGAATTTCGTCATCTGTACACGAGGCACCTATATGAATGTTCTCAATAATTCTGGGCTTAACCGAAATGTCAATAGGAATAGTTCGAGAGATGTTTCCCAAATTTAACTCTGAATCGGGATGTTTCATTGGATTCTGAGGTTCCTTGACATATTCAGTTGTAAAAATTGATGAGAAATCATTTTCAAAACGATCATCCTCAGGTAAAAACGAAGATCTGTGATGGAGATCTTCCCATGGTAAATCATCTACACATAGGATTTCACGAATTTGCTCATCAGAGTGAACAAGTTCAGAAAATGTGGTTAAATCCGAGGTTGATGTGAAAAGTGATTCCTCACAGACCACATTCATTAAGTCATTTTTGGTTGAACATGGGTCGGCAAATGACTACACGGCTTCATAGGCAATTTCATACGGACTCAAAGGCATGGCATTACCAAATGAGTCTATCTCAGATTCAGAAGGAACAATCCAAGGATCATCGTAAACAATGGTGTCTGATGTAATCATATGAATGGTTGCAAATGAAGACGATGCGTTGATTGGAGGAAAAGGAAAAGTTCCCAGTAAACCGGCATCTTTAACTAGTCCTACTCCAACATCCTTATATGGGATAGTCGTTTTACCAACATGCTGAATACTCTCCGAAGAGGCTGGGTTGGATGAAAAGTAAGCCAGATTGTCTATTGTTACGATCTTTCCATTATGTGGAAACTCTATTACTCGAAAGACCAATGAAACGACCGCTGTCATAGCGTAAGACCAACTTCGACCCAAGAGAAGGTTGTAATCTAGAGGGGCATCAACCACCTCCACATCTAGAATAACGGTTTTTCCTTCAACCCCTATAGGCAAATCCTGTAGAATGCCAAAAGGATGAAACCCACGGCCATCGAAGGCCTTTAGAATTGTCGGGGATTGATTTAGCGAAGGAGAACCAAGCGATCTCCAACACTGTATCGACATAATACACGTTGAGGCTCCCTCATCAATTACAGTCCGATGAATAAGCCTGTTTTTGACTATCACTGGTATCTGGAAAGCCATTTGATGAGGCAAACGTGGTGTACTATTTTCTAGATCGAAAATCATTAGGTTCGAGTCCTGAACATCAACAGCTCCTATAGCTAAAAAACGTAATTTACGTTGTGCTGGGCATGATTGCAGCACTTCCAAAGCCGACATTGCTGAGGGTGAAACAACTAAATCCTCAATAATGTTATAATTTTGTGCTACTCTTGCATGTGGATTGAAAGCTGACTTTCGAAGTATACCCTTGGCGGGCGATTTGATTACCAAGTCTGGATTAGGTTTCTCGATCTGTAGTGGATTGGAACTGGGAGCTGAGGTTGATGGATTAGAATGAGAAGATTCTGCTTCTTTACCATCAACAGGACTTTTACTACCATAATCTTGCGATCGAGTCGCAATCCTAACATGGGACATCATCAGTATGGGTTCTTCATTGGAATTCGAGGATGAACCTATCATCTTACTTTCTTGAGCCGGAAAAGGATCCTTCAAAACGACAGGAGTTTGGGAACCCTTCACGATCTTCTCAAGCTCTGCACGATGAGGGCAGTCTCTTGTAAAATGTTCATCGTCACAAATGAGACAAGGATAACGAGGCTTGCGCTTTTAGTCATTGTATTCTGCCTTTTCAGGTTTCTCCTTTGAACTTTTGTCTGTTTTATTCTTCTTCTTTCCTTTCTTCTTCCCACCGGATTGTGATTTGGCTGTATATGACTCTACAATGTGAATATCAGCGGAGATCTCTACAAAAGAATCTCCTGTTGGGGAATCAGGCAAGGTTATGATAGGGAAAGAATTCTTGGAAGACTTCTTCTTACTTTTAGTGTTAACCGTGCTAATCATACCATCAGCGACATGAGATCCCGAAGGAGCTGCAGTGATTTGATTTGCTTGGGAAGATCAGGGATTTTTTTGTGTAACGTACCTGACTGAGTATAGACCAAGTCAAGGTACTATGCTTGAGCAATTACTTGCTCCTCAGTAACAACTCCAGCTTTAGCAACATCTTCAGTGATCTTTGGCAACAAAGATTTTACAAACCACTCAACCAAGATCTGATCCGGAATAAATACCTTCACTAAACGCCGTCGACGTCTCCACTCATGAATATGATTTGAAATGTAAGTGGATGTTGATTGTTTTAGAGAAGTTAACAATTCCGTGCCATTGTCATATCGGACTGGCAACTGAAAATGAGTTAAAAACGAGGTAGCTAACTGACTAAAATTATAAAAAGTGCCTCGTGGTAACTCAATGTACCACTTGGCCGCGAGACCAATTAGAGTGCGCTGGAAAAGTCTAAGACGGATTGAATCATCTGTAATGGAGTTAGATGCACACCAAAGGTGGTAAGTCATCACATGATTCGACGGGTCCTCTCCCGATTTACCTTCGAACTTGGGAATGTCACTGGGCAACTTATTCGGCATTGGCGGCCAAAACGGAAGATAATTAATGGGATCGTTCGTTAGGTGCAACAAGTCAGGTAAGTCCAAAGTTGTGATAAACGGTAACTGCCGATTAGGATCCCTAAAACTCTGGGTCATGAGACCAGCCCCAGGAGGAGGATATCCAGGATAACTAGGAATAGGAATCGCGTTCGGGATATTGTATCCTCACAGAAAACCAGGATTAACCGGACCATACTGGGGTTGTTGAGGTTGTTGATAAGTGTACCTAGGGTACGGTTGATACTGATAGACTGGCTGCTGCAAAACACAATCGAATTGGTACTGTCCTTGGTACAGTTGATAAGTAAATTGTGGTTGACTTGTGACAACCGTACTTGAACCAGGTTGTCCTACAGATATCTGAACCGAAGTTTGAATCATAGATCCAGACGGTGGTAAAGATGTCTAAGGAGTAGATACAGGAACAGTAGAAACCGGAGCTGTCGATACTCCAGAAGTAGGTGGGGTAGATTGAATGGATGTTGCGGCAGTTGTAGCAGTCGTTTGAGGTGGAGTACGAGGTGTACTAGGCCCAGGCTGAGAAACTACCAAAGGTACAGAAGTTTGAATGTTAGACTGGACTGGTTGCTAGGGTGAACCAGAAACTAAGGGTTGTCCAGTTTGAGATGACAATTGTACACTTGGCTGCAACACCTGTTGGGTTTGCGATGGATCCCACACTATATTCATTCCGGGGTACTGATCCATAACCGGTTGAGAATACTAAGGACCATAACCGGATTGAGGGTAGGATTGATAATTGAAAGGTACATTTCCTGTTCCTTGAACACACGTTTGACCGGAGGGTGGTTGGAAACCTTGGTTCGAGTATTTACCTTGGGGTTGATACCCTTGAGGCACATACTGATACTGGGGTTGACCTTGAGGTATAAATTGATACTGGGGTTGACCTTGGGGTACATATTGAGTCTAGGGTTGACCTTGAGGAACGTACTGTCCCATAGGTATGTACTGTCCTTGAGGTTGCCCCCCAGATGCAAACTGTGTACCTTGAGGTTGCCCCCCAGGCGTTAATTGAGGCTGTCCCACAGGCGGTAACTAGCCACCTTGAGGTTGAGGATTGGGAATAGAACCTGACATCATGAGAATGTCTTCTACGCTCAAAGGCTTAGTACCATTGTTTCCAGTTAATAACCCTTGCTCAATGGGTTGAGGAGATGCTCCCGAAAAAGTACTAGAAAGTGACTGATACCCAGAGGGAACAGAAGGACCGCCGTACAAAAAGGATTCGGGCGATTGAGTAAACATGGATGACTGTCCTGACATATTTATGGGAGTATAAAAACCTCTAGGTGTTGGGTGATAAGGAGCACGAGGTGGTGAAAAACTTAACCCTGAGTTTTCTAAAAAATTAGTCAAAGAAAGATACCGAGAACTGCTCCTAGGTGGACTGTAAAAAATTGATTCACGCTCCCTTAGTTCAATAACAGGTTGATTTTCAGGGATAGGGATGCCTACTTCTTCTTCCGGAGCAAGTTCTTCAATAGCAATAAGTCCAGAAGGAAGATCTTGGGTGATTACTCTTTCTACCCTAGGTGAACCAAGACCACTAGAAGTTGGAGAAACAAAAGCCGATGTCGGAGTAGTAGCAAACTCACTTTCAGGCTTGGATATTTTAGGTTCTTCACCTATATCACTAGTAGATGAAAAGCTACCAGCAATTTCGGAAACAGACACTGACTGTGGATTATAATCTGCTGCTAACGGTTGAAAATCAGGATGTACTATCAAAGAAGATTCTCCTTCCTCAGGTGACCCAACTCTACTGTCTCTAGGAGTTACGAGGACTTTCAAGCCTTCAGGCTGGCTCAGTACTTCCTCAGGAGGTTGGCCCCGAAGTCTATGGGACTTCCTCAGTAACTCAGCCACGTTTACAAACTCAGGAGACTGGCCTCGAAGTCTACGGGATTGTCTTGGTAATTCAGCCATAGTTGAAAACTTTTAACTACTTCACATGCAAACAAAGTAAAATCTCAATGAAAAGCACCTAAAGTCTCTAGAGAACCAAACAAATTTGAATCACACGCCTAAAGAATCTAAGAGATCAAACACACACAAACAGTAACTTTCCATACTGAAAACACTAGTTGGTGATGAAATCCAACGTCGCAGAGTTCAATACAGAAATGGCGGTTGGAACAGTTACCCCGACAACCTGCTTAATGAATAGACTGGCACAAGTTTCTCCACTTAACCATCTCAAGTGAAGAGAACCCCCCAGAAAATCCAAGTGAGTCTAGCCGACGTCTGCTCCAGGTACAGCGGGATCTTCCCACCACTGTCACCTCAGGAAGAGTCCTAAAGAATATGGCCACTAAGGTTACCAACTGAGACAAATATACCTGGGGGAACAGTCTACGATCCAATACGCACGCAAGGGCAGAGTAGCAAGCTCAATCCCCTTGAAGGCTCCTTGACATAATCCAAGGTTTACCAACAAGTGACCCCAGGCTCCTCGACAATGGTTAATCCGAGGTTTACCGTTTTTAATATGTGAATATCTAGCGTCGTTCCCAATGAGGAAGGATTGATTCCCACACTGGTTCGGACATGATCTCGTGCTTCTCCTTTAAGAGGAGCTTTCCCAGAGCATAAATGCAACAATTGGATTTCTTCCCTACCACAAGATACAGCTACTTGTTTATTTTTACTGTCTTGGAGAGTTAATTACTCTCCTACTCCAAGGCACTAGCCTAAGCTAAGTTGGTGTATCAGAGCCCTAGAAATAAAAATGTTACTAGGTGAATTTTACTTTAAGCGTTAATTTTAGTGGTTTTTGTTTAAGTCCAAAGGTGCGGAGATGAAACTCGTGGTATGAAGACTTGACTCAAAATCACTAAAAATGCACCTAAGATGATTTAAACAATCTTTTTCTCTTCGATGAACGTCTAAACTAAGAAAGAGTTTGAGAATGCAAATACTTTGTAAACACAAATCTTTCTCAATTCAACACATTAAAAGAAGAGTTTTTGTCCTTTTCAAATGCACTCAAAACGAGACAACTAGTTATTTCACAAAAATTTCCCTTTTTCATTTCAAAGCACTCAATCACTACAAAACAAACTTTTTTCCAAAAGAGATTTTTATATTTTTTTAATAAAACACTCAAAACTATGAAAATGACTAACTTTGAGATCTACAAATTATAAAAACCTATTTGAAGTCAAAGCCTACTAAAAGTCTTTTTTAAGGATGTTTTACTTAGCTAGATGTAAGCTAAGGACCAATTTATGCAGAATCACAAATAAGTCAAGAACAACCAATTTTGTTTTCTTTTTGAAAATGAAAATCCAAACTTTCAAACACAAGCTTTTCGAAGTTTTGTAAAGAGAAAAGTCAAAGCGGATTCCTCAACAAGGGGTGATTTCATAAATGGTCAGACTCATAAGAAGGCTGGTAGACACTAAGGTGATCTAAAGTCCCTACAGCTTCTAAGCTCAGAGCCACTACACAACCAAAATGAAAAACAAATCCAACAAGAAAAACTCATAGGAATTTCACTTAAAACCCTAACACTAATGAAATCAATCTAAGGAAAGCCTCTGACAAGCTATATGCAGGTCTGGGCAGTGGATAAAAATTTCTAAACAAACACTAAGCTGACTAACAGAGGAAATCTTAGGGTTTTTCAAAATTTTGACAGGGTCCGCAGGCCCACAGTTGACACAGGTGCAGTCCCGCTCTGTGCTAAAAGCCAAGCTGCAGGTAGGTACGCACTGTGTCAAACGGCTAGGGTGTGGTCCTCTCCCAAAGCTATGAAAAACAAAAAATAACCCTGAATCTACAAACTCTACCCAATTTTACACACAACAAGCCAAAAACAGAAACAAAAACACAGTTTCTCAGGTCAAAGTAAAAACAAGGAAAACAATCAAGTCCCCAGTATGGTCGCCATTTTGTCGCACGGAATAAGTCGATCTTGCAGACAATATAGACCTTCCTAGAATATAAAGAAGACCTAATGACAAGCAAACCAACCAGACATTATCTTTCTCTAAATATGCTTTGATAAACAATAGCAAACAAGTGTTTTTAGGGCCTACCTTAGGTCCAACGCAAGCTTGTGGATGCCCTCGCTCCTTCGATCCAAATTAGCTCCTTTGTCACGAATCTGCAAACACAAACAAGGCCAACAAATTAAATAGCACCTGAAAAGCCAATTGCATAAAACATATTTAAGATGAAAGTCAAGGAGTCCATGAAACAAATAACATGAGATACTTGTTGAGAAAAATGAGTTTGATTGTATTAATTCAAAAGAAGAAGAACTTTACAACCTTTGCCTTGACGCTGTACAAGCTCCTCTCAAGGTCCAGCAAGAAGTCTCCTCTACTTTGACAAGTTTCACTCACTCCCCAACGAAGCCAAAAAAGGTATGTGATCTCTCCTCTTAAGCTCAACTAGGAAGTCTTGATTTCACCATCATTTACCTTCAAAAATGTTCAGCTTCTAACCTCCTTAGCAACCAGCCCAATTCTTGTATTTATAGTGCAATGGAGGGAGGTCACTAGGTCCTCCTTCAAAGGGATAAAGCCATCCTTCAAAGGGATAGCTCCTCTCATCAAGGGATTAGCTCCTTCTCTTTTGGGATGCATGAACCACCTCAGAGTGAACAATCCACGTCAAAATTCCTTCTAGAAACCTCTAGAATTAACCCAAAGTGAGTTTTTTAAGATAAAACTTGCACCTTTTGACTTTCACAAGCCTCTGCACCTACACCGTTAGGGACAGAGCGGGCAGGTCTGCAGCTTTTGTACACAGAAGGTGTGGGACCGCAGGTGATAGTGAGAGAAAGTGCGGAACCAGAGTTACATTGATTTTTAATGTCTTTCTCTCATTTTCAAAGCTTGACTTGAAGAGCTGAGGTCTGAGACTTGCTTAGGAGGACAGTACAAGTGATGATAGACCCATACTGACTGCAAATAATCATGGTGACGATATTTTTGTGTAACAGACTTAGTAAGTTTTGTATCCAACATCAACCATAGACTTGACCAAAATGCACTCAGGAATATGTTGTCTCGATCTGAGACAATGGACTGTGGGATCCCAAAGTGTATCCACACTCGTTCAAAGAAGCGATTAGTAGTGGCCTCTGTTGTGATACTCTTCTTGTAGGCTGCCATGATGGTCATCTTAGAAAATATATCAAAGACCACACAAACACAATCGTTGTCGTTCTTAGTAGAAGGAAGGTCTGACATGTAATCCATGGAGATATATTCTCAAGGACAGATATGAGTAGGTAGAGGAGTATACAGGCCTTACTTCTTGATGGTTGGTTTCAGAATGGCACAAGCGGTGCAGGATGTAATGTACTTCCCAACATCTTGATGAAGTTTCAAACAATAAAAATACTTATACAATAACACCACTGTTTTCTCTACTCTGAAATGTCTGGTGACCCATGTTGGCTTATATGAGCTTGACCCAGGTTCGAAAGAATTATTTAGCCAAGCAAATCCCATAGCTACCGGCCCTTTTGGCAATAATCTGTGGAGGGCGGACTGAGGTCTCACCTGAGGTAGCAGGGGAGGGTGTTGGAACCAGGTTTTTGCACCCTTGGGATGTCTAGATGTGGGCTAGAGGTATCGTGCACCATTCTGTAGCTTCGAGGCTGCTCTATATTCGCGCAAATCTAGACCCAAGATAACTTTAAATTTCTATTATCACATTGTTATAGATCTAATCTATTTGATGAAGTAATGTAAATAAGATCTACTTTAGAAGGGTCTTTAAGCAAACATTTAACAAATTTAACTAGTTCGTGCAATTACAATAAACTTAGATTCACATACATCTATACCATAAGCATATGCGCATCGATCAAACAGTTATATTAACCATGCACAAAGTCAGATCTGCGATAACTCAGATTGTAACAAAGAAATTGCAAAAGAAACTTATCCTTATTTTCACTTTATCACCACTACTTCAAGATCCGCCCTGCGCACTCAGCTGCAGGGGTCCGCGCACACAGCTGCAGACTCTTCCTGGCCTCTGTGCACACAGTTGCAGAGCCTCTATCTACTACCCAACCCTCAACTCGGAATTACAGACGCTTTCAAACTATTCTCCTCAAACACCCATTACAATCTAGATTCAAGATCATACCCAAAAAGAACTTATTTTCCCTCATAGAGCCGTGCTCTATTTATACCATCCTATGGTCCGCGAACTGACTTACTTCCTATTATTCTATATTATTTCTTGGGCAGACAACCCTTTGACTCGACCTTTTACATTTCGCGCTTCGCATATTTCTGAGGTTTACAATATTTTTATCCTACTTTCTAGGCTATCAAACCCAAAATGGTTATGCAAGACCTCCGCTACCCAACAGTCCCCCAACACAATCATTGTGACTCGTCTCGAGTCACTTGTTGGTGCAGTGAGACATGCTACCGTGGCTTCACGGTTCACCTTCCTGTGAGTGATGTTCATCGTCCTACTGCTTCTTTGTTGTCTCCTACAATGCTTCGTCCAACTTTTGCTTCGTTGTTTCTACTAATTCTGGCGACCGGTAATGCTCATTCTGCTTTATTCGGTTAATAGAGAACACCCCTTCCTAGGATTTTAGCTCTAGTGGGGGAGCCGCATCTGGGACCTCCTTATACCACCGTAGCCATTTTCGACCTTCGTCTCTACTCTTCACACTATCTGCTGCAGCTTGTGTTGCAATTTTGCAAGACCCGTGTTGTTGTCCATGAGATCCCAATCCTCAAGGTCCTTCAGAGATGACTTATTAACTTCGTTTCTACCTGTGGTCTCCATTTTTCCATCCTTTCGCCTTTCTGTTGTGGTTCGTCGACTTGCCCCTGGGCGGGGCGACGACATCCAGATCAATTCTACTTCGTGTCTCCCCTTTCCTGGTACATTCCCTACTATTGAGGTTGTCCTTTGCAGGATGCTTGCAGCTGTCAACACCATGCTCATTAGAGAGTCTTGCTTCTCCATCGGCCATATCACCACCCTCGGGCTTACTCCTTGTGTAGAGATAATGAACCGCTCCATATCGATAACTAGCATATATTGTCCAGAAGCGTAGGTCACCCAGTGGATGCCCCTCGGTGATTTATAAGCAATTTGAATTTCAAATTCATTGGTTCCCTCTTGTTTTAGCATCCTCGTGTAAAATATGTGACAGCTTATTCCATATCTGACTCGTACTCCCTCTCCTAATTTCCCGCCGCCCTCTCCCTTTTGCCATAATGCAAACATCTTGTCATGAATAGTGAGAGGAATGATCACCCCTCTTCTTAGCAATGCATCAACGCATTTCTTATCGCACAACCACAATCTTGTTGTTGAGCCAAATCGACGCGTAGCCTGGTACTCACACCTCTTTCCCCAAGACTGCTTTATTGTCCTGTGCTCTCTTTCAACTGGCTGGAGCAATGAGACTGTCCCTTGAACGGTTAGTCAGGCGGCCTGCCCGCCCTTGTAGAGCTTCAGGTGACTGCCATTCACTCGGTGTGGGAAGGGGTCTCCATTGAGTTTGGCAAGCTGAACCGCACCCCCATCAGTAACTTCTTTGACGACATAGGGTCCCAACCAATGCATTTGGAGTTTTCTAGGGAATTTCTCAAACTAACTGTCATATAGCAATACTAGATCATTCGTCTTGAAGGTGCACACCTTGATATGGCAATCATGCCATGCTTTCTCGCGCTGCTTCTGTACTTGTTGACGGAATCCAACCAAAAATCATTCCTCCTCTAGTTCCGCTAGCTACGTGAGCCTTTCCTCCAAAGCCCCACGGTCTGCCATACCTGTGATTGCCATGATTCGCAGACTAGGCACAATATATTCCATAGGCATCATAGACTCCTTGCCATAGACTAACCGAAAAGGTGTCTGGCCTGTCAACTTCTTGCACGTGGTTCTATATGCCCATAACATAGCAGGGATGCACAAGTCCTAGTACGCCATACCACCCACAAGGAGTCTATGATGCCTATAGGTCCTATAAAGTCAATTTCACACTCCTCGAATGGTTGTAGCGTCATCTATGGCTGGAGCAACATTTCATCTCTCCGCAATGGTTTCCCCATCTGTTGACATTTGTTGTAGGCTCGGCAGTATGCTTTCAAATCCTGATGCAAAGTGGGCCACCATAATCCTGCGTGAAGAATCTTCTAGGCTGTGGCGCAACTCGTATAATGTCCACCAACAACCCCCACATGTGCTTCGACCAGGATCTGTACTCTCTTGAACTCCGAGACATACCTATGCAATATTTCGTCATTGCCCATTTTGTAGAGGTGTCCTGCAATCACGGTGAAGTCTACTCCGCATATCACCAATTCCTTCTTTTGTTGAACAAAATATCCTTATGGCGCGGTTCCTGTAGTTTAGAAATGGATTATATCCTCAAAATGGCCATCCACTACATGCACTGCATATAGCTGTGCATCTAGGAGTCTGTCCTCTAGATTTGTGGGTTCTTCGCTGGTCTTGATTCAGGACAGGTGATTTGGACCTGCGTTTAGATGTCCCAGCTTTACGATGACCTCAAAGTCATATTCCTGGAATAACAGAAGCCACCTACAAATGCGCCCCCTAACACAGGCTTGTTCACTAGGTATTTTAACGCCAAGTGATCGGTATACATCTTAAAGTGGCCTCCAAGTAGATAGTGGCGGAATTTTTGAAGCGCGTATACCATCGCTAATCCCTCGCACTCTATAGTGGAGTAATTCTTCTTGGCTTTTGACAACTGGCGACTTCCGAAAGCAATCAGATGGTCAACTCCCTCTACTCCTGGCTGAGTAAGTACCGCCCCTAGAGCGATACATGACGCGTCAACATGCACATGAAACTCATCATCCCATTTTGAAAAGACCAATATAGGGGCTGATGCCATATTTTCCTTAAGCATCTCCAGACTTTTGTTGCATTCCTCATTCCAGCAATCATGTCCATCATATTTCTCCGTTAGGCATAATTCTGGCTTCCCAAATTTGATCTTCATCATACGCCTGCACGCACGCCAATCTTTGAAAGTCCCTTCATGTGTTCCCCACCATCGCACAGGCGTCGCGCACAACGCCCACCTCATCGCATCAAATCGTTGGTGCTCTAGTACTGCAATTTCAAATTGGTCAAGAATTCATCTATTAATGTCAGCCCATCATACATCGACAATTCACGATCCTGGGCCCTCACATAGTACAAAGATTTAGTCACCATGTTGCAATGTAATGTGGTCACTCTATTCAACCTATTGCGCCACCGCTTGTCTTCCTCATCTGAATCGGAAGTGCAGGATTCTCCATAGCATCGTGATATTCTTCTATCCTCTGTTGTCTTGCCCCATTCTCACCTTTGTGTAGACATTATATAGCTAAAATCTATGTCGTTGTCACTTTCTCTGTCGCACACAGGTTCAATGTAGCGCAGTCCTTCAGCCGGATCTAGCAGAATGACTATGCGGAGCGACTTTGTTTCAAAGACCATTGTCCACTTCTTTAAATTAATAACCCCATTCATGTCGGTAGCCCAGTCTATTCCTAACAATGCAGGATAGGGTGTACTTTCATACATGAGCGTAATAACTTCAAAGTCCGTCCGAGTATTTGCGCCGTCAAGGTCTACCATAACTCCTTGCAGCTTTCTCATGGGCAACACCTTCTACTGATTTGCCATCCGCAATTGGATAGGGGACCATTGTAGCGTAGTCTTACCCATGCGCTCCCAAGTCTGTTTAGGTATTACATTGCCATATGAACCTAGATCCAGAATGACCTGATCCATTTCATACTCGCCGATCTACGCTGTTAGTCGCATCTCCCTCCCGGTCCGCGATGCATGTCTTCCCAAATTTCGAACTACTCGAGGTTCACTCCATCATGCGCATCTATTTATCAGTTCCTGTAAGCCTTTAATTACCCTGTTGTCACAAAGAAATTTTATACATGTCTCTAAGAAGGTAGTTATCATTGAGGGATCCCTGACTGGCTCAGGCTGATCCCTACTACCTAGGGTAGAGACTTCTACGAAGCTCTCCCGAGCTTCCAGATATGTCTCCTTACCCACCCCTGCGTCTTCCTTACTTAAGCTCCTTTTATCCACTCCAGTGGCTGTGCCACTATTCAGTGCCATGTTGACTTTGGGATCTTCCTCGTGGGGTTCGAACCTCATAATTTGCACGTTTTGGGTTGTTGTTGGTTGCACTGCCCTTTTTTCACGAATCTATGCTATCAGCGTAGGACAATCTATCAGCTCATGATCGAATTGCTCACAATAACTACACGAAATTCTGGTGGGGTTGGTACAATCCCGCGCGTAATGTCTTGGACCTCCGCGATTGTAGCAGATTAGCTACCCACAACCCCTTCTTGGCCCCATTCCGCCCTGTCCTCATCCACGGCCATGGAATCCACCACGCGCGAGTGCCACGGCTGGATCCTGACCTCGCGCCTTAGTTTGCATTCTGTAAGCAGGTGACTGGTCCATTAATAATTGGTAGCTGTGACAATCCCTTTCCTCGTGACCCACCGATCTGCAAAAGTTGCAAAATAGACGCTAGGGGGTCTGGTTGTATTTTGGCAATAGATGATAGTTATCAGTGTTGTGCTTTCCTCCCACCTGACAGATTGTGCCCCAGAGCGGGGTTGTCAGGCTCGGCCCTACCTGTGCCTCTGGTCGTAATGGTATTGGTCCACCCATTGCCACATAACTTACTGAGACCAAGTAGTGATCTTTATCATGCCCCTGACTCCTGCACTTTATACACCATACTTCCTTCCGGAATTTTGGTCGCGGTGCATCTTATTGTTTTAACTTCTTCATTTCCAAACACAAATTTTGGATCTACGCTTGGATTTGCTGAACTCCCAACCCTGGGTCTTGTAACGGAGTTTCATGCAACCTCATCGCTGTCTCTAATGCTTCAGCCTGGGTTGAGATCTTTTGTTGTGACAAAGCTGTCCTCAGATGTGGTGTTAAGGATGCCATAAACCAAGTGCAGTGTTGTGCATCCATCAATGTCATGTTATCCTTGCGAATGGTACTTTTCAGTATTTGGTCTAGATCCCACGGTGTTTCACCAGGCATCATCGTGATCTCCTTGAACCTTATGATCGACTCTGTTTCTAACTTCGGTCGACTAAACTATTTCTTTAGCTTGGTCTGGATTTTTGCTATCCCTGTTGTTGGGTGATCACTTGAGTACTTTATGTACCTCATCAGTGCTCGATCCTGCAGCGCATTGACTAATGTATCCTTTATGATATTATCATCCACAATTCGTTGCGTATTCCATACTGATGTTAACACAAACCAGAATTGTTCCGAGTCTTCGCCTCCTGCTCCTTTAAATACCGGTAGCTGGATCGTGCTCGTCATTGTTACCCTTGTCAATGTACTCTGAGCTACTACTATTCCTAGTTCCTTTGATCCTTCAAGTCCCCGCGTTTCACATCATACACACCTTAGGCAGATCTCGGTCCTGGAAATGGAACCATTTGTCGGCTTTTATTGGCCTGACCCAGGTTTGGAAGAATTATTTAGCCAAGAAAATCCTGCAGCTACTATCCCTTTCGGCAACAGTCCGCGGAGCGTGGACTGAGGTATCACCCGAGGTAGCAAGGATGGGTGTTGGAACCAGGTTTCCACACACTTAGGATGTCTGGATTATGGGTTGAAGGTATCACGCACTGTTCTGCAACTTCGCGCTGCTCTATATTCGCGCAAATCCAAACCTAGGATAACTTTAACTTTCTATTATTGTTCTGTTACAGATCTAATCTATTTGATGAAGTAATGTAAATCAGATCTACTTTAAAAGGGTCTTTAAGAAAACATTTAACAGATTTAACCAATTCTCACACTTAGAATAAACTTAGATTCACATACGTCTATACCATAAGCATATGCACATCGATCAAACAATTATATTAACCATGCACAAAGTCAGATCCGTGATAACTTAGATTGTAACACAGAAGTTGTAGAAGAAACTTATATTTATTTTCACTTTATCACCACTACTTCCAAAACCATCCTGTGCACTTAGTTTCAGGGTCCGTGCACTCAACTGCGGACTCTTCTAGGCCTCTATGCACATAGCTACAGAGCCTCTATCTACTACCCAACCCTCAACTCAGACTTACAGACACTTTCAGTTTTAGGTCCCTATACTACTAGTGTAACCCCTCATTGCTATTAGTATAAGCCCCTTATTATATTGTTGTACCCATGTAGTCCTCATATTGTTACTATTGTGCCCCATAGAAGCCCACTATTGTTATTATTGTGCCCTTACATTATTATTGTTATGTCAGCTCTGATTATATTATGACCCCTTAGGCTCCTATATATAGAAAGGAGGTCTTATCATTTGTATCATCAAAGAATTGTTCATTTGTGTAATGTAAAGTAGGTTGCCCCCTCAAAGAGGCTGAATTCTAAGGCGTTGATATATCTTTTCCATCTTTTGGTGAGATGGTTTCATAACATTTGGTATTAGAGCTTTGGATTCTAGGGTTTCGCTGCTCCAAATAGGTCATCGTGGCATTTGCGCTATAACTTTTTTTCTGCGATGTTTTAGATGCTACATGCAACACCAATTTGGGTTGAAATCATTTTACACCTTGGGTCCGAATTTCAGATATTTTCACGCTATATTTGTGGAGATATGATATGAGGAAGTTGGCCTTTTTGCAGACTCCTGAATTAGATTCCAAATAGGTGACCTGGGGAAGATAGTTATAACTTTTTTTTTGAGCATCAGATTGAAATTTCGTAAAAGGTTACAGAATGGGGATGGGCTGTAGTTTCTTGTATACATTTTTTAGATCCAAAGGTCGAAACAGTGACACTTGGCACGTCGTACAAGTTCGCTCTACTGAACTAGTCTATAATCAGGCCACCGTGGGAGATTTGGCATAACTCTTCCTTGGAGAATCAATTCGGATCAAACTGGTGGCATTGAAAAGAGGATGTAGAGGGCTACTATAGGTCTCAATTTTAGAACTGGAAGACCCGAATTACAGAGTTACAGTCGTTTCAAGATCGAGCCCCTAAAATCAAGAAAAAGTGAGATGAGGAAGTTTGATGGCAAGGATCCGGTAAATTGGATACTACAGATGGAGAAATATTTTGATCTACATGGTGTACCACTGTTACAAAAGGTATGTATTGCATCTAGTTATTTAGAATTGAATCGATTTTTATGGTATAAATGGCTTTTTTCTCGTAAACCACTTGTCACGTGGTCAGTTTTCATAGAGGAAATGATAACACATTATGAGGATACAAAGAGAAACACCTTATTTAGCCAATTGATAAATCTAAAACAAAAGTGTTCAATGGAAAAGCACATTGAGGACTTTCAAAAATTGAATATAAGGGAAATGATATTCCAGATAAGTAGAGGATTGATGTCTCCATAGGGACTATAAAGGATAACATTCAACATGAGGTTCGTCTTTGGGAGCCTTATTCATTGGAGAAGGCATTCAGGTTGGCAAGAGAAGTGGCAAGAAAAATTATGGAAACAATGAATTCTACCCCTCAAAACTATAAACATGGAAGTGTTGTTTCTCCTAGGCTTCCACAACCTACAAGGGTGACACCATGACAATTGGAAGAAAAAAGAGAAAATGGGCTTTGCTACAATTGTCATATCAAATGCACTAAAGGTCATAAGTGTGTTGAGGAGAAATTATTTTACATAGATTATGAAGAGGAGGAAGAAAAGGATCAAGAAACATCAAAAGAAGAGGATATACACCAAGAACCAACCCAGAGAAAGAAGAAATGAATCCGACCATATCTTGTAAAGCATTGGCAAGAATTACCACTCCTCAAACTCTCAATATAGAAGGACATATCAAGAATAAAAAGGTTCAAGAAGTGAAAGATCACATTGAGAAAGAAGAAATGAATCCAACCATATCTTGTAATGCATTGGCCGGAATTAGCACTCCTCAAACTATCAAGATAGAAGGACATATCGAGAAGAAAAATGCTCAAGAAGTGAAAGATCACATCGAGCATCAAGAAATGAATCCGACCATATCTTGTAAAGCATTGGAAGAAATTACCACTCTTCAAACTCTAAATATAGAAGGACATATCAAGAAGAAAAAGGTTCAAGCAGTGAAAGATCGCATCGAGCACCAAAAACAAGTTCTCCAACTTTTAAAGGATAATGCCACTTTGGTTCATAATCGAATGAAAAAAAGGTAGATCAACATCGCAGTGAAAAATGTTTTGATATAGGTGATTGGGTATTTTTAAGCCTACATCTCAAGCAAGCTATTTATGAGAAGGAAATTTTGGCAATACTACATGCACTTAAAAGATGGCGACCTTACCCAATGGGAAGACATTTCAAGGTAAAAATGGATCATGATAGTATTAAATACTTTTTAGAACAAATATTATCTTTAGAAGAACAGAAAAAATGGGTCACAAATATGTTGGGTTATGACTTTGATATCATCTATAGAAAAGGGAAGCAAAATTTTGTTGCAGATGCACTCTCAAGAAAGGATGAGGATGTGGAAGCATTGTTTTGTGTTATTTCTATTATCCAACCAGATTCGATAAATGAAGTAAGGGATGAATGGAAGAAGGATGAAGAAGTGTGGAAACTCATTCAAAATTTGCAAAATATCCCAATTCAAACAATATTGCCAAAACATGAAGATGAAGGAAAAATCATATTGGAACATGGAACAGTCATAGAAACAAGAACCCGACAGCTACAAAATCGATCAATTTCAGAGTATCTCATCAAGTGGAAGAACTTACCTGCTAAAGATTCCACATGGGAGGACAATAATTTTATACAAAAGCATCAAGAACTACTCAAGCGTTGAGGTCAACACTTTTTGAAGGAAAGGGGCATGTTAGGCCCTATACTACTAGTGTAACCCCTTATTATTATTAGTACAACCCCCTTATTATATTTTTGTACCCATGTAGTCCCCATATTGTTACTATTGTGCCCCATAGAAGCCCACTATTGTTATTATTGTGCCCTTACATTATTATTGTTATGTCAGCTCTGATTATATTATGACCCCTTAGACTCCTATATATAGAAAGGAGGTCTTGTCATTTGTATCATCCAAGAATTGTTCATTTGTGTAATGTAAATGGGGTTGCCCCCTCGAAGAGGCTGAATTCTAAGGCGTTGATATATATTTTCCATCTTTTGGTGTGCTGGTTTCATAACATTCTAACTATTCTCCTCAAACACCCATTACAATCCAGATTTAAGATCGTACCCAAAAAGAACTGCTTTTCCCTCATAGAGCCGCGCTCTATTTATACCTTCCTATGGTTCGTGGACCAACTTACTTCCTATTATTCTATATTATTTCTTGGGCAGACAACCCTTTGACTCGACCTTTTACATTTCGCGCTCTGCATATCTTGGAGGTTTACAATATTTTTATCCTACTTTCTAGGCTATTAGACCCAAAACTATTACGTGGGACCTACCCAACAACCCAAGTGTAGTGCGCCTCCCAAATCATCTTGGCATGCTCACCTGAAGGAACAAGAATGTCCGAAGTGGCATAATAGTGCATCCTGAAGGTGAAAATTTGGAACTTGCTTCACTTCCAAGGAGTTTCTAGTATATGCTGCTGAATTTCAGATCACTCTTGTAAAGATGTGGCCACCCCGATGTCTCACGCCCACAGGAGTTGAGAAAAATGATCAACGCCATAACCGGTGGTTGGATGAGGCAATAAGCAAAATTATTGGTGCTTCCCTTCTTATACTTAATGTTCAAATGGAACTGTTGTAGTTAGGTGGACCATTTCTAATGGTGATCATTATGCAACTTCCCTTGTGTTTGCATGAACTATAGAGGTTGATTGTGTGTGTGGATGACCATTTCCTTCCCCATAATGTAATGCTTCCATTGATGAAAAACCTGCACGATGGAATACATTTCTTTGTCATAAGTGGGGTAGTTTCAGACTATGTCTGAAAGTGTTTCACTGTGGTAAGTCATTGGATGCCCATGCTGAGTAAGAACTGTAGCAATAGCATAGTCGGAGGCATCTGTCTCAATCTGAAATGGTTTTTGTAGGTCTGGTAATGTGAGAACTAGTGCAAAACATAGGTGATTCTTGAACTCAAAGAACACTTTTTTTGGGTTTCCGACCGACAAAAATTCGCTTTCTTTCTGCCCTTGGTGACTTGACTTAAAGACCAAGAGAAATGAGAGAACCCCAACATGAACCTATGGTAGAAATTGGAAAGACCCAAAAATTTGTGGAGCTTTGTTAGAGTGGTTTGGGCTGGCTAATCCCGAATGACTTATATCTTGGATGGGTCCACATGTGCACCCTTCTCATCAATGATGTATCCTAGATATTGAATCTGGGTCAGGCCAAAGGTGCATTTCTCCAAGTTAGCACACAACTTGTGATGTCATATGGTTTGAAGGACCTATCGAATAAGGTGGAGGTGCTCTTCCCAACTATGGATGGGGATCAAGATTTCATCTAAGTACACCACCACAAATGAATTGGTGAAGGGTCAAAAGATGTCGTCCATCAGTCTCATGAAGGTTGCAGGGGAATTCGTCTATTTGAACTTCATGACTAACCATTCAAAAAGTCCCTCCTTGGATTTGAAAGCAATATTCCACACATCAGAGGGTTCGAAAGGCACCTGGTGATAACTTGAATTCAAGTCGATCTTGCTAAAGTATTTTGCCCCTTTGAGCTGGTCCAAATGGTCATTAATCCATGGGATTGGGTACATATTCTAGAAAATGACCTTGTTCAGCGCCTAATAGTCAATACAGAGCCTCCAGGTCCCATCCTTCTTTTGTACCAAAACAATCAGGCTCACACAAGGTGATGATCTTGGCCTGATGTACCCTTTCTGCAATAGTTCCTGAATCTACCTCTTCATCTCATTGTTCACCAGAACAGAGTGTTGATAGATCGGTCCATTAGGCAGTGGCGTGCCCAGGGTCAAATCGATGGATTTCTTTACTTGACAGTCAGAGGTACCCCTGTGGATTAGGTGAAAATATCCCTGTACTCCTCCGTGACCTTATCCATATATTGTTGTTGTGCAGAAGAGCCCTGCTTGGAAGTCATGGCCACAACCGCCTTCTTTCCCTTGGGGCGAATCATAAGGAAAAAAAAAATTCTTGGTCTGGAAAATGATCTTACTGTTTCCTTTGCAGTGATCAAAGAGATGGCGGTAGGTGGGGCTACCTCCAGTATCTTGTACAACTTATTAGATAAAGTAATAATCACAAAGAGAGGTCTAGACTCATATACATCATGTTGCTTCCACAAGTATGGTTGTCCTAACAATACATCACAAACTTCAAGAAGAGCAACATCACACAATACCTCATCTGTGAAGGGCTTGATGTTGTAGGGAAGGCGACACTGCTGGCTGACGCGAAGAACTCATCCTTGGTGAAGCTACACGATGGTGTATGACTGTGGATGTGTTGTAGTCTTTAGGCCCAAGAACTTAAATACCTCCACTGAAATGAGGTTCTTTTGGCTCCCACTATCGACAATGAACTACAACGAAGAACCGTTCACCCAGATCTGTGAGTGGAAGTGGCGTCCCACCTCCTCTGGATTTTCAGGCTCAATCTTTTGGATCTTGGTGGTGGCCATTAATGAGCCTCATCATTGGGTAATTATATGGGCCTTCATTCACCTCCTATCTTAGTCAAACCAACTTTTCTCACAACTTATTACATGTTTTTTATTATATTTTGTTTATGAGATGAGTTCGAGTGGGATATCATGCCTATTGGACTAATATGCATTAAATGTAGGTTTGAAGGAGGAAATCAAGGAATTTTGGAAAAGACTAAGGTTGAAACTCAAATGAGACAAGGGAGAGGGATTGTAGGAGGTAAATCCTCCTCATTTACTTATCTACCATTCGAATATTCCTCCATTTATCACACCAGCTCGGAGTGCAAGAAGCCAAGTCATGAGGATTAGAAGGCAGCCGAGCAAGTGAGAGACAAAAATCTATTTTATCTCAAGTTTGGGAGCCAAGCCTCCCTAATTTTAAGGAAATCGTTGGGGACTAATTTGTATAAGTAGAGAGGACTAGATTCTCATCAGGATTCAAATTCTTTTTGTAAAAATCTAAGCTATTTTCGAGCTCTAGACTTGTGGAAGATATTGATGTAATTTTCAATTTTGGTAATAATAATGAGTTTTGTTTTGAGCTAGCACTGAGATAACTTAGAGGGATGAAGCTCTTGGGTTAGGTCCCAACCCTAGCAGCCAAGGCTCCTCTTTTTTATTTGTATTTTTAGCTTAGTTTCATAGATTCATTGTTAATTTGTCTTTAGAGGTATTTTCATTGCAAGTAGTGTAGATTTGATTGGTTGTTTATTAGTTTGCTTCCATTTGTGCCTTACATCCATAGCAGGTTGGCAGGGATAAAAGAAGCACCACAAGGTTTTCAGCAGGTGTCTTGCCTCACTTCTTCCCTTTGGGATCATGATTTGAGAAAGGGTCCCTTATGCAGCCCCAAAAACACAGATTTCTATTTCTTTCATAAGCTTTAGAGTTTATTGTATTTAAGCTAACATTTGATCAGTTTTGCAAAGTAGGATTTCATTTCCATCTCTTCTATCTTCATTCTTGCAGTAGATCTCATCCTTGATTCCATTCCTTTCAGTTACTTTCCTCATGCATAAGGTAGACAGTTAGTTCATTAATTTTGCTTTTCTAGCTTATGAGAATGCTTCTTGTTTACATGACTTTTTGGAAATTATACATGTTTGATGCAGAGCAAGTGCTTCAGGAGAAGACAAAGACCTCATAGCCAATAATCACTTTCCACTTCATCCACCATAATCATTCCTTGCTTTCACCATTGCCTTCACTAATTTCATCATTTTACATAGAAATTCTTCCAAGCACATTGAGCGAATCCAACCATCTCCTAACCTTGTTGTTGACTTCTGAGTGATCCTAGGTCTCTTCTCACTCCATTCCACCCATCAACCACCTTCCCTAAGCTTTCCATCACCTCAAACACCCATCGTTTTTCTCACGGCTGCATCCTATAGAAATACAGGGAATCCTATAGGTTTCTAGTACATCCTGTAGGTTTTCCTATAGTGGCCTGTTTTGAGGCCAAATTGAGGGAAAACCTCTAGGAAGCCCCAAAGGTCACCCAAGGGTCTCCCACACCATCCAGCCATCTCCTAAACCTTCCAGCAGCCTCAAACATGCTTAAACACCTACCATATCACCACAAGGGATTAGTTTGCATATTTGATTTTGCATGAAAGAAAAAAAAAGACAAAAGCAGAGTTATTTCAGTCCCTTTACTTGCTAAATAGTGATTTTTGATGATTTTAACTTCCATACTTAGACAATAGCATTTGGTTCATGTTAATTTAGCATTATTGCAAAGCATAATTTCTTAGCAGTTAATTAGGAAATGGTGTGACTTAGCATTGAATTTTGGTCTTTTCCATTATTGCAATAGATCAGCTCTCTCTTAGAGTAGATTCCCCTTTATTTCATCAAGAAACTAAGCTCCTTATGAATTCATAGAAGTCTAGCTTGAAAACCCCCAGTGGCCTCTTGCAGTTGAACCAATGACAAAAGGCAAAACCATCACTTTTACTTATGTATACAACACTATCACCTCCAAGTTTGTATGAACCCAGGTTGATAAAGTAAATCTGGCAGCCTAGGAGAAGCAACATTCTTGTTGCAATACTGGTGCTCATCACTTTTTGGCACCGTTGTCAGAGAGGTGTCTGAGTAATATGTGACTACTGATTTCTTTCTTCTACTTCTTGTTTCTACTATTCTGCCATTAGTTTCATTTCTGCAAAAGTAATTTAGTTTGCTTTTCATTTTGCATTCTTTGCTTTCCTGTCCATTTTGTAAGTTAGATTTCAAGAAATTAGCTAATCTTTCCATTCTGTCACTAGTTCTCATTCAGTACGCAATTTTAATTCTGCAAGTTAGATTTCAATTCAGCAAATAGTTTTGCATTTAGTTAGTAGTTTTCATTCCATCTGCAAAGAACTTTCAAAATTTGAAAAAATCACAAAACCGAACTAGAAACATTTCCTTTCATGCCTTGTAATAATAGGGATAACTTAGGGAAATTTTTCCCAAATACCTCCACTACATCCAACAGCCAACCTTCCCTCTTCTTTGGTGGCTGTGAACTGGAGGAACCCTTAGGTGAGCAACAAGACATATTTTAAGAACCTACAAGGGAAGAAGAAGAACCATTCCTACTGAGCCAATGGCTAAAAACAGAAATGAAAGAGGGAATAGAGAGAGAGAGTTGAGGGTTCCTTCCCCATCAGGGAAATCAATGGAGAAACTAAAATGAAAAATATAAGCCCCTCTAGCCTTCCTCATTTTCGTGGCCTAACCACAGAAGACCCCGACACTTTTCTATTTGAGTTTGTTGTTATATGCCGAACCTATGACTATACAAATGATGAGCAGAAGTTGAAACTATTTCCATCTACCCTCAAGGATGCAGCTCTTCCATGGTTCATGTGTTTAGCTAGGGATAGCATCAAAACTTGGGCTCAAATGCAGCAAGCCCTCAACAATAAGTATTGAGACTATTGTAGGTCTAAGGATACTAAATAAGAAATTTAAATTAGGATGACCTTAGGCAATGATGAATCCCTAGAGGATTATGAAGAAAGATTCTAGCTTAGTTACAAAAGGGCTAGGTGTACACTTGACCCAGAGTCACTAAAGCTGGTCTTGCTTAAGGGAGTAAGGGAAGATATTCTGGATACCCTACACTTGTTAGCAGGAGGAGATATGTACCAGTTACCCAATGAGGACATCAAGACTATCTTTAGAAACCATTCTAGGGCAGCCAGGAAAAAGGGTAGGGGTAGTCAACCTTGTTGAAAATGCAACAAGATGATGGAGCTTAGTGGTAAGGAGTCGCCTTCACTAAGTGGGCCGTAGGCTATTGTTGGCACAAAGTCTATTTTTAGACTATGTCTATTTTTAGACATATGGATCATGGTCTATGAGTTGCAAGATGCTTATTTGTGGATGATTGGTCATGTTGTAAAAATAGATGGACTTCTATTTTTAGACATATGGGCGGAGTCTATTTTTAGACTGCCAGCTAAAAATAGAACAATCGAATATTATTAGCTCTTAATAATATTTGGACTATAAACATTATCTTATACTCTTGGAGCACTTCAGTTCGAGCTATGGATGTGGCACATGCAGCTGTCAGAAGGAAATACGTTTTTCTTATGGGTCAGTTGAGCTATTGCATGATGGACTTCAGTTAGAACTCAAGTGATTGAGTTTGGTGGAGTTGATTGAGGAGTTTATGGAGTTGTGTTCAGTTTGACTTGGTTGAACTAGTTGTATTTAGTCTAACTGCATAATACACTAGTGATGAGTGATGTGAATTAATTATTATTATTCACTAATTCTAAAATTATTAACTCATAAAGAAACTAAATAATACATCAGTTAACTCAGTGCATGGACAGTTTAGTGGAGACAAGTGTTAGAGGTGAGTGAAAGGGCAAGACAGCTGTCAGTTGTGCTATAGTTGTGCATGAGATTTTCACAATCAATGGATTGAGTATTGCCAATGAGAATTGCATGGTTCAACCAAGGGAAATACGAGTTTGGATCAGCCATTCTCATCCATTCTCATGCAGGATTGCGCAGTGGAGGCAGGCAAGTAGCGGAGGAGATTTGAACTTGTGATTGATTCAGATTTGAGCTAGTTTGTGTGTAATAGGTGGAGATAGTACTGAGTACTTGTGAGGAGTATTATACTATGTATTGTTACATGTTCTCAATCAATATAACATACAGATAGTTGGGGGTTTTCAGCTGTATGCTTTCCCCGTGATATAATGTGTTGATATGTGTGATTGATGCTTCAATGTGCGCATGCTTTTGTTTCTGAATACTGCAATTGATAATCAATAGTAGAGGAGTTTATTGTATTATGCATGCATTCACATAGTGTATAATCAGGATAATCTTTATGATTATAAGTGTATATTATTCCAAAATTTTACATGGTATCAGAGCGGAGTTGGTC